>JALPQI010030314.1:0-682398 GCA_025490895.1 Thaumatotibia leucotreta | reverse complement strand
ATCGTTACTCACTTCTACTTTGGCGACGATAACATGACAGAAGATACGAAAACAATGGGAGATGTGTCTTCAGATTTCTCTTTCATTCATCCTACACTAAGAGCCGCGAAAAAGTATTTAGCAAATGGGGCTGAAAACTTGTATCTTTACATGTTTTCTTACGATGGTGGAAGGAATTTCGTGAAGCATAGAGAAAATGTTACAGGAGGTGGAGCATGGCATGCTGACGAACTTGGGTACCTTTTTGACATATCTTACATGGAGAAACCCCTCACTCCCGAGGACCAGCTCATAGTGGACAGGATGACTACATTATGGACCAACTTTGCAAAATATGGGTGTGTAAATGAATCTTCTCACAAAATTAAATATCCTTCTTAACATTTGACGGCTTCCATCGCTCAGTCAATAGTGACACTAGTGACCCAGACTACTAAGCTGGACATGCTGGGTTCTAATCCCGGTGTAATATTTATCGTCACTCACGGATGTTTTTCTATTAAAGTAACTATACAGGGTGTTCGTTTCAATTTGCGTTAAATTAGACAGGTTACTTGGGACATTAATAGAAGTTGTCTGGTATATCGGCTATTGGAAAATTCGATAATTTTTTTTTTGTTTTCATACATAATAAATGAAATGGGTAAGTGTGCGAGACCCTTAAGAATAACACAAAAGTTAATCTCAGGTGACTGACGGTACATGTCAAAAGAAGTAACATTAGAATGTAATAAAGGTTGCAATACACTTGTTCAGTCATTAAACTTATTTTTTAATAATTCAATAACAGTAAGAGTTAAAACACTAGTTTCTTAGAGAAATTAATTATATTTGACCTAAATAAGCTTCCCTTAAAGTTATAGCATATGAAGAAAAATACCCTGTATATCATCGCTTAGTCACGGCAACACAAGCCTAAATTGAGCTTACCGGAGGACCAGAGAAAGTTATCCTTCCGTACCACATAGTCTTAGTCAAGCGTCCCATTCAAATCCCGATAGGCCATGCTTTACAAACTTGCCTTTTTTTAGCCTCAAAACATTTCATTCAAGTAAAGTGAAGTAAATTGTAACAATATTGTTTGCTGGATTTCGGGGTACAAATATGTCCCTGACATAGAACTCTTTTTTGCAGGAACCCGACGCCAACACCGACGGAACTAGTACCGGTTGAGTGGCCCCATGCGACCGGTGACAAGTTGCACTATCTAGAGATTGACACAGAGCTCCGAGTATCATCTAGACCCATGCATGCACGAATGGCCTTCCTTGATCTGTTCTACAAAGCAAATGAGGAGTACCAGCGTGGTTTCGACCGAGCTCCCTCTAGCGGAGGAATGTTGTTTTAGAAATAAGTTTACCAGCGCTACTTCTTGTTACATATTTTATTTAGTGAATGACGAATCAAGGATTGCGATTTGGAGCACCCCACGTTTTATATAGCCACATGTTAACAATGAAATATATGAAAATGTATTTTTATTAGGTAAGCATTTTCATTTTTTAACAAAACAAATTAGTTTCAATACAAAATCGTGACATTTTAAACGTGGTTTTTTTTTAATGGCCTTTCGATTTGTTAATCGACAATAGAAAAACGCCATTTCAAACAAGATTTTGAATTAGATGTAACTAACAATGTACCTATTGTACATTGGTTGATAAAAGAAAACACAACAATAAAAAGGATGAACGAACGTTTGCGTGATGGGAGTGCCCCATTAAGAACAAGTCAATGAAAAATATATACCTACGAGTATTAGGGACAGACAGACATTAGAGTAGGTACCTAAACGTAAATCGGGGATGATTTTTTTTTCGTTTGTTTTTTAGCTAGATAGGTTATAGGTACCGTTAGGAGTGTAACCCTCTAAGAATACCCTAGACTTATTTAGTTTACTTTATTAACCTTATTTTTTCATGCAAGTGGCCATTGGAACTATCTTTAAGAAGTGGGATATTTTCAACAAGTTTGCAGCAATATTTAACACGTTCGCCTCCAGTACTGTTTCACTAACCGCTAATACTATGCCAATCGAAAGTATCTGATAGAACTCCTATGCCGGCGACACGCATGTGTGACTAAACAAATTGTACTCTAATGCCAGTGACACAGCACTTGTGTCAAAAACGTTCGTATTTCTATGGCACTGGCATAGGAGGAAGAACTTGATTTATGCTAGTGGCATAAGAATAAGGTTACTCTGATCACGTATGTGTGTCACTGGCATAGGAATCAGATTTTGTTGGTCACACACGCTGTGTCACCGGCGTCGAACGTGTTAAAGTGACAGATATTACTCCTACTCGTATACCTAATAAAAAACAAGTACAGGTTGTTTGTTTCACATGTGGGATTCCTTCAAAATAGGTCTAATTAATAAACTAAAATATTGATGCAACACCTAACACAACTGGTGATTGTTTTACTTATTGTCATCTGGTTCATAGTTCAGTCAGACTATCAGACATACTTACACAATATCCTTTGTTTGCAGTTGTTTCTCCAATTCGTGAACTTTAGCATTTAGGTTTATGATTTGCTGAGCACTCTCACCGCGTCTTCGATGCAAGGATGTTATGAAGACGGGGACAATGTCAGCTTCCGTAGCCGAGTTGGTAGTGACCCTGCCTACGAAGCAGGAGGGTCCGGGTTCGAATCCCGGCGAGAGCAACATTTACTTATTTATTTAACCTTTATTGCACAATAAAAACAAGATTATTGTACAAAAGGCGAACTTAATGCTAAAAAGCATTCTCTACCAGTCAACCTTCGGGCAAAGCAGATAGGCTGTGGACGATTTATTTATCCCTTGGTCATGGCTGCCAATGTATTAAAGTATATAAGGTCCTAATTTATTAGTTGCAGATATTTTAACACATGATATTTTACATTAAAATAATTCACTTCAAATATAAATTAAGAAATCTTTTCATGTAATTTTTTTGATTTCATTTTCCTAACAAAAAAACTAAATATAATTTCGTCTAAAAACAATCATCATGTGTGCATTATCACATGTCACAATAACACTGTCTGTCATGTCATCAAACGACATAATCCAACGGAAAATAACATGACATTGAAAATAAAGTATTTAATTTATCGACGAGAAGTGGCCAGTTCCAGTTAAGTGGTACGTAAAAGAGGTACTAGAATCTGTTCAATGAGTTTTCATTTAATAATCACATAAACAGGGTGTTTTTACGTAGGAAATTTGTTTTTCCGTTTTCTCCAAAAAAACATCGTAAAAGCTATAATGTTTCGCGGTTTAATATATTCCAGAGACCGAGTACTATCAGCTGTAAAACTATCTGCATCTAATAAATTAGGACCTTATATATCTATCATATATATCGTCGCTTGGTACCCACAGCACAAGCTTTAATTGGGATTACCGTGGGATTAGGTCGATTTGTGTTAACTTCTGTCGCTTTTGCCTACCCTACAGCAGGTTAGGCAAAGGTGATTAATGAAGTGGAAAAAAAATATGAACTACCTAATTTAAAAGTAAATATAAGTAAACTTTGGATTACGTAGTACATAGTAGTTTGAATCAGTAATCAATCTTTAACGCAGCCTTATCACGTATTTCTATCGACTTGGGTGCCCCTAAGCTTATTGCATAAATTCGATATCTAATATAATCTCATGATTACCTCTTATTTAGGTATTAACAGAATGATTTGTAATAATTCATTTGCGCGTGTAATTTGGAGCACGATGGAGTTTTACCGAACATTAACAGGATTTGGTGTGTTATTCAACGTATTCATTGCATTGTATAAAGTCGGAGCTGTTCCAACAGTGCCCCTTACTGATGATGCACCAGTGGTACACACCGGCGTGGGTTCTATACGTGGGCTGCAAGCAGAAGATGGCGACTACTCGATGTTCCTTGGTATCCCGTATGCGGAAGTGGACAGGGAAAACCCATTCGGTGTAAGATTCTATTTTATCTGACTAGATTATTAATTCATCATTGTGGACACACTAGGTACTGCGATCGCCAACCCACTTGTCCATTATGAGCATTTACCTCCTACTACGTCCATACACATAGCCCCAGTAATCGACATTTCCAAGTATAAGGGTATGACCAATAAAGTTGACAGCAATGTGTCGAAAATTGGGTCTTAGCATGTCGATTACTGGGGAGCTTACGATATCCCATGCCTAATCAAAAACTATTATGATGTTCATAGAAATAACTTATTATATTATATGTAATGATATGTATCTTTATTTTAGGCCTCAGTCCCTTATCCAATTTTCGAAGAAACATTTGACGCTTTCGATGATTCTGCTATTTGTCCACAAGTAGAAGAATTTAATCAGACTATAGTTGGAACGCTGGACTGTCTGCATCTCAACGTTTATGTACCAAACAATGCTAGTACTGAAGATAGTTTACCTGTGATGGTACTTATATTTGGGGGGAGGTGGATGTTGGGTTTTGCTGGGAGATTCTTATACGGACCTAGCTTCTTAGTGAGACATGATGTTATCTTAGTAACGCTTAACTACCGACTGGGACCTTACGGGTTTATGTGTCTGGATATACCAGAAGTACCCGGGAACCAGGGTTTAAAAGATCAGCAGATTGCCCTGCAATGGGTTAAGGAAAATATTGCTGCTTTCGGCGGAGATGATACTAAAATAACAGTGTTCGGAAACAGTGCAGGAGGCATGGCTACTGACTTACATTTTTATTTCACCAAAGGACAATTTTTTCACAGAATAATTCTACAAAGTGGGGTTGCCTTAGTTAATAGTGCCGTCAGAGACTCTGACCCCACAACAGCGTTAAAACTTGCAGAACATTTTAATTACTCGCCGAAAGATTTAAATGATGCATTGTCGTTTCTTGCTACAAAAACCACCGATGAAATAATTGCAGGCTCAAACGAAGAAGGACTTGTGTACACACCATGCGTAGAAAAGGACTTTGATAATATTAAAAGCTTTATTACAACGTACCCAGTTAATGTGGTACCCGAAAAAACTAATGAGATTGACATTTTGATTGGTTACAATAACGACGAATTATATCCTCTCTATACTTTCCTTGATGAAGAGAGTTTGGCTGCTGTGGACGTTATTAACAATGTGCTGGAAGCCAACTTTATTTTCGGAGAAGAATTAGAACTTCTTGAAGAAATGAAAAAGATCGTTACTCACTTCTACTTTGGCGACGATAACATGACAGAAGATACGAAAACAATGGGAGATGTGTCTTCAGATTTCTCTTTCATTCATCCTACACTAAGAGCCGCGAAAAAGTATTTAGCAAATGGGGCTGAAAACTTGTATCTTTACATGTTTTCTTACGATGGTGGAAGGAATTTCGTGAAGCATAGAGAAAATGTTACAGGAGGTGGAGCATGGCATGCTGACGAACTTGGGTACCTTTTTGACATATCTTACATGGAGAAACCCCTCACTCCCGAGGACCAGCTCGTAGTGGACAGGATGACTACATTATGGACCAACTTTGCAAAATATGGGTGTGTAAATGAACCTTCTCGCAAAATTAAATATCCTTCTTAACATTTGACGGCTTCCATCGCTCAGTCAATAGTGAAACTAGTGACCCAGACTAATAAGCTGGACATGCTGGGTTCGAATCCCGGTGTAATATTTATCGTCACTCACGGATGTTTTCTATTAAAGTAACTATACAGGGTGTTCGTTTCGATTTACGTTAGATTAGACAGGTTACTTGGGACATTAATAGAAGTTGTCTGGTATATCGGCTTTTGGAAAATTCGATAAAAAATATTTTTTTTTGTTTTCATACATAATAAATGAAATGGTAAGTGTGCGAGGACCTTAAGAATAACATAAAAGTTAATCTCAGGTGACTGACGGTACATGTCTAAAGAAGTAACATTAGAATTTAATAAAGGTTGCAATACGTGTTCAGTCATTAAACTTATTTTTTTAATAATTCAATAACAGTAAGAGTTCAAACACTTATTGCACAAACACAAATTAATTATATTTGACCTAAATAAGCTTCCCTTAAAATTATAGCATATGAAGAAAAACACCCTGTATATCATCGCTTAGTCACGGAAACACAAGCCTAAATTGAGCTTACCGGAGGACCAGAGAAAGTTATCCTTCCGTACCACATAGTAAAGCGTCCCATTCAAATCCCGATAGCAAGCATGCTTTAGAAACTTGCCTTTTTTAGCCTCAAACATTTCATTCAAGTAAAGTGAAGTAAATTGTAACAATATTGTTTGCTGGATTTGAGGGTACAAATATGTCCCTGACATAGAACTTTTTTTGCAGGAACCCGACGCCAACACCAACGGAACTAGTACCGATTGAGTGGCCCCAAGCGACTGGCGACAAGTTGCACTATCTAGAGATTGACACAGAGCTCCGAGCATCATCTAGACCCATGCATGCACGAATGGCCTTCCTTGATCTGTTCTACAAAGCAAATGAGGAGTACCAGCGTGGTTTCGACCGAGCTCCCTCTAGCGGGAGGAATGTTGTTTTGGAAATAAGTTTACCAGCGCTACTTCTTGTTACATATTTTATTTAGTGAATGACGAATCAAGGATTGCGATTTGAGCACCCCACGTTTTATACAGCCAGATGTTACAAATGAAATATATGAAAATGTATTTTATTAGGTAAGCATTTCCATTTTTTAACAAAACAAAACAGTTTCAATACAAGGTTTTGACTTTCTTCTGTCATAAGGACTGTTCATTTTACTATAAGAGGACACACTTAAACGTCTATTATACATCGGTTTTAAAATCGATCGATGAACAGTTTACAGCCATGAAATTAGCAAAGCCATCTTTTTCAATTGATATATGTTTGCTTTTCAAGTATCCATTACTATATCTGATAAGACATATTCAATTTGATAATCGTAAATTGATTCTGCACAATGGTGTACAGAAAAATATTCACTGTGAAAGATTGCAAATATCTAGGACATTTTAAGTCGACGTTATACTAAATCATTAAACAATTTAGAGAGTGTCATATGCTTGAAGATTCACCGAAGTCTAAACACAGAAATCTTAGTTGCATACCTTAAAATTGGCTATTGAACTTTACGTCGTTTCACTAAAAAAGTATGGAATTTTTGCATTTTGGTGGCCCACAAAAGGTACCTAAAATATGATAGTAATGACATTACCGCAGTCCTAATACTGTCATCCTGTCGTAGAAGAGTATGTGTCTGAGTAGAAAATCATACAAAAAAACAATTTCGGGAAGAACGCCCTTGCTTGGCAGGCAATTTGATTATATGGTCTTTTAACTGCTTCCTATTTCGCAACAGGGCCAAGTTAGCTGGAATATTTATAGAAAATATTGCATCCAAAATCGGTTTTTTTATGTCTATCGAAGACATAGTATCTCTCACCGGTTATTTTGGTCTAATTTGGCAAGGGCACATCATAAGGGTTAGACATTAGAGCTATTTAATTAAATAATCATAGAATTTGTTTAAAAAGACGACATCCATAAAATTGTCTTCATCTTCATCCTATATAGCGGTAATGGCCTATTGTGAATGTACAATTAAGAAACGATAGACGAAAAACTAAATCATTGAAAAATTCAAACGTGTACAGTTCGCAACTAGTCGTAAAATGTCAAAAAGTAGTTTGCAGAACATAAGTTTCGTGGCCAAACAGTAGTCTAAAAATGTAGTTGCCGATAATTAATATATTAATTGAGACATTACTTTTTATTTGTCTATTTTTAGTTAAATAATATTTCACAAATAAAAATAAAATATGATAAAAGAAAAAAATATTTACGTGAGGTTTTTCATGTCCGCTTAGTAAAATGAACAGTCCTTAGATAACAGGAGAAAATCAAAATCGTGACATTTTAAACGTAGTTTTTTTTTAATGCCTTTCGATTTGTTAATCGACAAATAGAAAAACGCTATTTCAAACAAGATGTTCGAATTAGATGTAATGTAACTAACAATGTACCTATTGTACATTGGCTGATAAAAGAAAACACAACAATAAAAAGGATTAACGAATGTTTGCGTGATGGGAGTGCCCCATTAAGGACAAGTCAATGAAAAATATATACGAGTATTAGGGACAGACAGACATTAGAGTAGATACCTAAACGTAAAACGGGGATGATTTTTTTTCGCAAAATTTTTAGCTAGATAGGTTTTAGGTTACCGTTAGGAGTGTAACCCTCTAAGAATACCCTGGACTTTTTTAGTTTACTTTATTAACCTCATTTTTACATGCAAGTGGCCATTGGAACTATCTTTAAGAAGTGGGATATTTTCAACAAGTTTGCAGCAATATTTAACACGTTCGCCTCCAGTACTGTTTCACTAAGCGCTAATACTATGTCAATCGAAATTATCTAATAGAACTCCTATGCCGGCGACACGCATGTGTGACTGAAGAAATTGTACTCTTATGCCAGTGACACAGCACTTGTGTCAAAACGTTGTATTTCTATGGCACTGGCATAGGAGGAAGAACTTGATTTATGCTAGTGGCATAAGAATAAGGTTACTCTGATCACGTATGTGTGTCACTGGCATAGGAATCAGATTTTGTTGGTCACACACGCTGTGTCACCGGCGTCGAACGTGTTAAAGTGACAGATATTACTCCTACTCGTATACCTAATAAAAAACAAGTACAAGTTGTTTGTTTGTTTCACATGTGGGATTCCTTCAAAATAGGTCTAATTAATAAACTAAAATATTGATGCAACACCTAACACAACTGGTGATTGTTTTACTTATTGTCATCTGGTTCATAGTTCAGTCAGACTATCAGACATACATATAGGTAGGTACTTGTTACTACTTACACAATATCCTTTGCTTGCAGTTGTTTCTCCAATTCGTGAACTTTAGCATTTAGGTTTATGATTTGCTGAGCACTCTCACCGCGTCTTCGATGCAAGGATGTTAGTTCTTCCTGCTGAACTAGTATCTTTTGCTCTAAAGCTTGCACCCTCTCGTTGCAGCTACCACCTGTAAGTGCATTGAAAATAATATTATAATAAACACTGTGGTTTTATATATTTTTTTTTTTATACCACGTCGGTGGCAAACAAGCATACGGCCCGCCTGATGGAAAGCAGTCACCGTAGCCTATGGGCGCTTGCAACCCCAGGGGTGTCACATGCGCGTTGCCGACCCAATAAGAACTTGTACACTCCTCTTTTGAAGAACCCCATACTGTAGTCCAACGGGAAAACCTCGGCAGGGAGCTGATTCCACAAACGGACCGTCCGCGGGAGGAAGTTATATATGAGAATAGACTAACAATTTGGCCTTAATGCACCATTATTATAATTTTGTATACGTAAAAGAGATTTATTATCGTTACAATTAGTATAAATTGCTAGTTTCCTACATACCGACTATTCATTATTATTTTATTACCTATTTGAAGATTACAAGTATGTTAAGGGCCTTATCACACTTGCGATTTACAAGCGAGGCGAAAGCGAAGCGAGCGCGCAGCGTGATCGTTGCGAGCCCGTAACCAAATTGCCGCGAGTGCGTTGCGATTTGGCCGCGATCGCGTAACGAATACGCTGCGCAGCCGTCAGTAAATCGCTCAGAGTGATCTGAGTTTTGGACAGTCACTAATAAGATTTATTATTACATAATGGATACCAACTCTTGACGCGGCAAACTCGCTGCGCAGTCGCGGCGTATTCGTCACGCGGTCGCGGCGTAATCGCGACACCATCGCGGCGAATTGGTTGCGGGCACGCGACGAACACGCCGCGCGTACGCTTCGCTTTCGCCTCGCTTGTAAATCGCAAGTGTGATAAGGCCCTAAGGCGAAATAATTAGCCACCAAAAAATAGGGGGCGTAGGTAAAGAAAGAAAACACACCAATGAATGAGTACAATTTCAAAAAGGTTGAGAAAAAACATACATGTGGATGATCTGCTGAAATAATTCATCGTAGATAGGTACTATCTAAATTATGCCGCAAACGGCTCCACTAACAATGTACAAACTCATTATATAAACTCACTAATATTTAATTAATCATTTGTTGGTAAATATGTACTTGTGACAAATTGTATAGTGATTACTTAGAGAGACTGAAGCAAGAACTGTTAAAATTTTGTCCGCGTCATATACCTACATTTACAACTAAATATAATCCTGGGGTGGGGTAGACCGATATTCGCGTAACTATGATGGACAGTTACCAACTTTAAGGCGCAAATCGCGGACAAGACAAGATCTTAGAAAGAAGTTTCGTTCAGATTAATCAAATGTTGCTTGTAGGTTGTAGGTAATAGGAAAGTATGGAAACCCTAATACAACATGGCCCATACTACAATGAATGGCGCAGGGTGAATATGGAATTAAATAAATTGCGGAATTAACACGAAATATGAGAGAGTGTATCGAAGTGCCCTCATGTACGCGTATATACCTATACGTAGTTGATAAAAATATAAACACTTAAGTATCCATGAAAATTAGTCTTAAGTCAGGAAGTAGACAAAAAACTCAGAATGTTTTACACCTTTACAAAGACAGGAAGAGTAAAATAGGCTTGGAAAGAAGTAAACATAAGTACAGCTCTTCAGCTACATATGATGTTTAGTTTCTAAATGTTACTGATTCTTCTGCCGATTTTGTTTTGCATTTGATCATTGAATTAGCCCACAGTTTTGTTGAATTCCTATCACTAACCCTGACACAACTGCTGTTCAAGGCATACACAAAGCTCTCAAGAAATTCACCACCTGTTAAAGAAGCATGGAGACAAGCAAGATAGTATACACTCTAAAATAATGAAATAGAGCAGATAACCTGAATCTCAGGTACTTCCGAATATTTTAGAGTATATATTATCCTGCTCTTTTCCATGCTTCTTTAACAGGTGGTGCATTTACCTGAAGAACGAAATAAAAACCAGAAGTACCTACTAAAATAAATTTTTTTTTTTATTGGTCATGGAAAGGAAAACAACAACCCTAGAGAAAAAACGTAGACCTCGGAAAAGATGGGCTTTGTCCACAGGACTAAATTTAATAGACCAGGTTCTCAACTCACTATTTTATTACAAACACCTTTAAAATTAACTTAAGCTGTAAATAAAAAGCTAAGAGGTTGGAACAAATCAACTAAAACAATGTATAATTATTACACTTTTCACAGAGATAATTTCCATAAACAAGATTTAATCCCGCTGCCACTCTATATTCCTTGACCTTTGTAGTTTGTATTCATTCTAAATCTTTCTAATTGTGTTTTGAAATTTTGAATAGGGCACAAGCCATGGCATAAGCAAAGAGAGGCTCAGGAGTGGGTGCTCACGGGCTAATGATTATGATGATAAGCCACTAGTTGTTAAGTATCTATTTAATTCTACACATGATCCACATTTGCAACCTTACACTTCTCATACAAAAATACATCAGTTTATTAATAATCTTTGCAGAGGCTAAGGTCAATGCGGGTAAGACCGTCTATCTGGAAAGTCCATCTACCAACTGATTTCTCACCCTAATTGAACAGTATAAGATGCATATGACGGACTTTCCTTTAAAGTAAAATATGCCGGACTTAGCCGCACTGACCTTTTAATTCTTTTTTTTTTGTTAGGTGGGTATAATAAAAAAGTTAAAGAACCCATACTCTTAAGCAGCCGTGTATCCTTGTCATAGTTTTATCTAGTAACATGCTATCTGTGTTAGCAACACCAGCTAAGAGTGAAAGATAATAGTGTACCATCTGTTGTCAATTGCTTGGGAATTACAAAATGTCACATAACATCATCTTTCTCTCTTGAGCATTCTAGTATTCCATAACATTTCCTTGTTACAATAGGGATGATGACTGGCAAGTCAAATCAGCATCTTTTTTCGAACTGTCAAAACAATCACCTCTATGGAATTTTATATGAAATACTCAAAAGTGAAGTCACGTTTGAGTACTGCCAAATTACCTGCTCTTTTAAGTTTCAATTTATTAAATACAAGTTCTGTATAAAAATTACTGCAATCTACATCTTAGTAATAATTTCTTTATATGTATCATGTTGTGCATAATGTTAAATTATTTATTTTAACTACAGTCATCATCCCTATTTGTTAAATGACATTATATTAACAGAAATAACATTGAATGTGGGAGTCCATAACCATAAAGCTACATGTTAACTGTGATACTCAAGAATCCAATATAACTGATGTTTCGTGATGAACAGCAGACACTGCACCGTATGTGTCATTATTATAAAATGAACTCTTAACATTCAAGTACCGCATTGCTTTTCACTCATCATTTTTCATAGGGCTGGGGCAGTTTTATAATAAATTTACATATAAGCATGATAAATTAAGGAGTGTAGGTACCTGCACTTGATAAACCATTTTCGGAACTTGAAAACCTTATTCTCTCGTTTACCAGGGTCAACTGGAGATTTTCATTCTTGAGTGTGTTAACATTGTCAAAAAGGCGACTTTCTGAAAAACATAGGAAGCAAACATAAAATACCTACAATTTTACATCATATAAAATTATTGTTATTTTATTGACTTCATTAATTCTAAATTAGTAACATGGAAAACTTTAACACAAAAACAAAAGGCTAAAATTACTTCACATTATGTAGACTTTTATGTACTGGCTATAAGCGAATTATGCACAGTGCATAAAACTGATCATATAATACAGTTATCTATTAGGGAAACTAGACAAAGACTGGATCCAAAAGGTTATGTTACTTACGAAACGTTATAACATCTTGAAAAGCTGCAGTTTGATATTTGTTTCTGGCCTGTAGTTGATTAATTATACTATTTCTCCACTCTCCGCCTTCCATTTTTACCGAATTAAAACGTATTAAGATATCAAAACAAACATTTGTTGTAGATGATACACGGTTTGCAGATAAACAAAAGTATTTCGAGTAACGCGCAAGTTTATACAGATTATTCACATCGAAAATAGGCCGAGTTGGTATAATTAGCTAATTATTAATTAAGTAGAACAAGTTGTAAACATACTTTTCTTAAATTTCTCTATAGTATTACAATCATAACCAAGTGACTGAAGTGAAGTGACTCGAATGACAAGTGACAATGACATTACGACATTAGTGTCTAGTGACAGTGACATTGACAGTACCTACTTCTTTTTGTCAATTATGCTTAAAGCTTGCATTAGACAGCCGACAACAAGCGTAAATGTGATAGAGTCTGGCAAGTGAAAGATGAGATGAGTGAATGAGAAATGGCGGCAAATTAATAAAATATAGAGTATGGTATCACTGGGTTGCACCCCGAAAATCAGTCTTGATATTTGTAATATATTTAAAACTTAAAATTATTTTGTTAAATTACCTGTATTTATTACAATCCAAATTAATATATTACATATATGTTTATTGTTTGTGACTTTCATAGGGGTAGGTCACATTGGCGATCATTGGGGGAGGCCTATGTCCAGCAGTGGACTTCTTTTGGCTGAAATGATGATGATGATGATATATGTATGTACATAACGTAGCTGTTCCATGCAACTTTGTCTGCATGACAAAATGCAATATGATGTAGGTACCTACTACTCTAAATGATGACCCGTGTTATTAAATAGATCCCATATCAAATTTTAAGCCTATCTGTTTAGTTATTTTCAAGTTATATCATAGATTCGACACATTTCCAAGTTAGCCTTAACTTTTTACCTACATACATATGGTATAAAGACTATAATGATATGAAGAGCCGAAAAACAGCGATTTTCACACTAGGATATAAAACTATTATATGTACATAGGTATAGGTAATATTAGTAACGATTTGTAAATTGTATCATCGCAGAATGGGTGTAATCATGATTAAAACTACCAGCTATAAAATAGTACATTTCGATGCAAGTGCAAAAAATTTTTTTTCGACGAGGGTGAAAGTTGGAGTTCGAGTAAAACGAGGGCGACAATCACCCAAGTTAAAAAGAAGTTTTTACACGTGTATCGAACGACTTTTTCATAACAAGTGCCTTAAAAAGAGAAATTTGCGCAACATTTACTTTTCCGCACTAGTTAGGAAAAATATGTAAATAAGATAATATACACACTGGATGAATTAGCGGAACTGGGTCGCGTTTTATAAAGTTACAATTTACAATTTCACTGTTTGCCTCTCTAACGCACTCACGTATTGGCTAGAAAGAGAGGCAAACAGCGAAATTGTAAATTGTAACTTTATAAAACGCGACCCTGGATGTTAAAACAAGGGGAGTTTGTCAAATGTTAAGCAAATTCTGCCGGTGTGTGTATTTTAATAAATAGGAAACAAAATATTTATATTTTTTATTCAGAATAATTAAAGTCAGACTTAAAAAACTCATACACTGATTCATATTAATGATTCATACTATTTGTGTCATAACACATAAATCACATAATAAACTCATCCAATGCAGTTTTTATGACATTGTCTCTTTCGCCGTACTTATTTTCCACATGAATGACATGGTCAGTCATTGTTTTCCAATATGAGGCAGTTATACTCGCGAACTTCTTTCTTTCTTCTCCAAGTCGCATAACTTTTCTACCGTATTTTTGACAGCGTTAACTCCTTCAACCTCTCCCAGCCCTTCTGGTAAAAAAAACAAATGACCATTTTAAATCAACCTAACATAAATACAAACATAAATCTATTATAGTCGATAGTATATTAGATAACGAGTAGGTACAAGAAAATTTATTGAATAAAGGTAAGTATCAAAATGGTATTGCGTACTGACCTAGAAACACCGATATAGTGTGTAAACACTCATGTTTTTCCTTTTAAACGATGATTTTCTCCTCTTGTTTTTCTTTATATTTACTTATTATAGTACGCAGCAGTTTACGAACATTACTTTTCATAGTTTTTTTCATCATAAACACCTTAAAACGTTGCAATTGTGGAAAGCGAGCAATGGATGTCAAGTCGAATGAAAGACAGAACATGACGTTTGACAATTCAGCTTGTGATGCCATATGAAAAGTTCCGTAAAAAACTCATTCTCATCTTTCGTTTGCCAGACTCTACCTCCTTCTGCACTTGGAATTAATTTAAACCAAGAAAGTGGTACTTAAATGAAAAGTGCCACACAACATTTTCTTATACATTTGTCATTAATTGTCGTTATCAATAAATTGATTATATTGTTTGCTAAGGGATGATCAATTGAGTTAAAGATTTACCTATTGGTTTATTTTTATTTTGAATTAATACCAACAAAAATCCCTATCATAATAACCAGGGTCGCGTTTTATAAAGTTACAATTTACAATTTCGCTGTTTGCCTCTCTAACGCACGCACATATTGGCTAGAAAGAGAGGCAAACAGCGAAATTGTAAATTGTAACTTTATAAAACGCGACCCTGGTCACGATTTTGTTGGAATTTGGCCTACTACCGTGAACTTCGAAATTTGTAAATTTGGAGGATATTTATCTGTCATTCCAACGAAGTAAGGCGTCATTAGAATGAGAAAGACAAATTCTCGAAATTTGCGGAATTCGAAGTTCACGGTAGGGCCGTCGATCTGGCAGCCCGAGTGTCAAGTCAACTGTCCGAAACTTCAATGCTCGTTCAAATTGAATAAAATACTTTTATGTTCATTACATATATTCAATCTAACTAATCTACTTAACCTACCAAAATACTTATTTCGTATTTATATTTTTCGCAACCGTATATAAGCGTCGTTCTATACACGTGCGGAAATCAATGGAAATGTCATTATTCACTAGTAATTTTTGTGCACCGGCGCCATAAAATACAGAAGTGATGGTTACAAGTTCAAGTGGCCCTGTTCTATTCTGCGGCCCTACCGTGCAAAACGATATTCGTAAATTTCGAGGATTTTTCCTTGTCACTCAAACGAAGGCGTCATTAGAGTGAGAGACAAATTTCGATTTTCGCGGTACTAGGCCTGTTTCAGCCATTGATTTAAGTAAAAGGTTTCAGCTCAGCGGTCAGCGGTAAGGTAAGCGAAAATTTAAATAAGTAAGTAGCTGGAATTATCAACAATCATCAACCAAGTGGATTCCTCAAATCCAATAGCTTATGGTCACGCGTTTAGAGATAGTTCGCACTAACGCTTAAAAAGCGTCGCGTTATAACCTGACGTTGGCGGCCCATTATGCTCAATTCGATTTAACGTCCAACGTCCAACGTCGAAAATCAAACAATGCTCGATAAAAAAGCGCCGCGGTATAAAACCGCCATCGTGTGAATGAATGTAAGGTTTTGCATTTGTTTCATTTGAACGTTTTTTAACGGCCGCTAAAAAAACGCTCGTGCGAACTAGCTCTAATTCTTTAAGAATTAAAGCGCGAATCTCATTCAAGAGATTTGTATGCTTGATACCAACATCAACCCGTTCGCGGTTTTAATATTCTTTCATAGTTTTATAGCAATTAGTATCAAAAAGTTATAGTTTTTTAGTTAAACGTCAAAAACTAAAAAAAGTCCGATTTTTTTTCAGTTTTTTACGTCCTATACCTAAATCCTTTTTTGTTTTTCTTGTAATATGCATTTTTGTACGTCATTATAGGGCCTATACAGGGTGTTTTATTTTCGACCGTTCAAATTCTACGTAGTGAATGTGTAGGTCATACTGACCAACTTTTACTATGGGGACAAAGTCGAAATCGCGAAAAAAAAATCAGCTGTTTCATACATTTCGGCCGGCGTAATGCCGCCAATTTGTATGAAACAGCTGATTTTTTTTTCGCGATTTCGACGTTGTCCCCATAGTAAAAGTTGGTGAGTATGACCTACACATTCACTACGTAGAATTTGAACGGTCGAAAAAAAAACACCCTGTATAATATACAAAAATTGCAGCTTTGCAACACGACTTGCCATTTGTATGAAAAACTTAGACAGCGGACCTCCTGCTTTTTGAATTTAGTTTTTAGTTTCAATTACAAAGTTTACTGACCTGATTTTACCCTTAAATGAAAGAATATTAATTGCGCTATAAGAAAATTTCATGTTTTTCGTAGCATAATTAGGTAAGGCGATATTAAACCAAAAACGTTAGCAAAACTCAACATTTTATCTAGTTTTCAAAACAGGGTACTATTTGAAGTCTCGAATCTCTGAAACTAGAAGACCTACGGTAATGCATGTTATCGCATCTTGTTACAAATTCATTCATCTTTAAACGTTACCTGATACATATTGTCAAAAAACGTAAGGCTTTTTTTATAAAAATCAGAAACTAAAAATAGACAGTAAATTTCACAGTTTTTCACGTATAACGCAGCTAGCACAACTTTTTTTTGCTTGCAAAATGTGGTTTTATACTGCCCTATGGTGTCTAAATAACATACCAAAAATGCAGCTTTACTACATGTTTTGCGAGTTTAATGTACGATTTGACCGTACTATGGTGCTACTATCTACATGTGTTGTATAAATGTATATGTGGGAATTGAACCCACGTCCTCAGCTTTTGCAGCTGATGCCTATTACTCAAATTATTTTTTGTTGTGTTATTTTTTTTAAGTAGTACCAAGTTCATAATTATGGAGTCTTCGACGACATTGACCGTTAATATTATACCTACCGGCCGTGTGGTGACGGCAGTAAGAATACATTATTTTGTCACCACCCCAACTCCTCCTCCGGGTGCCGTAAGACTAGGGGATTGAAGTGTCACTGATCATTATTTGATATAAGATTGATGATGGGCAGCAGCGTCATCATAGTGGACGTGGACACATTACTGCGATCGCCTATCCGCTTGCCCATCGTGGCGATTTTTACACGTGATTTGTCCGATGACCCCCCTCCCCTATGGTGATAATTTGTGATTTTTTCTTGACCCCCCCCCCCCCTATATAGTATGACGTGATTAATGGACAAGCCCTTATGGGCATTTACCTCCTAATGCGTCTATACGCATAGTTAATAGCAGAGGCCTACGAGCTACGTCCAGCAGTGGACTATCATAGGCTGATGATGTATGATGTATTATACCTACTTGAAATTTCACTGTAGGCTTTTTGGTTGCTATTAGAAATGTAAGGGCCTGTTTCACCATCCCCGAATAAAACAGGATGCTTAGCCAAGTTGGCAGTCGCTAGTGCTTAATCGTCAATCGCAGCTAACTGTCTTTGTCGCTCTAATATGAAAGAGTGACAGAGAGGGAAAACTACGATACGCTACTAAGCGCTAGCGCTTGGCAACTTGGCTAAGCATACAGGTCCGTTAGATAAAACAGGTCATAAAACTGCAATGCGAAGCATATCTAATATGTACTTAACATAGAAACATTAGCTATTTTCCATTAGGCAGCCTGGGTCGTATTTTATAAAGTTACATTTTACAATTTCGCTGTTTGTCTATCTAACGCACGCACATAATATTGGCTAGAAAGAGACCTAGGTACACTCGTGTGAAAACAACTGAAGCATCACAGTAGCCGTACCATGAACTGCTGCCGCGTTATCATAGCGGACTTACCAGCAATACGCGAGTACGAGCGGGATAGATAGAAAGTAAGTCCTCGTTAATAATGCGATGGCAGCTCATGGTACGGCTACAGGGTGCTTAGCCAAGTTGCCAATCAGTATGCAAGAGTGACAGAGAGGGGAAACTACGATACGCTACCAAGCGCTTGCGACTGACAACTTGGCTAAGCATCCAGGTAGTAATTTGAGTTCAGCGCCATCTATAGAGTACTAGGTATACTTTACAAATTGCATCTCTGATTGTACCTAGGTATGAAACATTGTGCATCAAGGGAAGTAAGTACCTACGGAATTACTAACGAGAGTGTTAGAAGCCCAACGCCGTAGGCGGAGGGCTTTTAATGACTCGAGTTAGTATTCCGCTTACCGACCTTGATGCATACAATGTTTTTCATCACACTTGCGTACAAATAAATAAGTTTTAAAACAAAATATTATTCTATGACGTACTGACATTTCTATTACTCCCTAAGGAATTTCACTTTTCTATTACTCCCACTACGCATGCAAGCAATGGCGCGCTTAGACAGCAAGTGTGATGAAAAACAAATTGTCTTCTTGGAAGGTATTAATGTAACAAAAATTAAGACTCTATATCTATTTTAAAATATACTTAGTATACCTACAGTGGGAGTCATCTTTCTTGAGTAAGCTTAACATAAACTTGGTTTAAAGTTAAAAAACCCCGTTTAAATTAAGTTCAGACATGAATAATGCAAATTCTGGAGCATTCATTCCTTATGCCGTCTCCTCGTGGACAGTTAAGCAATAATAAAACCGGCCAAGAGCATGTCGGGCCATGCTCTGTGTAGGGTTCCGTAGTTATTCAAGAATGGCTGGGCCGATTACGTTCGAAATATGTAGTTTTATTTTAAAGTACTCTACAAGCCCACTATTTATTCATGTTTTTTTTTCATATTTTTTAGACCTTCGGATCAAAAGTCCACAATTTTTATTCTTCTGAAGCGAATGCCTCAGAAAATATTGACTTTAGAAAATAACTTTCTTTTAAGACCCTTATTCTTTTTAAGAGACCATATTCTATGATACCGCACACTACAGGATTACATCAAATAAAAAAAATCATCCCCACTTTCACCAGTTGGGAAGGTACCCGAAAAAAATAATTGCTTATAGTTTTTATTGTACCACTTTGTTGGCATGATTAATATGTATACCTGTACCGAATTGCAGATTTCTATTATTAACAGCCACTGAGCTATGCTGCGGATAGACGGACAGACGTGACATGGTGAAACTATAAGGGTTCCGTTTTTGCCATTTTGGTTACGGAACCCTAAAAATGGCTAAGTAATGCATTTCTCAGGGAGTTCTGATGGTGCTTGGTTGTTGGTAAGTAATAGGTAAACTTAGGGTACCTAGGTAATCAGAGATCGGATAAATGTGCGTCATTGTTAACCGACTTCAAAAGAAGGAGGAGGTTCTCAATTCGACTGGTTTTTTTTTGTTGTATGTATGTTACCCGATATCTCCGAGAATCGTGAACCGATTTTAATTTTTTTCCCCTCACTAGCTCGTAAAGTGCTCGTTTATCCTTTAATACGAACGTGTAAAAACGCATATTATTCACTTGTGTGGCAAAGTAATGAACTTGGTTTTGGAATAACGAAACGTAAAATGCTCATGGAAATCGTTCCATATTAATGATAATTAAATAATTTGTTTGAGAATTTAGTGTAAAATACAAACCTTTATATAATATGATGATTTTAACATATAAATCCTAAAATTCCATAAGTAACAATTGTTTTAGTGAATGATGATAAGATGACTAGATGCAATCACAAAACGCAGAAAATGTCATCGTCACATTGTCAAAGAATATTATAGGTTATAATCTTTATTTACCGACTCGAACACGCATAAAAATAGTAAACTAAACAACTTTCAGGGTGTTCTGTTATAATTTTGTAAAAATAATGAATGAGAATGATTTAATAATGCATTGGCGTTGGTGTGCAACTACAGGAATGTGTTAAAATCGTGCTGCGTTTACTTTTTCGTCCTAAGTTTACTGCGACAAAATCTTGCATTAAATACATGGTGCATTTGGAAAATTATTATCACTAACCCGATGATGATTGTAATGTGAACAAATAATTACCTTTTTTGAGTTTCCTCGCTATAGTGAGGGGAAAAGTTTTGTGTTACACACGGGTGCAAATGTATTTTACTTCTCGTATGTTAAAACACTCGCTGCGCTCAGGATTCTATTTTAGAACCACTCGCTTCGCTCGTGGTTCAACTATAGAATCCTTTCGCTTGCTCGTGTTTCAATTTCATACTCGCGGGTAAAATACAACTTTGCACCCTTGTATAACAATAGTACATTACTACCGAGGCCGGGAAGTGACTGGTTGCCGGCCGAATATATGTAGGCCGGATAGTATTCGGACGGCAACCCGTCACTTCATGGCCGAGGTATGTATAATGCTTTTCTCAAACATGCAATGAAATTAAACAAAAAATGTATCTTCTTTCTAAGAAATTATAAGTCAACTACATAACTAATTCTTTGAAACACAAGAAAAGTCAAATACGACACCGACCGACACCTCATTTTTTTTTAAGATTGATCTGTTTGATAGTTGCAAATTTTTACTTTTAAAAAGCGGTATTAGACGACGCGGTCGGTTGGATCCAATTAATCGCATGCGGTGATCGGGGCCGACGGATCGCGCCGTATAATACTGCTTTTTAAATATTATTTTGAGTAGTTATTGTACATTTATTTTAAATTATATAATTTAAATACCTAATTATAACTGCAAAAATTTGCCAATCATTTTTTTTATACCTACTAATTTTACTTACAGATAATTATTGGCTAAAAGCCAAGATGCCAGGTCACAACCCTATGTCAAATGAAAATTAAAAAAGAGGCACTTGCCGGCCTAGGCCGGCAACGACGTACATCCCGGCCAGTTTGTAGGCACGTAACTACAACATTTCATTGCATGTTTGAGAAAATAACTATTTCAATCCAACGTGTATGACCCCGAAATGATTTAGGTTATCACGAAGTTGGGGTAAGATGATGGGATCTTGGAGAAATCGAGGGATCTCTTCAAATGTTATAGGTACATGTATGGCGCTTTCAGTAATTTTCATTCATTTACAATATATTGAATTCAGAAAGTAGGATGGATGCTAGGAAACCAATGATGGAAACCACAAATGATAGGATCTTGGAGAAATCGGTTAAAGTTGGTTGTTTTTAAATTTTAAATTTGGTGATTATTCGCAATAATATAGACATGGCTTCAATGTTAATTATCTAAATGAATAGGTTTTAACTGAATAATTTATTGAAGTTTGATTTCGAAGCTTTACGATGACTATTTACAAAGGTTTCCATAGTTACGGTCAGAGTACCTACCCAATTCGTAGCTCCAATTATCTCCAAGTATCCAAAATCAAAATACGTTTGTGGCCCTAGCACATCTTGTGAGCGACAGCAACACGCATCAGTCTCTTTCAGTCGCACTATTTTAGATTTCTCAAAACTGGCGGATTCGACGCGTTGCACAAATATATCGGGAGCCATTCTTAATGTAGATGCTTATATGAATGCCACAATATGTGCGTTAACACCACAGAATTAGATTTGGGTAGAAGAAACAAGTTCATTCATTTGCATGGCGGCCGAGCGTGTCAGATTTTGTACTGAAGTTTTTACTTGCCTATGATTGTAAATATGTCTCAGGCCCTTGAATATTCATATTTTTTTGTGTTGTTGCAATTAATATTACTTAAGGAGGCATAATTAATATTCTTGTTCACTTCAACTTACAAAACTTGACGCACCAAAGCTGCAAGCTGCGATTAAAGACGGACAACTCAGTGGATTTCACTGAGTTCATTTGACACGATAAGTAGATACGTTTGCTTGATCTATGGTATATTATGACGTCTTCTGTGGTTAACACTAACGTAAACGTCACTTGGCAACGGCATTCATGGAACAGCTACCGGCTACACTCCTACATTGTGTTCTATCGCCTTAGGCTACCTACTTTACGTATCGAGTACCTAAATGCTAACGTAACCGTTACTTTCCAACTCGTTATATACATTAGTTACGACTTAGTAGTAGATACGTAAAGCACTCAATCGCGCTTGTTCCCATATTTGTCAGTGCGAGCACGATAGAATCGCACTTTACGTATCAAGTAAAACCTAATATTTCGGGTCTTTACTTTCCAACTCATGGTAGGTACAGGTACGGCTGCTGGCTTCGTAGTGTCACGTTCGGGTGGAAAAATCGAAAGAACTGGTAAGGCTGCCGGGATTTAGGTATTATTAATTTATCTTATGATGAAATAAAACTATTGAAATGGATTATATCGCGTACACGAATTCAATTTAACTACATCCCAATGTTTCGAACACTTTACAGGATTCGTGGTCTACGGGTGTCACCGGTACATTTTTTGTCGTAATAACATTACGTCATGATGAACTTAGAGTACACCGGCCGTTCTGATTGTCAGAACGGCGGGTGGACCTTAAAGTATCTTTAGATAGTGTGTGTAATAACTTTATTTGATAAGAGGTATATTTTTCTCAAAGTAGGTACTAAATAGTAACTTTTTTGGTATATACTTGCGAGGGTACAGCCGCCGTTGTGACTTTCACTTTTTGTCACCACCCGGACTGTTCCCGTGGCTGTCGTAATCGTAACAGTTGACTATGATTGAAGGATCACTGACCATTCATTGATTGACGATTGATTCGGCTGATATGATGATGACGGGCAGCAGCGTCATGATAGTGGATATATTACTGCGAACGCCAATCCGCTCAGCGTGGCGATTATGGGCATTCGTCACCTTCTAATGCGCTCAAAAGCTAACAAATTCAATTAGAGTCAATTTGAGTGTCAATTCTTTGATATTTCAACTCTATCTACTTTGATAGTTACGCGGTATTGCACTATCCCCGACGATAGGCAAAGTGACAGGCCTACTAGTAATGTCTATACAGCAGTCTACTCAGATAGGTTGATGATGTGACGATATCACATTTCTTTCCAATCCGTTTTTAGATCTCCTAAAATTATCATTTCCGACTTTTGCGTTGCTATTTTAAAATAGCAACACACCTACAAAAACAACTGATCAAGACCTATATATGGAGCATTGCCTTATATGGCTGTGAAACCTGGACTCTCACTCAATTAGACCGCGAAAAATTAGAAGCATTTGAAATGTGGTGCTGGAGACGTATGAAAAGTATTAGCTGGACAGAAAAAAAAACAAACGAGGAAGTGCTTAATTTAGTCCAAGAAAAAAGAGCTATCTTAGCAACAATAGAAAACCGAAGAGGGAGAATGTTTGGCCACCTTGTACGACATGACAATTTCATCAAAAATCTAATAGAAGGGCAGATAGAAGCAAGGAGGGGAAGGGGAAGGCCGCGAAGGGCGTATGTAGACCAACTGAAGGAAAAGGCACAGGCCAGGTCGTACAAGGAGGTAAAGGAATTGACGGACGACAGAGAGAGATGGCGATTACTCCACCGACAAGGGCACAGCCCTTAAATAGGATGATGATGACTTTTACGTAAAAAATCTTTAAATAGTTAATAATTTGCAGCATTGCTCACTACAAAAATATTTTGCTCAGTAAAAGACTATATTATTTTGTCTGCGTAAATCTTGACATAGGTATATTATATGCTGAATCTTTCACCCATTACTTCGCAAAGGAAAAGTTTTGGCTATTTATAAAAGGGAGCGAAAGAAAAATCTTTCTGAAGCATGATGAACCATAGAATAAACTTTAATTACTTAGAGTTAGCGAAAGTTTTCAGAAGTTGGTGGCGTAGCAATGAGCTTATAAAAGTATATCGGTGAAACTTGCTACTGAGCAAAAATGAGACTAGGGGAATATTCCAATCTCTATCAGGCGCGAAAATGTGCAATCCGATTGAAACCAAAACAACGCCGGTGGCCAAGTAAATGCCAACTTCCCAACATTCTGCATGTTTTCAAGTGTAAAATACGCTATGCATTCCTTCTGCCGATAGTACCTACTACCTACTTACAATATAAAATTTAGTAAAAGTTAATTCAAGATTAAAGATCAAAAAATTGTTATTAATAAATATTGATACTATTGAGTTGAAAGATGAAAACATTTTCAGATACAACCTCAGAAGCAGCATTAAAAATATTTATTTAAAAAAATCTCCTGAGCTGCAACTATATATATGTAATAATGTCTTCAGACAAAGAACTTTATACTTGGTACCTACTTTTCTGTTCCGTTGCCAAACTGGCAAACATAAGATTATTTATAGATAAACTTATAGATTCGTCATGTCCGTCTGTCACAGCTGATTTAAAAATGATGTAGGTACAAATACAAATATTTTATTTCCAAAAAAAGGTTAAGAAACATTACATTTATACTGACGCCCACACTAGGCGGTGCCTGTCCCGTAAAACACATATTTATTTTATTTAAACAAAACGTTTTCGAAATCCGTTTTCAGCTCTCAAAGTCTTAAAAAGTGTGTACCTAGTATAAAATTCTAAAAAATAAATATAATATGCATATTAATAAACTCTTTCAACAGTTTGTGTAAATTATCTCTTGTAGTTTTGAGATAGGTTGATTTAACTGTAGTTTTTTTTAGCATAAATTGATAATGGCTCGGTACCTTTCGCCCGCGAGTCCGACTCGCGCATTCGTTTTGAATTTACAGAAAGTATTAATTATATCATGATTGAATGAATATCAATTATGAATCATGATGATGATTAATTATGTGGCACGTAGGAGAAAAACCTGGTAGGTACTGTGGAGGCTATTAACATAAACCGATAGCGATATTATTTGTAGACTATTATTTGATGGTTTTTACCTCTCGTAGGTCACATGTAAACTAGTTTCTTTGAGACCTCAACTCGCCTGTAATCACCAAGCTTTAGGAACTCCTAGCTAGGTATCTCTATTCGTAGTAGCTATGATGTCTTCTCACAACTTACCGCCCGCTTTATGCTCTTTATAGTTTACTATTCCGGTAGACCCGAACATTTTCCGTTCGAATTGTTCATTAAGTTCAGGAGATACTTTATTATTTACCAAACTTACCAGACGAAAATTTCTGCTAGGGAAGAACTCCACTTACCAAGTCATTTTCGACGAGTTATGCTTAAAGTTGCTTTCTGATATTAGATACTTTTGTAGTACAGTACCTACTTACCTCTTTTGCAGCAGTTTAAATGCATCGTATTGATATCTTTGTATTTTGTACTTATTAGATGTACCTATCGTTTATAATACCTGTTCATTGAGTATCAATCTAGAATTAACGCGGCAACCATGAGTCCATGTTAAATGAAAGACTGAATTAATAAGCTACGAACGCACTTTTGCGGCTTTTGGGTTGGGTACCTATATACATGCATGTCTAGTAGATATTGTATACGTGTAGGTAGGCAAGTCATAATATATGGCTAATCGTATCTAAAGATAGATCTAAGGCAGTCGAACACTTACCTAAATGTTAAAAGTAAGTACTAATATCATTGAAACCCTTTGAAGTATTGTGAAGATATAAATAATTTTATTAAGATAGAGAGACAAACAAAAATAGAACTTTTATCTGTCTTCCCCGGTAAAAGGTTGAATAACACAACGATAAGTAGATATTTGATTGACTCTGCTTTTAATTGCAAGTTACTCTCATAAATATATTTGACACTGAAACAATTCCTCATTAAAAACTTCTAAATATAGGTAACTCATATAGCGGCTTTGTACACCTAATTTGCCATACTGGAAACAACGGGATAAAGTGAATGCATTTAGTATTAAGTACCTACAACCTAATTTACCTAACCTAAGCTATATTAATCAAATACGAAGGCTTCCATTTCTAAGAAAGGACCTTTCTATAAAATCGTAAGTTCCGCATAGCCTCTGTCAGCATATCTCATCATTAATCCAGGCTTTGATTGTTACTGTTCAATTAAGGATTCCAAATTCAATTATAAGTTTTGAGAGTTAGAGCACTGAGCCTAGGATGCTATGCGCTGCGGAGCTTAAATCAATACCCCATTGTGATATGATTATCGCTGCACTGTCTAAGACAGTCCTTGGGGGAGACACTTACCCGGATTCTAATTAGCTTTGTTTACCCGACGGTCTTTAGGTAAGCTGATCTTAAATTAACTTTTTGTTTTAAGAAAGGAGGCGATTAGCTACGATTTAGTCGGACGACGAAAAGGAATCTGTTTAAATTGCACCTTTTAATCCGTTCGGGGAGCGAATAGACGCCTCCGCCTTTGAGGTGCGCGGCGAACCGGAAAACAGCATCCCTGCGATGTTTTTATACGACTACCGACCTATCAGAGTTAAGGAAAACAAACCGGAGATATGCTTATTAAGTCCCTAAGCAATGTAACAGTTACAAGTTTTTCATCTACAAAAATATAAGTAAAACATTCTTGCTTGTCGTCTGTAATTTACACAATTCGTATTTATGAATGGTGAAAATTACAGACTGAGAAGCAAGAATGTGTTCTAATCTAATCCTCAATTATGTACATTCAGGAAAATAGGTTGGTATCCGCTCCTAAATAGTGTAAGGATTGTCCCAGTTAAACATGTAGGTACCAAACCAACACATAACTAAGACACTTGAGGCATTAGTCACTAAGACGGATTTATTACAAACATACCGTACCGTAATACAGTTTAATAGCTCCATAACATCAACCGATAGATGTGTTACATAATAAATCGATCGGAAACTTTCGGAATCACCGTCCGGCGTTTGTGAAGCGCAATATATTCGGCTTAATAGTGTAATTTTGCAGGCTCTTGGTAATATCTTGCGGGAAACTCCGCTCACCCGGGCTGACCTCTGACAAGCGTCGGATTACTTGCAACACGCCGTCGTTAACAGATGAATATTATAGGTGGAACAGGAGCACGTATTATTTTCATGGAACACACGATGATATGAACAATCCTTGCAAGGGATATAAATCGTAACGTTGGTAAGCCCCTAGCGAAACTCGACTCGGCCCCCGTTTGTGTTATTCTTATTTCTTGAGTCATTCATTTGACATTTCTGTTCATAGTAAGAAAGTAGTAAGTGGGGAGGGGAGGCATATAAAAAGCTTATTCAGGTTGACTTCGGATACATGGTCAGTTTTTTTAACTCCAGTCAGTAACTCAATGCTCTGGGTCTCATTAAAAACAGACAGTTGTCGATTTTTAGAACTAAAATTATGAATATTACGCTTATACTTAAAATGTAGGGAGTTAATGATTGAACTCTTAGGGATCGATATCCGATTCGTGAAAAAAAATCTGATGTTTCATACAAAATTACAAACCCTTAGATATTAGTACCTAGGCGGAAATATATGGAACATCAGATTTTTACGTTCGCTATAGTAATTGAATTAATTCACAGATTTTTATGTCGATTTTAGGTGGGGATATTGGTATTCAAACATACAGAATTAAAGGAGCCTTCATTCATTGCAATAAAGTGGCGCTACTTGCGACATAGTCATACATTATTTATGTGGGGTCTCTCTATAGTCAACAGGCTTCCAAAAATCAATATCGAGAAAAATCACAGTAACAGAAGCTTGAGCCTAATCAAATAAACCAAGTGAAAGTTAAAATTGAACGAAGTGGGAATCTTGGTCTTGAATAATTCATTAATTCCAGAAGATCGACGCCGAAGGTAGCTAGGTTTTTAAGGAATGGCAGCACTTATTGCAAGACAGCGTAAAATATTAGTGCACAGGCGAATTTAAAGGCTCATAGTTACAAACGAGAAATGAAAAAACAACTAAAGACAATGGTTTTTATTCTTCCCAACGCGCTGTTTTACCAGGCCCTGGAACAATATAATATGAGTCGTAAATATCGGATGGTCGTTAAAAAACATCAAATTCGTAAATGTAACTATCATTGATAAGAACATTGATTATCTATCTACATAGATAGCGCATATAAAAAAATCACACATGCATGCATCACACCGCATTTTTTACCTACGACCTGTTTAATAACTATTCGAGACAAAAAATGTTGCAATACATTGCACAATAAATTGTGCAAAATATATTACTCTATTTAAATGTACACGTATAACCATCACATTGCTATAGGTACAGTATGTATAACTCAGAAGAACTTACGGTAAAAAAATGCATAGCGCTTTTTACGCCGCTCGCTCGAATCTGAAAGTTTGAGTCAACACTTAGTAAATTAAATGCGAAATTCTTCTGTGCAATATTAAATAGTTTGACCCAGCCCGAGTTGTACTAGGATACTGAAAATTTGACCGCGACGTTGCATATTTTATTTCATTCTTTAATGCAAATAAATAACTAATTTAATTTGATAAAGAACAGTCATGTTTCTTGAAAAATTCAGAGTAATTCAAATTCAATCTGATGTTCAAAATGGTTCTATATATATTTGAACACAGCATGTTTCCAGTATTTTCTATGAAAACTTCTAGGTACTTAACCCGTAATGAAGGTACCAGCAACATAATTTGGCAAAATTAAATTAGTTATTTATTTGCATTAAGGAATGGAATAAAATATCACGATCTGTACTTAATTAAAATTAGGTATGCACGATTTAAGTTAGTTCCCATACTTGTAGTCCTGTTTTTTAATTTACGTAAAATTCAACTGGTTGCCATAGGTACGTCGCCATCAGATATATGGTAGCGGTCGAGGTCCCCAAATAAATCGGAGCAACGTAAAATTTCAATAAATTCGTTACGTGAGAAAAGGCAATAAATTAGAGGCATGTAATTCGTCACAAATTTAGGAGCAACCACTTTTCAATGAATTCGTAACGTATAATTAGGCAAAAATATCGGAACACAGAGATAATCAGAAATATCTGAGCAGTCAGGGTGGTCGTAAATATCTCAACATTTATGGAAAATATACCTTAGTGTCATATACACATCGCTTTAAATACTTTATGGTCAGCCACAAGTTTTGACTAGGTTGTCAATAATTTGAATTTAGAACAGAGTGGTTTGTTGTGATGTTCTTCGAAAAGAGTAGACATTTGTCATCGTGACAAATATATTTCTGTCTCTTTCACAAATTGGACAGATATTATGCCTAAATCATTAAAATGAGATATCTAGTTAACTGCTGTTTTGACGTATTGCCAAAATTGGCAAAGGTAGAACAAGGAGCAAAGCTAAATTTCGTGAGAAGATGTCGGGTACTCGGCGGTGGTGCAATAAAGTTCGAGTAATAATTATATTGAAGTAGGTATTATTAAACAGGGATTACAATGGGATTTGAAAGTACTGTTGACACAACAGTGTATAAGTCAATCTAGAATATATTCATAGTCATACAGGGTGGCCAAATAAGATATAGGTATACACTTTATTTTTGAAATTTTATTCCGTACATATCACAAAAAATATAAAGTATCACTGGTTAAATAAAATTATTTTGGATCGGCAATTACACATGGAAAATAATCAGACAAATATCCACCTCCAGTAGCATCGCAGATGCCAACCTTTTTCAACGCATTTTTCATCACTTTTTCACACATTTCCGGCGTTATTTCAGTGATCGTGGTTCGAGTATTTTGTTTTAATTGCTAAAGGTTCGTTGGTCAATTAGAAAAGACAAATCCTTTTAAATAACCCCACAGAAAAAAAATTAGGAGCTGTCAAATCAGGCGAGCTCGAGGGCCAGTTAATGTCACCTTTTTATCACACTTGCTGTCTAAGCGCGCCATTTCTTGCATGCATAGCGGGAGTAATAGAAAAGTGAAATTCCCTAGGGAGTAATATAAATGTCAGTACGTCATTTAATAATATTTTGTCTTAAAACTTATTTTTTTGAAAGAAAAATTCAGAAACTATAAGACATACTAAGTAGTATTTGTTTTTAGAGGCCATAATTATCTATCATCGATTTTGATAACATATACTACTATTTACTGCTTAAGACCTACACAATGGATATCCGAATAGAAATAGTGCAGATAAGTTTATTATTTCAAAACAACCGGATTCGATTCCCCTGCTGGGTAGTTTTTTTTTAATATGTTAATGCAGTTTTTCTGTTTATTAAAATCGATGACATGGTTCCTTTCGTATATCCGATAGTTTCAGACATTCCCATACTGGCATTCGAGGCCGGGGGTGGCGGGCAGAGTCCGGGGGTGGCGGGCAGAGTCCGGGGGTGGCGGGCAGAGGCCGGGGGTGGCGGGCAGAGACCGGGGGTGGCGGGCAGAGACCGGGGGTGGCGGGCAGAGACCGGGGGTGGCGGGCAGAGGCCGGGGGTGGCGGGCAGAGACCGGGGGTGGCGGGCAGAGACCGGGGGTGGCGGGCAGAGACCGGGGGTGGCGGGCAGAGGCCGGGGGTGGCGACAAGAGACCCCCCACCGCAACCCGTCGCCACCCACCACCACCCGTCGCCGCCCGCCACCCCCTGTCGTCACCCACCAACATCCGCCGCTGCCTGCCACCCCCGGCCTCCGTTCGCGCCACACGTCGCCACCCACCACCACCCGTCGCCCCCCGCTCCCCTCGCCGCTGCCCGCCGCCACCCGTCGCCCGTCGTCGTATTTGGCAATCGATTACAACAACGATAAATACAAGAGAGCCGCACAGCACCAGCGCAGCACCAAGCAATGCGTGACCCAACATGTTCGGTTCGCCGTCTCATAGGGAACGCCGGTAAATACTACGTCATCACTGCGCTCATCGAAGCGACGTTGCCGCTCCGCTGCGTGAGCGCGTGCACGCAGCACGCAACCGGTTTTGTCTCGACGGAGCTGCGTTACGTGACGTGCACGTGCACCCCACGCAAGCGGTGTGCCATTGAATATGACATTCACATAAGCTACAACGCGCACGCCACGCAACGCGCACGTGCACGTGCACGTACACGCATCTGGTGTGACCCAGCCTTTAGGTACATGACACATTTAGGTTGACTCGTGTAGGTTGATTTGTGTAAGATGTCCCAAGATATTTATTTATTTAAAGCACTCCCTTCGGTCGTGCTTTAATTCATGTCCACTCGTTCCACTCGCACTCCACGTAATTTTTTTCGCACTTGTATCGTAATATTCGTAATTTACTATTTTACTTTCGGTAATTCGTTACAATTGTCACAAGGCTTAGAACGATTTTCGTAAATTCTTGATATGAGGTTCGACCTAAGTTGGAATTTCGCTACAATTGTCGTATTTTTGTGACAATATATAATTTTGCTTCGCTTAAAAGACGGTATTTATTGTTGACTGCTAAAATTTTTTGCAATATATTTGAAACACAAACAACCACACGGCCCGTCTGATGATAAGTGGTAACCGTAGCCCATGGACGAATGCAATGGAAGAAACAGCCATTTTATAATTCTCGGACTTGTCATCGTGGTAAAATAGGATCCGCAAATGACTTATAGGTATTCTGTTCCCCTTTATACTTTTTTAGTTCCGTTCAAATAAATCATTTGCTAGCTTTACGATTTTATTTAGGTACTTATCCCATAATTCCCATATTAATATGAATACATCAATAAAAAATCAAAATTGAATTTATGCATTTTTCAATAATGATGCTTGAAAACTTCTCTTTTATCTTGGAAACTCATTTACTCACCCACAACAGTGCCGTCAAAATCATCTTTGACATTGACAACTTAAAATAGTAGTAGTGACAACATAGTAACAAATTAAAATAAACTATGTAACGCAGACTTAAGGTGTATTTCCTATAAATGTTCCGATCTTTATGATCATCCTGACTGCTTCGATATCTTTGAGTCATGTTCGTTCCGATATCTTTACCTACTTGTACATTACGAATTTATTGAAAAGTGACTGCCCCTAAATTTATGACGAATTACACGCTCCCAAATCATTGCCCTTTTCTCACGTAACGAATTTATTGAAATTTTACGTTGCTCCGATTTATTTGGGGACCTCGACCGCTACCATATATCTGATGGCGACTGTACATTATTAGTAGGAACTTACTATTTTTTTTATCGGAAACAAAAATGTTTTTAATGGGATATACCTAGGTATGACTTTTATTAGCGCACCAAGCAGCCTGTCTAATTTGACGCAAATAAAAAAAACAGTATACACGATGATTCTTAATCCGTGATCAGGAGTAGAAAAACATTAAAATTTAGCCAAAATTAAACTTATTCGGCGAGGTCTCAAGTTATTTCTTCACTGTTTAATTAATTAAAAGTGAAAACCTAATTAAAACAAATTACCACTCAATTCGTGGTCATCCTACAGTATAAAGTTTAACTACAATACGTCAAGTGCCATCAGTATGGCGGGAAACGGGAATTTGACGGATCTCATGTCAATAAAGACTTCTATCTACTTATTATCTTATCAGTGCAACAATGATAACGACGAACATAATTGATAGGAGATTATGTTAACGTGCATTACCTAAACTTGGCAAAATCTTGAGCAAGTAAAGACTATTTTCATACAGTACAATTTAATAACGAAATAAAAACAATAAAACTGCATACCTGACCAACTAAAACAAAAAACATTATTTTAAACATAATTTAACAAGTGTTCAAAATGTCCACCGTGTTGTTCTTGACACAGATCCGCTTGATTGTTCCTGTGATTGGATTGATTCACTCGAAATCTTCTTCAGCAAAGAATCTTAAGATTTGTCGATACAGATCGTCAGGATGATGACAAGGTCGTCCGGGTGCTCGAGCATGTTGTGGCACTGTAAACTGTCCGAAGTTGCGAAGATTTTTAAATTGTGACCGGGGATCGGCATGTTTGGATGAAGTTCGTGAAATAATTGTTAGGTTCGCCTTGTGCTATTCGTTTGTATTGACAATATCGTAACGCTCTATGTTTGAGTACGGATGTGGTGGAGGCATGCTTTTTGGTGAATAATTATTATTTTCTCATTCAATATCCGTGACTATGACTTTGTTTATTATGCGTATGACAAAAGTGATTGACAATGTCATGGGCAAGGTTTACTCATAAATTGTCAATTGCTAATAACTTTGTAAAGAGATTACAGTACAACCTCATTAAAACCGATATGGTAGTAGAGTGACAAGGATTTTGGAATAAAATTTAATCCAAAATTAAAACATGATTAAAAAATAAATAAATTTGTTTTCACGTAATTACTACTTTAACGTAATCCCCATCAATTACTGAGTTAGAAAAAATGATTCCTGATCACGGATTAAGAATCATCGTGTATACAAGTTACCGCTGACCACATGAACGGCCATGCACTTTTTCTGTTAATAGAAACAAATATATAATTATACTGTACTCGCACAAATTGTAAAATGAAAATAGGACAAAACAGCTTAATACAGGGTGTTTTTTTTTCGACCGTTCAAATTCTACGTAGTGAATGTGTAGGTCATACTCACCAACTTTTACTATGGGGACAAAGTCGAAATCGCGAAAAAAAAATCAGCTGTTTCATACAAATTGGCGGCATTACGCCGGCCGAAATGTATGAAACAGCTGATTTTTTTTCGCGATTTCGACTTTGTCCCCATAGTAAAAGTTGGTCAGTATGACCTATACATTCAGTACGTAGAATTTGAACGGTCGAAAAAAAAACACCCTGTATAAGAAATCAAGAGTGAAAACGCAGTACTTGAGATTAAGACGCGCACTAGGTAAATATTTTTTTTTAAATTTAATCACGTGTTCGATGTTCGATAACTTTGAAAAACATTGTGTGAAAAAGACAAACAAGCCTTGGCAACTTAATAAATCATTTTAGTCCTTTATAATCAGTTTAAGTTTGGTCAACGTTACATTTCCAACACATCTTACCACCACCATTAGCTAGTTGATCGCGTAATATTCCTCTTGTCATTTTTGGCCCAGATTCGTTAGATTTGTCTTTCGCTACGGAAAAAAGTTTACAATTATCATACGATATTGACAAGGCGAAACGCGAATAAAAATTGGCTGTAAACAAATTGTGTAGGCTGAATAGTCCATTGTGTATTTGTGTATTTAGGGCGGTAAGTAAGAATTTTCATAATTCTTGTACCGCCCGTGGTACACACAATGTTTTTCATCACACCTGTGATGCAAAAAAGTAAATAAAACAATATATTTTCACAAAACTACTCTAAAATGGTCTAAATCAGGGATGACTTAATTTCATCATTTTCATAAAAGAAATCTCGGCGCGGCGCGCGGCGTGCGCCGGACCGCGCTAGTGCGACGTAATGTTGTATGAAAATCCTTAACGGCCTACTATGACGTAATGACGCACCTACGGCACGCATCACCGCAGCGTATTGGCGCACTTACCGAACAGGTGTGATGAAAAATATCATAAAAAATTAAATTCATCTCAAGTGCGGAAAACCACTCTCTATTTATAAGTTTTCTTTTGCTGAGTGCACTTCCTGTGCATAATATGCATTATATTATCTATTATTATGGAGTAGGTACCTATTAGCTCAGCGCTACCTGTAGTCTCCTAAAACAATGATCATCTGTAGCCGTACCATGAGTTAGAAAGTAACGGTTACGCAGTGTGTAAAGCTGTCTTTTGCGCTCGAACTTGAAGCCAGCGGAATTGAAGCGAGCGGGATAGACTGCTATACGACGTCTCGAAAATCGAAAGTTCGTGCTAGCAAGAAGTATAAGTTACTTAATTCATGCCTTTATCGTACCTATTGATAGTAATATTTTATATAAAAATAATGGATTAAATCTTCATCAAAAGTTTTATCCACTTGCCAAAGGAATTAAAATCATCACACTATACCTATAGAGTTTAAGCATAAATTATTTAAATGGTGCCTGAATAAATCATATTATAATCATTTAATAATATTATGTCTTAAAACTTATTGTTTGGTTGGCAAGTGTGATGAAAAACATTGTACCTATGCATCACGGTCGGTAAGCGGAATACTAACTGTAGGTACTATTGCTTTGTCTCTTTAGATATTATTTTCTGTTTGCTTTCATACCACGATATTGATAATGTTATTCCTTCTAATTATTATTTTGACATTAATTATACATGTATGCATACAATTTTTTTTACTTTTTGACATTTTTCTATTAATCTTATGAAATGAATTCTAAATATTGTACGCCATTTAATGGCTGATTGTGACGATATTATAATAAATATGTTACCTTTGTAATTACTCACTTTCATGCAAAAAATTATTTGTATTGTATAAAAATATGTTACCAATTTCAGGTCTAAATATATTATAGGTAAGACGGGCTTTGAAAAAATATTGGAAACTTTTTTTTGTTTATTAACCCTTAAATGCATAGTGATGTATATATATTATGCATCATGTATTCTGGACTCTATTGACAGCATGTCAGAATTCAAATTTGAATAAGTTTTTGTAAACGAGGCATTAGGAAGACCAAGCGGAAATGTATAGACATAAAGGCCCTACAATAATACGTACCGGAACCTGAGTCTGACATTTCGCTACCTGATCCTGAATCATTTCGTTGCTTTATTTCACTATGTGCTGGCTGTTTTTCAATAGATTTTTCCTCAACTTCGGATTTGCTGCTATCTGGATCACGTTCTTGAATGTTTTAAGACCAAAAAATAAATAAAGGAATATTATTACCTTATATAATTATTATTTTATTTATTTTTTACTACTGAATAGTTTTGTAGTTACAGAACTTTCAAAAATCCAAGTATCTTTTGTCAACGGGGTATTCTACGCTAAAGTCAAGTATATACCCTAATTTTATCTTGAAATCAAGTATCTTGCGAAAGATACTTGAAATTCATATAGATTGCTAAGTTACTTGACTTCAGCGTAGAAATATTGATATAGATCGCTAAGTTACTTGACTTTAGCTTAGAAATTTTCATTTTGTTAGGATACCGAAACCTTATATTTATATTTAAGTATTTAAATTTCGGGTAGAAATTGTCCTGTGGTACCTTTATTAAATTAAACTAATGGATGCCTGTTTTTTCATACGTTTGTTAGTCATAGGTCGTATACGAGAAGTGTTATTTAAGTGATTATTATCTGATAACTGAAGTGTTTTCTTGTCTGTATAAATGATTTATAATGAAAAGACGCAAAGAATAGGATTAATATAAAGAATAATTTTATTCAAATGCTCGCCATAGGGCAAAACAGATAGTTTCTATATGTTTAGAAAATAATAACTAGGGTAAAATTCGAGAATCGGGGTAGGTTCTACCACTAGCTAAATGTGATGAAAAATAATAAATATTACACTTTAAAGAATTTGTTATTGAAAAACGTGGTGGAAGGTTGCTTCAGAAACGGACATAGGACTGTATTTTATAAAAATAATTTTAATGAATAAACATAAAGTAGTGGACGTCTTACAGAAAAATATATAGTGTACGAATTACTACATTACAAATCAATGTCTCAAGAGGTAGAGGTGTCAGAACAGCAAAAAGAAGAGATATAGGAAAAGTCAGTGGCATTAAAGCCAAATAATTAGTAACTATTTTGAATGCACAACAAGAAAATTCACAATCGCTCTGATTGAATAAAGGAATGTGAACTAGTTAGTACAGATGTTTGAATAAGGTTGTATATGGATACCTTTATCTTTATGTTCTGTACCACGTGTAAGTAAAAATATGCATGCGAATGAATATGAATAAGCAAAATATGAATGAGAATATCTGGACGCACGCGTGGAAGACGTAAAAATAAAAAGTTATAGTTCTAACTAAAACTTTTTATTTTTACGTCTTCCACGCGTGCGTCCAGATATTCTCCATAGACTGTCGGGTTTGAAGTTCTTTTTTGGTTAGGTATGGAAGTAGTTTCCTACAAGTTAAGTAATTGATTTAAATTTTCAAGTATTTTTGTCGGAAATACATTATTCCAGAAAAAAACTCATACACCCATGAATTTTAAAACAACTTGCATTCAAACAGAACAAGACCTTGTTTTCTATGAAATACTCCAATACCTACTGCATTAATACTGAAATAATATATTTTACACAAGCATGACATACACTAAATTATAGGCATCTAAAACGTAGTATAAAACATGGTTGTGTTTATAAACTTATCAACAAGAACTCTACCAAAGCACTAAAATATAAACAGTTACATACTTGTTTCTTTGTAGAAAAGCTTTAAAATTATATTATCGCATTCTAGGCAGAAACCTATTTTTGCGTTTTAAAATGATTGTGCTCATAATTTTGAAAAAATAATTATAGTACACTATTAATGAAATCTTGCATAATAAAAAACGGCTATTATAAATGCTATAATTTAACTAAGTAGTAAACCTGTAATTAAGAAAAGTCCCAAAAAAATGTTTTTTCGCTCTCTAAAATTTGACAAAACACAGATACTTGATTTCTTACATTTTAAATACCTATGTTGATCCTTGCGCCTTTGGCATACTTTTAGAAATGTATCTCAGTTTACATGTTTATACGTAACTACATAAAGCAGTACCTTACCATTTGATGTAGCCGCACATGTTACAAATATCTGCAAAAGATTAATATTTACAGAAATTCTAATTAAATGGTAATAAATTAATAATTTAAACGATAAATGAACTTACTAAAACAATTAAATAAATTACACATGCATTTCGTTGTTTAGGCATGGCGGCTTTTCCGTAAAATAAATCTAAAATGAAATAAAAAAAACACTATCTTCATGCTATGATTTTAATTAATCCAGATATTAATTACGTTTTGGTTACGTTTTTATGGCTCTGCTATAATTCCGCAACAAATTTCAAACGCCTTCAGTTTCATATTATTTTGGAAGATGTAGATTAAAAACTCGGCCTTTTAATATTCATGTTGTATAATTATGTTATGTTTAAATTAATGTTAGTAAAAAGAAAAACTATAAATTACAAATGTTATAAAAGGGGTAACTAATGCGAGGTACCAATAAGATTTTGGACTTTAATTAGCATATTGTTATACTTGTTTCAAGCGTATTTGTAAAATTTCTTGATGTTATATTCCGCTTCCGATAACATTACCTGTCTACCTACTACCTTAATATACCCTAGCCTTCGGCTCCACAGTGCTCGATTAGGCGATTAATGTATCTCATTATGAGGGCTATCTTTGGGTAGGTTTTGGTACGTTTGCTGATGCCGTTAGGCAAAAAATGCTTACGTTTATCTTGCGGACATTTAACAATGAGCCGTCATCATCACTATCATCAGCCATATCAAGCTTTGATGCTTTATTTAAAGCTCTTGACTTGTGCACTTAGGACATCAATTATTGCGTGATTACGAGTCACCTACACGTAGTCATGTTTCATGTGTGTAGATACTGAATAGAGTTTGCAAAGTTTTAAAACGATTCATTAATAATACTCGTAATAACTACTTAAAAACTGGAGCTACTTACCGGGAACGAACCTCGGCGAGGGCATTCTTTGTCATGGTCGTTCTCTAAACAACTAATTGGAGTTCGAGGCCAAAGAATCTACGAAAATATTGCCACAACAATGAAATGTTCTTACAATAGTAAATAATTATTTTCTAAAAACAGACGTTGAGATATCTTATTTATTGGTAATTTTGATTCTTTAATTTATAGAAACAATATTATTTTCCCCTCACTAGCTCGTAAAGCGCTCGTTTATCGTTTAATACGAGCGGGTAAAAACGCTTTTTACACACTTGTGAATAAAGTAATTTGACATTGCTCTAATTCCTATAGCCCCCAACTGCCTAGTATAAATGGATCTGTATGACCGTAGTAAACATGCGAAATCGGAGCTCACATGTTAAATTGGTCGTTCTCATGGGTGACTTTGTAAGCCATTGGCTATATTTAATTTCCAGAAGTAACTCTTTTCTACGATACGTTTCGACATTAAGTTTTAAATGGTTTCTTTAAGTTAATTTACATTTGGATGAGATTTGTAATCATATTTCCTCGCGATAGTGAGGGGAAAAAAGTTGTATTACACTTGGCGGCAAAGTTTGTTCAACTCTCGTGCCTTGAGACCTTCGCAATGCTCAAGATTCCAGTTTTTGACCCACTCGCTACGCTCGTGGCTCAATTTTGGAATCTTTCGCTAGCTCAGGTCTCAATATTGGCACGACAGTTAAACAACAACTTTGCCCCCTTGTATAATAAATAACTATTACTTATTTTCACGTAAATATGAGATATTTTAACAAAAACTTAATTATCCGCAATTATTAGTAACAAAGTTGGTATTGCGTTGGTATCACCTCAGGTGTTAATAACATTTGGTACAGCAATTTAACTACACATTAAATTAAAACCCTATTTCTGCATACGTTTAGAAAATTGCAGAATAATATATTGTAGCGTGCTTTATGTTTACATTTCGTATTCGTAAAATTCCTTTAACCTACAAATTTCTTTGGCAGTGCTATAGTTCTGCATTTAAATTATCATACAGATCTAACGTTTTGTTTTCTTCCGTAGGTTGTTAACAAGGTGACCCACTTGGTTCAGCCATGTTTAGCTTCGCTATATGGGTGTATATTTTTATATACACCCGTATAGTGAAGCTAAATTGAATTCCAATTGAAATATTCTGGGTGAAATTTTATAGAACACAATGATACAAAATCATATTTTCTGGATCTACTCATGATTACAGTCAAGTTTTACTATGGGACCAGCTTTGAACAAGTTACCACTCAGGAGGATAAGTGATGAAGAAGACATAAAAATTAAAATACAAATAATTCTTTCATTTTACATTTCCAAATTTCTTTCCCATAATTTTAACCCGTAATAAGGCAGGGGGTTTAGTAATTTAACCATACCTACCGTCTTAATAAATATGGCACGCTGTCGTTTGTGTTCTCTGGTAATTCAACTTCTTTTTAAAATAGGCTTTGAAACGTTGGCTCTTATCAATCTTATCATTTTAAGTTCTTTACAAGAAAATTTTGTCATTTCTATGTTAGTTAAGAGAAAAGACAAGTTTTTAGGTATTTACGTGTTTTTAAGAAAATCTTAGTTGTGACAGCCATATTAAACAAAAAGGCGTACAAACATTACGGAGGTATATAATGTTTTTATTAGGAATTATTTTAAATAAATAATTTAAATAACAAAAAGGTTGTGGAAACCTGAAAACTTTATTTGACAATGACATAAGAGACTTTGACAGATTTGACAATAACGCATCTGTCGTAGTTTCGTTGGCCTCGAACTCCAATTACTGGTATATACATAGGTATTGAGCTGTCTATCAGGATCTATTAAATGGGGCGTAGTCTCAAAATTTTTGTAATATCCCACAATATTTATTTATTTGAAGTAGGATCTAATCACTTTTAGTTCCATATATTTTCTTTTCCATATACTTTACTTTCCTTAACATAACAGTCTACCTTATTTTTTATACAATAGAAGGTTATGCAACAGGATGTTCAAATTAAATACCCTTTAATACACTTATGTAGGGAAGAATAATTATTTGCAGTACGTAATAAAAATGTTTCTATCACTGAAACATTAATTGTTAAATGGCATTTTGACATGAAAGGAATCATCATTTTCATGGAACTAACAATTAGGTAGAGCTAATAATAAGTAGGTACACATAATACTGTACAGTTATCATCATCATTTGAATTTCATATTTTCATATTGAATTCGCTATGTATTATGTACATTAGGTACGTACTCTGTATCCATTCTTACCTGAAACGACTCTTCAGAGTTATACAAATTGCTAAAACTTGGAGATTCAACTGTTAAAGCTTGCTTTACCTAACCTCCACAACTGCAACGAGCGACGAAACGACTGCAGGGGTTTCGCTAAGCGCAGAGAGATTTGCACGTTTCTGGAGAAAAATGAATACAATAAATCTGCTCTTGACTGCAGAAACCAAAACTAAAGGACGTGCAAAAAACTTAAGCTTAACACTACATCCACAAAATTCTTGTAAAATTATTAAAGTTGATGACATTTCTAACCTCACAATATTCATGGTTACGACAAATTTTGGATAGTCTAGAAAACTTATTCCTTAGTATCAGATCTTATTAGTTAGTTGAAAGCATCTTCTAGTTCCCTCTTACTATGAAAAAGCTTCCAACTGTAAAATAAGATGTTATGGGGAATGGACCCTTAGTAGGGCGATTGACAAAGTACCTAAGTACCTGTACCTATCATAAGTGGGAAGATAAGTACATACGTATCACAAAGTTATTTATTATAACAAGTCGATCATAAGTAAATACATTAGTTAAATTAAAATTAAAAATATAAATTAATTACCCTGAAATGGCCCTATATGGTTAAAGTTAACAAAGGTGTTCTCTGCTAGCAACGAAAGCTTCTGCTAAATCACACCCATTTATAATGTAATACGAGCGGAGATAATGTGTGCCCCGGGCGAGACAAATTTGCCAACTTTTTCTGTTGAACAACCTCTTTATATGAAATGGTTAGCGCCGAGAAATTCCGCGTAAAGTATTATTAGCAAAGTTGGAATACTAATGTGAGAGATTTCTTTTTAATTTAATAACATATTTTTACAAAACATTTGTCTTTGTAATATTAGGTTTTTGGATAATTTTCTGGACATTTACGCTAAGGTACGTTTGTGAACTGAAAAAAATGCTAAGTTGGACTTCAACCTTTTTAGTTTTGTAAATTTGATAGCAAGGATTTGTTACATATATCAAAGTTTCCACGTAAAATAGCCAACCTAAGTCACTTTGGTAAATATTTTTTTCAGTGTGAGCATTCATGCATGGCCTATTTCAGGTATCGGAGGCTATTGTGTCAACTTTGTGAATTGGTAGGTAACTCTATCGTGCATCGCATCAACGTCAGGATGCACATATCGAATAATATTATAGATTCATCGGTAACTCAGTAGGTACCTATCAGTGATGTTTACATAGCTGACTAGATGGGTTCGAATTCCGATAACGAAATTTATCACAAAAAGTTGTATGTGAATTGAGAACTGTTATTAAGAACAGGTCAATTGATAAGAGCTGGGTTAGGTAGACACTAGAAGACTAGTTCGATTTCAGCATGATTGACCCTGAGAAAAATATAACGTCAAAATCATTTCATGTCACCTAAAGGTAACGAGTTATCAGCACTAATACAGGTGATTCAGGAGATCCGAGTAGGATTAACGCTATAAATAAAATCAAGCCCCCTTAAGCGTCTCCTAACTTAGCAAGCAGATAAGTATTGCTTGTCTCTTTCGGTTGTATCAATATGTCTAATAAATATCAGACCAACATTATTCATACTACTCATTAGCTTGTTTATTTTTCTCCATAATAATTCGCCAGTAACTTTGTCGCTTGAAAGTACCTATGGGGCTGTATGTATGCATCATATCTGGTATTTCAGATTTTTAGCAGACTTGTTAATGATGTTGGTCTAATGAATAATCCATGTTTGTGACCTCCAGCGCCAAACGCAACTTGGTCAAAAATCGAGAAAACCGCGAAAGAATCGAAATTTCCCTGCATGAACCAAGCGGACAGTTAGAGGATACCTGCAACATAATATATAATTATATATTATGATAATCTCTAATTAAACTAAGTTGATTACTGCAGGATATTGGATTAATTTTACCCGTAATTTCAACTTTTTATGCTATTTTTAATCTATTGATTCGAATCACGAAGTAAAAAATGCGAATATTCGAATACCTTGAACTCTCAAATAATTGGAAGCCCTAGCCAGCATTGCCCTTTCGGGCAAACATTGTCTTGATCAGCCAGAACCCGTCGAAGTTTTTATAAAAATTGACGTCTTAAAATATACATGAAACTACGTGGCTTAACGCCATCGTCGAGAATGTGTTTTTACCTTGGGGTTTAACTGTTCACTCTTTTGTTCGAAATACGCTTGGAGGCTTATTGGATAAAGGGATTATGAATGTCTCTCCATGTGTTTGCAATCAGATTTTATTTAAACCATATGTATAAATTTATGTATGAATTAGATTATTCTTTCTTCCGAATTTGTCTCTGGTGTATAAACTCGTACACGTACAGTCGTACATGTACCTACCTACTTTTGTTTAAAATTGGGTGGGTTAGACTAGACATAGGTACTACTTACTCACTCATGTACCTGGTAATATATTAAGTTGCCTGGCTTTGCCTCGGGATGGCTTTGTTCTGATGTAAAGATATTTATGATTTAAGTTATTCAGGTGCATGCTGCAGGTGACAAATGGAGGGTATTTTAGTTGTACTCCGTGAGTTGTCTGGCGGGTCGCGTGACCCCACTGCGACTGAAACTATCGCATGACTTCCATTCCATGGCATATAAACTTTTCCTTACGATTGTCAATATAATACTTAGATTAGTTATGTTTTGTAAGTAAATATCAAGAGTTGCTCAATGTATCTTATGCATGGTTTATGGTATTGGACATTTAAACTAAATTAGACCATTTATTATAGATCGCTATCGTAGTTGCGAGACTTGAGACAAGCTTGTAGCGTGTAATTTTAGGCATCGCGAATTTGTATTAGGTACATAAATGCTTTGCGCTGTCTGCGCAGAATATTTGGTGTCATGGTGTCGCGAGCAAGTCGCAACAACATTTCTTGACTAATGAGGTTGTTCTAAGCGAAGTTTTCTAGTATCACAGCTATACTAAAGAAGGGACGCTTGGCGTGTGTTGGGCACATGTATTGTGTGTCTTGGAATGCCTCGTTTACCGCATAAAAATCTAATAGCAGTTGTTTCAATGTTGCTGCGCCTCGTCCTTCTGCCGCGATAATAAATGTAGTAATCGCGGAACAGAAATGACGAATTCGTACTTTTAAAAGTGTTAAAACCCATTCATTGGTTCCTATAAGGTGTTCCTGTAAGTTGACCCCTGGGGTACTGGATAGGAATGGAATCGATTGGCATAAAAAAATAAGCGTGAAAAAATAATTTTAATTTTCATACAATTTGTATGGGAATTTTAAATCCCGATTTGCGGCTTTTCTAGCCGAAAATTTTTTTTTGGTCCCGTAAAAGCTTTTGATCCTGAACAGAAACAGGATCGATTGGCATCAAAAAAAAAAGTTTCTCAAAAATGACCATTTCCTCGCACCCTGTATACTTTTTCCAAAATCTGAAAACGTTAATCTTCTTTAATTGAAAATCGCGGGAAGGTCTTCTAAGACCATTTTCACGTAGCTACACGGGATCTGATAGCTGCCCTCACTGACCCAAAATCTTTTTCCACCCTGTATACCAAACTATTTAAAGTTTAAACATCACACTCATTAAAATTACTACTTAATGTAGATTTCTGCGTTTTGTAATTGCATCTAGTCATCTTATCATAATTCACTAAAACAAAGGTTACTTATGGAATTTTAGGGTTTGTTTTAAAATCATCGTATTAAATAAAGTATTGTATTTTTCACTAAATTTGCACAATTTATTTAATTATAATTGACGTGGAACGGCACATTCATGAGTATTTTACATTTTGTTATCTGTTAAACGAATGCTACTTCGCGCTACGCTCCAAGGTCATTACTTTGTCTCACAAGTGAATCATATGCGTTTTTACCCGTTCGTATTAAATGATAAACGAGCGCTTTACGAGCTAGTGAGGGGAATAGTTTATTATATTAATATTACTGGTTAATAGCACGCGGATGAATGTAGGACGTAGCGCACGCCCGCAAAGTGGCGAAATAAAATCTGCAATGTCATTTCTCCCGACTGCACGGTAACTTTGTTTAGGTAGGTACATTTGTAGCCTTAACATGAGCTGCCACTACGTTATTAACGCGCGTTTATCTTCTATCCATCCCGCTCGTACTCAACACACATATTAGTGTGAGCGAGAAGGATAGACGGCAGCTCATGGTACGGCTACCTATACCTACTGTAATCCAATACATCAGTGCAAGCGCGATATAATGCTTTACGTATCGAGTAAAACTGAAGGATATCATGAAGTAAAAATAGGTGCTGCGGTTAAGAAAATTGTTCTTAAGATTATTATTAAGAGGGTACGATGAACATAATTATTCGTTATTGTGTCGAACATATTATGTATATGCTCGTATGTTCATAATGAACGTAACCGAATGTTTGCAGAATGTTTTGGTATGCATACCTATAACATCATCATCATCATATCAGCCGAAAGACGTCCATTGCTGATCATATGCCTCTCCCAAAGATTGCCACAATGACTGGTCCTGTGCCACCCGCATCCAGCAGACTCCTGCGACCTTCACCAGTTCATCAGTCCACCTTGTGGGGGGCCTACCCGCGCTGCGCCTTCCTTCCTTACCTATTACAAATATTTGAGTGTATTTCGTATAGTAGGTATATCGTCCGTGCTATAGAGTCGTGAAAAACGCGTAGAATGCTCTTTCTGGAGGGCCACGAAAACGATATCTGACAAACACGAGCGTTCACCACTAAGAAAATCTCATTTACTGTAGCCCTTTAGTCCCATCTCCCAACTTTTAAAATATTGGAGAGTACAAAGGGCTCTGTACCATTCTCTCATGATTTCAACCGGATACTTTTGCCGTTATTATAGTGAAAAATGCGGAAAATAATTAGGTTTGTTGTGTTTTACGGGAGTTCGTGAGTTGAAGGTAAAAATTTCAACTGGTGACAGACAAATGGACGAATGGATGCGCATACCGTTCTATTAGTGCAAATACCTGTTAAGTGCACAAAAAAACCAAGTTTACCAACGTCGAAGGTGGGTTTCGAACCCACCTTCTCAACTTTAGCGGCTGATGCCCAGTGGATTAGCTAGCGTTGGTAAACTTTGTATGTTTTCTACGGGCTGCACTCGGGATGTCAAATTCTCAGTAAAATCTACATGGTCTTTTGCCATTCAATTCAATTAATCTTTCCTTCTAACACGGTTTATTTCTGTGAATTTTGAATTGCGCTAATTTGCACATTAAAAATTCTCGAATTTGGAAGTACGGAATTTTTTATTATAATTTATTGCTAGTAAATTACAAAAAAATGCGTGTAAGGTGAAACGAAACGTTTAATTAATTGCAACACCGTTTCATTGCACTGAAATATATGTATGCCTGGTTACATTATTCAGTTGTATCCAAAATCCGGTTCTATTTCCTTGTTTAATTTTAATCATTTTTCAAAACGTACAACTGCCCGAAAAAAAAATTGCACAAGATAAAAATATTCATAATAATATACAGCGATAATTTCGCCTGTCTCAAACAAGACAAACACAAGTTGTAACTGATTCCTATAAATAACTGCAGCTTGAAGTTTAGAATTTTAGCCATTAATTTTACTGAGCGTATAAAGCATAATAAAGGTTCTAGAAATGATACATGAAATTTAGGAATAAAAAATAGTTTATTTTGTAATTACACATAAAAAGCACTCCTCTTTTTCCCTTGGAAGCCGAAAAATAATGAAAACAAAATGGTATTATAAAAATAGCATGTAAGGGTTTATCCTGAGTTACATAATATCCTTTCCTACAAAATCAAACAAATCTAACGCCTGCTCGATAGCTTCATCAACAACAAATATATTATTTTCGGTGTCTTTAATAATTGACTCAAATTGAAGCCACTTTTCTTGGCGTATAGCCGCTATAGTATCATGTACTTTTGTTTTTAAGTTGAATACGTTGTCAGTTTCAAAAGCAAAATCACTGGATAACTGTTCCCATAACAGTTCTGTCATAGACAGATCATGATAGTTTTCTGGTAGTCGTAGAACTTCATGTCCATGGGATTGAAAAAGCAGATCTAGTTGATACTGTTTGTCCTTATTAGGACATCGCCTAATGAGATCGTATAATTCGGCTTTACGCATACTCGGTAAGCATGGGATGTTATTCTGTTGTAACCATTTTATCATGTCAGCCTTTGAATGGTGCCTAGAAATCGGGTCATTTACTGTTTTTCCGTGCAGTGGATTATTATCCATGATTATAACACTCGATCCTTTTAAACATGACATAACAATGTCACTGATCCATTTACTGAAATCTTCAGCATTGACTTGATTACAAAATAATCCTTTTTCCAAACCGTTTTTGGATACAATATGAAAAAATACGTATCCATCAATGTTAGCCAAATCTTTACCATCAGTCCACAATTTCTGGAATCGTTTATTGAAGTCTATAATTCTTTCATCAATGTAGTATATGGTTTTAAAAGAGCTTCTCAAATTAGAGATTCTTTTCAAGAATCGAAATCTTTCATGAGTCTGTTTTAGATCTTCGATAACAATTTGTCCATAGTTAGTATTCGCCGGTTTGTATCCCAACAATTTCATTGCATGACAAAAACTATTTATATCTAGGTTCTTCTCTTTCATTTTGTCCTTTATGTTTAGGTAAATGTCATTAAATGTGAATGATCGTTGCTGCGAGTACATGGTTTTTAATGTATCATTTATGACAGCGCGTTCGAATAGATCTGGCTGAAATTTAACATGTTTTACGTCCAATATGGTTTCCAATATTTGTTCTGAGGTATCAGTATAGTACAACACTCGCTCTTTATATAATTCTAATGGTTTCTGCAAACCATGGACACTTTCGTATTTGCATTTTTCATAAATTGAACGTATTATTTCCTGATTTTGGTAATTCGTCGTCTTGCTTTCGTTATCATCATCGACCCAAGTTGCCATATTAAAACTGTAAAAATAGAAAGTGCAATTAATTACTTTATTTATGCTTGACGAAAAATTGGATAAATAATATATAAACGTGTCCTTATTGTTGTTACAAAAATTACCTACATGCGTTATAACCACAACAAGCACATTATTATAGAATATAATAAAATCGCTTTTCGCAAAATAACACACAAACAAAAGATTCCTACATAGAAATATTCTGTCAAATCGAAACAGCATGCGAATTAACATTCGTAATTAAAACAACGTTCGTGTTGCTAGGCACCTTATCAATCTACTATTAAATTCAATATCCCTCCTCCCTCCTATTCTATCGGTACAGCTAGCACGAGTATGGCGCGACCACCTCTCACGGCATGAATGAGATTCTAGAACTTTGTTGCACTCACATTAAGCTAACTATTGCGAACCTTTCTCTTTCATCACACTCGCATCAATACGCCAATGTGTTATCAAGAAGAGCGTGTGGCGTGAGCATAACGTTATTGAATGCGTAATCTACTTTCTGTCCATCATGTTCATGTTCGCGTATTGATGCGAGCGAGGATAAAAAGTAACCTGCGCCACACCAGATGCGTGAGCAGGACGTGCACGTTTGCATGGCGTGCGCGTTGTGGAGTCGTAAAAATCATAGTAGATGGCACACTGCTTGAAAACCACGCACATGTACATGCCACGCAAGTGGTGTGCCATCGAATATGACATTTACATACATTACAACGCGCATACCACGCACGCTGAACACGCATCTGCTGTGGCTTGGCCTTAAAGCTGTCGATAGGGTTAAACTCAGGGCGCCGGCTTAAATTATAAGCATACAGTGTGAGTGAGGCTAAGATAAAGAGTAGGACCTAATTCACGTAGACACTAGTCTGTCGAAGTTAACTCATCTCATAGTACACTACCTGGCGGTAAAGATAGCACATCGGCCTTTAGAAAGGGACAACTAATATTGCATAAACGTCATATAAGTTCGAGAGGGAGAACGCTCTGTAAAGCTGAGTCTCTTTCCAGTGACCGATGTCCAAACTTTATAGCCTAATACCTACTGTAAAGGCCACATCCAACACTTTTTAATTAGAAAGATACCGGTAGTCTAACATGACAGACGCATGCGAGACGCTGTCGTGCCATACTTGTGATAGGGTCACAGATGGTTAATTTTAAAAATCAAAATGGGCACTATTAGGTGACGTATGCCGTATGATGTATGATCAAACCAAATGGGTCAGTGGGGGAGAAATTAAAAATATGAAAAAATCTATTTTTATGAATTTTCACGATATTTATACCAAAGAGATTAATTGAAGTATTATTTTTATAATAACATTTCATTATGATGACCCACATGTCTAATATAATTAATAACCATACAAAAGTGATGTTTATATATCAATGTGTTCTTCGGGATAAATAATTATCGTAGGTACTATTTGAAAACGGGTTTTGAAATTCGTGCGTTCAGTTTTAGGTAGGTATCTTGTCTTGTCATTAAAATCGACATCATTTGATTTTTTTTTCGGTTATAGGTGGTTTTAGATTTCTCCCCACCGACCCATTTAAATCGATCACTCCATAGATTTTTTAGTGTAGCTCAATGTGAATAGATCACTCTAGGTATACAATACTGTCCGCGACGGGCAGGTTTATTTATACAGAAGGGTTTAACATTATTATGTTCTATAATAACTTCAAATACATTTGAGTTCCACATTTTTACTTAAATATTTTATAAGAGTCACAACAATAAATCAAACTCACCGAACGTCTTACACGAAAACTCAAAAATTATGGTTTACACTGCTCGCTGTATAATAAACACGCTATGTCGAACTATCACTGACGCCGCTGTCGTTGAACTGAGGGAGTCAACGCGGGCAACGCGGGGCGCGGCGCCAAGAGGGGAGGGGGAACAGACTTCGATAAGCGAAAGAGCGCGCATTATCTCAGGAACGCATGTTAATAAGCGAGACGGTTGTCTAGGTTGTTTTGTTTGAATTGAATCCCGTTCTCTGGATACGAAGATGACGCATTGGTCATGCTATTGGCGATTTAGGCGACATTATTATTCCGATTAAAATATTATAAATTGTAATAGGTACGCGATCCAAAAATATGCTGTTACCAATTTGCAGGTATATCTAAACCAGGGTCAAATAAAGTTGTAAATATTTAAACATTTACTTACTTGTTAATATTTTTTGTAAGTAGTAGGGTGGTCCAAAAAAATGGTATTTTAATAATCCCGCTCCACAGGGCTTATTATTGTACATGTCCCCTTAAAGTAATGTACCTTTACCAATTTTAAGAGTAATTAATCGATCATCATTTAGAGGTCGCTCAAATCAAAATGTTAACAATTCTGCAGTAGATACATAAAATGTATGAAGTGAAAATCTCCCCTATTTTTTTTTAAGTGGTGTGAGTTTCCATGGCTTTAACTATAGATTTTTAATAAGAACTAGGTAGGTACTCATTTAAGCATATGCTTCTTCAATTTTAGATTTTTAGCTTAGTGTGCATTTTTGATTTGTATGAGATCAGCAACAACTTAAAACCGTTTTCAGCGACCAGTAAATCAGCAAATTACTTCCAATTCGGTGTAATATAGATTACTTTTATATAATAGAACAATAGGGGCCAGATTGTGGGGGTCAGATTTTTGGAACATTTTTTATCTTCATACTGTTGTGGACCACCATAATAGGTAAGTAGGTACTTACAACAAACAATTCAAATGTTAGTATGTAGGAATTTATAATTAGATATTGTCGTTATTGGTTCCCCTAATCAATTACGAAGTTGCGACTGTTGCGAGCAATGACAACAAAGCAATGTGTTTAATTTCCAATATAATTAAATGTTAATGTCACACAGAATTACCTCAACAACTGCGTTTCAAATTTTGTGTGCATTGTTCAGCGAACATCTCGCTCATATCTAGACAAGTAGGCTTAGCACAGGATTAGTACGAAAATAATTATGTCGCCGCGAGATAGCCTATCCATCCCTCTTTTATTGATATAGTTAGTAAAAGATAAAAAATCTATCTCGACGCGACATACTGACATACCAATCATGTGCTAAGTATACAGTGTGCTTACCATGAGCTGACTTATTTAACGCGGACTTACTTTCTATCCATCCCGCTCGCACTCGCATATTGGTGCGAGCGAGGCGGATATAAAGTAAGTCCGCGATAAAAACGCGGCGACAGCTCATGGTACAGCTATACAGAGCCCCTACCGCGAACCACGTGCGAAGTGTTGACTCTGTCGCACTAGTGGATTCGTACGTAAGTGTGACAGGGAGGCAACGCTTCGTTCGTGCGCCGCCTCAGAGCCCAACTGGATTAGTAACTCCTGCATTACCTACAGGAAACAACATTCAATCAACACTCTAGAGCGTATTTGTATTCCTGATAGTTTAATTCGAACTACAATCGACATGTTGCATCCCTGTCACACTAGTATCAATTTATACAGGTGCGAGAGAGGCAACACATCAATCTTGGTTCGTGGTGCTGACGAGTAAGGTCGCTGTCGCTCAATGAGGATGCACTTTGTCGACAACATTGATCCCATGTAATCGCAAATTGCAACCTATTGCCCTATTGTCTTTAAAAAATGTAAGCTAAATTCTGTAATAGACATAGAATTTTCAGCGGACGCAATAGTCCAAGCTGTCCACACAGCATGGATTAATAATTGCCCGGAAAAGATAACCCTGGCAAAGAAGACGCCGTGGTGGAACTCCAATTTAGAAAAACTCAGGAAAGAAACTAGGGCTGTCTTTAATGACGCTAAAAGGAAAAAAAACTTTGAGCTTTACGCGCGAAAACTTACAGAATATAACAAGGCTGTAAGGAAAGCTAAAAGGACCGCATGGAGAAATCACTGCGATCAGATTGGGTCAATACCAGAAGGTATGAGACTCACAAAAGCACTTGCAGCTACCAAGTCAGTCCCGCTTACTTCCATCAGAGGGAGTAACGGAAGTATGACAGAAACGGGACTGGAAACCCTGGAAATCATGTGTAAAACGCATTTTCCGGGGTCCATTATTCACCAGGGCCCTGTGGACGATGAACCAATAAGTGTGTTGGAGCAATCCGTAAACACGACCAGACATAATTGGGACACGTCTAAAAAGGTAGTAGATCACAACAAGTTGAAGTGGGCGCTGTCAACGTTTCAGCCATATAAAGCCCCGGGGCCAGATGGGATCTACCCCATTCTACTACAAGAGGGTGCAAGTACAATCTTACCGCACTTGAGCAGGTTGTACAGAGCCTGTTTAGCCTTCGGCCATGTACCACGTATATGGAGAAAGGTTAAGGTAACCTACCTGCCAAAGCCTGGCAAGGCAGATTACACCGAAGCTAAATCATATAGGCCGATAAGTCTCTCGTCATTTTTCCTCAAAACTATGGAAAAACTGGTAGACAGACATATAAGGGATGGACCACTAAGAAGGCATCCTCTGCACCAACTACAGTGCGCTTATCAACCAGGCAAGTCCACTGAAACCGCACTGCATTTGGTGACTACTAGAGCGGAACAGGCTATAGAAAACAGAGAAATATGTCTAGCCGTGTTCATAGATGTGGAAGGCGCATTTGACCGTACCACGTATCAAGCGATCAATAATGCTGCCTTGGAACATGGCATAGAACCGACTCTGTGCAGGTGGATCGGTAATATGCTGAATAGTCGACTAATAAAATCCTCCCTCATGGGAGACGAAATATTAGCCACGGCAACAAAAGGATGCCCACAGGGGGGTGTACTATCACCAACCCTGTGGAGTCTAGTAGTGAATTCACTACTGGAGGAGCTAAATAAAGGTCCTCTGTACACAGTAGGATACGCGGATGATTTAGTGATACTGGTCACCGGGAAATTCCCAAGCACTGTATCGGAAATCATGAATGGAGCGCTGAAGCTAGTGGAACACTGGTGTAATAGTCGCCAACTCTCCATTAATCCGGCGAAAACTGTGGTAATACCCTTTACCAGGAAAAAGACCCTCGCTAACATGAAGCAACTAAAGCTCTATGGCAGGGTACTAGATATGTCCAGCGAAGTGAAATACTTAGGTATGACACTTGATAGAGAACTGAACTGGAAAAAGCACGTAGACCTCCTCATAACCAAAGCACTGAGAGTGTTTGGTATGTGTAGGTCGGCATATGGCAAAACATGGGGCTTAAACCCTAAAGTACTGAGGTGGATCTACACTATGATGGTGAGACCTATCATTCTGTACGGTAGTCTGGCATGGTGGCCAAGAACTGCAAAGGGTACATGCAAGGATGCTCTGAATAAATTACAAAGAGTAGCGTGCATGGCCATCACAGGCGCGTTTAGAACGACGCCAACGGCGGCGTTAGAGGTACTGTTGGACCTATCGCCGCTACACCTGGTTATACAGTCGGAGGCACGCAAGTCCCTGCAAAGACTCAAGATCTTGGGTCTATGGAGTGATAGCATGCCAAAGACCAAACATACAAGCATGGAACTAGACAGTTACATGGATAAGTTAACAAGTATGGGTAGTGATAAAATGCTGCCCAAATTTGTTTTCCAAAAGAATTTTAAAGCTAAAATTCATAATAGAGCCGAATGGGCGGGGGGTCTACAGCCACCAATTTCTGATGGGAACGACCTTATTTGGTACACTGACGGATCCAAGACTGGATCCGGTACGGGCGCAGGCATTTATGCAAACGACTACCGTGGTAGTGTAAGTATGGGCAACTATGCGACTGTATTCCAAGCGGAAACCTACGCGATTATTGCCTGTGCACAGGAGATTATAGATAGACAGACCCAAGGTATGAATATCTATATATTAAGCGACAGTCAAGCAGCACTGAAGGCCCTTACGGCGCCTAAAGTAGACTCTAGACTAGTATTCAACGGCATCCAAGCTCTGAACAAACTTGGAAGGCGAAACAAAGTGCAACTGGTATGGATCCCAGGGCACGAGGGCTTCCTTGGCAATGAAAATGCAGATGAGCTTGCAAGAGGGGGTTCTACAAACAACTTTGTAGGACCAGAACCATTTGTAGGACTCTCACAAGGAACCATTAAAACAGCCATGAAAGAGCGAGTTAGATGGAAGCACCAGGAAGAGTGGAACAATCTAACGGGGCTCAGGCATTCAAAGCTCTTTATGCACGAAGTAGACTCGGGCTGGAGCAAAAAGCTTTGGAAATATAGCAAAAGACAACTCAAACTCATAACAGGGGTGTTTACGGGACACTTTGGGGTCAAAACTCTCTTGGCCAAAATGGGTCTTTCTGACAGCATAGACTGTAGAATGTGTGGCGAGGAAGAAGAGACAATGAAACACTTAATGTGCGAATGTCATGCCCTCGCCAGACAAAGGATGAAAGACTTCGGAACTGGTTATCTAGAACCGAAGGAGGTCAAAACGTTACCGCTAGGGTCCATCCTCAAACATATTGAGTTGATAGAGCAATCCCTGGGGTAGACGAAACAGGGGGCAATTACACAAAAGTTCCCAATGGGTCGAAGTGTATCCGTAAGGGCCTCGCTAATAAGATAAGATAAGATAAGATATTGTCTTTACCTGCAGACAATACCTTATCTATTTTGTTCTCCTGTTGCCAAAAGTCGGCAACTCGCATGTGACACCTAGAGTTGCATGCGTCCACGGACTAGGGCAGAGACTTACAATTACGAGACATATTCTTGTTATTACCAACGACACCGTTATGATGTAAAATAACGAATAACTTAAATATTTTGTATTGCAAAAAAAACCCCTCTCAGTAAATTGTACTTAATTTTGTAAGTTGGCATGTTGCTATGTATATACTGCAGGCGCTGAAACTACAAAATGAGGCCGACCGGGTCCCCTTTTTTCCCCCCTAAATTATGCGAATTAGTATAGACTCAGGCCGACCAACTTGGGATTGGTATATTAGGTAGGTAAATACACAGTAAATATGTCCAGTAATAAAATACGCACTTACGTCGTTATTTGAGTTGCTTAACTTCAAACCTGGGTAAGTCCACTCTGTCAATAGAGTTGAAGTTTAAAGAAAAACTAGGCAATTGCAATTAAATATGCACTCTATTGGTAGAGTGGGTTTACCCGAGTTTTAAGTTAAGTGACTCATTTAGAAGATTAATTTTATTCTTTTGGACCTTTGACAATGATAAGAATTTTATTATAGCTACGGGTATGTGTTTGAATTGAGTAAATGGAGTTTTCTCAAACATGCAATGAAATATTGTTGTTATGTTCCTTATAGGCTGCGAAGTATGATGTTTCAGGTGCGACTAGGACAAGAGGTCGTTAATGGAATTTTATACAAATCTTGAAGGCCTAGGCTGGCAAATTGCTCTTTTTTAATTCCATTCCACATAAATTTGTGGCACAGGCATCATGACATTCTGCCACTATGCATATAGAAAAATCTTTGATATTTTTGTTGCTTATTTCATTGCATGTTTGAGAAAAGCACTATACATACCTCGGCCGGAAACATGGGGTTGGCCGTTTATATGTCTTCGGCCGGCAACCCCTTTCGTCCCGGCCTCTATAGTAATGTAGGTACTATATAAAAAGGTTAGAATTTTTATTAATTCTTGACATGAGGTCGGAATTCCGAGACAATTGTTCGTAAGGAAGTAACTACAAGTTTCTGTCTTGCACTTGAAATAGGTATGAACATTTGTCACACTGACTTCCAAATTTAACTACCACGAAAATGTAAAATAACTTTGCCGCCCAATATTAATTGGAGCAGCGAAATGTGATAGGTAAGTTTTCGGCCATTTTTTTCGTTCAGATTTCTTTACTGAGGTGACTGTACATGTTATAATAAACATTCGCTTCGCTTATTAAATACATCTCATTGCGGGGTAGATAGATACCTCGACTAATTGCGGCGTAATACCGTAATTGCGATCGCGCATATGAAGCAATTTAAAAAGTGAGATTTGCGCAAGGGCTTTAATTAAAGTTGATCAAAGTGCCGACACCGAGCGAGGGGATGACTGAATCAACTGAATCCAACTACGTACATATTAACATTTTTAAATATTACGATTCCCCGACCCGGACGGTTAGTAATTTTAAACCTTACGAAGCAAAAGGACGGATCATTTTCCTATGCAAATGCTTTAGACAACTTTCTCCTTAGTTTTAGATTCTAGAACAATTTTTTTTTTTCAACACAGTTGCATATCATTTAATTTAATATCTTTGTCGGTATGTTTAAAAACTTGTTATGAGTCTTATGGTATTTTATAGTACATTACTATAGAGACCGGGACGAAAGGGGTTGATAGGTCTCAGGCGGGCAACCCCATATTTCCGGCCGAGGTATGTATAGTGCTTTTCTCAAAAATGCAATGAAATAAACAACAAAACATCAAAGTTCTATTTTTTTATATGCATAGTGGCAGAATGTCATGATGCCTATGCCACAAATTTATGTGGAATGGAATAAAAAAAAAAGCACTTTGCCGGCCTAGCCCTTCAAAATTTGTATTCAATTCCATTAACGACCTCTTGTCCTAGTCGCACCTTTAGTCGGAACGTCATACATGCAATTTAATATTGTTGTTATGTTCCTTAATTGCATGTTTGAGAAAATTTCTTCAAGATGTTATTCCACTACTCCGTCTGTCAACTTGGCAACAAACACTGCAGCCACTGTAGCCGTACCGTGAGTTGCCAAGTAGGTATCGGTTACGTTAGGTTTTACTCTATACAAATACGAGACGCAAGCCTTCGCTCTCGCTCCAATAAATAAGTGCGAACGCGCTTTAAGGCTAATGCCTAACGTATCCGATAATACTAGTCATAGTACTGCTACTCTACCACGCGTCTAAGTTTTCCTTTAACTATACACATAGTATTACTTACTCTTGGCTCATTTCCAGTGAACTCAAATTAGTCCCTAAAATATCCGAAAGTAAACAATGACAATTTCCTTCAGACTTTGTCTAGAGCTTAGCCACTTATTTCTAGCTATCCGCGATCACGCAAGCCCTGCTTGTTTTTCTCATAAGTTTCACGTCCATTAATATGAAGCAGCTATAGCAAAGCGATATACCTATTTAAAAAAAATGAAATATAGGTATGTGTTTCGTTTACATACAAAATAACAATAGGCACTTGTCCACAAAAATGCCTAGGTAAGTATGAACACTAACTGTATATAATAATTCTCCTTTTTAACACGAATTGTCATTTTTTAAAGCATAACTTAAAAAAGGTTTCTCCTATTTGTTTAAGGTGGCGTGGCGGCAGCATAAGTATAAAGCTGCTCCAAAATTTTGCCTTTTTAGAAATATCTGAATTGTACAGCAAACCGATGTTAGATACAGGTTGTTATGCATTCATTAGGTACCCAAATAGATTGAAGAACAAAACCAATATCTTATATTCTTTATCCTATGCAGTAACAGTACCAGAAGTTGCCAAGTATTGGTTTTACTCGATACGTAATACATTCTGATTACCGATATTTGTAATGTCACGGATACTGGTCATTTAATGTTTTCAATAATGCCTTTATAAGCAATACGTGGTTAATGTTTTAAAAAATGGCAGAAGCTGTCTAATTTATTGCACTAGGTAATTCCACCCCTTTGAAAGATATAGTTAACACTATTTAAATTATTCGTATGAATATAATAAGAAACTAACTCTCACTTAGCAATTAAAAATAGTACGTAGTGTGTACTCGTACATACCTGAGGTATGCCATAGGTACTTTTATCTTTATAGGTTATCTATTTTTTGCACGCAGCGCGCAGTTTACACAAGGAGCACATTTACCTATTCGATACTTTATGCAAACCAATTTCCGTCCTCTTTTTGACATTGTATAAAACTGCCCCAACACTTTTCCGCCCGGTCCTACAATGGGCATGTAGCCTAAATACATCACGTAGTCGCGCATAGAACGTAAACAAAGCACTGCGGCCGCCCGGGGATGTTTATCGGGACGCCCGCGATATACGTCGTCATTACATAGATATATATAGATACTTAAATACATAGACAGCCATGACCAAGGAACAAATATTTGTGATAAAAAAATGCACTAATAATGCCCTCGCCGGGATTCGAACCCGGAACCTCCAGCTTCGTAGGCAGGGTCACTACCAACTAGGCTACGGAGGCTGGTTAATGTTTTAAAAATGGCAGAAGCTGTCTAATTTATTGCACTAGGTAATTCCACCCCTTTGAGAGATGTTAACACTATTTAAATTATTCGTTTGAATATGTAAAAAACGAACACTCACTTAGCAATTAAAAATAGTATGTATTATGTTCATGTACTCGTACACACCTAAGGTAGGTAAGTATGCCTTACCTTTATCTTCATATTAGCTATTTATCTATTTTTTACACGCAGTTTACATAAGTAGTACATTTACCTATTCGATACTTAATGCAAACCAATTTCCGTCCTCTTTTTGACATTGTATAAAACTGCCCCAACACTTTTCCGCCCGGTCCTACAATGGGCATGTAGCCTAAATACATCACGTAGTCGCGCATCTATGATCAACTCTTAGTCGGATTACCTCTGTGCTATTGCCCTGTGCATTATAAATCGTAAACGTTGTCATAATGGCAAATAAACCTTTAGAAACCGCGATACGTGAGTTACAAAAGACGGTGACATTGCTTGTGAACAAAGTGAGTGCGCTTGAAACTATAATTACGGAGCAAAACCAAATAATTCAGTCTCAAATTAAGGTGATTAACCAACCAAATACAGATGTCGTTGGTCAAATTTCTACGGCTACCCGCGACTCCCGCGAATCGCCTGCGCCCGCTGCATCAGCCCCAAAAGCGCTGCAGCGACCTGTACGTCAAGCGCGTCTAAATGCAGCCGCCGCTCTGCGCACTAAGCCCAGCGCTGCAGCCGCTGTCGGAAAGCGGATCGAAACCGAAGCGAACGACGTCATCGTAACGGAATGCACAACTCCCGAACCAAACCGATCCATCACGAGTACACCATTGAGTACGGTTGATAACGAAAAAAACGAAAACATATGGCAAACTGTTCATAATCGGCGTAATCACCGTAAACAATTAAAATCAACCATAATGTTAAAAGGATCAGCAACCGACTCATCAGTAAAAGGAGTCGATATCCCTAAATATCTTCATGGCTGTTTTTTCACGAAAAATACAACACCTGAGAGTCTAATAAATCATCTAAAAAATATTCAAGATGGTGTTGAATACAGTGTAGAAAAAATTCAATCAAAACGCGACAACTACAACTCTTTCAAAATTGGTATCCCGTCAACAGTCTACGACAAGTTTCTCTCGCCCTCTGCATGGCCTATAAATACAAGCATTTCTGAGTGGCGGCCCTTTCTGCGACGCCGGGAGCCCAAACCTCCCGGTGAAACAAATACAAGTGAATTGTAGTACTAAAAAACTCAACGTGCTTCATCAAAATATAAATAGACTGACAAACAAAACTTATAAGCTGGAAAGTGAACTGCAGTTACGCGAAAACATCGATATATTATGCTTATCTGAACATTGGCTTGACTCAAAAATGATCGGATCAGTAAACATTCAAAATTATCATCTTCGAGCCCATTACTGCCGACCCTCGCGCATGGGAGGAGGGGTAGGTATCTACGTTGGCGGAGACATACTGGCCATGGAGCGCAAGGAAGTGACGGCCTTATCTATCGAAATGCAGTTCGAAGCATGTGCCATTGAATGCATTGGCCTTGACCTAATTGTAGTGTGCATTTATAGGCCGCCAAATGGTGATGTAGATGTATATCTATCGAAGCTTGACGAATTATTAAATTTAATTGCTATTAAAAATAACAAAGTTATAATATTGGGTGACATAAATATTGATTTATTAATTAAGTGTAAAATTACAAAAAATCTGAATGAAACTATTAAGCTAAGTGGATTTAGGAGCCTCGTGAATGTACCGACTAGAATAACGAGTACCTCTAAAACCTGTATTGATCATGCTTATTCTAATATAGCTAAGTCTGACATAATAAATACAGTGTGTTAACATGAGGCAAGCTTTTATTTGAACCGAGGATTGAGATGCAGATTCTTAGCCAAACCATGTGCATTATTTGTTTAAAAATCCTAATTTTAAAAGTAATTATCTTTCTAAGAAAAGTTAATTGAGAAGCAATGTACTTCAAAATAAATCGTTAATTGGCACTTGACAATGACAGATCGCAGCCACTCGCAACGTTTGACAACTAAGCAGTACACGCGTTACATTGATCGTTCGAACGAAAAAAAAATAATTGTTCAGTTAATTTAAATATTTGTCAACTCTTAATACTTGAAAACGATTGCCAGTAATGCGTATTATTACCCATTTTCGTAAAAGCCTGGGTCATGGTAACACACTGTATATACTGTAATGATATGAACTTATCCGATCACTTATCTATTAGCATTGGTATAAATATTATTAATAAAAACACTTCAAAATCTCATACATTACAACGAAATTTCTCACAATCCAAGAAACAAACTTTTACTAGAGATCTTGATATGTATGACTGGGACTCTCTTATAAATAAAAACAATGACCCTAATAAAAAATTGGAATCCGTAATAAATGTTTTAAAATATTATTTTGATGTACATTTTCCGATAAAATACCATCCTGTAAAAATGTCCCGCGACGCGTGGGTCACTGATCTCGTAAAAACTAAACGGAAACATATTTGTAACCTAAAGATGACCCTTTCCCAAAACCCTAATGATGCTGAGTCATTGTCTGATCTTATGAGGACGGAACCTTTATATTGGGCCTTGTTAAAAAACGTTCGTAGAACCTATATAAACAATCAAATTTCAAAAAATACCGATAATATGTGTCGTAGCATATGGCGAGTCATTTCACAAGAAACTTGTAAAAATAACAAAGAAGGGAACCGCGCGATCGACATCCTCGTTAGCAGGTCTGCGGGCGACTGCGCCGACGCGCGGGCTGCCTCGGCGGCCGCGCACCTGAATAGGTACTACGTTGAAACAAATGCGAACAACTCCAAGCCCTGCATACCCACTGCGCTCAAATACTTATCAACTTACCTAAATGAACTCCCTCCTAAATTAATTTTCACCCCGTTCACTCTAAGCGAAATGATATTAACATGTAAAATAATTAAAAGAAAAACCTCTAAGGACATAAATGATATGTCTACACATATCATTGATTGCCTACCACCATCACTTATATCATTGCTACTATTATTATTTAATGAATGTGTAACCGCCGGGGTCTACCCCGATATCTTAAAATTAATAAAGATGCAGCCCGTATACAAGGGCAAAGGTGAAGTGCTTTTACCCAAGTCATACCGGCCGATATCACTTGTCCCAATAATATCGAAAATTTTCGAACGACTGATTAGTAATACACTGATGAAACATTTTACCGAAAATAGTTTATTAAATAAACAACAATACGCCTACCAACCCGGCCGATCCACATGTGACGCCGTGCGCGACGTGGTGGGGCGAGTGCTGGGCCACCTCGAGGACGCGCGGCATGTCGCCGCTATCTTCTGCGACTTGTCGCGCGCCTTCGAGATGATTGACCACCCTCTACTCTTGAATAAGTTGTCACAGTATGGTATTACAGGCTCACTTCACAAAACGTTTGCGTCTTTCCTACAAAACAGGAAGCAGTGCACTTATGTTCGGAACTCCAGGTCAGACCTGGTGTCAACGGGTGACAGTGCCGTCCCGCAGGGCTCGGTCGCCGGAAACTACCTATTCCTAATCCTAGTAAATGATATAATAACTGCTTGTACCGGTGTAGAATACGTTATGTTTGCCGACGATACCTGCATTATAGTTAATGCTGACAGTTTCGAAAACTTAAAATCTGACCTCTGTAAGGTGATAAATGAAATCGATAAATGGTTTTCTGCTAACGGTATGATGCTAAACCTTGATAAGACAAATATTATTCATTTTCAGCTAAAAAATACAATAAAAAGAAGTCTAAACATTGTATTAAATTATACTCAAATCCCACAAGTAGGCACTTCAAAGTACCTCGGGTTTACAATTGACGCCGGGCTGACATGGGCTCCGCACATCGCGTTGACTTGTGATCGACTGGCCTCAGCATGTTATGCTCTGTCGAGATTGGCCCCTAGCCTATCGATTGAGAATCTCAAGAAAGCATATTTTGGGTATTTTCATTCGATCTTAATTCAAGGCGTGGATCTATGGGCCACAGCTGCTGATCGCGACAGAATGTTTCGTATGCAAAAACGAGCCGTGCGTATAATTGACGGAAAACCTGTTAGTCACCCGGCACAAGAACTATTTAGGAAACATAAGATACTTACCTTACCGTGCGTATATATTATGGCTGCTTGTATGCACGTTAGGACTAATATTGATAAGTATAAACCCAGCGCCCAAACCCGCGACACCCCCGCGCGCAGACGTCCCCAGCTCATCGTACAGCGGCGACGACTCGCCAAGTCACGACACTCACTCGGCATCATGGGACCACTCATCTATAACTCATTACCAGCCTGCATAACAGACTCTAAAACAGACCAACAATTTAAATCTAAATTAAAACAACTACTTATTGAAAGGGCATATTATTGCATAAATGACTTTACAAATATATTACGGTAAAGATCACTGACCCAGCGCTGTTTTCTTTATATTGTATAAACATAATATTTAATACCTATTGTATACATTTTAAATCTAAGTACCGACTATTATCGTAAAATGACATCTATTAATTGTAATTACATACCTACCCACCTATATAAAAATTGACATGTAAGAATTTTACTTTTACCAAATAAATTCTGTATTCTGTATTCTGTATTCATAGAACGTAAACAAAGCACTGCGGCCGCCCGGGGATGTTTATCGGGACGCCCGCGATATACGTCGACATTACATAGGTATATATAGATACTTAAATACATAGACAGCCATGACCAAGGAACAAATATTTGTGATAAATAAATACACAAATAATGCCCTCGCTGGGATTCGAACCCGGAACCTCCAGCTTCGTAGGCAGGGTCACTACCAACTAGGCTACGGAGGCTGGTTAATGTTTTAAAAAATGGCAGAAGCTGTCTAATTTATTGCACTAGGTAATTCCACCCCTTTGAAAGATGTTAACACTATTTAAATTATTCGTTTGAATATGTAAAAAACGAACACTCACTTAGCAATTAAAAATAGTATGTATTATGTTCATGTACTCGCACACACCTGAGGTAAGTATGCCTTACCTTTATCTTCATATTAGCTATTTATCTATTTTTTACACGCAGTTTACGTAAGTAGCACATTTACCTATTCGATACATTATGCAAACCAATTTCCGTCCTCTTTTTGACATTGTATAAAACTGCCCCAACACTTTTCCGCCCGGTCCTACAATGGGCATGTAGCCTAAATACATCACGTAGTCGCGCATAGAACGTAAACAAAGCACTGCGGCCGCCGGGGGATGTTTATCGGGACGCCCGCGATATACGTCGTCATTACATAGATATCTATATATATTTATATATATATATGTATATATATATATTTATATATTATGCAAACCAATTTTCGTCTTCTTTTTGACATTGTATAAAACTGCCCCAACACTTTTCCGCCCGGTCCTACAATGGGCATGTACCCTAAATACATCACGTAGTCGCGCATAGAACGTAAACAAAGCACTGCGGCCGCCCGGGGATGTTTATCGGGACGCCCGCGATATACGTCGTCATTACATAGATATATATAGATACTTAAATACATAGACGGCCATGACCAAGGAACAAATATTTGTGATAAATAAATACACAAATAATGTCCTCACCGGGATTTGAACCCAGAACCTCCAGCTTCGTAGGCAGGGTCACTACCAACTAGGCTGCGGAGGCTGGTTAATGTCTTAAAAATGCCAGAAGCTGTCTAATTTATTGCACTAGGTAATTCCACCCCTTTGAAAGATGTTAACACTATTTAAATTATTCGTTTGAATATGTAAAAAACGAACACTCACTTAGCAATTAAAAATAGTATGTATTATGTTCATGTACTCGTACACACCTGAGGTAAGTATGCCTTACCTTTATCTTCATATTAGCTATTTATCTATTTTTTACACGCAGTTTACGTAAGTAGCACATTTTATTCGATACTTTATGCAAACCAATTTCCGTCTTCTTTTTGACATTGTATAAAACTGCCCCAACACTTTTCCGCCCGGTCCTACAATGGGCATGTAGCCTAAATACATCACGTAGTCGCGCATAGAACGTAAACAAAGCACTGCGGCCGCCCGGGGATGTTTATCGGGACGCCCGCGATATACGTCGTCATTACATAGATATATATAGATACTTAAATACATAGACAGCCATGACCAAGGAACAAATATTTGTGATAAATAAATACACAAATAATGCCCTCGCCGGGATTCGAACCCGGAACCTCCAGCTTCGTAGGCAGGGTCACTACCAACTAGGCTACGGAGGCTGGTTAATGTTTAAAAATGGCAGAAGCTGTCTAATTTATTGCACTAGGTAATTCCACCCCTTTGAAAGATGTTAACACTATTTAAATTATTCGTTTGGATATGTAAAAAACGAACACTCACTTAGCAATAAAAAAATTTTTACACGCAGTTTACATAAGTAGCACATTTATTCGATACTTTATGCAAACCAATTTCCGTCCTCTTTTTGACAGTGTATAAAACTGCCCAACACTTTTCCGCCCGGTCCTACAATGGGCATGTAGCCTAAATACATCACGTAGTCGCGCATAGAACGTAAACAAAGCACTGCGGCTGCCCGGGGATGTTTATCGGGACGCCCGCGATATACGTCGTCATTACATAGATATATATAGATACGTATACTTAAATACATAGACAGCCATGACCAAGGAACAAATATTTGTGATTAATAAATACACAAATAATGCCCTCGCCGGGATTTGAACCCGGAACCACCAGCTTCGTAGGCAGGGTCACTACCAACTAGGCTACGGAGGCTGGTTAATGTTTAAAAAAATGGCAGAAGCTGTCTAATTTATTGCATTAGGTAATTCCACCCCTTTGAAAAATGTTAACACTCTTTAAATTATTCGTTTGAATATGTAAAAAACGAACACTCACTTAGCAATTAAATATAGTATGTATTTGTTCATGTACTCGTACACACCTGAGGTAAATATGCCTTACCTTTATCTTCATATTAGCTATTTATCTATTTTTTACACGCAGTTTACATAAGTAGCACATTTACCTATTCGATACTTTATGCAAACCAATTTCCGTCTTCTTTTTGACATTGTATAAAACTGCCCCAACACTTTTCCGCCCGGTCCTACAATGGGCATGTAGCCTAAATACATCACGTAGTCGCGCATAGAATGTAAACAAAGCACTGCGGCCGCCCGGGGATGTTTATCGGGACGCCCGCGATATACGTCGTCATTACATAGATATATATAGATACTTAAATACATAGACAGCCATGACCAAGGAACAAATATTTGTGATAAATAAATACACAAATAATGCCCTCGCCGGGATGCGAACCCGGAACCTCCAGCTTCGTATGCAGGGTCACTACCAACTAGGCTACGGTGGCTGGTTAATGTTTTAAAAAATGGCAGAAGCTGTCTAATTTATTGCACTAGGTAATTCCACCCCTTTGAAAGATACAGTTAGCACTATTTAAATTATTCGTTTGAATATATAAAAAACTAGCTCTCACTATGGAGGGTAGATTGCCCGCACGGTAAACAACGGCTCTGTTTACTTTTGCTTATATAAATGATTGGAGTGGCTAATTCGTCATAATTTTGGATGTTTTACTTTGCTTTGGAACGAACAAGCAAGAGATTATGTTATTTCACTCCAGTTTGCGATAGCAGTGGCTCTAAACTTTGGATTGTGAAGTTGTCAGCTGGTCTCCGTGTTACAACTTGAAAGTAAACAAGTGGAGAAAACACGCAAGAACCGCTGATTTGAGAAGTTTGGATCCTGATCCTGATGCTTTTGCAAAGAAGAAACCGAATAATAAGTGCATACAAAGTGAAAGTGAGATCCGAGTAGTTTGTGATGTGAGCATTTTTCTGCGTTGATTTCGAAGGTATGCTCATTTTCGGTTGGCTTAGAATTCATGGTTATTAAGATGTTATACGCTTTTTCGTCCTGTAACAAGTCACCGTGGTCAAGTTGTTTAGCTCGTGCAGTTGTATGTATCAAGCCCCGGTCTGGCGGGGGTTAGAACCCCATGGACATTTCTTTTTTTTTTGTTTTTCTTTCGGTTTATTTATGTTTAAACGATTTTTATTTTTGTGTAAATTTTTTTTTTTGTAAATAGCAATTTGTTGCTAAGAAATTTAATTCTGTGGTACTCATTATACGATTAATTTATTCTTTGTTTTCTATAGATTTGAATTGACATTTTGTGCTATTATTTTTTTGTTTACTTATTTTATATTTGATTTATTATTGCTTATTATTTTTTGAATTTTATTGACATTTAATATAATGTTTTTTTTTATGGTTTGTAATTTTGATGATTAATTTTATTAATATTGATATTATTTAGTTTTTGTTTCAATGACATGTTATTTTTTCTATGATCTTTTTAAATGTTTAAATTAATGTGATTTTATTTAGATTTTCTTTTTTGTAATTTCGATGTATTGTATAATTTTTCTGTGATTTAATTAGCTATTATATTACGTGTTCTTTGTTATTATGAGCGACCCCTCTCCATTATTATTGTGCCCGCACTGCCCTAACGATGCGACTAGAACTTTATCTGCACACGGACTCCGTGTTCACATTGGGCGTATGCACAAAGCGGTGCCTCGTAGTCCTCGTACCATTTCTTCCCCCGCTATTAGCCCTATCCCCCCGCATCTCATTCAGCCAGGGTCTCCCGCGCCACAGGTTGCACTTACGGATAACCCCGGTGCGCCGGGTTTGGACTCCTTAGCTGCTATGAAACAGTCCGTGCGTGTTCTACGCCATATTCCGAAGGGGGCTCGCAGTGTCGTGGCGGGCAAGTTGTGCGATCTACTGGGCGCATGTGTTGACGTCAACGGTGTTGCGGAGTGGTTCTCCTTGCTTTCTTTTGCTTATTCGGCCCTGAGGGTACCAGAAGCGGGGGGTACTGGTAATCTCACAGCAAAAGTCAAGCGGAATGTGGACTCTGTCTGTGCTTATGATTTAGCAACTGATTTTGAGGCGGCGGCAACTTTGCGTCAGACTTCGGCCGTTAGGACTATCGAGGGAAAGGTCTTTGAGGGCGACCTAAGGGGTGCCGTGCGGGTGCTTATGTCTGAGGACAGAGTGGCTCCATCGTGCCCGGAAACTCTGGCGTCTTTGCGGTCTAAGCACCCGGCTCCTTCCCGGCCTTTAGCGTTTCTGCAGGACGCCGATGATTCTCAGCCGGTTTGTTCTGTGAAAATGCCAGATGTAGCACAGGCGCTTAGCTCCTTTAATAATGGTTCTGCTGCCGGTTTGGACGGCATCAGGCCGGCGCATTTAAAGGAGCTTACATCGGCATCTGCAGGTGAGAATGGAGTTCGGTTGTTGGAGAACCTGACCAAGATCAGTAATTTCTTGTTGAGTGGACGGTTGAATGCGGCGGTTTGTCCCTACATGTATGGGGCGTCATTGTGCGCACTATTGAAGAAGGACGGTGGCTTGCGACCAATTGCAATTGGCAGTACATTCCGCCGTTTAGTAGCTAAGCTCGGGTGTCGGGTGGTGAAAGAGGAAATGGCCGCCTATTTACAGCCTCATCAATTGGGGTTTGGCACGAGGTTAGGGTGTGAGGCGGCTATTCACGCAACTCGCGCATTCGCTCGAGACCCGAGTAACGCGGAGCGTGTTCTTGTAAAAGTGGACATAAAAAACGCTTTTAACTGCCTGGACCGTGATGTGCTTCTCTCGGAGGTCAGGGAGAAACTGCCGTCTTTGTATCCGTTCCTTCTTCAAGTATACTCGTCGCCTTCTAAACTCTTTTACAATGGCTGCCCCATTCTCTCCCAAGTCGGTGCGCAGCAGGGGGATCCACTTGGTCCTCTAGTGTTCAGCCTGGCCATACACAAGGCGATTTCTGAGCTCAAGTCCCCGCTGAACATATGGTACCTGGATGATGGTACCCTCGCGGGAAAGCCGGAAGAAGTATTGGAGGATCTACTTTTTCTTATACCGCGCTTCAGGGAGTTAGGGTTGGAAGTTAACTCTAGTAAGTGTGAGTTTTTCCCTTGCAGCGCTGGTTCTCTTTCTTCCTTCTCCTCATTTGGTGATTTGCTTCCGGGTTTGAAAGTGTTGTCGGTATTGAACTTTAATCTATTGGGTTCACCGATCTTCCCCGAAGCGATCCCTAATGCTTTCGAGGAGAGGAGGTCGATGTTGTTAGCTGCCGGGGAAAACTTGCGAAAGCTTTCAGCCCACGTGGCGTTGACTCTGCTCAGAGTTTGCTTCGCTGTCCCAAAGCTTACGTATTTTTTAAGAACTGTCCCGTCTTGTCTATATCCTGAACACGTTAATGCTTTCGACGGTGCTTTGAAAGAGAACGTGGAATGCCTGCTTAATGTTTCCCTCAACGCAAGCCAGTGGGATTTGGCTTCTTTGCCAGTTCGCGATGGTGGATTGGGTATACGGCGCGCACGGGATGTGAGCCTGCCGGCTTTCTTGGCTTCGGCGAGTGGGGTTACGGGCCTTGTCACTCAAATTCTTTCATTTAATGGTGATAAGGTGACCATTCCCTACTCTTTCGAGGCTCGGGAGGCTTGGACGGCTCTCAACCCGGGGGTGCCTGAACCTGAAAAGCTGGATTCTCAACTTTTGTGGGATAGCGTTGGGGTGAAGCGAATTTTCGGCGGACTTTTGGAAGCAGCTGTTGGGGTGGATCTGGCAAGGCTCAGAGCAGTGTCGGGACCGGAGGCAGGTGCTTGGCTTCAGGCCCTACCGTCTCCTCATGTGGGAACCCTCCTTGACGACAACTCTTTGCGAATAGCAGTGGCTCTCCGCCTCGGCTGCGATGTATGTGAACCTCACGCATGCATCTGCGGCACCATGGTGGAGAGTAACGGACACCATGCGTTGAGTTGCTGTCGGAGTTTAGGGAGGTTTCCACGCCACCACGCGCTAAACGATATAGTTCGGAGGGCACTGGTTTCGGCGAATGTACCGTGTGTACTGGAGCCACCCGGTCTCTGCCGTACGGATGGGAAAAGACCAGATGGTCTCACCCTGGTGCCCTGGCACAGAGGTAGGTGCCTATTGTGGGATGCAACTTGCGTAAGCACGTTTGCTCCCTCACATTTGGGGCGCACTATGCGAGTGGCAGGGGCAGCGGCTGAGTTGGCAGCGGTGCGTAAGACGGAAAAATACTCGGTGCTTACCAACTATTTGTTTGTCCCATTAGCGGTAGAAACTACAGGTTGTTGGTGTTCGGAGGCTCTATCCTTCTTTGGAGAGGTGGGACGCCGCTTGCGGGAGAGGGGTTTGGACCCCCGCTCTGGGTCGTTCCTAGTGCAGAGGCTGGCTATCGCCGTTCAACGTGGCAATGCAGCCAGTGTGATGGGCACCTTTGCACCAGGGGCTACACGGGGTGGGCTTTTTGATTAAAAAGTGTACATGTGTGTTGTTAGTTTGTAAGTTAAATTATTAGGTATTACTGCTTTTGTCATATGAAAATTGTAAAATTGATTTAATAAACGCTCTCACTTAGCAATTAAAAATATGTGTACTCGTACATAGCTGAGGTATGGCCATTCCTTTATTTTCATAGGCTATCTATTTTTTACACGCAGTTTACGTAAGTAGCACATTTACCTATTCGATACATTATGCAAACCAATTTCCGTCCTCTTTTTGACATTGTATAAAACTGCCCCAACACTTTTCCGCCCGGTCCTACAATGGGCATGTAGCCTAAATACATCACGTAGTCGCGCATAGAACGTAAACAAAGCACTGCGGCCGCCGGGGGATGTTTATCGGGACGCCCGCGATATACGTCGTCGGCTACACTTTACATTTTTAAACATCTCCGAACGACTTAGAACCATGAATTCACTAGGAAAATTTTGCTTCCGACTATAAAACAGCGTTGCTAGTTTGCTAAGGTTCAACTTTTTGAATAGGTGGTTTAACGTTTTTTATTAACGATCGCTTATTAATTGCTCATATTATGAGTGTTAATTAATAATGACATGGTTTTATAATTATAGGGACATAAAACGTATTGAGATTCTTAAATCTGAATTTGGTGTTAGTTTTTTTTTGTTTTTACATAGGTACCTCCTTTTTTTGGTCAAATACTAAGCATAGCAGCATCTTTCTGTACAGTCCATTCATCCTTAGTTGTCTAAGTTGTCTTATCTAGTAAACAACTTGCTAACGTACACGTTTTCTGTTGTAAACTGCTGTTTCCTTGATTAAAAATTAAGCAATTTACTAATAACTATGGAAAGACTGCACTCAGGTATTTTGGTATAGGCAAATAATGGCAGTTTACGACAGAAAAAATTTAGTTTTAGATTAGAAAGTTGTTTACTAGATAAAACAACTAAGGATGAATGTTTAGGTACACGATTGGATGATTAAGATTCTAACTATCATATTTTTTTCAGGTCTGTAGTTTTAGGATAGGTGAGTAATTATATTATGTTTTCCATTTTTCTGTTCTGAATAGAATATAATAGAAAATAATTTATTCGTAAAACACAAAAATAAAGAAAAAGGTAACTAAGAAAAAAACGGAACGAAAAGAACGGGTACGACACAAAAAAAGGTGCCACGAATTGGGCTAATCTTAGCATTGCGCTAACGTGAGCCAGCTGCGCTGATCTTCTGATGAGACCATCAGAGGGGCTTATTATCAAACCGCGATTAGAATAGAATGGGATTCGAAAGTACTGTTGACACAACATTGTACAAGTCAATCTAGGATATATTCTTAGTTTTATTCATATATTCATAGTTTAAGCGCATGGACTTACAGACAAAAGATTAATTAATCACTCACTACATCTATAAACGACTCTTTTCTTGGTAAATGTTGTTTCATTTCTTGTGTCAACAATACTTTCGAATCCCTATCTGATTCCGATTTGATAATACCATGATCTCTTAAATGAGATTCAGTTTAGGTTCTGCGTTTCAGTTTTTGACAATTACTCTATGAAATTGTCACATTGCGATTCAGACTAGGTCCTAAACTGAATCGCATGAGTAGATAACCAGGTAAAAAAACCGCGACCATTATATTGTGACACGAAATAATATTATCAATCAAGTAGGGTAATTCCGGGGTAGATGGCCATAAGGGCGAGATGGCCAATCAAAATATTTCACGGTTCCATGGCTAGATGTCGGTAGTTCTTTGTTTAGTTCGCCGCGCGTCGTGAGTGCAAGCAAAGGTACGTCAAACATTTTGGCGAAAAAAAATTGAAAAGTAAGTAAAATCTGTGTTAATTGTTTTGAGAAGTGAAAATATTTCAAAGGAGGTTCATATTTTAACTTGTGGTTGTGTTAGTTTCTCATAATATTGGTGTTTTTTGTTTTTATTGTAAAGTATACGGTTGGCGTTATGTTCTAACCTCAAAATTAAGAAGATCGGGTTTGGACTTGTTTTCTTTTTAGGTGTGGTCATCTCTCCCGGAAAAAAAGGAGAGATGGCCAGTTTTAGTCGGTATGTCATGGCCAGATGGCCATCATACACTGATGGTGTAAAAATGATGGCCTATTCAAACAATTTATTTGTTTTATTTTTTTTAGATGCCAAACAAGTACAAGAGGAAGGCAGTAGCTGTCAGAGGTAATTGGTCAGAAGTTTCACTCAAAAATGCTATTAGTGCTGTGAAAAATGATGGGTTATCCGTGCGAGCGGCGGCTATCCAGCACCATATACCTCGAAAAACGTTAGAAAGAAGGTTGAAGAAGAATAATGACAAAAAGGGACCTATGGGACCATCAACTTTATTCGGAAAAGAAAATGAGGATAAACTGGTAGCTCACATCAAAGCAATGCAAGCTAAAGGTTTTCCATTAACAATGACGGATGTTAGAAGAATAGCTTACAGTTTTGCAGAGCAATTACAATTAAAGCACAGATTTAATAGAGAAACCCAGAAAGCAGGATATGACTGGATGCAAATGTTCCTAAGTAGACACAAAGATATTACACTAAGAAAGTCAGAAGGTGTATCTTTGGCCAGGGCCAGTGCCATGAATAAAACAGAAGTAAATGCTTATTTCCAACTTCTAGAAAGCGTTCTAATACAGGATAATGAGATGTTGGCGCCGAATTGTGTATTTAATATGGATGAGTCAGGCTTACAATTAAACAGTCGTCCAGGGCATGTACTTGCTCAAAAAGGATCTAAAGCAGTTTCCACAGTAACATCAACCGAAAAGGGGGAGACCATAACCATAATAGCCTGCTGCAATGCTGAAGGTACTTTTTTGCCTCCTGCTTGTATCATGAAGGGCAAAAACAAAAAGCCTGAATTTGAAGATGGGATGCCACCAGGAACAAAGCTGTTCATGTCTCAAAAGTCAGCGTACATAACTTCAGAGATATTCTTGGAATGGTTAAAGACACATTTTGTTCCTAGAAAACCTGCTGGAAAAGTTGTTCTTCTTCTAGACGGCCACTCCACTCATTGTAACTCAGTGGAAATGTTGGAATATGCAAATGAAAACGATATCATTTTGATATCTATGCCAAGTCATACGTCCCATTATCTCCAGCCCTTGGATCGTTCGGTGTTTAAGTCACTTAAAACACATTTTTATGAACAGTGCAGACTTTGGCTCATTCAAAATCCAGGACGTCGTATAACAAGACTTTCTTTCGGAGCTTTGCTTAACAAGGCTTGGGGAAAAGCAGCGTCAGCAGAAAATGCAATTTCAGGCTTTAGGGCGACTGGAGCATATCCATTAAATCCAGCAGCGATACCAGACTACGCATTTATTGAAGAACCTGCACGTACTGCTGCACCAGTATCAACTAATGCTACTGTTTCACGAGTGGAGGACGACAGTGATGAAGATGCCTTCGTTCCGGGTTGTTCTAATGAGGCAAGGCGAGATATGAGCTATAGCCCCGAAATCACTCCCAGGAGATCAGAAGCCTCAGTGAACAATACCATCGAGTCTAATGTTTCAAAGCCTTGCACTCCGAAAGACCGTCCACTCAATAAAGATCCAGACTACACCCCATCACGAATTTTACAGGATATATCCCCTATCCCACAAAGAGTCGCTGAAATTCGTAAACGAGCTAAGCAAGTGGGAATGCTACTAACTTCGGAAGCACATATTGATGTTAGAAAATGCGCGGAGGAAAAGAAAATTAAAAAAGAGAACAAGAAAATAACCGGAAAATCAATTAAGAAAGAAGGACAGGAAAAAAAGAAAACGGCGCGGGTAAACAAAAGAAAGGCTATCCGTAGATTGTCGGATAGCAGTGGCGATGTCCCCCTTTCCATAATATCGAAAAATAAGAAGAAAAAGAACTTAAAAGAGAAGGATAACTGTCGTGCATGCGGAGAAAATTATTACGAGACTCGTCTCGTAGAAGATTGGCTCCAGTGCACGATTTGTATGTTTTGGGTTCATGAAAACTGCACCGAATTCGACGATGCATGCTCCAAATGTGGCCAAGAAAAAAAGAAGCGCCTCAGGACCAAAAAATGAGACTGAAGACATACAATAACCTAGAGTTAGGTTATGGCCATCATTCCCATAAGGGTATGGTCATCATACCCAGATACCACGGGAGAGATGGCCAATTGTGATTTTTTTTAAAAACGATTTTTCAATCTGATCTCAAGAGAAATTATTTTTTGTTTGTTTAATTATCTAACGTTGATTGTTCAAAGTTTACATATAAATAAAGATTTCTTTGATAACTCGTATACTTTTTTTTTTATTAGACACAAAAAAAACTATGGCCAACTACCCCGGAATTACCCTAAATTAATCTTATTGTAGTCTTCCGGGTACCGTGACAAATATATAAATATACTGACGTGTCGGACTCTTTACAGCGTCTATGGTGACAACCTTTATTGAATATTTAGTTAAAATATTCCTTATTGGTCGCGGTTGGGTGGTGTTACTCTTAAATTATGAGAGCTACCTAGATCTTGCCCCGCCAACCGCAGCCAACGTCTTCTTACCGGCTGAACTAAAGCCACATTTATCGGTACGACGTATAAAATTACGATATTATATCACTGAAATATGTAAACAAATGTTTCCAAGTGGCTACAATGCTTCATTCGTCCGCAGGGACAGAACAGAGGTGACTCCGACGGAATAAACGCCTCGGGAAATCTCTGCTCAACTGGACTGTAGAAATATTAGGAGTGCATGAATTATTCGCTTTGTAGTGTACCGAATCGGAAAACTGTCGAACAAGTATCAAGACATTTTTGTTAATTGCAGTTTATAAACTTTGCATACATGGTGTAACACGACGAAACTGAATAACTTTAACAGCGTACTCCTGAGGTCGTAAAAAGCAAATAATTTTATGGGTCGATTGTATAAAAATTGTATGTACATAACTAAGGTTTTAATCAAAACAAAAATCACTATCGAGTTAATTGTGCTACGAAAGTTTGTCATACAAACTAGGTACCTATGTGGTATACTCTTTCCAACAACCTTCGGAAGTAGTGCAAGGGAACAAATTTAAAAAATTTTGGGTCGCTTTGTTGGTTGCTCATGAAAAAAAAATTGTCGCCCTTTTTCAGTGCCAAAAGTTATTACACAAAATATTACTTCGTAACACAAAAAACATGACGTTACATTTTGTTTTCATTAAGGGCCTTTAATTTCATACTTTTTTTTTTACAATCGAAGGTTTACACCCATATTGAAATATGATTTTTTTGCGCATTTTTTTTCATATCAAATGATTTTTTTGCTGTACTGTATGAAAACATAAAAAAATAATCAAGTTTAGGTACAGGGTGTGTACAATAAGAAAAGTTTGTCTTAATAACATGGATTTAAAGCTTTCACTCTTTATCTATTGTTTCGTGCTAGCATAACATTTGTTTGCAATAAACATTTATCAGAAGGCAAGTGTCGCGCCAAAAACTGGCCTCATCTTTATGCGCGCCCGGTACACAGCAATTAGGTGACCCATTTGCCAGAATTTAGTTGACTGCCAGTAGCGGAACTTAAAACCAGTTTGTAAGTGTATGTTAATGATAAAAGCGTGTGTACGAGTAGCTAGTAACGTAAGTTTTATTAAAACTCAAGTCCCTAAGCCATTCTCCTTGGTAGAAGTTTTTGAATTTTAAAAGAAGATAGATAGACGCGCTATGCAGAATGTCTATTTGAAACGGGCGTATATTGTTTTAATAACGACTAGTACAGGATGTATAGAACCTACTATTTACATTGATCTCCTTTAAAAAATCGGAATGTAATTTTTTCATACACAATAATTCCACAATAATACTCTTTTCAGCTTGTCTGTAACAGAAATATACTTAGCAAATGCTGTTAGTAATCGCAAGGCTGACACATAAGCACTTCTTCGTTTCAACTGTCATCATCATCATTGGCTTTTGCGTTTACTGCAGACGATTTGTGATTTAATGCTTTATGACTTATGTGCAGCGGGACCACCATTTCTGATGGATGAATAAATCGATGCGAGATCGACAAAACCTTCCACAGGCCTGAAAAGTTCAAGTTAAGAAAAAAGCCTCAAAAGAAAAATTCAAGTTTAAACTGTGCCTAATAAAGTGCTAAATCAAACACCAAGAAATGCAAATATCTAAGTTGAAATAAAAAGTATTTACGTGTATGATGAATATCAAGGGAATCCAGACATTTTCACTGCATATTTTTATATTTTGTATGTGGAAGCCAACTACTTATTCAATTTTCTCAAAACAATTGTAAAGGTTGTTGTCTGTCCGAACGTCTCAGACTGCATATCAAGGACTATGATAGTTAGACAGTTGAGAATTCATATTCATTTTATTGATAATATATAAAAGTATTGCATATCAAAACTTTAAAATATACATCCTGACATAATTAAGTAGGTGTTAGGTACGTACATATTTCAATTGTTATCAATTAATTAGCAGTAAATTATACGGCTGATGCCTGTCATCAGCCGCGAAAGCTGAGTACGTGGGTTCGATCCCCACCTCGGACATTAGGTGATCTTGGTCGTTTTTCTTTGGTATATGACATCTAATATTTATAATTTATATAGTATTAAGTAGTGACTACTGGGGAATAATATTTAGTTAATAAATGATTTGATTTGTGTTTTCGCAATACGTTTAATTAGCAGTTGTTGTAACTATTTTAGTGCAATGTCAAAGACACGCGAGACACGCTTATATATATTATAATAAGAATAGGCTAATAATGAAAATTGTATGTTTTCAACCTCGAGGGGTAAGAGCGTTTGTATTGATGTTTCTTGATAAAACATTGCAAATAACGTTTCTATCACGATACGCGCTAACTAGCATCGAGCGAGAATCATAAATCCTAAAACAAATAAAGCATAAAAACCACATCCATTTAATTAAAGCAAAAATCCGTTGAAAAAGTATTTTAGCTGAAATGAAACAATGCGTTGCTCGCAGCACTAAACCACGGCAATTACCTTGGTTTTGACTGTAGAACAATACAGAACACTCGCCGGGCCAACGATGCGCCCATCAACGTAAAATTACTTACACAATAAACGACAATGCTCCTCGGCCGGAAATTTATTCGCAAAGTTTTTTATTGCATCCATGACTCTTTGTTTGGCTGAAGATCGTTACACGAGAAAAAGTTCATGTAGTGAACATTGATGGCGCCAGAGTTAAAATGTATTAGTTATCACACATACATCATCTGCCTATTTCAGCTGGACGTAGACCTCTCCTATTACCTATGCGTACAGACACATTAGGAGGTAAATACCTATAATCGCCACGCTGTGCAAACGGATTGACGATTGCAGTAATGTGTCCACTATGATGACGGTGCTGCCAATCATCAATCTTCTATCAACGAACGGTCAGTGACACTTTAATCCCTTAGTCGACTCTTATGACACCCTTGGAAAGAGATGGGGTGGTGACAAAGATATCCTTACTGCTGTCACCACAATCAAACTATTCAATTTATTCATTCATAATGTTTAACTTAATAAAAAGCTTTGACAAAGAATACAAAATATTCTACCCGTGTCTTTGCCAAGAATCTCAATTTGCAATAGTGCATTTCATTAAATAACAACTTATAATATCTTTTCCTACAAAACAATATACTTCTGTAAATGGTGCAGCTATCTTTGAGTTATCGGGGTATACAATACATACAAATACAATAAATATTTCCATGTACGTTGGTAAATACATGGATACTGCGATTCAGTTACCCATTTCCCTGTAACTAGCTAGCTAGCCGAGTTGAATACTCATTATGCTCAAGTTTACTATCTCGGTTCCAAATGTTCTCGGAATGTATCTTTGATTACCTATGCATATTATGCTGTTGTAGCGCTTATTACTTGGGAAAATACGTGGTCTACTTCTAGTCTCGCTAAAATGTGTTTTTGCAAGCGGAGCGGACTCATTAATGGCTCCGTTTGACTGGTGGTACTCACAACCGTAAACTATACATACACTTCGCTAGCGATAAAAGTGAAATGGAACCATTAATGAGTCCTCTTTGCTCGCGCTCGAATGTGGGCTTTAGACCTGATTGTTTCACGTTTTTCCCGAGGCCCCCGAATCATATAAAAACAGTACAGCTTACATTTATCTGTCAGATATATTTTAATCTTTGATGATGAAACAGGTTCTTACTTGACTAAGTATCACATAGAAATAAGTGGTGCCTAATTTAATATATAAGTAAACTCTTTTTGAGAACTCAAATAAATGTTGCTAATTTTATCTGTGTACTTTAATGCAGACTTCGCAGACGAATACTTTTTAAGTTTAAATTTAGAGAGCCATGGTTAGAGAAGAATCTAACACGAAATGGCAAAATGTGCAAATGTGTTTAAAACTTTTTCATCACATTTGCCCGTAAACGGTGCCATAACTAGACTCCGCAATCTTACCTCGCTGTCACCGCGACGTGGTCGCTGGAAAACAAGTAGGTAATTGAGACTCCCGGGTTATATTACGGAAAATTCATTTATTTTAATTGAATTAAGTATTTTTACTGGTGTGCAATATGTACTATTGTAACACAGCCAAATTAAGAAATCAATATTTTTTGTACGACAAAATTTTGATCTGTAGAATTGCACCATTTACTAGATTATTATTCATTACCATTAGGCGACTAGAAGCATACATCACCGAACATCGCCGAACCTCAAAACGAAACAATAACGTCTAGGCACAGTACCTACAGTGTATAATGAATGGTACTAACGTATAGTAAGTATAATACACTAGTGTCCCCCACCGAAAGCACTTTCGCACTTTGACATACATACATTGCAGAGGCAAGAAACTTAAAAGTTTTCAAAAAATAAATATTACTTAATTGTGTATGCATGCACCAGGCGCTCATAACGAATAAAGCGGTTTTTGGCGTGACACTCTACTCTTGATAAATGCATAGCGCAAACAAAGCCTGCACCCGGTAACGTCAATATTTTGCGGAAGCGTTAAAAGGTACACTGACCCAGGATCCTGTGATAGTTTACTATGTAATTATTAAAGTCACTATTCATTGTTTTTCTTCTTCTTCTTCATGTGCCATCTCCGTCCTGGAGGTCGGCGACCTTTTGCCTAAATGTCGATCTATCAGAAGTAATGCGAATTACTTTTTCCGTGCTGTCCGTCCAACCAGTCTCTTATATTCCTCGTCCAAGATATCCAAGGTGTCGTTTAATTGTTCAATTTAATGTAATTTTACCTTTTTGGAATGATAAATAATAAAACACGAGACTAATAAATCAAAGTTAACTGGCGTTTTATTTGCGTTTTTATCAGAGATCGGACACATTGGCTTTACTGTTCACAATAATAATGAACATGACTCCAAAATTGATTGAATAACTAATAATTTTGAGAAAATTGCCTGTTTGACACTGATAACTATGAAAACATTTGTAAATTATCGCATATAAGCTTCGAAATTTGAGGATATTATTCAATTAATTATAAATTTCATCCACTTAACTTTGGAGTTATATCTACATTACTGCAAATGAAAATCCACAAGAACACCATTCGTCGAGTCAACATTCATAATTTTTTTACAAAGAATGTCATATTAATTGCAAATACCAAATGCAATCGGAGCAATACGTCAGTGCAACTGAAGTGCGCTCTATTCGTTCGAAACACTAGTCTATTGATGAACCGTCAGTTACCTAACGAACATCGGCAACACCTAACCAGGCAACCGCGTCCGTCAATGACAAGAGTTACGAGCTTTTGTCTCCTTTGCTGCTGCTGAAAATGTACAATACAGTACAATGTATGTCCATAATTTACAGGAAGCTCTCTAAAATGCGTTCAAAAACCATTGACCTATATTTCAGGAAACAATTTTGCTATGTTCAATTTCTTTTTTTTAATAATATGTGCATTCCCATGCACAACTCCCACGCACATTTTAAAAATAAAAAATAAATTATTTTTTTTAATCAGTAGTCGAATTTTAGAGAATAAATTCAACCTCCTATAATTTGACTAGTGACTAAAAATCGCCTGGATGCTTAGCCAAGTTGCCAATCGCTGACGCTTAGTCGCGTATCGTAGTTTTCCCTCTCTGTCACAGTTGCATATTAGTGCGACAAAGACAGTTAGCTGTCTTTCGCTTACGATTGACGATTAAGCGTTAGCGATTGGCAACTTGTCTAAGCACCCTGTAGGCTTAGCATATGATTGGTGCGACAGTATGTCGCCGCGAGATAGATCTCCCGTCCTTTACTAGCTATATTAACAAAACAACTACGCATAGTCTATCTCGCGGCGAGATGCTGTCGCGCCAATCATGTGCTAAGCATACTGGTATAGTTACTTGCTCTAAAATTTGGCTACGTTAATTACGGGCTGGTTTTATTCTATCGACATCGTATTATTGTATTTCCTTGTTATGTGACTACGGATTAATATGAACCCTAGAATCGATATGTTAACCATTTTATTGCGTTCAAAAGCAGTGTTATGTATTTTATTTTTCTTCCGTGGTCGTTTAAACGACAAAGAATACTAAAGTTAACAACCTGCTGGAGTATTGGCGCAGCCGCCTTTGCCTCGGGCGACCACTCCGTGATCGATTGCTCTCAAAACGCTTAGCGTCACTCTTACTGCAAGCATTTGTGCAGAAAAATGTTTCTAGCTTTTTAGAGGCATTGTTGCTTTAAATGACTGGACTACATGGGGGTTTTTGCGACATTTCAATACACCAGAATTAATGGATGAAGACAGTATGATCGAATTCGCAGAAGTTTTTCAATAAATGGTTCGCATGGATCATTGTGATTAATATTTACAAAAATGGTAATAAATACCAATTTTATATCAATATTCTAATTTTATTTACTAGTCATGTTTTAACGGGTTGGAGATACAATGCAACGAACCATGTTTCTGTGACTACCACTAATTTAAATTATTCATAAAAGCTTATGAATTAATTCATTTATAACCACTCACATGCTTTGAAATTTTGGTTGAGCTTTATTCCTATGTAAAATAAGAGTGACAGCTGGTAACCAGAGTTACCAAAAGCAATTGAGTGGTTAGATCGTCTATGAAATTCTGAACGCCAATGTACCTACTCGAACTACGAGTAGTAACCACTATTAAGAACGTATCTGCTTTGATATGAAAGAAACAAGCTTTTCCTTTGTGATACAACTTTATTACCGATACAACTTTTTATTATACCTAGTGTAAAAATAGTGCTTATCCTTTAAGGGAAGCATTTAGATTATTATTCTGTTTAGGAAAAAGTAAGAGAACAATATTGTTTAACAAATAACATAAAAATAGTGGATTGTGCCGTAAGGAATCAAAATTATATATTTCCGGCGAGGGCGTTCATTGAAATCTGACTAAAGTGTTCCCGGAATAGAATTCAAACATAGTAAGGCACTCTAAAGTCCTGGGCGCAATGAGGCAATGAGCGATTCATGCACACCTTCATTGACAACGAGTGCTACGCGATACGCTCGTAGCCGATTCCGTGATTTTGGTTTGTAGCGAAAATGGGCCTCCCACAGAAAACTCCTCTTACGAGTTCCCGGTGTTCAATGTGTTAAGTTAAGACCCAAGACAAAAATAATAAGATTGACACATACTGCTCTTCACATTAACTATAAGAAAAATAAAAGATATAAGTGGGTTATTTAATATTTATGCACATAATAGATTCGAATCGAATCAATTTTCATTGACATTTTTTAGGCTGGCAAATCCGGCACTAGATTGTCTTATATAAAAAAAAAAACTGTGTGGGTCCTAGCAGGGGAAAAATCTGGATAGTGTCTAAATCATTATTTTTCTCAAAAAACAAATTCTCCAATATTTTCCTTATTAAAAAACGATCCAAACTACCCTGTAGAGGTAGATCAAATTATTATGCTAAAGCATAATTAAAGCATGTTCAAACACACATTTGATGTGACTTCCAACGAAACAAAATAATTTAAATATGTGTAGTCCGAAACGTAGTGACTAAAGTATACATGAGTGAAACCGTTTAATTATATTTTTAGGTCTAATATTGTGAAAGTATAATAAACACTGCCCAAACAAAAATCTTGTAAAAGTTAATATTAATAGTAACATCGTTTATTAAAGCCACATGAAAGAGAAAAATATTTGAAATCCCAACCCTATTTAAGGTAAAATCGAGGGTCCTCAAAGAAACAAATATTTGAGGCTTTACGCCAAGTCTGTGGGAGCAAGTGGCGGCACTTGCTTGCATGAAGACACTAGTAGTTGCCTATTTGTCTTTGATCTTCGGTCTTGATCTTTTGCAAATCCCTTTTGTTTTTCAGAGTTATTTGGTGTGTTTTTCTGTTTCTGGAGTTGAAACTACGTTTGAAACGTTATTGTTGTATGAATTGTAAGTTTGGCGGTATAAGTATAACTATTAAAATACATACCTAAGATAAAACCTTTTTTAGGTAGGTTTGTTATGTGTGTATACACTACAAATATAGGAGAATTTACTTTTTTAAATAATGTATCTCGTGGTTTACCTACATTGTCTCAAATTAAATCGTTACCTATGTTACATTTTTGTCTTCAAAAATCACTCACGAGAAAAACTTGAAGGTCATTTTTGATATCATTCAATTAGGCTTATAATTATAGTTCCACTTCGAGTATGGTGGTCACATGATGATTAGTTTCGTCAAATAATGTGTGAAACGGATTCTAGGCTCTCCTTAGCACAATGAGTCAAAAAACCAAAATAAACCCTAGAAATAGTTTAAGGTAACAATTTTGCGTTGGGTAAGGTGGGTTCAAACATTTCATAGGTAAAATTGTCCATGTCCATTGCCCCTTCTAGGGATAGGGCCTAATTGAGTTGCCTTTTAGCACATGCCACTATAACTTCGCTAGAAATTATAAAATATAAGTACATAGGAAATTTAACAAGGTGAAGAGTTAATTAAGTAGATTGGTTACTTACTCTCACTGGGCACTTTACTTCGTTTTCAAGGTAACATGATTATTTACATTATTAGTATGATTTAAAACCTATGTACATTCGAATTTTTGAGTGCCCGATATTTATTTTTATTTTATTTATTGATTGGAAGCAAACAGCGATAGTTATGCATATAAGTAAACCAGGAAAGATACTTATAACATTGACCAAACAGTTTCCACTTATACAGGGTGGTCCAAACCTTGACGTCAAAAATTTTTTTTTAGGTTCCCTACGTCATGGGCTATCAGAATATACCCCATGTATGTTAGCCGATTTTTTGTAGTTTTCGAGTAATGAATTTTTGAAAAAAATGTTTTTTGAGAAATTCTATAATGAAGAAATTTATTGATAAAAAAAACTATTGGGTTTTTTTAATATTTTCTTTTTGTAAAAGTATTACTACAAATAAAGCATTTACTGACAAAAAAATTAGCGTCCTCACTTTGATACAAGTAGGATAAAAAATACCAAATTCAAAATTTTACGTTAAAAATGCATCAAAATAGCATTAATGTACGTAAATAAAAAAAAAACATATCCCAAGGATTTTTGGTAATGTAAAGCCTGCCCTAGACCTTAAACCTTCGTAAAAGCAAAAAAAAAGTGATACTTAACAATGAGGATTTTTCGGAGTAGTCGGTCAAATAAACTTAAAAAAACTTAAAATTTTAAAGTACTAAAAAATGACTATAATAACTACACAAATTGAGTTTTCGTGGTAGTTTCTGTCTTTGTTTATTGATAAGAACAACAAAACAGACGAAATTTCACTTTATTTTTAAATTAAAAATTTAGAATTTTTTTTTAAGTTTATTTGACCGACTACTCCGAAATATCCTCATTATTTAGTATCACTTTTTTTTTGCTTTTACGAAGGTTTAAGGTCTAGGGCAGTCTTTACATTACCAAAAATCCTTGGGATATGTTTTATTTTTTATATTTACGTACATTAATGCTATTTTGATGCGATTTTAGCGTAAAATGTTGAATTTGGTATTTTTTTATCCTACTTGTATCAAAGTGAGGACGCAAATTTTTTTGTCAGTAAATGCTTTATTTGTTGTAATACTTTTATAAAAACAAACTAGTTAAAAAACCCAACAGTTTTTTTTTATTAATAAATTTCTTCATTCCAGAATTTCTCAAAAAAAATTTTTTCAAAAATTCATAACTCGAAAACTACAAATAATCGGCTAACATACATGGGGTATATTCTGATAGCTCATGACGTGAGGAATCTCAAAAAAAAATTTTTGACGTCAAGGTTTGGACCACCCTGTATATAACAATTCAGTTGCTCAAAAAGGAAAAGAATGAACAAAAGAAGTTAAAAGGAAATTTAAACTAAAGATTTTAACATAGTCACGTTTAAATCATATTCTGGAATAACTCCGTGAAGATGGCACTTGCAGCAGAGACGAAATATCGGGCACTCAATAATGAGAATTTACATGGCTCAGTTTAAAATCAGTTCATTCATTACATTAATAAAAATCGTGCATCGTGAAACTAGTCTCGTATGTTACATTATCTAGAGAATGCTTGAGTGTCATGAAATATAAAGAAATGCCCAGTAATTAATTAAAGGCCATCATGTTTTCCTCATACGGGTGTGGCCGTTCTCCTTGTTTGCTGACTAAGGGAAAAAGAAAGTTAGATTAAATGCGACCCATTGTTCAACCACTGATATAATTATACAGCTGGCTACAACTGCCAATGTGTCTAAAGCAATATATTTCATATAATAAAAATAATTGGTCTGGTACATCGAATACTAATATCTACTTAACCTCCTGAGTCCCTGAGTCCGTTATAAAGGCCAAAATCATGCCATGTGTAAAGGCCGAGCGCTAAAAAATAAAGTTATGAATAAAGTCCCAGAGTCCGTTATAACGGCCAAAATCATGACATGTGTAAAGACCGAGAGCTAAAAACTAAAGTTATTCATAAACGCCGATTGTCCGTTATAAAGGTCTTAATGTTTCGCGCTTAAAATCAGGCGATAATGGCGTGAATTTGAGAAGCAATGGCTGTCGTCCAACCAGAAATATATCTATCTCTATTTCGCAAAAGCTATTGCCCAGTGAAAAAGAATATTCCGTTCAGTGCGACGTCAAAAGTCCGGCAAGATGTCACATCGCGCAGGTAGAGGTGAGTTCAATCTTGTTTTTTCGCTTAAACTTGTTTGTTTTTGTCTGTCTTTTTATTTATTTAATGAGTATTTTACAAGTTTATTATAATGTAATTACTAGTTTTATTGTAAATATGATGTTTGAAGTACAATTACGTTTTAAATTAATTTGACCTTTGTAAAGCCCTCTCGGACTTTGTTCATAGCATCATTAAGTTCTCACACTTGTTTAAAATGAGTTTCCTTGAAATATATAGATTAAAATTTATAAATTAGTTATATAACGTTATAGAAGGTTTATTACAATTCTTTTTAAAATACTTAAGTAAAGTTACTTTATGCGGACACTAGTGTGATGCGAGAAGTTGACTGATTTAACTATATCAGTTTTGTATTGAATTAGATTTTAAAAGAAAGATGTTAATGTTTTAATAACAGAACGGTTCTACGATTTTTGTTGTTTTTTATAATTATAGCATTTTGACAATGCCCTATGTTTTATTTTATTTTTCAAAGATACACCTGATTTCATACAAAATGACACATATTCGCCACATTTATATATAATCTTAGTCACATAAAAGCCGAGAGGCCTTTATAACGCCCAAATAATTTGTAAAATAAATTATGCTTAAAGTATACCTCTTTGAGTATATAATCAACTTTGTTCCAACAAAAATCTGACAGACTCATTTTAAACCTTAAAATAAGCGACAGAAAGTTCAGGACTCAACAAAGATGGTGTTATAAAGGACTCTCGGCTTTTATGCGAGCGTACTCGATTTTTACCCAGGACTTTACGCTGATAGTGTTATAAAGGACTCTCGGCTTTTATGCTAGTGTACTCATTTTTTATCCAGGACTCAGGAGGTTAATGAGGGTGTTTGATACATTTTCCGTCACTATGGGGCGGTGAAATGGCAGCACTGTGGCGTAAGGTCTAACGAACTGTCAAAATAAATACGCGAATTTAACTATACTTTACTTGACGGTTTATTTATTATTAAAACAGTTGCATTAGGAATATTGTTTTTTTTTTAAATAAATAAAAAATCTGTACTTGGAACAGATTTTTTAAATATTTTTTCCCATGAAATCAACAGAGTTGTAGTAATTTTCTTTAGTACCACTAGTGCCAGTGAATTTGCACGCCTGTTAAAAAGCTTAATCTTCAGTTCGGCGACCGTTTTCTGGTCGTAATCCATTACAAAATCAATACCTAAACTTCCAAATACAATAGGATTTCGATATTTTACCTGTGATTTCGACATGTACCTTTGAATCTGACAGCTGTTTGGACCTCACGTCTACGTAGCGCCGCCTGGTGGCAGAAAAAATATCAAAAACCCTCATCGTTATTAAATTTTCAGATTGATTCATTTTCGCGAATAGTTAATCAACTTAATTAAATTTTAAATAAATCATGAAGCGTGTTCCTGTGCTTACGGATAAACTATCTACGATTCCTAGTAACATATATTATATTATACTCTGCTTATCTACCGGTGGCAGTAGAAAAAGGCGGCATATTTGAAAAATTGCGGCTTAGTAAAGGTGGATTTATTTACAATTAGTGACTAATTTGAATATAATCAGTCAGCTACAAAAAACCTTCTTTTTACGACTAATGCAGTAAAATTATGATTAGAAATACATGTTTATAACTTTATAGTCGTCATTATTATTTATTTTATTCTGAAAAAATCCATATCTGATTATTTGATACAGTTCGGTTTAAGGGGAATGGATAATTTATACAATATTTGAGAAAAAGCAATTTGTAAACGACTACTGGATCAAAAGGCCGAATCCTGTAAGTTACCTGGGGCGGGCTATTAAATTTTGAAACTTCATTTTAGCGGATAAATTGCTTTTTCACCCTGGCGATCTTCAGTATAAATACAAACTGTAATCTGCGATCTCGCAAACGAATAAATTTTAGTCATAATGATTTCCGTGTTTGTGTTTACCGATTTCAAATGGGACGCAATCCTACTCGGCGGCTCCGGAGATGCGGTGGCGGGGAATGTCAACTAGGGCGAGACGCGAGAACCAAGTTCGCTAATAATGTTGGATTTATTGTGAACTAACACTTGCCTGTGACTTTGCCTGCGTAGAACACGTTAATAGCCATCCTTTATACTTTGTAGGCGTTTTTTTCCGTTACATTTAGGAGACTGTTAATCAATGGAGCTACCTGGTACCTACACACTCTGTCAATGAATACGGGTCAGGTGGTTTTTATCGTAGAAAATAATGCAAAAATTAAAAAAAAAAATCAAAATATTTATAGTGTATGTAAAATCTATTTTTAAATCAGATTGTATTGGAATTTCCTTGAATCTATAAATAAATCCAAAAAAACCTTAAAATTGTCGTTAGGTCGGTTTGAATAGACAAAAATGTAGACCGTTTAAGAAAACCACCTAAAATGTATAAATGTAATACGAGATTTTTAATCATGAGTTGCTATTTTTATATCTATACGGAGTCATCTGACGATAAAGTTCCGTGTTTTTCGGATCGGGTGAAAACTTCAGAGAAATTCCAATACAATCTGATGTTGAAAACGGTTCCACTTGTATTATAAATATTTGTAATCAACATGTTTCCAGTATTTTCTATGAAAAAACCCACCTAACCCGTATTCACTGACGGCGAGTGTATATAACTTTTAAAATTCGAATAAAAAAAATCGATTACACACTATAAATGAAATGGTAAGTGTGAAAGAACTTTAATAATAACTTAATAGTTAATTTCAGATGACTGCCGGCACATGTAACATAAATATGAAATTATTTTTTATATAACTCACTAACAGTAAGAGTTAAGAAACTAGTTTCTTAGATAAATTAATTATATTTGGCCTAAACAACTTCCCTTAAATGTAATGGAAAGAAATATTCTGCATTATGTATTATGCTTGTTTCCTAACAAAATATTGATGATTAGTCGGGTAAATCTTCAATGAAAAATAAATACTTTAACCCGGAACCTCCAACTTCATAGGCAGGCTCTCTATCGACTAGGCTACGAAGGCTGACAAAATGTAATGAATGAATGAAAAAAAAATATTATAGACCAATGTCCATATTGCATTAATTAATAATTACAAACACAAAACAATTAATTTAAATATTTTAACCTAGTGTTAGTCTAACATCACAAATAACATGAAATATTCACGTTATAAATAAAGTATAGTAAGATATAGTCTCTCGATGTAGATTATCGAGTAGACTAGCAAACAAATAACTTTGTAATGAATTATATAAACTATATAATTTATGGAAAAAAAACAACTTCGAACAGATTTTCCACAACATCACACACGTATTATTATTTGTCCTATCAGTTTTCATACTTTTATAGGTACGAAAAGTATACTCGCTTCACTATTACTTTTCTGAATCCGCTTCATTAAATTGCAATGCATAAATGAAAATACCTTATTTATGAATTAACTCCTAAGATATGTACACGAACAGTGCCCGCAATTCAAGGAGCCCACCATCGGATCTAGTTTTTGATAATAATATTTATTACATAAGAGCCTTCGTTTGCCACCATACGTAACAAGCAAGACAAATTGTCAAAAGTAAAATACGTGTCGTTAAGAAGTACATAGCCGTGCAGTCAGAATACATTTTGTCGCCACCCGAACTTTCCCATGGTTATCGTAAGAGTCGACTGAGGGATTGAAGAGTCACTGACTACTCGTCGATATGTTGATAATGGTCAGTAGTGTCATCATAGTAGACACACTACTGCGATCGCCAATTTGCTTGCCCAGTGTGGCGTTCAAGGGATTTACCTCTTAATGCGTACATAGCATCTCCTATTAACTAGGCACTCCACACATGAGTGAAGTAATAGGAGAGGCCTACGTCTAGCAGGGGACTGAGAGAGGCTGATGATGTGAAGACGTTCCATTGTGATCTTCATGAGTATTTCACTTCCTCAATTTCATTTTTTGATTGACAACGTTAAAACCATCAATTTGTATGATCGGCCTTTGGGCGCTATGGTAATCTAAGTAGAGCCTTAAAATGATGCGCCCGGCGACGGTTGCCTGGGGAAAATTCAAGACCCATCCCCGGTCAGGATGGGATTTTGAAATTTGATTCACTGGAACACAACATGTGCTCCAATGAGATCGGTTTAATCGATTCCTCGTGTTCGGAAGTATGATCGATCACCATGAGCTGATGGAAGTGTTGTCGCTGCTACGCTAAACCTGGCCTTGCTACGAAGACTCCAACAAAAGTTCTCTGATGAGAGCAGAGCGACTTGTACCTTTCAAAATGGTGCACAATTTCTCACACGAAATTGAGCACAACTTGAAGCCATCATCGGCCTTCAACTTTCCAACTTAACATTTGTTTTCGTTAATCGCCCATATGCCGTTGAAATCAAATTCCTATCAGTCGGAACTGTAAAAGCTGTAAGATTTATTTTTGAACATAAATGTGTGGATTTTTAACACGTTCGATAAATTATAAATACATTTAGCAGCGCACGTTCGGATCCATTTCTCTTCTTGCTCGACTAGCCCATTTGCAGATCTCCAAACGGCGCCATTACTCAGCAATAAATTGGCATTTGCGCCGTCATACATAAATTACACGAGCGCACCGAAAACCAACTTCTCCCGCACTCATTTTTTCGGTATTACAGAATGAATAATAAATAAAAACGTCATAGGTTAGTTCTAAATGGCCGGCGATCAAATCAATTTTTAGTTTTACATAGTTTTTGTCAGTCCAAATTTGCGGACTAACTGGCGGACCTGAATAACTGTGTATTTTAATATTTATTTTTTATTAGGTATACCGATTTTCAAAATCAACGCATAAACATATATATCCGAGTAGGCCTCATGTCCTCATTCGTTTTATATCAACAGAGATTTCTGTATCATATTCTTGCATATCATGACTTGTGTGGCTTTTGGTATTTATTTATTGTGGTGTTTATACCTACTACGGCAGTATGGAATACTTGGTACCCTTTTATTGTTACGATAAGAGTGGAAATAATAAAAGCATACCTTTAAATCTATAAGCATTATCCATCATTTACACCTACATACATAAACAGACACCTACTAACCACTTCGTTAATATTTTAGGCGAAATAAGTACACCTTCCATTTATTGAGTAATTTTCAAAACAATCACGTCGCTTTTAATAAAGGCACGTTCTAACATGGATCGCTCGCGGCTTCAGTACTAATGAAACTCATAAGCATGGTTCTAATACCGGTCCATTAACACCTCCGAATTGCTCTTTGAAGGGAGAAAAACTCCCTCTCTGTAAGCTGCGACCCTTCCCTATCTTAAGGTACCATTTAACTCGACAGAAATTAAGTGAAACATAGCACCTATACGCTTGAGGCAATTCTAATAGACAACACTCGTATTGTGACCGAAATAATAGCCCTCTTCTCATTAAAGTACCACCTACGCTTTAAGATTACCTACGATTTAAGGTAAGTAGGTAGATATGTTGATTCAAACTCTCACGATTATCATTCATATTTTAAAGACAAACGGGTCTTAATCGCGTAAACTTACGTTTAATTTTGTCCTGACGTTTCGGGCATGACGTTATACCCGTGGTCACAGGCAGACTGTTGTAGTTTATGCGATTAAGACTCGTTTGTGGTTTAAATTTTAGGAAAGTAGTTAGTATTGGAAACTCGTAGGTTTCCCTTTAGTTTTCAATTTCGGATGGATATTTAAATAGACCTTCGTTGTCCTTCGTCGCAGATTTCTGAAAAGTAATACTTCAGAAGTGAGGTAACAGATCTAACTTTGAATTAATAAAATATAGTAGGCATTATTTCAGGCATTCAGGTTATTGAAAAACTTGACCGCAAATGTTCCTGAATTGCAACTAAATATCTGAAACTTTGAGAATTAATGTTAAACCTTCAAGTTAAGAAAATACCGTTAATAGATTAGTGTATTTTTTAATTTAAGGCTGTGTCAGAAATCCGCTGTTGAAATTTTTCCCTTTCTTCATGGGCGCATTGTATACACCAAGTTATTTTATACACTGAGATTAACCTTTAGAAAAATCGAAAAAATATCCGTGCCTAAATGTATTTAGGTACTGAAGGAAACCCGCGAAGAGCCACTTAAAGAAATCTCAGTGAGTCGCTTGCTACTAAGTTTGCTTAATACTTTAAACTGGTAATGAAGGCATTAAGGCGCGCTGAATGCATAAGGAATGAGTTGCTGCCACAAGCTTCAGATAATTAGCCCTTATTAGGTTTTGGTCTCGATTCTGGACAAATAATTCTAGTCATATGTAGGGTTTGCAAAAACAACGTTCAGGTATTCGAATATTCGGGCAAACCCATTTTTTATTTTATAAAAGGATTTTTTATTTCTACTGATAAATATTTTTGTTTATAAATTTAAAGTACAGATATTTCATTTTAGATGACTTAATTCCTATGGACTTTTAATTGTATAAATACAATTCAAGATAGATTATTAATAATCTTGTAAAAGCTAGTATCGCTAAAAGATAGTAATATTTTTTTTCTCAAACATGCAATGAAATGTTGTAGTTACGTGCCTAAAAAGTGGCCGGGAAGTACCTAGGCCGGCAAGTGCCTCTTTTTTAATTTTCATTTGACATAGGGTGGTGACCTGGCATCTTGGCTTTTAGCCAATAATTATCTGTAAGTAATATTAGTATAAAAAAAAGATTGGCAAATTTTTACGGTTATAATTAGGTATTTAAATTATATAATTTAAAATAAATGTACAATAACTACTCAAAATAATATTTAAAAATCAGTATTATACGGCGCGATCCGTCGGCCCCGATCACCGCATGCGATTAATTGGACCCAACCGACCGCGTCGTCTAATACCGCTTTTTAAAAGTAAAAATTTGCAGGTCAATCTTAAAAAAAAATGAGGTGTCGGTGTCGTATTTGACTTTTGTTGTGTTTCAAAGACTTAGTTATGTAGTTGACTTATAATTTCTTAGAAAGAAGACACATTTTTTTGTTTCATTTCATTGCATGTTTGAGATTTTTTTTTACTTTACACTTTAGCCCAGAAAATGTTACCACTGTATTTATTTTTGCTGTTCTGTAATGTGTGCATTACGTGAATAAAAATGTTTTCTAATCTATTCTATTCTAATATTCGTTTTTTTATTTAGGGATATTCAAATGAATATTCGGATCTTATTTATTATATAATAAATAGTAGAAAATGTAGATTAAATTACTGTTTTGCATTTTTATGTTAAATATTTTACTAAGACGTGATGTTCTACCGCATTCAATACCTGTCCGCTTGGTTCATTTTGGGAAATTGCTTTACGGGAATGTATCAGTATGTCCCGAATGTTTTTAGTTAAATATTCGAATATTCAAATACTACCTCATGTCTTATTATTCGAAAACAGAAAAGGACTGTTTATTCGAGGCTTTCGAATTGCAAGCTCAGTCCCATGGTAAGATCTGTTTTACTGAGGTGGATACTATGCAAAAAATACCTACGAAAAAGTCCTTAATGAATAGCGATGAGTCAATGACTTTCATCTTATTACTTAGGGTCATTGTCGTCTAGACTACGGAGTTCGCCACCTCACCAATGTTACCTTCGAAGACTCTGATCATTTACACATATTATAGATTAAGGGTGCTTATACGAAATGGCCTCGAACAGATATTTAATATTGGTATTATTTTAGGGTACTTCTTCTTCACTTCATCAGCCTATGATAGTCCACTGCTGGATGTAGGCCTCTCCCATTAACCATGCGCATAGACGCATTAGGAGGGAAATGCCCATAACCGCCACGCTGGGCAAGCGGATTGGCGATCGCAGTAATGTGTCCACTATGATGACGCTGCTGCCATCATCAATCTTTTATCAAATAATGGACAGTGACACTTCAATCCCTTAGTCGACTCTTACGACACCCGCAGGAGGAGTTGGGGTGGTGACAAATGTATTCTTACTGCCGTCACCACACGGCTGTTACGGTACTATTAATTAGCTTACAATAAAGAAGAGGCCCAATCATGATAATATCTGTCTTATCTGGCAGAACAGACAAGTTGGTATTTAGGAACGGCAGTACTATTTTTAAGCGACGTTAAGTCATATTCACCCTCCGGAAATCTAGCATTTGATAAAGCTGTGGGTACTCCTGAATTTTGTATACCTATCACTTAGATTTAAATAGTGTTCCATTTCAACAGTCCAGAGTTAGGGGTTTTATAGTTTACTTATACTAGAAAATAACTACATAGGTAACAAGAGTACAAAATACTTATCGTCAGGGATAGTGCAATACCACGTAACTACCAAAGCTGATAGAGTTCAAATATCAAACAATTGACGCTCAAATTCAACCTAATTGAATTTGTCAGTTACATGGTATTGCGCTATCACCGACTTTATACAATATTGTATAATTTACCTACAACACACGTACTGAAACACTTTTTAATGCGATAGCTACATTATGATCGTAATATTTATCGTAGACACTTAAGTTAATGGATTCCTTGTTAAATTTAATATCAGTAAGTGTCCCTTAGAACATTAAGTTACATGTTTTATTGCCTCCATACAACCAAGTGCAAAAATATGTATCGAAAGAATCCTGTTATAAATATGTTACGACGTTCTTACTACACAGAATTAAAGTGCACTGGGACATATTTTTGAGCATTTTTATATGCACTTTGTTTTGCCTTTGACTCTACAACTACAACGTTGGATACTCTTTCTTTATAGCTAAGGCTCTCCCTTGATACCTAAACACACCAATAACTTCAAGTAGATACCTACACGGGTGCTTTAGTTAACATCTGTATTATAATGATTCTGATTTGAATTGATTTTAAGTAAGCAGTGACAGCATATAGTAAATTAATTAAAGTTCCTACAGCAGTGTAGGAACTTTAATTAATTTACTTTATGGTGCTACGGAATTAATTATTGGTGTAACAGCAGTATGTAATTATTTTATAAAAAAAGGGACTGATTAGTAGATCTAGGGGGTTACCATGACGTACTAATGCGGTTCGAGAGAAAGGGATAAGGCTATACTAGTCTCTGTCCCTTCCTCTGAACCATGATCTTTTAAAAGTTTTAAATGCGATCAGTTTAGGTTCGGCCTGTCAGTTTTTGACAGTTATTCAATGGAACTGACATATCTCGATTCAGATTGGGTCCTAAACTGAATCGCTTTAGTAGATCTTGGTAGCACCCCTGAATATTATGGTGCATTCCACGAAAATGTCGGGTACGTGACGCCGTTCTTCGTGTAATTTTCATACTTTCCATTTGTTTCTAAGGAATCTGTCATAGCCGTCATGTTCCCTACAAAGTAGACTATTTCTTTGAATATACCTACCATAATACTGACTTACTGTGACATTAAAATGCCGCACAGTTAAAGTTTGACAGTAGCTTATTTAGTTTCTTAATACCTTCCAAATATGGTTCAAATATAGGACTGTTTTTGCACAGATTTTCGACGCCAGTTTCAAATTAACTAGGTAGTTAATAACGTATGAACTAATTGGATGACTCCGCATTCTCTACAAGTAACTTGTAGTACCCCGTGCGAAGCAATATCGCAACACATTCAGATTGAAAGGGTTAGAGATGTTGCAAACTAATACCATAAAGTCATTGAGGAGTTCGGCTGGTCCGTATCGGTACGTTTAATCTCCATTCACTGCCTTCCGATCTTGTTAAACGGCAATTTTGACGTGTTAATAGGTAAAGTTTATTTACGCTTATCGAACTGCTGCTATTTTATTACAATACGCTTCTGGATCAGAGAGGCTTCTGAATGCGGCATGGTTTCAAATCATATTTGTGCCGTTATTTAGTAAGTACATACATACGACTATGTAGTACGACTAGTAAGTATAAGGTCTTCATTTTATCGTTGATTTCATTATTATCAGGCCTCAGATTTTCATATGAAGATATGATTTAAGAGATTGGTATTGAAACTTTAGGCATACTTTTTATAATTATACAATATACATATTGTATAATCTTCAAGATTTTAATGTCTACCGAGGCGCGGCAGCCGCTACATGTATTTAAACTATCTCTCAGTGCAGATATCTGCTATGCAATTCGTTCTACCAAGCAACCATATTGAAGATAAAACATGGATGAATAAGAGTGTAAAAAACCGGCCGAGAGCATATCGGGCTATTCTCTTTCAATTGATTAGTGTGGGGTTCCGTACGTAGTCGGCCGAAAATGGCTGAGACGATTATTTGTGTTCAAAATAATTTTCAGTATTAATATTGTATATCTAAGCTAAATATTCATGATTTTATCTCACGGATCAAAACTTAAAAGGGGCGGGGCCTATTTTTTAAAATTCTGGAGCGGTAGAGAAAAAACAGTATTTAGGGACCATTATTCTTTTTTAAACACCTGTACAACGATAGCACACACATTAGGATTTCATAAAAAAAATCATCTCTACTTTATTTATAGAGGAGTTCCCCTTCAATTATATTTATGAGTTTGGTGAAGTTATTAAAACTCCGACACCAAATTATCAACGAAACTGACGATCAACAAAAATAATGGTCCTATTCCTTGGAACCAAACCATTTGTTTTATGTACCGTAGGATATAAATCCCTCGATCTGGTAAACGGGTTCATTTTCTCGGACAACTAAGACTGTACCTACATAATTACACTGAAGGACGAGCTCAACTCAGCTTAAACACATAAACTTGTTAGTGTGAAGAGTGGGTCAACTTATAAATAAAATAGATTTTAGGTGGGCGGTTTCATAGGTTAAGTGGGTGGATTATAATTATTATATTCTCAAATGTGATACGTTATAACTAAGGCTCTCGGTCGTGCTCGGGTTTCGTGTACCCGTTTCTTTGCTACCGGGAAATGGGTTTCTTACCCGTTTGGAACGTGTAATTAAGAACCGTGTAGGTACTCGCGGGTCCGATCCGCCCTCATTGTAGTGGCAGTCCGATAGGTTGTCTTTAAGAGTTAATTTAATTAATATTTATTTATTTATTTGTTGTATTGGTAAATAACAACTTAAATCTATCTTTACAGGTTTTCCTAATGCGATAGATAAGCGAACCAAACAATAATACAGTTATTGTCAGTATATAAAACAACACTTAAACTAAAATTAACATAGCGGCCTTTGTGAGAATATTGAAATTTGTACCTTTCTTTATTTCTATGTTTGAACCCAAGTTCAATAACAAAAATTATTATGTAATTTCTAGGTGCGTGATTCGTAAAAAAATGCTAATCTTTCGGTAGGCATTGTTTTTTTTCTGACTTTTTACAAAAAAAAAAGGTTTTTCGAATATTCAATTGCAAAGAATCCGCAGACTTAAGCTTGGAAACGTTTCTAACTTGGAAACGTTTCTAAGTGGATCCGCGGACCCACGCTTGGAAACGTTTCTAACTTGAAAATAATTGATTAATCTTTAACCTACAAACCACCTGCCAATATTTTGGTAATCGGAACTCATCCCCAGGAAAATAAAACTTCATATATGTACTACCTATACATGTAGTAAGACATAAACCATAAAATGTAAAGATTTTTATGCCACATGGTTACTAGCAGAACAATACAGTGTAACAAATGTTAGGAGGATGCATTATAATGCCTCATGAACAGCACAACCTGCTGCTTCGTGGCAATCGTGGCCTAGTTTATTTAAGATTGAAAAAGAGCTTTATCAAATGGTTTGATGGATTTAATAGGTGAGCATTTCAGTAAAAAAAACAAACAGCTAGCGAAGCTGTAAGTCAAGTTACATCGCGGTCCGTTATGTGCAGAGATCGGATTTTTCTGCGACATCTCATACTAAATGTCATCAAAATGACGTAAGTCACTAAGAATGTCGCAAATCCATCCGATCTCTGGTTATGTGACAATAAGTAAGCATTAAATTACAATAATTGGTACTAAATTCATAAAGTAAAAGCCGTGTTCTGGCATGAAAATGCAAACGGTTCAATTTAACTTCTCATGTCAACTACTTAACACTGTGGTTCGGTTAGCCTATTTGTGACAACAGTGGTAGAGCCAACCTTTTTCACGAATTTCGTTATTTTATGTATTTAAATAGGTATTATTCTCTAGTAGATTGCATAAAATAAAATATTATAATCATCACATCACATTAATTAATTTAAAATTCAAAACGCTGCAGATGCCGGCCGTAGCAAAGGAATCTTTTTAAAATTCCGCCTGAACATACTCAGCAAATATTACAAGCAAAAACAAAAAGAGATATTTACTTCCTGGGAAATTAATTACGAGAAAAATCTTCCTGAAAGCATTCAAAACATGAGGAGGTCGTTCATTAAAACACTAATTGAACGCGATTCATTATCCGCCAGTGAATTAATTCAGGTAACCAGTCATTTAAATGCTGTAATGGACATCCATTTATCATTTTGTTTACATGCCAGTTTCGTGTATGTTTTGTTTACAAGTATTGAAATAAATAAGTTCCTAAGAAATTGCTATTATTATTTTATCTTAGACTAGCGACCCGCCCCGGCTTTGCACGGGTACTATGCCTACATATAAACCTTCATCTTGAATTACTCTACCTATTAAAAATATCTCATCAAAATCCGTTGTGTAGTTTGAAAGATTTAAGCGTACAAAGGGACATAGGGACAGAAAAAGTGACTTTATTTTATACTATGTAGTGATATACATACAACACGTGATAGTTATTTAGTCGCACCTGGTTTAGGCGAAACTGACAAGTCAATGGCGTGAAAGGGCCTCTGTGTCTGCGGAAGAAAGAGCTGACAAACACACGTATGGGAAGGGTTCGTTCACAAAAAGAACCTTCTGTTCTCGAACAGTTGTATGCATTCGATGAAATAAATAATAGGTAGTATCTACTTATTTTGAATCGGCAATTTAGCACGCGGCGCTTACTACTAACTACACAACTTACACAAGTAGGTGTGGCAACTAATTGCAGCGGCTCGTAGAAATGGCAAAGTAATCACCACCTGTAACACTTATTATACGAATTGCATATTTCAGTAAACGTTTCATTTGCAGCACGGTTCTACTCACTTCGGATGTTCGGGTTAAAGATTATTTTCTCAAAAATTCAATGAATGTCGTCTTTACGTACCTTAAAATAGACTCGGAAGTATCGCTTTTAGGACGCAGTAACTCACTGGGATGGAAATAGAATTTCATAACACTTTTCAGACCTAGGCCTGCAGAACTTTTTTTTAACTTCGACAACATTGTCATTATTATTTTTTGTTTTTTTTTTGGATGTTTGAGAAAAACACTATACACATGCCTCGGCGTTAAAACGGAATTCTTCATTTTCCGATGTAATGTGCTATTTTATTTCTCAAAAGAAATGTTACATTTCACTTATTGAGAAAAACAAAAAATAATAATGACAATGTTGTCGAAGTTAAAAAAAAAGTTCTCAATAATCCCAGACTGGGCTAGAGCATTGTTATTTAACATAATACGAGTATAAGTGAATGCGTATTTTTTGCCTACATTTTAATTGGCTACTTAATTGACTTTTTTGGTTCTGCCGTTAAAATATGTGGGATTTTGTTTAATAAAATACCTCTAACTTATGGCTGACGTTAAAAAGCATTAAATCCGATATTTGTGTTTTATATACCTATCTATATAAGAAATGCATAATAAGTAAATGGTACAAAACCGTCCGTATTTTCCGACTCCTACTTGACAAAATTGTATACCTATTTATATCAATGTTGTACCCAACATCTGGCAAAACACTTGAAAAACTGAAAGCAAATAGCATTAAACAGAATGAGGTACCCAGGCCCCTAGGAGGGTTTATACCGGGATCAGCCAGAGCACGTCACAGGATCCTTCCCGTTAGCTACGCGTTAATAGGATCAAAACGGGCTTTATTGGGGACGTGTCCACGCGATTTCACCTAACTTATCGAATTTGCAAATCGGCTTACACTTCGTTAACCGTCGTATGTGCTTGGTGTGTTATCTAAGCAAACTATGCAATGGCTTGAAAGGTTTGGTTGATAAATATACTCTTAGTAGGAATGTCCACTATCCAGCTGCCCTAGCACAAGAGTGGAGCAATAGTCATTGTCTAACTCGTAATCATAGAAAGAGTATGTCTCGCCCATAATATTTTTATAATATATGTATAGTATTTCATAAGTTTTTTTTTTAGGTAGCTTAGGCCTTTTGTTTACCTCTTTCAAAAATGCACTATGCACTTTTATTATTTGTTCTATAACTATTTGTCTTTGACGCACAATAAAAAGTAATTTTAGTGTATATTTTTTCTTAATTTTAAAGTAAAGGTTGATAACTACTACGTAGTTAGTAAATTAAACTTGGAATTAAGAATTTGCAAGATTATGAATTTATGCGGGCAGTGTCAATATTGTGGTTTCCGAATTGCTAAAACTTTTATTTCATTTTATAATTTCCTCTTGTTTTTGCTTATGTTATTTATAGGCTTAGGACTTTTCATAGCATATCGTGGTTCTAAAATCCTTAGAGCCGCTATGTGTAAAATTTTCGAAGTCAAAGTCAAAGTATATTTAATATTAAATATAATGATTTATACCTACTGTCACATCGTTACTGAGTTAATTTTAATCGAACGTAATTAATTTTAAAAATCGATCTTGATTTCATACGTGGTGTTTACGAAATTAGTTATATCAGAAACCATAAAAAATGAGATAATTAGGTGACTTTTCATTTTGCTCAGACTAAATCTCAATATCAGTTGGTCATCCGCAGACCACGAACCCTGTAAAGTGTTCGAAACGTCGGAATGAAGTTAAAATTAGTTAATATACGCGAGTTTATCCGTTTTCATAGTTTTATTTCATGAGTAATCCTCGCGGTAACCGAAGAAAATATTAAAGAGTTTAAATTATGATAAAATACTTATAAATTGGAATCATTAATATATGCTCCATGTGACGTCAACGTGAAGTGCAGTCTATTTATTTACTTCAAAGGTAACATCAGTTTTGTTTTTTGTTCGGAAGTTACATGTAATTTATAAGAAAGATTCGAAACTTTCGAGAAAAACAACATGATACTTTCGCCATTTTCATCGCTATTTCCGATCTAAGACTTTTTCTAGTTTGTCTTGAACCTAATTGTCTCATTTTTTTTATGGTTTCTGATATGACTAATTTCGTAAACAGTATTTATGAAATCCATTTTGATATTTAAAATTAATTACGTTCGATTGAAATTAACTCAGTAACGATGTGACAGTAGGTATAAATCATTATATTTCATATTACAATATACTTTGACTTTGACTTCGAAAATTTTACACATAGCGGCTCTAAGGATTTTAGAACCACGATATGCTATGAAAAGTCCTAAGCCTAGTTATTTATGTTATTTCAGAATCATTAGGACATTTTGAATCAATACAAAATAATTAGATATTTTAAGATTTGATTATTCAAAAATGGGATATACCAATCAAAGGTATAAACAACAATTCCATTTTTCTAAATGGTCCACAATAACAAAATTCATAATACACATGCAGTAAATAGGTAGATATCTACAGGTAAGATAGTTCGTTAAGAATGTAGATGAGACTTATCAGATTGTTATTATTTATCTTGATTTCTATTCCTCCTCAGATAAAATTGAGTCAGGCATTTACTCCATGCATTATGTATGAGAATTGCAACGGCGGCAGAAACAAAACAATTTTAGTTTAAGTAGAAAATAGACAGAGAACTCCCCCGCTTAGTCTGCTAAATTATTAACCTTTGTAAGGGCGATACGCAGAAAGGTTCTGTCTTGTTTACGTGTTAAGGGAGACAGGGAAGGGAACTTAATACCCTATATCACTGTCGGGATAATACAAACTAGCGGGGTCGCAACCTTTTCCACTAAATTACGTATCAGCACGGGATAATCCGAACTTAGTTGAATAACTGCACGTTAAAGCGACGAAAACTAAGTGAAAGCTTTCTTCATCAGACCTTTAATTATTTTAAGTATTACTGTCAAAATTCTACCGCATGACCTCTAAATAACTGACACATATTCAAAACATTATTTCGAAAAATCACTCGACTTTCCCAATTTAAACGGTTAAATTGAAAACGTCGACCGTAATTCAGTAAGTGTTATAATATATTTATAATTATACTTATTTAAGTACAGTACCCGTAAAGTATTCCATTTGGGGTTTAGAATATGCTTGGATTGTTATTTAACCTAACACGATAACATCGACTAGACAGTGATTACCACTTGCAAAGGGTATATCACGATACCAACGGATCACGTAATAAAGCAAATAATACATAAATAATAAGGCATCGATTGTTGCCGAGGGCGAGCCGGTAATGCCCTACGTGAGACCTGTGACGCAAACGCGTCAATGAACGTTAATAATGGATTATATTGTACTCGTAGAATCAATCTCAGTTAGAGGAGTCGGGCGGTGTTGGAAGTAATTGCACACGACTAAATTATTACCACCAACTATTACGCTAAAAGTCTGTTAAACTGGAGCAAAGATTACATCAGCAAATACCATGCGAGAGCATTTTGAATATTGTTTCCTGTTAGATTTTTTTTTATGAATGGAGGCAAGCGAACAGGCTTATCGCCTTACGGTAAGCGATCACCGTCGCCCATGGACACCCGAACACCCGTGGTATTACAAGTGCGTTTCCGACCTTTAAGATGGGAATACGCTCTTTTATAGAAGGTTTGAAGACCGCCGCCACCGCAGGCGACAAATCATTCCAGAGTTTAACTGTGTGAGTCAAGAAATTTCTAGAAAAACGCACCGTTGAAGACTGCCAGACATCTAAATGGCGAGGATGGGAATGCTGTCGCGTAGGATGATGGTGGAAAGACGCTGCATGGATTAATCCGATCAATTTCTCGGAGTACTCCTCGTTATAAATACGATAACATTTATATGTCTTTACTAGACTGAATACTGTATCCACTGTACTTTAACACCTTATCATACCTGAACCTGTTTTATGTATTCTAGCAATATATTGATTGATTGGTTGACAGAAGATGCAGAGCAAAACTACATCTCTACGCAAAGCCAAGGAATCAAGCTGATCAGAAATATCCTGGCAACCGACGATTTGAGTCGCTCTGCGCTGAATGCGGTCCAGAGGGAGAAGCTGGTACTGGGGTGCCCTTACCTACAGATGAAAACAGTATTCCGTATGCGGCCGAATCTGAGCTATGTAAAGCTGTAGACGGTGAGACGGCGTAAATTATTGACTCGATCTATTGAGCACACCTAACTACTTCGAGCCTAATTTGACCTTACCCTCTCAATGGCCGCGATACTTGTTTTCTTTCGGGATGTCGACGCCAAGGATCCCGATACTGGCTGAGGCAGTTAGGGGAGACCTCTCAAATCAAAGCGATACAGTAACTGGAATCTGTAGGTTTGTAAAAAAATAAAATTAATAAGTACCTACATTACTGTACACGCCTGAAAACCAAAAGCAGGTTGCGTGGTATAGTAGATGTAGTAGTAGATAGATATACAAAGTCTGCTTAGTTTGGTTTCCAGGAAAAGTAAGTGTAGTGCTTTTCTCAAACTTGCACCGAAATAAAATAAATAAAATAAATCGCTAGTCGATTTCACAGTACAAACAAATAACAAATATACAATAAAAAAAATCAAGTTGGTATAATATATCAAGAACTTTTTTTAAATCTGATTGAAGTCATCTTTGACCCGGTGACCTTTACATTCCATAAAGGGGTAAACCGAGGTTACTTTGATCAGTTATAAACTTAGGTAGTATTTTCTGATGAACTTAATAAACATAAAAAAATTAAATTGAGATACATTAATTTGTTTCTGTTTTCTCTAGAATCGACCTGTTAAATAAATAAAATATGTGGTACATTTAGTTAGGAAAATACAAAATAAAAACAACGCCACCAAAGTTACGTTACGACCGATTTCATTTTTATTTTTCTGTATGTAAATATATTCATCGAAATAAAAATTCAAATAATGTTTCTGCAATTTCAACTTATGAAAAGGGGCAGTTCGAATGTTTGTAGACATAAATACTACTACTACTTTTCATTAATATCATACCTTCCTATTTGTCAAACCTATTTCTTGCATGGGTACCTCCTACGCGTAGCTGTTACCTTTCTCTCACAACGTGAGATCAAATAGTACCTACCGTAAGTAAGGAATTAAAAATGTATGCAGTGAAATAAAATTGCCCTGTGATTTCACCCTCCAAAGTGGTGTGAGCAGATTTCTCTCTAGCTCTCGGGGCGACCGTAACCTGGAAGTGCCACTTACCTGTTATTGAATTATTTACGAAACTATCCTCCTTATTAGATTGAAATATCGTGGCTATAGGGCTTATACCGAAGCCATTACGAAGACAATAGCTCTCAATAAACTATGAGAAAATTTACGACTGAAATCGTGATTAGTTCTTGGCAACGCTGACCACTATTAATTCTACATTTAAAAAGTTTGCGGGGAATCGGCCGAAAATCACCATCGGGAACCAATTACCGCCTGAAATGGATGTTAATACCGTTCAATTTAATAGGCCAGTAATGACGTGGACTTAATACGCGGTCCGTCGTCTACGAGTAGTTAGAGGGAGTAAAGTTTTATCGGCCAATGTGTAAAGAATAAGTACTTATTCTCGTTTATTGCCCTTCGTCCAGTCAGTTCTGAGGCAGTTAAATTCGTCGGCGACGTCACATAAAACGGACGGATCGATTTCGCATAAACGAAAGACATATAGTCGAGATATGTATGAGACCTGACCTCGAAGCCAATGTTAACCCTACGACACCGGCAGAATTTCATGACAATTGCATCAGAAGCAAGTATGAAACTTAGAATAATTTTGTACGTAAATAATATTTCCAATATTAGGTTACTCTTTATTTCTTAATTACCTACTCACGCTAAATACACAAATATAAGTTGTACCTAACTACTTATTATTATGAATTTAAGCTTATTAACTAGCTTTGGATGAGACTAATTCATGCATGGACGAGAGGATAACATTTCGTAAGTTTTGAGTATAGTGAAACCGTAATTCAATTACAAGTTTTGGGCGTGAGTGACCATCAGATTAGGAGGGTCTTCCAGATTGAAATTATATGGTTCATCTACGTATTGTTATAACCAAGAACCCTCATCTCTGTGAATTTATGTCGTACGTAATGTTATCCGTTATAGATGCGTAGTAGAAGTAATTCAGCTGTTTTCTTAGTAGGTATTAATGTTTAACAAAGTATGAATGAATAATAAAATGGAATTTCTCAACCGTTGTAAATTTTAATTGGTATTGGAGTAGTGGTTTTGCCGCTATAAACAAGGCAGTTAGTCTGCCAAAGCCCGACAGCGTGGCACCATGATTGGAACTATTAAAATACAGAAGACGTCCGTTTTATGAGACGTACATTGTCATAATTATTATAGCTATATACTTGATAATAAAAGAGAATAAACTAAATAGATTAATTTTAATGTATAATTTGTACCATTTAATAAACTTGCAATCAAACCGTAAGGCGAAAAAAAAAAGAAAAAAAAAGAATACATAAATAAGGGAAACGTCATTGGTTAATTGGATACATGCTTTTGCAGTCAACCACTGCAAAATATTTTACGTCAACTTCATTTGAAGTCAACTTTATTCATGATATTGTTCTATTTTTGTATGGATCGAAAGTTGTAGGACATATTTTTTTAGTCTGTAGCGATTATCTACGAAAATATTGACTTGAAAAAAATACTTTTTTTTGGACCCTTATTTTTAAATACCTATTCAACTATACCCCAGTACCCCACACTAATAGCATTAAAGCAAAATTAAGAAAAAACATCCCCACTACATTTTTTTCTACCACTTTGTAGGCCACTGAGCTATGCTGCGTACAGACAGACGGACATACGGACATGGCGGAATTATAATTCTAGTTTCCGGGTTCGGTAAACTCTAAAAATAGTTGTACTAATGGGAACTTTGTAAAACTAAACGATTACATCGTTGGTAGGTACCTAACATTAAAAACATTGGCATACTTTCGTCATCGGAACAGTATGTAAAATGAAAACAATTGCTTCTCGTCATGACTCATGATCTCGCGATACTAAAGTACACAAGTTTTTTTGACAAAGAGCTCCGTGAAAAGACGGAGGCATGGTATTGCAGATTCACGAGTGAAATGGCACATCTGTTACCGGTTCCTTCGCTCCCCTGACTTGTAATAATGGAATTAACGAGCTGGTTATGAACAAACGGCGTCTTCATTTCCAGCAGCCCGTTTATTCGTCCTTTGCCCTATTTCACTGCCACTCCATTTCACTGAATTAAATAATGGACTCAACATTGAGTTCATTTGAAAGGTCTTCTCTACGTTTGCGGAAAGTAAGTGCTAACATTAGCTCGATAACAATTTACTCGTAGACACCTCCGTAAAGTAGGATAGGCTGACAATTTAGCTTTGAAGTTAAATCGGAACGTTCATTCAGAATTCAGGCTGCGTACTTCATCTGCATATAGCTACACAATTTACGCATACCGCAACAAGCTATTCCATTAAAATAACACGTAATTTACCAAAACAATTCCGGTTTAATTATGTTTACAGAGAGATATATCCAAACCAGAAAACAAATCGAATTTACGCTGTCACAGGGACGAAATCCATTCACTAAATAGCCCCATCTCGTATAATGGGAGCGACCCCGTAATCCAATTAATTAGCAGCGAGATGAAACTACACGCTAGCTGCACAATATACATCCTCCGGCCGGCCGTGCCGCCTTGCACCTTGGCTTCTTGGATAGTGTAATGGAGGTGCTCAAAAGTAACATGACCTGTTTCAGTAACGCTACGATTCCCTCGCGAGTACTGGCACTCGACGTGAAACTAACACATTTGAATTAGATGGAAAGTGCTTGCGTAAAGATTAATTAACCTTTATTAGTTAAGAGGTTGCTCTTCTGTAGTGGAAAATGTCAAATATTGTCTGAAACGAGAAACGATGCATGTTTCTTATCAAAATCAAATAATCGTTTAAGTCTTAATCTTAATACGTCTACTACTTGCGCGTTACATCCAGGCCAGTACCCGTTCTAGCAGGGTGTAGGCCGTCGAGCTTTGACCAAGGTTGCTCTGGACGAGGACCCTCTTCATGGGTCGAAATATTTCAAGCAATCATCGACTTAATTTTACGTGAATAACCCGGTTCGATAATATTTTAATAGGTACAAACTTTTTGAGATCTGCTCAGATGGCGCGTTTGCTTGTTTGCCGCCATAATTGTATTACAAAAATACTGAACCAAATTTTACATGTTAAGAAATTGTATCATGTTGTAGGTATGTATATTTATTTTTAATAGTGCTTATAATTGCGAATTATTTTGAGCCCGTAAAATAGTAGGTACCTACTTAAGAATATTTTAGTCAGTTAAATTTTGATATTGGCTAGATAGGTCGATAGAAAAGACAAATAAACGCCTTAACCTACTGAAGAGACTTACGTTCCTGCAGTTAGAAGCTTTAGCGAGCTCAGCTGAGTTATTGGTCGTTTAGTGTAAAACTGTAAATCAGTGTAATCCGGCAAGTGTTCGACAGACGGACCGCGGGCGGCTGTTTGTCGTCGATGTCCTTCTATAAATCACCGACCCTTGTCCGCGAATACACAATGGACAACGAGTCAAAACGTCAGGCAAACCCAACTGATCCTGCGGCGGGTGTATTACGCAACAATGCGACAGGCCCATGTACACTCGAGTGCACTCTTCTTTGTAATACAAATTGATCCTTAAATTTCTGATAGCCTGGCCTCTCACCTCGGTAGTTAGATTTTTATTAAATTACCTTACTTTTTTTGTTGTCCTCGTATTCAATGTGTGAAGTACCTACATAAAATACGCACATAAACGGTAAGCATGAAAAAAAGAGAAATTTACAATCACTCCAAACTGAATCATTTTCAAACAGCTGACTGACTGATTTAAGTCAATAATTTTTATTAGGTACCTACGGTAGAACGGGGTGACTTTAGGAAAAAATGTGGTTACTTTGATGTAAAACGACCATAAAAGTGACTATTGAATTTAATTTATTGGTCCTTTTAGGTTTTAAAGTGCCTTATTAAATTCCGATTAGACTCAACTCTCAGGTACAGTACCTATGAGTTAAAAACTAAGATTTCAAAGTCACCCCTGCATTTAAAGTCACCCCGTTCTACGGTAAGTACCTTCTCTAAGTATAGGTAATGGTATCGCTACCAATAACATAGACATAGGTATATTCATTTAGCGATACATCATAATCATTTTGCCGGAGCTATCTATCATGTCTGAAAAATGTCAGAAACGTTGTACATTGAATTTATTGAGTTAGTACTGGCGTGAAAGTTGTTCTAGCGAGGACTATAAATGTTTCGCGGAACTTCAAACTCAGATAAATCCAATACCAAAACATTGCAAATTTAGCTTTAAGATTTAATCTTAAAATATGTTCAGAATTAGTTTCATGATAAAACAACGGGTATATTAATTTTCTTTTTTAATATATTTTTTTAAACTACTTTGTATTTACATAGATTATATCTAACTAATCTACTTAACCTAACTTATATCTAAGATAGGCCCTTGTGGCATTGTACCGAGGATGCTGGCGGCATTTCCTCTCTGTATCGCAATACTGATGCGTTGTGCGAAGAAGTCGCCAGCTCCTCGGTCTTCAGTTACGTTTCGCAATCTCAGCAAACAATTTGCGTGTACTGGGGCCCCATGAACCTAAGTTTCTACGTATGAACAAGAATCAATATTTTCCTTAATTTTTAAGTTTGAGTTTGAAAAATTCAACCACTACATGCTTGAATAGTGTTTAAAATGCTTTTAGAAAATAAAGTTTATCTTTCGAAAGGTTTGTAACACTCGTGTACGATTTAAACAAACCTACTACAATTTGATGGATGGCTTTTCTTAACTAAGTAAGAGTGTCTCTTAGTCTTCGGAGTTTTACTTAGTGCTGAAGTACGCGGCTAAACTTTCGCTGCACTCAACAGTTCTTGTGGCAACGGATGGAGGTTAATCTATTGTCTTTGTCGAGAATGAAGTTTCTATAAACATTTACAATTGATAGCATCATTAACGTTCATCAACTTATAAAACTTAATACTTGTTGTTGTAAACTATGACATTGCGTTTATATTGCCACAAGTAGGTAAAATTTCGGACGCAAGAATTTATCACTATTAATTTTTCACGTCTAGTTAAACATACTTTTATATTTCGATGCTTATCATGAGTAACACTGTATTCCAAAATAGTACGTGTAATTGTAGTGCTTCATTGTTAGAATTCAAATTACGACAAGATATTGTCTAAAGATGCAGCGTTGTTCATGATAAGCGTCGATTTTTTGTCAGTTTTTAGGTATTATAAATTGAGTGCAGTATTGTGAAGGGAGTTTTACTGCTACACTATATTCATAGAGTTTGCGCTTCACGCTTCATTGGGTCGGAGCGAGCAGAATGGAGCACGATGGAATCTATCGCCCGATGTACCCCTGCACTCCTCATTAATATTGATACCATAATATTGCCTTGCACTTGCCTACTAGTAGGAGCTCAAAAAAATTATGACAGGCTTTTGCAAAATGTACCAGGGGCGGTCTTAACGAGACCTGAATGCAATCCTTATAAAAGTTATAATTCTTATAAACAAAGCACTTATAATCTTGCAGTAAGAAAATAAACCCCCTTATTCATACGAGGAAACGTCTGATCAAGCCGGTATCATTCCGTCCCTTTCTGTCCTATTAATACTTCTATAAGCGGGACCCTTTCCAGAACAGATACTTATCGGCTCGCTAAATTAGGAGATGCTTATGAAGAAATGGGTAAGTACGTTATGGACTATTGATATTCTAGGTCGTCTGTGGAGTTGTTACACCTTGTATACTGTAACGAGGTTAATAGGTTAATAAAATATTAGTGATGCAGATCAATAGAACATTTAGTTATTTAAATTCTCATTAATAAATCAATACCAAAATCTGGCTAATTGTTTAAACCAGAATAAATCAAAAACTTAATGTTGTATCTTTTATCCTAAGAAATAAGCCTGGTTCAAAATTAAGTCAATCACGATTGTATAACTCGATTTCTTTTTAAGGGACCTATTACACGCCGCAGGGACCATTTTGGGGCTACGACCTACATTAATCTGAAGTAAAACGAGTCAATTTAAATGTTAAAAGAGTTTCACTAGAAACGACGATTGGACTAAATTTTAATTTTCTGACTTTGAATAAAACTTGATTGTCACTTACAATCTACAAAACTCAGGACTACATAATATTAAATATTCAGATTTAGGTGGAATCTACATTTTTATATGTACGATAATTAAACATACCACAACCATTATTACGAAATAAATGTTAAGTGCTATCATAAATAATAAAATAAATTCTATGGAAATAAATGTATTTTGATTAACATTTTACTTATTGTTCAACATTTCTCTTAAGCGGCGTCGTAGAATTTTTCCTCTCGGGTTCCTAGGTAGTTCTGCAACGAACAGCACGCCGCCCCTCAGTTGCATGTATGGTGGCACCTAAACATTAAATAGCATTTATTTAAAATTAAACTTGTTTGCACAAAAAATGTCGGGTAATTACTAAATACAAATTAAATCTCCTTGGGTTATTGAACAAATATTTTCTGCACTCGTAGCTTTGTAACGTTCGTCATAATATTAATAATCTTACCAATTTTTCCTAGTATGAAAGTAACTAAAATACGAACTAGTAAAGTATTCGAGGGATTGTTTGCTTATAGGTCGATTGATACGCGAATATTGCAGTCAACTTAGTTGTTATATATGAAATCCATGCATTTATACGAAAATAAATATTCCAAAAACGCTACCTGCCTAAGTGTAAGGCCTGAGTGGCGAGCGTCGGGCGGCGCGACCGGCGGGGCGTAGAGCGACGCGTCGAGCGTACAAGGGATCAGGCCTTGCGCACACCGTAAAAAGGGGTAAATAGGAATGACGGGGTAAATAGGAATGTAGAGTAATCTAGTCTGTTAGCCCAGAACAAACAGTCCAGTTTAGAATAACACATATGAAAGAATCTGCTGTTCTAAATTGGACTGTTTGTCCTGGGCTAATAGACCAGTTTACTCTACGTTCCTATTTACCCCGTCATTCCTATTTACCCCGTTCTACAGTAAGTTTGCATTTGTTTAACATGGACACTCCGCCGCACGCCCGGACGCCCCACTCGAGTGTCTACTCAGGCCTTAGACTAAGTAAAGTTTTTGGTTTCATATATCTTTGCCGTCCTCTACTTGCATTCGGAATAAGGAACGGATTACCAACCTCTATGGATACATAGTCTATGAGCTCCTGCTCAGAGACGGTCGCCCCGGGTTGCCGCACAATGAAGGCCGTGGGCTCCTCGCCAACGTCACCCGCCGGCTTGCCCACTACGCCCGCCTCGCGTACTCCTGGATGCAGTAGCAGGATCGTCTCCAACTCTAAAGGAGCCACCTGAAAACCAAATAATTGTTGACTGCATTATGCGAGAATCGGTAACATTGGATTCGTTAATCGATGTGCTGATGTAACTAATTGCAGTAGGTACCTTATTTCCATCATATGACATAATTTCCTTCAGCCTATCGACGATATAAAAGTATTTGTCTTCGTCATAATAACCCAAGTCTCCAGTCAGGAAAAAACCGTCATCATCCAGATACGTAGATGGCTCAATTCCTATGTAACCCTTCATAAACACAGGACCGCGCAAACAAATTTCTCCTCTCTGGTTTGGTCCCAAGACCTTGCGCGTTTCCGGATCCACGACCTAAATTAATAAAATCAAATAAGCACACCCATAACAAAGAAATCTGGAAAGCTTAATTTTATAATCTTCAGTTCAGCATTTAAATTTGGCTGGACAGTAATACGTTGTTGTATTAATTGTTCTATATTAATAGACACAGTGGCATCGGTCCATGCAGGAATGTGAGTAGATACATACTCATTATGTTGAGAAACTCAATGTACAAATAGGTATATGTTTTTTACTAATAGATACGTTGTTTAGGTATTTTTTTCCTGCGTTATTTTAAGCAAATAACTTTAAAACGTGAGGTTTAGTCTTAATCATCACACTTTTTACTATTCCAAATACAGCGAAAGAATATATATACGTAACAAAAAAAGCATATTCTGGCAAAAGGAGTAATAAAAGTTATATTGTGACTTAGTTACTTTTAAGGTTATTCCAGGAGATGCCATCCCAACACTTCCAACTTTAGGACCCTTAGTACCCCAACTCTCGGAAGTGAGCTCGCCAGCTTCAGTCATACCATATCCTTGGATCAAATTCTTTAGTGTCGGGAACCTGTCGACGTATAAAACATGAATGTAAGGAAATTATTTAAGTTACTGAATCTATGCTAAAGCAGTATCGCAAGATAAAATAGCAGATTACAAGACCTTTCTAGATTGTGTTACGATAATTACCTTCTCTTAATGGCTTCGATTGTTTTACCATGCAGCGGTGATGAGCGACAGTAGATAATTTTTAGTGTGCTTAGATCATATTGATCTACTTGTTCTGCTTTAGACAGATATCCAACCAGAGACGGTACTAACATGGTGATGTTTACCTAGAATAATTTTAACACCACGTAAAACATAATATACCTCTAGTGTGGAAAATAGTAACGCTTTATGGTTCCAACGTTTAGATTTTTTTTGGTAAAATGCGACGATTAGCGAATGAAAGTATCTTATGGTCGGCGCTTACATCACGTAGCAACAAATAAGTTTAAATTAGAAACTGATATACCATATACCTATACTGATAACAGGATAAGCGCCGAATATTAAAAAGTAAGTTTTAATTAAGTAAGTTGGAATATTTGTGACAAAATTTTTGTCGCATCAAGATACGTGGCAGCGTGTTAATTTCAAGTAACAGAACCTGGTCAATTCACCATGTGTAATGTTACGTCGAGTCGCTTCTGACGCCTCATAATTCAAAAATATTTCACATAAACGTGTCAAATAACTGGTACATGTTTAGGATTTCAATTACCTGACATCGCTGAATACTCTTAAGAAGGTTTTCTGGAGTGACATTGTCCACGTACACGACTTTCCTCCCTAGAGAAAGGAACTTAAAAGTCATGAAAGTGTCGTAATTATGATACCATTCCCCAAATAGGAACACTGTTTGTAGAGATTCGTCCTCGAAACTGAAAAAAGTAACATTGGCGGTATAACACATTTACATACTTAGTAGGTATTCATTAATACCCAAGTGTCATTGATATTAAAATGCTATAATAATATTAATATAATTCCAAATTGGGACTGAGAAAGTGTGTTAATAAAATTAAGACATCTTGTGCCTTTTAAGGCAAGGCTGTTAAGCTTTTGGGGCTAATTTATGATGATGGGTCACAAAAAAACCTGTATCCGCCTCTTCTTACCTAAAAAAAAATTGTTTTATGAATTAGTTAAATTTTAATGGTACGAATAACTTCGTGTTTTACAAATCATAAAAATAATTAGAAGAGAATATTCGACTCGCATATTTTAATTTTTTTTTTTTAGACAAATATATGCAAAATACGACTATTTATAAAAAAAACTTATACATTTTATTTTCTTGATAAATAAGAAGTAGCGGATCCCAAATTTTAGTATAACACTTACTATAGACGTGCCCATCATCAGGAAAAAAATTGCCCTTTAACCTGTCAAGGCACACAGTGTCCACTTGTTCTGCCACAGCCTTTAGTGCACGTACGTATTTGTTAGCGAATTTGCTCGGAATCATTTTTGAATATTAAACAATAACGTTATCCCCCATTTTTGTTCATGATTAATTGTACACATCTGACTTTTTCCGTACAGATTAATGTGGCTTATTTGAGATATTGGATTAAACTTGGCGTATGTTTATCAGCATATTATTTAAAATATATGCTAGTAGATTTATGTATGACCAATAAACTTAAATGTATCAGTAAAAATATATATATATGCTTGTTGTATGATTCTGTAGATTTTTTTTCCATTTAGAACACGGGGCTCATGAAGTCGAGAAAATTAGCTACTACTCAATATCAGGAAATGAACTATCACCAATTTTTTTTTTACATAGAGAGAAATTAAAAAATCGTTGCTATAAAGTAGGTAAGTGAAATAATAAGTCTCCGTTCTATTCGGAAACTGATGACTATGGCGCCTAATTGTGAACAATAGTAACTTACTCTTTAGATAAGCTGTTTAAAATGCAATTTAAATGTGTCAGCTGAACTCCTTTTGGCATGCCAGTCGTGCCAGATGAGTACAGAATAAGTGCGGTTTCTGTTTGGCCTCGTACTATAGTCGGCTCAAAAATGGTCATGTCTGCTTGCTTTGTCAGCAAAGTCTTCAAAGACATCTTGATGTCATCGCTTTCGTCAAGACAAATGAAATATTTTATGAAATCCAACGTTTTTAATATATCTCCATAAGTTTTCCAAAATAACTCAGAACAGATGAAATATTTAGGTTTAGTTAAATTTAGCTTGTGTGTCAGGCCAGCTGAAAGAAAACATTTTTAAGAATAACATCACAAAAAAAATCCATTACATAATACTTACATAATCTTATAAATATTGGATGTCATATACTAAAGAAAAAAGACCAAGATCACCAACGTCCGAGGTGGGAATCGAACCCACGTGCTCAGCTTTCGTGGCTGATGCCTGCACCGCTCGGCCACTCGGTCTTAGCAACCACCAGTCAATTTTCTCGGGTATATGCAATCTCTGACAATGCTAGGCGCCTTTGAGCATACTCTAAGGGCAAGCACTACATGCATGCACCTCCTATCAGAACACTTTTCAGTTTTCTAGAATACAACTATAATAATTAGTTTCAGTGCGGTAGTGTCATCTTATCTAATGATTTATATGTATTATATAATCAATAATAAATTCAATGACACCGACTACCTCTGTGTTCTCCACTTACCTCTACCACTTTGTAAATCATATGGCGTATAAGCTGCCCCAGTAAAAACAACAGCCAAGGCCGTGGGAATAAACAGTAATCGTTTCTCGCTACCGATACCAACTGTGTCTCCATTCTGCACTCCTAGGTCTCTCAGAGAGACGGCAAGACTTACGGCATATTGAGTAAACTCCCCATATGTTATTGTCTCTCCTGAAAGGCCGTTCTCCTGAAACATGACAGAGCTGCGATCTCAATAAACTTCAGACAACTCTTTCTATTCTAATGATAGAAAAAAACCCGGCCAAGACCATGTCGGGCCAAGCGCAGTCTAGAGTTCCATAGTTATTCAAAAATGGCTGGGCCGATTATGTTTGAATAGATTTACTTTAAAGTGTTCTATAAACCCACTATTATTGACTTTGTGCATATTTTTTGACCCATGAAACAAAAGTTAGAGGGGGCGGGACACATTTTTTTTTTATTCTGGAGCGGCTATCTCCAAAAATATTACCCTTAGAAAAAAACTTTCTAATGGAACGCGTATTCTTTTTAAAAAACTTATTCAACGATTCCCTACGCTATAGGACTTTCGGAAAATATAAAAATCATCCCCACTTTACGACTAGAGAGGACTATTTTAAGTTACGCTGCCAGTGCAGTGACATATGCCGTTAGGTCGTATACAGTAAGTTTTTTTTTTCATTATTAGAAACAAATATAGGTTTCATTTAGTTTTTATTTTAATTAAAAATATTTACAATAGACCATTTATAAACCTACGTAGGGTTTAAGGTTTGTCTAATGACTAATGTCACCCTTTTGCTACTGTCCTTCAAGATCGCGTGGTAATTACCACTCTTAAAACATTTTTACAATATAGTATTTGTTTTAAATAGTATACGTTTCTTGTACTGTTGCTCACGCCTTAAAATTAAAAAAACACTTTTTTTTTCTACAGAAGGCATTTTTAATTAAGCTGTTTTATTAAATTATCAGTGTCATTTTAATTTAACTACACATAATAAATTATAGGCGTCCGCTGGATGCGGGTGGCGCAGGACCGGTCATTGTGGCAATCTTTGGGGGAGGCCTATGTTCAGCAGTGGACGTCTTTCGACTGATATGACGATGATGATGATGATGATGATGATGAATAAATTATAACTAAAACGATAAATCAAGAAAGGTGAATTAAATTTGAAGTTATGCTTAAAAACTGTGAACAGAATTGATCTTTGGGGTCCTAAATGGAGTACAAGATAAACAAATATTAGATAATGGTCTTAATATTTTTGTACGTATTCCTACTAACTATCGATCCCTGGAAAGCATTATATCAATATTTGAAAACGACATTTTCGGGTCATCGAACGTGTAATGATTACTGTCTGCGAAATTAACCTATAGTAAATAAAACTATGGTAAAAAAAGTAAATTCTGTTGACAAAATATAGGTAAACCAACAATAAAATTTCTTTTCATTAATTATTTACATAATATCCACTTCCTGCGTAATTAATATGAAGGATATCGACTCTCATTAATATTAAAAGCAGGAAAATAGCGTGTAATACGTGGAAATCAATATTTTGGTAAATTTTACACAAATGGTCCTATTTATATAAGTTCGATACAGGATATAACGCAAGACCTCCAGATAACTTTTTACAAGTAATCACACTGCTACATATAACGTTATGTTTTTTTCATCACACCTGTTCGGTAAGCGCGCCAATGCGCTGCGGCGCGCCATTACGCCCTAGGGCAATCAAGGATTTTCATACAACATTACGTCGCACTAGCGCGGTGCCCGCCGCCTCACGCAGGCGCGTGGTGGGCGCGCCGCGCCGAGATTTCTGTTATAAAAATGATCAATTTAACTCATCCCTGATTTTGAGATATGATTTAGACCATTTTAGAGTAGTTTTGTGAAAATATATTGTTTTATTTACTTTTAACTCATCCCTGATTTTGAGATATGATTTAGACCATTTTAGAGTAGTTTTGTGAAAATATATTGTTTTATTTACTTTTATTGCCTCACAAGTGTGATGAAAAACATTGCGTGTGCCACGGGCGGTACAACAATTATACACTCTTTCACAATTTCTTATTTACCGCCCTTAATACACAATGTAATTATTAATGTTCACCAACGCCTGAGGTGGGACTCGAACTCTACGTCCTCAGTTTAAAGGCCAAGCCACACCGGAAGCGTGTGCAGCACATGCGCGTGCGCGTGTGCGTGGCATGCGCGTTGTAGCGTGTGTAATAGTTATTTATGTGGCTGGCGCATAATAATAGGCACTAAACATAGTGTGATTTTAAGAAACGAGCCGTAGGCGAGTATGAGAATGAGATCACACGAGTGTTTAATGCCTAATTATTTACAGTCATATACATAACTTTATCTACCTCCATATCATAAATTTAGAATGCCAATTTTCCTTTATTTACATTGATATCCACAAAGTAAAATACCTCTAAATATAACTATTCAAATCAGTTGAAATCTTTCAATTTGTGTAGAAATATCCTACAATAAATATTTATTGAAAAAAAAAAAACAAAAGTTGACTTTATAATATTAATGTATTGCCACCGATACTTAATGTTAACATTATGATGCATTATACTTTAATATTAACATTATGATACAGGCACAGGCACAGGTTTCTTAATATAGGTCATTACATTATCGCTTCTGAATACATAATAGGGAAATTATGATATGGATGTAGATAAATGTCATATTCGATTGCACACCGCTTGCGTGGGGTGCACGTGCGCGTGACAAGCGGTGTGTCATCTACTATGCTATTTTCCTTCGCTACAACGCCAAGGACATGCGTACGTGAATGTGCTGGACACGTATCCGATGTGGCTCGGCCTTAAGGCTTCAGACCTTAACAGCGATTAAATATGTGTACACTAAACTTACCACTGCTACGTCGTTTTTGCACGCTGCTTTTAGCCGCTCCAGCATATATTTTCCAAAATGTAAATGGGCCGGTACTTGAACATTTTGGTCTCCGTTAACATACTTACTGTCACACATTGTGTACTATTATATTTAATTAAACACATACAGTTCCAGATAAATCCTGCAGTTGACAGGGACATTGTAAACTGACCTGTCTTTTATATAGTAGTTTTATCGTAATTGAGATAATGGTATATGCGCAGAGATTATAAATTCATTAAGAATTTACTATCAACCTTTGGAAGTCAATAAACCATTTATTGTTTACGTTAATTAATTACATTCCTATCTATTCTATTTAAAACAGTTTGTCGCACAGGGCTGGATAAAGTTAGTCAGACAGAGATCTGCGCAGTTGGTAATTAAATTATTATTTTATACAGTATGTTACTATGATTAGGCTTCTTTTGAAATCGAGCAATGGGATGCAGATTCTTAATTAAAACCTGAGTTGTTTTAATTAAGCTCTCAATATTAATAATTATTTAACTTCACGTCATGGCGTCAACTTTACGAAACTTATGTACGGAATATCAGATGATATATACCATTAGATTTCGGTGAAGAAAACATCGTGAGGAAACCTGCATACACCCGCGAAGAAATTCAAAGGTGTTTGTGAAGTTCCCAACCCTCTTAGGGTCAGCTTGGGGACTATAGTCCAATCCCTGTCGTATATGAGAAGAAGCCTGTGCGCAGCAGTAGGACATTATAAAGGCCAAATAGTTATTTATTATACAAGGGGGCAAAGTTGTTGTTTAACTGTCGTGCCAATATTGAGACCTGAGCTAGCGAAAGATTCCAAAATTGAGCCACGAGCGTAGCGAGTGGTTCAAAAACTGGAATCTTGAGCATTGCGAAGGTCTCAAGGCACGAGAGTTGAACAAACTTTGCCGCCAAGTGTAATACAACTTTTTTCCCCTCACTATCGCGAGGAAATATGATTAAAAATCTCATCCAAATGTAAATTAACTTAAAGAAACCATTTAAAACTCAATGTCGAAACGTATCGTAGAATAGAGTTACTTCTGGAACTTAAATGTAGCTCATGGGTGACTTTACAAAGTCACCCATGAGAACGACCAATTTAACATGTGAGCTCCGATTGCGCATGTTTACTACGGTCATACAGATCCACTTATACTAGGCAGTAGGGGGCTATAGGAATTAGAGCAATGTCAAATTACTTTATTCACAAGTGTGTAAAAAGCGTTTTTACCCGCTCGTATTAAACGATAAACGAGCGCTTTACGAGCTAGTGAGGGGAAAATATTATTATTATTTAACTTTGTAAGAAAAGTTGAGTGAGAAGCAATATACTTCAAAATTAATCGGTAATTAGCGTTTGCCTGTGACAGATAGATCGTTCGAAGGAAATAAATCAATTTTACAGTTAATTTACATATTTGTCATATGTTATATTTAATATTTGAAAACGATTGCTAGTAATGTGTATTATTGTAAATTTTCTTAAATTACAGGGTCACAGTATACGTACTTAGGTATATCAGCCTTTATGATAGTTTTGATTTTACAGTTTATTGTGACGTGTGTAATTTTGCGGTTCTCTGCCTTTTCGCCGAAAATAATATTGCCTTTCACTTCCTAACCAACATTTCGCAGAAGTGTCATTTGGCCGAATTTCTTTTCCCAACTATACATAGTCGTAATACAACCTAACCTTTTTTTTTTGTTTAGGGGGAGAAATGCTTTACGCATACCGCCCGGGTGCGGGAGGGGACCCGAACGGTTATGTGGGACTCCCGTTTGGCTAATGAGGCCTACGGTATACCCACTAAAAAACCCCCCACATGCCACCTCATCGCCTTTTGGCGGGGTCACGAGAACGCTCTCGCGCACATTCGCGACCCCGCCGGCGGCAGCTGCTTCCGAGCAGCTCCATCGCGGGTGTCCGAAGACCCTCCACGCTGGACGCGCCAGATGGTTGGGCGCGCCTTCCTCCTCGGTCTCCATTATGTATTGTGGCGGACCCTCCCGAGACCGCCACAAGGAGACCTTGGGTGCCGGAATATTTCCCGGTACCCGGCGGCATATAAGGTCTATCTATGGTTATGCCGCCGACCACACTTCGGCTGCAGAGGATAGGGCGAGCGGCAACGACAACACCGACACTCCTCTTCCTCTGCAGCCCCACCGACGCCGTTACGGCGGAACGGCCCCGCCAAGATCGCAGGGGGTAGGGAGAGTGGCGCTCCGTAATACCATCACGCCTCTCCCCCTGCGATCCCACCTCAGCCGCAGAGGATAGGGAGAGCGGCAACGACAACACCGACACTCCTCTTCCTCTGCGGTCCACCTCCACGCGTCCTAAGCGGGCTCGGTGAGCCCACTTGGAGCGTCCTCCTCGGGCCAGCCGGCGGCCCAAAACTGGCCGGCCCTGGGTGCCTCTTCGCTTCACCGTGGGTGACCAGTCCACGGTTACTGAGCCCCTCCACCACGACCAGGTGGGCACCCCACGGGGGGAATACAACCTAACCTAACCCAACCTAGGCCTAGTGGGTAATACTCATTTCCCAACTATGGGGTTGGGAAATGAAATGGTTGCGAAATAATGAATTGCCAATAGTTATTCGGCCGAAGGACACTTCTGCGAAAAGTTGGTAGGGAAATGAAATTCGGCTTAAAGGCGGGATACCGTAATTTTGTACTAAAACAATAATTAGCTAAAGCTCAGAACTGTGAGAAAAAACGTAAGGGTAGTGACAAAATCACTTATATTATAATGAGTGAAGTTTCACTCAATAAATTATCGCAGCTTTAATAATAAACAGTCATAACTCAAAATTGTCACAAATTGAGTTAATGTACTAAAACGCAATATTTTCCATAGCTTTACCCGGTCTCTTTCTCAGACCCTTCAAAATAGCGTTAATGAGAGAGATGGCATGAGTTGCTACGTTCAAATCACGCGATTCAAGTTGTGCTAAAGAGGCTAACTTCAATTATGATCCGATACATGAATAGGAAGGATGCTCATGATGAGAGACATTTCGATATTTCGCCTTACTGTATAAAAAAATAGTAATAGTACATTGTGCATCAAGGGAGGTAAGTACGGAATTACTAACGAGAGTGTTAGAATAACTCGAGTTAATAACTCGAGTTAGTATTCTGCTTACCGACCGCGTGATGCATACAATGTTTTTCATCACACTTGCGGACAAAAACATAAGTTTTAAGACAGAATATTATTCTATGACGTACTGACATTTCTATTACTCCCTAGGGGATTTCACTTTTCTATTACTCCCGCTACGCATGCAAGCAATGGCGCGCTTACACAGCAAGTGTGATGAAAAAGTTATTTTAGAGTTTGTATTAAAAAAAAGGTAAATTCGCAGTTAACGCGTTTTAACAGTAACAACCGTCGATTTTTTTGATTTATGCCATTATATTAATCATATTTAAAAAAATATTTTATCATAAAACGGCATATTTCGGCAAGGGTTTTTTCTAAGCTCAATTTATTATATTTATCACACTGATTTCGTTTTAGTTTGAACGTAATATCCAAGTAGACACTAAGAACAACGCAATTAATATAATACTTTAACACATTAACACAATGTAGTAACAAATACAATAGATTGATCAATTTCCCAAACTTTAAACTCGGTTTCCCAAAATTCACGTTTTTTGAGTTACGACGGATTATTTTTAAAGCTGATGGGTCAAACACAAGGTAAAATTCAACTGCAAACTGGTAAAAAAATTCTGGATCAAATTCTGGAGGAGGTACTCAAGTGAGTCTGAGCTTCGTCGTTTAGGCGGAGGTCGTCATATTCTTAGTAAGTCCCTTTCGAGATAGGTCATGTTCGGTAGATGCCACTTTCTGAGGATGTCATGTTCTGAGAAGGCCGCTTTCGGAGAGCGACACGTTCTTTAATCGTGTTCAGTAATATTTATAATTTTCTTGAACCTAGGCATAAAGCGAAACGTCAAGTTGAAACTGTTGTGAAGCTAGTAATTAAACTAATGTTAATGTGTTTGTTCAGCATTATAACTGTGAACCTAAAACCTCTCTGCTTGCTTGCTGCTGCAAAGGTTAACTGGTAGAGAATGTCCCATGGCATTAAGTTCGCCTTTTGTACTTCTAAGTTTTCTTTCTTGTGCAATAGAGAGGAAATAAATAATTAATAAATAAACCTAATGTGTTTTTGGTATTCGAACTGTCCTTAGTGTGTTAGGTATCTAATTGTTTGATTATAATAAATATCATGACAATCATTACAAATTACATTAGATACATGTAAATATCGGCCTACAGATTCCAAATAATAGACTATATTGTAAACTACCACTACTATAAGTATAAGTAAACATCATTCATCATCATATCAGACGAAAGACGTCCACTGCTGAACATAGGCTTCTCCCAAAGATTGCTACAATGACCAGTCCTGCGCCACCCGCATCCAGTGGACTCCTGCGAACTTCACCAGGTCATCAGTCCACATTGGGGGCCTACCCACGCTGCGCCTTTCCACCCTAACGGCCATCGGTTCTACGTGCAATGTGTCTCGCCCACTGTCACTTTAGTTTAGCGGAGAGTTTGGTTCTGCTGCGGATGATCTCATTTCTATTTAATACGATCTCGCAGAGAGCCTCCCAGCTTAGCCCTCTCTCCCTTTGGTTGACTTTGAGCGTTCTTTTGAGGCCTATTGTAAGCGACCACGTTTCAGTACCGTATGTTATCACTGGCAACACACACTGATCAATGACTTCGTCTTCAAGTACAGAATATTGGACGAAAAGATGTGTATAATAGAAAATAAATAGGTACTTAAAATAAAAATGTATTTTTATCATTTCAGGGTTAATTATTTTTATTTATGATGCATGTTTCAAAATATCTTCAAGGTTTCTATAATTTTTATTTTCGATTGGAAACTCAGGATTTTTAAGTACTAATATAAATACTGTCGTCCTAAAATAAATGCAGCTAAAATGCATTAAATAAAAATCGATCACGTACGAGTCCATTTGAGTCGCGAATCATGGTTCCGTATAAGCTGTATAAGTTATAAATAATATATAGGTACATATAGTGATGCCATGAAAGAGTGTAATTTTTTTTTAAGCGTTATTTAGAACTATTCCTAGATTGATAACTTGAGCGATATCTCAATATTTAACGACGTGATAGGCAGATGGACGGACGGGCATACGTACAGAGTCGCATCGTAAGGGTTCCTTCTTTACCTTTTCGATTCGGAACCATAAGTACTATTCGATCAAGTAGAAGTTAAACAAGTTTATTCATGAAAGGATAAATCCATCCAGGGAAAATTTTTACTCTTCATCTTTACATTTTATGTCACGTACAGTATTTTGTTAAAATGTCCGTAAGTTGATTAAGTGGATTACTTAATGGACTAATAGTTTAACCTATCGCATGAATCAATGAAATCTCGTTTCTTTGCATCAGTATTTGTATGACATCCATCCGTAGATGGAGCTTTAATTAGCATGATACTTACTCGTACTATCAGTCGATGGTCAACAGTCGCGGCAATTCCTAATGGTTTTTAAATGAAAGCTCTAAACGATAAACAAAAATTCTCATTATTTCCAAAATAAATACCTAAATACGTTCTACTGTAAAGCTACAAAAGTGTCGTTTATAAAGGGGCTTAGGTTTTTTATTACATAATCTGGCTCTATGATTCAATTAACCAAGTTTTGACAAGCCTACTAAATACAGCTCGTACAAATATGATATCTATTGGCAGAAAATCGCCTGCCGGTTGAGTGATGTCGCATCATCAATGGAGGCGAGGCAACACTACTAGTGGTCTTTTTTCTCGTGGGTACCAATGCAGCACTCTTTCACTCACTTTATGACGCCATACTGATGGAGACGGCATGTTATTAAATATCACTCTCCTGATAATTTTTCTGTCGCATCGAATCTATTACATTATACGTTATATTATTATATACCTTTACTGTTATCAGTGTTATTTACCTATATATGAGGTACATCGTTAATAATAAGTCCATCCATTAGTATCAGCGTCATAGTGGAGTCAATCGGCGTCTTTTTTATTTCGTCTCAAGTTTTGATGCAAATATAATTATATGTTTATGTAACCAATATGAACTCTAGGCTTACTTTATTCGTCTCTCAACTTCATCAATGTGGTCATCAATATATGCTTAAACGCGGGATCCTTCACTTTGTTTGGTACTTACGAACCTTGTCAGTTCTTATGGCCAAGATACGTAATTTTCCAGTTATAATGGTATCGTTACCTGAATGTTACCTCAGAATATACCTACATTATTTGATTACAAGCATGTCATGAAGAACAAAACTTGAAGCCGTAAATTGCTACGTATCGATTGGTCGAGACAGTAAAGGGCACTGCACCGAGATTGTTCCACGTTACCTATTAATGGGAAAGTGGTCTCTGTTCTGTTCGAGCAGTTATTCGTTCACGCTGCCCGACGTGAACGGAGTTGGCAAAATAACTTGCAACTTCACTTGCACGGTAAATTTGAACATTCGATGTTCGTTTATAACTTTATCTAGTGATTGATAATCAGTATTTATCTTATAAATATTCATAACCATGATGATGTTACTGACTTAGGTACTTTGTTGGTAAAGGAAGAAGGGGGTCATTGTTTTAACTTAAAACGTTCCGTACCTATTCGATATAATTTGTGTGTTTATGTTGGTTTTGTTCACAAACGCGGCTGGACTACCATAGTATATATAAAATGAAGTATTGTTGCGTCTCGCATCGTGAAAATAAGGCCAAAACTCTAACTTTTTAAACTAGGCGAACATAAGTAGCCAAAGTGCACGAGACGCGAAGGTCTCTAATTTACGATGCATCTCGAGTTTATTTATGCTATAATATAGGTAAGTACCCAAACCTCTCAACTAGCCAATAATTGCTCTCCTTCATGCCTAGTGTAAGGAACATATAAGGGTGCGGCTCCACTGACGCGGAGCGGAGCGGAGCTGTGGGAGCTCGGCCAATGAGAGATCACAAGAGAGCATCACAGTGTTTCGAATTTTGAATTTGAAGAATACATTGATAAATTTTGCGCAGCTCCGCTCCTTTCCGCGTCAGTTCTTGTTAGTATATATTTAAACTTGGTATGCCTAACTTTTATCTTAAGGTAAAATTATTGAATACAGGAAATCTAAATAGCTTGTTTATATCTGTCAACTTTTGCAGAAATATACACATCTCGTACATAGCAGTTTGATTGGTTGACAAGCCATTTGTCTAAGTGGTTTCCCTTTGTGGGCCAGCGGAGAATGCTCGCGTGCAAGAAATTCTAGGTCGATAAATCTATCTCTAAAGTACTGGCACATTAGTGGACTCTGTACAACCTTCTGTGGCAAGCTTCCAATACCACCTTACTTCTCATTAGCCAGTTTCAAATACGTTTTATTTTTTATTAAACTTTTGGAAAAACGTATCTCCCTCAAGTTGCAATAAATTAAACTCTACCCCCGTAGGTCTGGCATGCATTCAGTATAGTAGGTTCCTACATTAATTTAAATCTCGACTTTAATTCCTGTTTTATCAATAACGTGATTTAATTAAGTACACTTATGTTTAATATTGTCTTGACATTTTGGGCGTTACTTTACACCCGTGGTCGCAGGCAGCTTCGTTTCTTACTCTTAGGACCTTAAATGCTAGGAACGAGAAATCAATAAAAACAGTCTTCGGTCAGAAATGGTTTATTAAGTGTCTTTTGGCAGTTTTCTTCTTGCTATTATATTACAAAAATCTAAATAAATTGCCTAAATACAGTGATTTCTAAAATTCTAATATGCATTTACATCAGAGCCAAACGGTTATCCTATTTCGAGACAGCCTTAGTAAAAACTAAAAGAAATACACAAATCTACTAAAGCGAAGAGCGGTAGATATGTAGGCGCAGACAATACTTCCAAGATTGTACTACATCTTTATGATACACAAGTAGGACTAAAATCTATTATCTGAAGCACTTAATGTATATAGGTACAAATTGTCGTTGTAGTTCAAAGCATTCTTACAAAATTGATTATTAAAAATAAATCTAAATACATACAACATCTATGTACCACATATCAACATGTTGACTTGAACTACAGCTCATGTGGGTGTTAATATCACGTCATGGATCTTGATATAAATATAGGTACCTACTAGTAAATAAACAGTACCTAACAATAATGTGATTTACGAATGTGACTGTGAAATCAATAACAGAAAACAAAAAGAAATCTTAATATAAATAGATTTTTCTCATACAGAATTGGCAGGTTGAATGGGCCTGTGGTAATGTGTGTCGCTACATACGGAACGGTACCTTGTCACTTGTTTAAAGTGGGTCTATTTTAAGAGTCTTCACAAAGTACCTTTCCATGTGCACTGACACATGATATTCTAATGAATCTCGGTTTCTCTTAGACAGAACAAATACCACGAATTAAAAAACTCACAATGAAGGCCATAAAAATATTTGAAAAGTCCTGAGTTCGAAAGACGAATAGCTTATCATATGTTTTGGCGACTTTTAATGCATAAAATATTATTCCTGGGCCCGTTTCTCGAAAGCTTGTGACTTATAAATTAAATCAATATAGCTTGGGACTTGTAATACAAGTGGGAGTCTCTTTATAATCATGAAATAAAACTATGAAAACGGATAAACTCGCGTATATTAACTAATTTTAACTTCATTCCGACGTTTCGAACACTTTACAGGGTTCGTGGTCTGCGGATGACTGACAATGGAGGAAATTTGATAGATCTACCTCCATCAAAATAAGAAAGATAAGTACAAAACTACCCACCAAAGAAAAATTACTAAACCACAGACAATAAATTTTAAGGGTGGCTGTACATACAAAATTTGCAAATTAAGCTAGTTATTCATTACAAATATTTTCAGAATGAAGACAAGAGACAAAATAAATAATCTACGCCGGTTCTATCCCTACGCCACTGCCTGAGAAGTATTTTCTTCCTTTGTATGATTGTATTGTTAGGAAGGTATCCCAAAATTGGGACCGGCAAGAAACTCAGCGGGACAACTCTTTTAAAAAAACATTTGTAGTACATCTTAAGATCATCATGCACTAAACCAAAACATACAATTTTGATTAATAAGGAAATTTAAAATAATTTTGAAAAAATGTTGCCAGTACTAAAAAGGGGGGGGGGAACCCTTAAAATTTATTGTCTGTGGTTTAGTAATTTTTCTTTGGTGGGTAGTTTTGTACTTATCTTTCTTATTTTGATGGAGGTAGATCTATCAAATTTCCTCCATTGTCAGTCATCCGCAGACCACGAACCCTGTAAAGTGTTCGAAACGTCGGAATGAAGTTAAAATTAGTTAATATACGCGAGTTTATCCGTTTTCATAGTTTTATTTCATGAGTAATTCTCTTTTTAATATTAATACTATTAATTAGATCAGGACTCCCGCTTGTACTGCAAGTTAAAGCCTAACAACTTACTATTTGACCCTCGCCATGTTGCGGATTTTCAGTGACACTAATTTATTTTACTGGCAATGATTACTGTTTGACATCAGGCGTTGAATGTCATCGAATGTCACCGATGTAAACAAAAAGAAAATATATCGCGACTTAAACGATTTTATCATAAAAATGCCGAAAAAGATACCAACAGAAGCAAGAAAAATCATCTTAAATACAATAAAATATTTAAACCAAAGAAAGGACGAAGGATTGAATAGTATTCCATTGGAAAATGTTTTGCAATTGGTTACTGACAGGACCAGTACTGACACTTTATAGTGCGGTTGTATTTGAATTGGTTAGTTGTTATCATCATCATCATCAGCCTATGATAGTTCACTGCTAGACGTAGGCCTCTCCTATTAACTATGCGTAGGTAAATGCCCATAATCGCCACGCTGGGCAAGCGGATTGGCGTTAGTTGTTATAATTAAACTTTATAGATTTTATTTTCTCATTTAAGGTGTATGTAGATCGACGATTAAAAATATTTCTAAAAATAAAGAAGCGACTTTGCCAACTGTACAAAATAAAGCCCCACGCAAAAAGAAAATTAATATAGATGACTTCATCATCATCATCATCATCATCAGCCAATTGACGTCCACTGCTGGACATAGGCCTCCCCCAGAGAGTTCCACAAAGATCGGTCGTGAGCTGTCCGCATCCATTGGACACCCGCAACCTTTACCAGGTCGTCGCTCCATCTTGTGATGACTTCGATAAAATATAAATGTGGATTATTTGTGACGGTGTAAAAAAAACGATTATGTATAGGAATAAAGGTCCTATAATCGAATCCCAGCCCGAACGATTTATAATTGAGGTTGGTGGTCCTGAAAGCGACACAACATCTGACGAAGATCAAACTTCATCAGAGTCAGAATATCAAGAATACATAAATATTGAGTATTTGGAATCGGATTTTGACGAGTAGGTAATATTACTCTCTGAAATAATTTTTTTGGTATTAAAGATATCAACATGAAGCCAATACACACCATGCTGACTATACATGACGTATGCACATTATTGCCATAGGTAAACTGTTTGTAGCGACACTGTGTCAGGGTCAAATAGAAAGTTGTTAGGCTTTACAAGCTTTTAAGAAATAGGCCCCTGGTGACAGTAAAATCCCCATTTGATTTGATATTCTTCTTACTGACACTGACTTATTTTATTTGTAATGCTCTAATGCTCAACAACGCTTCTTTAGTCGTCTCGTCACAACTAAAGAGGTCGTATGCTGTTTTCAGCTCATAATATCTTATTGTTTCGGACAATTGCCCAACTGAGGATGATTTTCTTAGTAGTTAGGTTAGATGTCTGGGTTTGCATCTGTACATGAAGTTGACGAAATGGTAGAATGTGCATAGCTACTTACCCTGCGACCCTCTTTACCCTTCTATCTGCAGAAGTAGTTAAATATTGAGCGTATGCTTGTTTACCTGTATTTTTGGCACATTTTGCATCCTAAATACCAAGACAAATAAATAATAAAACAAGGCTACTTTGAAGATTTCCAACAAAATTGATTTTAACAATGCTACCTCAATTGAGTTCTATTATTTGCAGTACGTTAACAAAGAAAAATAGCCCTCCTGTATCTTCGGGGTCGCAAAAATGAAAACCTGTGTACTAATTATGTAGGGGAGACCGGGGCTAGTTGGCATTTATTCGTTGTAATTATTTATTAAAAGTATTTCAACATAACATCCGTTTTCTGATATTTCTATGCCTTGTAGGTGATTGTTTTAATATTGTAGCACATTTGAAGTTATGGCAAGTTGCTAAAAATTTTACGGTAGATTGGGGTTGGTTGACTAATTTATAGCGGGGCTGGTTCACCAAATAGGTACCTGTTTGTTAATATTTATGTTTATCAAATTACTAAATATCATAAGAAATCTTGTTAACATTTTTTTTTGTATGTGCCTTGTGTTCTTTCCGATATTAATTTATAATCGACAAGTATTTTTCTAATGATGACTATTTCAAAGTATCATTTCTTATTACAGCGTAGAGTTTTAAATCAAAAAAATTGTCACGGCTGTACAGGTAGGTACTCAACATAAATATTCTTCGCTAAAACAATTATTAAATAATCCATACTACTACAAGCCCTCATATCGGCTTCTAAGGCCCGCGCTTCTAATGAGGAGCGGATTATAGTACCTATTTTTATAATGTACATAATACACGCGTTGCATATTTATGGTACGTTTACGTTATCTCAAAGTCATAAGGACATGGCTGTTATTAGGAATTACAATATGTCGATAAAATAACATCGTCCAGAAGATTTTAGCAATTTTATTTGCGATCACAATTCTATTTCTTTATCAATGTATTATTAGGATTTGGATTCACATGTTTCATTTAACGTTAATGAATATAGGTACACTTCATAAAAATGCTTTTATTTTTCTTCTGATAGACTGATGATGAGTTGATGGCACGGGCAAAAAGCATGCAGTCGAACAGACTACTAGTAAAGGTTTGGTAAATTGACATACCTATTTTTAAATTGAAAACAGATAAATGTACAGTACATCCAATCTAATAATTGATTTTATATTGTCATTATACGTTTCGAAGTGATACGAGTCGCCAGGGAGTGTTGTAATTATCTACCTAATGTCACATGAACGCACATGTATGAATTTTTACTTTTTGTATTTTTGTGTAACTGGGCATTTCAAAAGAGAGAAAAAAAAACAGAAAATAAGTTTTATTTTTCATCGTAACCAGATTTTACATCTTTTTTTATCGTTAGTACGGCGATTAAAAAATTTAGAGTATATAAAATAATTTAATCGTTTGAGACAATTTATTTTTCCTAGGAGGATCAAAAGATCTCATTATTCTGAATAAAATATAAAACACTTAATTTATCTAGGTACCTTAGAAACAAAATTTGGATTTCTGCTCACGAAAATGCTCATCCATCCCGTAAAATGCTAGTACGCACAAAACAAACGACTCATAGCTACAACAATACCCCCGAGTCACCTTACGAGACTTGAAGTTTTTAATATTTAAAGGAAGGTACATCGTATACTGTAACACAGTTTTTATTTTGTCGATATTCAATGCATACAATAGGTATTTATTGTCGGTTCAGCTTATGAGAAAAGAGAAAAAGTTATTCGCTGTTTATTAATATGTTTATTATCAGGCGTTGGTACTTAAATGAATCATCAAGACAATTTATCATTCCTTAATGTGTTTATAAAGAGAATGCAACAAAAAATAGTAAATATGTAAACAATACTGCTTCTTCTGGCACTCGCTGTGTTTTCTTCGTCCGCAAATTCTGTCAAAAATGTTAGGAATTATGTAAAGATCTTTTCATCACACTTACTGTCTAAGCGCGCCATTGCTTGCGCGTGTAGCGGGAGTAATAGAAAAGTGAAATTCCCTAGGGAGTAATAAAAATGTCAGTACGTCATTTAATAATATTATGTCTTAAAACTTATGTTTTTGTCGGCAAGTGTGATGAAAAACATTGTATGCATCACGGTCGGTAAGAGGAATACTAACTCGAATCATAAAAGCCCTCCGCCTAACGGCGTCGGGCTTCTAACACTCTCGTTAGTAATTCCGTACTTACCTCCCTTGATGCACAATAAAATAAAATATTGATATTTTATAGCTATAAAAGAAGGTAAGCGATTTTTACCTTTTTTCTAATGCTAAAAAACTAAGTATAGCTTGTATTACGACTGATATATTAATACTAGTTCGTTGTTAATTCTTATAATATTAAGGTCACTTTATTTTATACATGAGAATCCGTTTTTATTCTCGTTTAGTAAATATGTTTGTGTTTTCATTATTCATATTTTAAAATCTTTCCAAAAAGAGATTGTGAAAGTTATACATACTAAGTGATTAATTTGTTTCCATGGAAAAATTTATTATCAAAATATACTTACCAAACGTCCGAATTTGTTCACCATAGAGTTCACCTTGAAAGTTTGAGCTTACTGCATCATTGGCTACTGAGTTTTCATGACGTCCTGTGCGAAAGAAAATTACATTTATTGTAAAAAAATCCATAATCTCACCATTTTAAACTAAATTACCGACAAATACATTCGAAACTTGCACGTTCATATTTATCAAAGGTTTTTGTTTATATTATATAATCAACAAAACATCAACAAACAGGATATTCTGTGCATAATTATTATGAAACAATGCTAAAATAAAATTGACGAATACATGCTCTACAATACATGCCTCTTATAATTCAAAGCAGGCTACTAATTGCTTAGTTACTGAAATTTTCAAAAATATTATAGCTCTACATTAGATGTATGATTTCGATGCTTACCTTTTTTTTTGAACGTTTGATTGTCCAAAACTGTCCTTGGCGTCGAAGAAAACGCCGAGGGTGGCGCAGGTATTTCTAAAACAAAATTAAATAGATCAAAGCTAATTGAGAAATTCCGAAATAATAATACGTTACTAATTACTGAGTATAAACGTTTCTATTACCGTCTAGTTTAATTATGCCGTCAGTCTCTCCCAAAGAATTCTTGGCGATACACTTGTAGAAGCCGAAGTCCTCCTTCGTAATATTTCTTATTTTGAGCATCATGAATTTGTTGTAGCCACTGTCCATGGGGAACGCCTCGTACTTGCCACCTACAATTTCCATTTCTGCTTAAATGTAAAACCTCTGTATCTTCCAAATGCAATGAAATTTGGAAGTTAATGTGAGAAACAACCTTAGTAAACCAATGTGAGCAATCATTGCTATTAAAATGAATGAAAGTTTAGTTATACTACAAACACCTTTTTCATAGCTGTTGTAAAATTTACTCCCAGTGAAAATGTAAGTCTATTTCCATTTATCATTAAAAATTGGCAAAATAATGTAGTTCAAAAAGATTACACGCGTGTCCAAAGTCCTCTATAGAGAGCAATTCACAGTCGTATTTCATCCAGCAACTTTCTATTCAGTACGAGTGAATAAATTCGGGACGTTCTGGATTCAGCCTCCATCGATACAAAGTTTCATTATGAAGCCGTAAATCAACAACACAATCGAGCCGTGCTTTATTTGATACCCCACTGCACGTTTATATGAATAAGTTGTGTGTGATATGAGAAAACTATGTTATTAGTGGAACATAATTTAATTAATAATGAAAAACGAACATATTTAAGGATATATACTTAAAAATAGTGTCACAATTACCAGAAATGATCATATCTCCCCGGTCGGTTGTCCAGTAATTTATTGAGGAAGGATACGCTTCTGTGTGACACTCCAGCGTAACATCTTGACCTATATATGCTCCTTCCAATTGGTTTGGTATTGATAACATCGGTGGAACTAAAAAATAAAAACGAACATGTAGTAAACAGTAGTTATTAAACTACTCCACACTTTCAAACGTGTCACAAGATGAATATAATTACATATCATAAAATTTTAATTTTCCGGACAATTTCATGATAATATAAATTTTCGTAATACGCAATTGTAGAATTAAAACTAACGTGAGACTCAAACATATTTAAATATTTATCAAACGGGTTACTCACGTAATTTAAGTCGATAATTGCTCGACATGTTTCGATACATTTTGTGTACACGTCGTCGGGCTTTGGTCGCGGATACTCCATGATGAGGATCCTCTAAATGGATCGAAACCTGTCGAGCAATTATCGACTTAAATTACGCGAGTAACCCGTTCGATAAATATTTAAATATTCGTAATACGCCTACAAAAAATGGGGATTTAAACCCGGAACCTCCACCTTCGCAAGCAGGGTCACTACAGATCAACAAGGCTGATAAAACTCACAATCTACTCACATTGTACCATTAGCATGATGCGCTTGCTTATGGATGGCGGCACCCCGTTGGATGCTATGCATAGGTAAGCACCCATGTGGAGACGAGACACCTTAGCAATGGTTAGAGTTTCTCCGTCCACAACGCTTACTGTTGACAATAAATATAGGGGAAGTACGTCCAAAATGACACATAGTTTTGTTTTTGTGTCATAACATTTTTCCTGGTATTTCACAGCACTGCCATAGTTTATATCAATAATATTTGGTCCTTCAGTTATCGAAACATACACACTTCTATCAAAATATCAACCAAAAAAATATTAACCCATTCATTGCTGACGCCCCATATTTTTAATTATCACGCAGCGCCGCCGCCTTCTACGCGACGACGCGAATTCGCGTCCACGGCATCACGTTAACATTTCAATGGACGCGAATTCGCGTCCGCGGCATTAGGTTATATTATCACACTTCAAGGACGCGAATTCGCGTCTGCGGCATTAGGTTATTTCACACTTGAAGGACGCTAATTCGCGTCCTCGGCATCTTGTTTACGCATACACAGGACGCGAATTCGCGTCTTCGGCATCCGAGATAAGAATTATGAAAATTACAAATGCATTGAATCCAGAAACCAGCGACGGTATAATATTATCCTCCATAAATAAAATAACATTTTGGTATCCATTCATTGCTGACGCCCCATATTTTTAATTATCACGCAGCGCCGCCGCCTTCTACGCGACGACGCGAATTCGCGGCCACGGCATCACGTTAACATTTCAATGGACGCGAATTCGCGTCCGCGGCATTAGGTTATATTATCACACTTCAAGGACGCGAATTCGCGTCTGCGGCATTAGGTTATTTCACACTTGAAGGACGCTAATTCGCGTCCTCGGCATCTTGTTTACGCATACACAGGACGCGAATTCGCGTCTTCGGCATCCGAGATAAGAATTATGAAAATTACAAATGCATTGAATCCAGAAACCAGCGACGGTATAATATTATCCTCCATAAATAAAATAACATTTTGGTATCAGCTTTTAAGTACAGTTGATTTCTAGCAAAAAAAAAGAAATAACTCGAGGACGCGAATTTGCGTCCTCGGCATCACGTTTACGCATACATAGGACGCGAATTCGCGTCTTCGGCATTGAATGGGTTAAAAAAGAATTAGCGGAGACTAGTCAAAATTCATTTTGTCCATATGCATCGGACAAAATGACATATTGCTAATGGACTAAATGACACATTACAAAATTATTGCTATAATTCGCAAATGAAACATCTATTTCTTCTTGGATTGCTGGTGCATGAAATGTGAACCCAAATTGAACATTTTACACACGACAATCGGTCTTCTCCGGGCTAAGAGTGTGAATGAAGGTGGTTAAAGAATAAACAAGTGCAGTTTTCTTCATCGCTGTAAGAAACATTAGGAAAATCGTCTTTATCATCAATATCTTCAAATGAGTTCAGTGTCCTTGCATTCTTATTTTACCGGGAGAGCTTTAGGAGGATTTTTGTAGTTCATCAAACATTAAGTATGCCACACACCCTATGTTATTTTGTCCAATTTTATGTATGTCGTTTTGTCCGTATAGCAATTAAAAAAAATAAAAATTTAAAATAAATATGTAAAGGCTTCTTTTTCTAACAGTAAGTTGTGCAATCTAAAGATAAATGATTGCGGCATGAATAAAATGGTACATCGAAGGGTACAACACCAAAAAAGATAACATTTGATCAAAAACTTTATAGGCAAGAAAAAAGTCACAACGCGTGAATACTTATTTTCCGTCATGCCAACGGCACTAATTAAGTAGATGCGTCCAAAAGTTGCCAGACCATAGAAAACCGTTATAGCTGCATAGTGTCACTGTCAGTTTCGTTTTAAAGTGCGCCAAATTCAAAATAACCCGCATGTGTCGTTTTGTACGTATGTGTCATTTTGGACGTATTTCCCCTACTTTGTATTAATCCACACATTGGCAAGTGCAATTACCACCTATACTACACATGAGCACTATTTTTGCTTCAATCACGTTGAGTAAGTAAAACATGTGAGTACATTCCTCTTTTCCTATCCCAAGTTATTTTGTAGGAAGTGCACCTATGATTTACTTATCCAATCTTTAATTGGGAAAATATCTTCATTTATCTCACTTTACGCATCACGGTAGTATTAAAAAGTAGAGAACCATCTAATTTATGTAAATGTAACTATGTATAGGGGTCACTAATGTGGGATTTATATTCCATTGTGCAAAACTCGTTATTTTCTTTCATTATCTATTCTCATATTGAGTATAATAATAAAATGTTTATTATGCGCGTTCAACGCTCGATTCTATTATGAGTTATTGACCGGGATTCTGATCGTAAATAAAATAATTTTATTATGACTAATACAAGTACCTAGTGACCTACCTAGTTACATGAACTAAGGGGCGGTATGGTTGTTATTATGACATTAGATTGATATTGAAATCTGTTTTTTAAGATATACGGCTATGGCGTCCGTTTGATGTCCGTATGAGTACTTTCAGTTACCTGATTCTCCGTTATAATTAAAGTCCTGTCCATCTTCACGGCGCCACATGACATAGGGCTCGGGGTAGCCGCTGGCGCGACACACCAAGGTCACGTCCGAGCCCTCACGCACCACCATGTCCGTCGACGTCATGTTGTCGATGATTGATGGCGGCACTAAACAATAACAAATTGTCTGAACCTCACATAATTATAACAGAAAAGTGATGATAAAGATAAGGAATACTGAATACCATTTGTCTTTTAGTCACATTAATAAAGTTCTTTGTGGTGAACATAATAGCTTTTGATATGTATCTATCGTGTTAATTTATGTATAAATAAATAAATGCCAAAGAGTACTACAACATTTGTTGTGGCTAAAAAAATACCTCCTTGTTCCGTATCTCATGGACAATACTCGCTTGTAGAAACTACGGCGGACAGATAACTTAGGTATCACAAATCTAAGGGTTGCATTATTATTTTTAGACTACACGGGAACCTAAACGGTTAATCTAAAGCATAATTATAATTATAACTTTCTCTGTCGTTTGTGTACTCGTATATTATCTAACGTTGGATTCCAAAGTAACGCACACAGTATGTCGTACCTCCGGTAGCGAGTTACCCGTCGTCTAGAAGTGACCGTCATTTTTAGGGTTCCGTAGCCAAAATGGCAAAAACGGAACCCTTATAGATTCGTCATGTCCGTCTGTCCGTCTGTCACAGCCGATTTACTCGGAAACTATAAATGCTACAGTAACGAAATTTGGTAAGGATATGTGTTGTATAAACCGCTACAGGATTATGATACTAAATTGTAAAAAAAAACCATTGGGGTGGGGGCCCTCCATACATGTAACTGAGGGATAGAAATTTTTTTTTGTTGTATATAAGCGTGTGGGGTATTAATAGAAAGGTCTTTGAAAATGATATGAAAGTTTATAAATCTCATTTTTATTTAAGCAAATCGTTTTCGAGATATCAGCTCTCAAAGTCTGAAAAATGTGTCCCCCCCCTCTATTTTTTAAACTACGCGATATAAAATTCAAAAAAAAAAAATATGTTATGCACATTAATAAACTCTATCAACGATTTTCAGTTTCATTAAAATAAATTATCTTATGTAGTTTTTGAGGTAGGTTGATTTAACTGTATTTTTTAAATAATAAATTGATAATGGTACGGAACCCTTTGCGCGCGAGTCCAACTCGAACTTGGCCGGTTTTTTTATTAACTGGCCGATATTTATTATAAATGACCGGTCATTAATGACATCCAAGGTGTAAGAAAAATTAACGTGTATAATTATGTAGAGTTCCAAAGTGACCATCATTTTCAATAATTGACCGACATTCATTATAAATTTAATGATATTCATCGTGTATGGTTTCCGTTAATAAAGTGCTTAAAAATGGGCAGTAGGTAGGTACAGCAGTAATAATCTTTTTTATAACTAAATATTTTAACTGAAATAGACGTTAGTTGCCGTAAATTACGTTATGAATATTCCAATTTTTTTTTTTTTTTTTTTTTTTTTTTTTTTTTTTTTTTTTAATACCACGTCGGTGGCAAACAAGCATACGGCCCGCCTGATGGAAAGCAGTCACCGTAGCCTATGGGCGCCTGCAACCTCAGGGTGTCACATGCGCGTTGCCGACCCAATAAAAATAACGTTGGCACAACAAAGTGGCTCCAAAGGCGCCACCCAGGAGTGGCTCAAAGTGGCTCTATGTCAAGCCGTAAATCTCGGATATCATTAATGACTGGTCATTTATAATAAATGTCGGTCAGTTATTGAAAATGACGGTCACTTTGCAACTCTACCGGAGGTGGATCATGGTGGGAACATAAGTGCATCCCGTTGCCAGTGACAAAAATAAGCTCCCTTCCCTGGGATTTGTTTGATTAGTTCAAGTATCAAAATTAGTGGTAGTATACCTATATAGGAAATAGTATTTAGTAGGAGGACCTATTATTTTATGTAGGTAACTAATTTCAAAATATTAAGGACCGTATCGAATTATAAGTAGACAAGATAAAAGTGACACAACTTTAATATTAAGTAATATTTTGAAATAAAACAAAAAATAAATTAAAATATAACATTTTTTCTAGAACTATGTTCTAAAGAGACTGCCATAGGACCCCTATTTAGCCGTCAATCTTACTTTCTTCTAGATGTCCTTCATTCTATTTTGGACGACAACATTTGCTATATTTCCTGACACCCTGTTCCACTTTTTCTTTAAGTCGTCGGCTGATTTTGCAGCTCTGGCATTTTTTGAAGCTGCCGCATCACAAAAGCCAAGTACCTTTCGATTGGGGGTACTTCAGGCCACTTGGAGGGATTCATGTCTTTTTCGACTATATCAACCTTGTTTGTTTAATGCCATTCAAGGGTGGCTTTCGAGTTAGCATGACGCCAAATTAGGCCAAAACAAAGTAGGCATCCTATGCTTTTTAATGAGAGGCAGCAGTCTTATTTTTTAAATACTCTTCTTGGTATACTTCAGCGTTTAAACTACCTGTGGTGAAAAAAAAATTGAAACGCATGCTACGTTGACAAATTGCTTGCCATACGAGTATTATTTACCAATTTTTTCAACACTGATGGCTGTATCTTGTTTAGAGATAAATTTTCCAGCGGGCTTGGTACAATACTAAGGTCCAGGGGTCGTTTTTAAATCTAGTTTGCAGTACATTTCGGCGTCCATGATAATACATTGCTTTTTCTTAGTCAGCACATGATCATACAGTTTACTTGTCCGTTTTCTAACTGATACGACTTTTTTTCATCTCTTTTAGGTTGTTTCTGTTTTTTATATGTCTTTAAATTACGTCTCTTTTTAATTTTTTGTGTCATAAAAGACGGAGTTTTCGCTTTTTTGGTAGCATTGGACAGAAAGAGTTGGATTTTGTAAAAATATTCGTACTACTTTCTTATGCAACGCTGGGTCCCATGGTCCCTGTTTTCTTCCACTCTTGGGCAGATATTCTAAAGTTAAAGTGTTGGCGAACTTATTTATCGGTTTGTATTTGCCTGCAGAAGTGAACTTATACTTTTTAACGAGCTTTCTTATTGTTATGCCCTTAATTTTACACCAGTCGTCCAAAATTATTTTCCGTGTCTCTAAGTTAATCAGATCCATTTCATTGATTTTAACGGAATGACATATTGTTTCTGACCTTAAATCATACCCATTAATATGGTTCATAATATACTGAACAGTTTTTGTTATATAAAGTTGAGTATACGTATTTATAGGGCCCTAAAGTTGTCTACTTACATTTAGATACGGTCCTTACTGTAACTATATTCAAACTGTTTATAAGTACAAATAATGTTTAAGTCAATTAATAATATGTAATTCGTTTGGTACCTATAGGTTATTTCATCAGAGTTGAGGTGAACACACAGATCTAAATAAAGTGTTAATTGCAATGGATAATAATATAGTAAATTAATGACTTCATGTTACTTGCGTCAAAATATTAAAGCAAATACGAGTACGTTGAACAAATTTTTTGGCCAATCTTACAGTTGCTATTATATTTGCTATCAGTACGAAAAAATAACACTAATATCAAACTCCCATTGTGTTTACATGACATGTTATTGTGTGCGTGACCTCAACTCTCATGGAACTATTTACCTATATTAAATTTAGGTATTGCTAATTATATGTTCACTAGTGTGATAACTCAGGACATGACATTCTGTTGTAATCAAATGTTGTTAGTTAATTATATGTCCATAATAACTGTCAGTATTTATTATAACTATTAAGACAATTGTAATTACTCATAGGAAACAACAGAAAACGTATTTATCGTAGCATTTTTTGGCAATAATTATAATTATTATAAAGGAACATTTCCACGTGTATCAATATATCGCATAGTTAGTTTAATTTGCAAATTGGTAATATAGTAGGTACAATTATATTAGTGCTTTGTTACTCTGAAATGTTAAGAAATATTATATTTGAGCCTTGATGACGAGAAGCTTTACGTTCACGTAATTAATTTTGGTTAATTAGAATTTATTTAATTACGCATACTGGATTTATATCAGATTTAGTGCTGGAATTTTCATTACGTTACATTCTAGCAGAAAGTAATTTTAATATGAAATATATAAAGTTTTGGCGTTTAAGATACCTAATTAAAATATCAAATTACTGAGTTATGTAAGTAGAAGTAGATACCTCACATTTTTTCTTGTAGGTAGATGAATAAACATACTTTAAATTGGTGTTTCTACTTTCGATCAGATTTTTTATGTTATCTTCAGCAAGGATTAATATGATAGCTACTCACCAACGACCTGTAGATACCCTTTCCTGGAGCGCATGGGGTCGGTGTTGACCTGGCACATGTACCAGCCGCGGTCCACCTCCTGCACGCTCTTGATGTGCAGGTACCACGAGCGGTGGTCGTTGTACGACAGGCTGATGCGCGGGTTCTGCGTTATGATGTTGTGGTGGATGCTCAGAATCGTCTGAGTGTCCATTCTGACCCATGCCACCTGTCACGAATAAAATAAATCAGGCGTAAACACACAGCGACCAAATACCTACTCTTAATTTGTAAAAAGACCATGCTTACCTACTATTGTGTTGCTTTTGAAATAAATCAAAGAATGTTCTAGGTATCTTCCAAAAGTTCTTAAAATCAGATTAAAAGAAATGTCCATTAGTGGAATTTACGCTCATTGTATTTGCCCCGCATGAGCTTATATAGTTTATGCAGCTTTATTCATAGGCATTAACAAAATTATTTACGTCAATTATTATAGATAGTCTTATCTGAGTTATTTTAATAAAAGCTGGTGTCAATAAGTGAATAAAGCATAAACATTAAAACATATTAAACACTATCTCGTATTGTGATGTTAACCTTGTACTAGATATTGTGATATATGTACCTATACTATATGTATTACAGCTGATCACTCGGTCAATGAACTCGCGGGTAGGTTAAGATTTCATGAAATATTTTTATGTCATAAGTGGTAGTTTTAAAACTTGTCTTCGAATACATTTTGAATGCGAATGGACGTGAATTTGCCTTTAATAAATATATATGTGTGTAATATTGTCCTGTCATATTTAATTACATTGCGAGTATAATAAGCAAAGAGTAGGTATTGTATTTATTTATTTTATCCGAATGTATCCGCTCGGGCGTATATAATCATGAGGACGTCATACCTACCTACATATTAGATAAATATGAAACCTACTAATAACAATATGTACGTGAATGATAACATTCGTAATGGACTAAATTATTATTGGATACATTATATTGTTTATAGGTCCATGTTTATATTGTGTTTCCCCTTTGAATAGTTGCAATTTTTTATACAGGTTTCCTTTTAAAGTAAACATATTTCATTAGGGATTGCATTTCTTCGTCTATTAAGATTAGCTAGAATAAAAAAACATTTACCTTAAATCCTCGTAAATTATCGACTACACAAGCGAGCAAGGCATCTCTGCCCACTGTCACCGTGACGTTTGGAATTGGTTCCGCGAATCTCGGGTACATGGATTCTGAAAAAGTAACACTGCAATTAGAGACTCGGCACTTGTCAAAATATGCTCTGAGTGGACGTTCGTGATATTTAAAAATATTCTTTATAATTGATTTAACTGGGTAGGCACTCTATATTTACGTAAAAAGTTAAATTCATTCATAAAAAATATCAACGTGGCACATCAATAATCATTAGTAGTTATAAGTGTTTTTTTTTTATTAATTACTGTTTGAAACATTCATATTGATTTCAATCTTAACCTTTTTAACGCCACGTGTAAGAATAAATAGAGTGTCAACCACGGCATGCAACAAATTGCACGTAAAGAACTGTCGACTTTATTAATCAGTCAAGGTGCAAAATGCAATTTTGATTTTTTTGGCTCGATATAAGTCGTAGGCGTCTGGGGCACGAAATGTTTTAATTTAATTTGAAGTAAAGTTAATTATTAAAGTCCTAAATATTCTTTGTTCAAAGTTATTATATATCTTTATCTTGACTGTATATAATATAGTTATTTGAGTTACAACGTAATCATAAAAAGTAAGTACAAAGGCGACCTTATAGTTGCACCTAATAGGGAAACTTTCCAGCTAACGTAACTTTAATGTATCTACAAAAGATAAACTGAGAGTTAGTAATATCCATTTTCTGTCAGTCAACCTTCAATTAAGTTAATATATTAACTAAAAAATAATCGCTTGAATGGTCCAAAAATACGCAGGAGCATTTCCTTCTCAGGACTACAAGTATATAAGTACCGTATCTAGGGACGCCCGCCCTTTTGCTGGCGTTGGTTCAATGCGTATTTGCGTAACCCTCTGTTATGTGTAGTCCAACTCACAATTACCCAGTTAGTAAGTTATACCTAATCACGGAGGTCATCGAAACATATATTTTTTCCCCTCACTAGCTCGTAAAGCGCTCGTTTATCGTTTAACACGAGCGGGAAAAAACGCTTTTTACCAACTTGTGAATAAAAAGTAATTTGACCATGCTCTAATTCCTATGGCCCACTACTGCCTACTATAAGTATTTCTGTACGACCATAGTAAACATGCGCAGTCGGAGCTCAGATGTTAAATTAGTCAATCTCATTGGTGACTTTGTAAGCCATTGGTTATATTTAAGTAGGTAACTACCAGGAGTAACTCTACGGTACGTTTCGACATTGAGTTTTAAATGGTTTCTTTAAATGTTATTTATTTATCAACCAATAGAATGAATAACAAGTCTCAAATCCACAGCGCAGGCTTCGTCAAGTGGGAACAAAATAATAATAATAATAATTAAGCAGCACAAAACAAACAATAAAGCAATCCGCAACAGGCTTCGTCATAATCTCTTAAACTCAAAATCACAAACTACCGCTCCGAATCGTATCCGGCCCAAACGTTGCCATCACGCCTGCAGCGTTACCGCGCTGTATAGCTAACGAAATACGCTGCACCAGATACGACCCGGAGCGCGGATCACAGCCCCTGTCTCTAAGGCGGCGACCAACCTCCTTTATAAAATCCTTAGCCTCAGCTCCCCAGGGTCCCGCAGTCTCCACTGCTATCGGCACAAAATCGTACATAGGTTCCAGGGCGCTGTACTTGGCGTGTTTAAGCTTGGCCGCACATTCAGCGGCCGATCCAGCCGATCTAACTGTGTGGCCAAGGTGAGATGGTGCGAACGTACTAACGCACGTTGCGTCCCACAACAAACACCGCCCCCTGCGCCATCCTGACTTCAAGATCATCATTCTTTAAATTAATTTACATTTGGATGAGATTTGTAATCATATTTCCTCGCGATCGTAAGGGGAAAGTTGTATCACACGTGGCGGCAAAGTTTGTTCAACTCTCGTGCCTCGAGACCTTCGCAATGCTCAAGATTCCAGTTTTTGAACCACTCGCTACGCTCGTGGCTCAATTTTGGAATCTTTTCCTACCTCAGGTCTCAATATTGGCACGAACAACAACTTTGCCCCCTTGTATAATAAATAACTATTATATTGATACTACTAGAGGGATAGATCGTAGTTTCTACGGATAGAAAAGCTCTAGTTACACGCGCTCTGTATGTGAGATGATCAAATACCTACTCGCTTCATTATAACTACAGTTAGTAGCCACTAGCCTTCTCCGAATCTTGGGATTATGTAACTGAGAGGACATAGAAGGGTAGCCGTTATAAGAACTCTCATGTACCTGACTTGAAAATAATAGGCTACTTGACTCATATCAAATTTAGTGCAAAAGATTATTATTTTCTGTAGTATTTGTTGAAAAGATCAATATTTTTCGATTACGGTGTATTAAAAGTATTTGATGGGTACATATTTTTTATCGAAAAATTTGTTTTATTTTTTTTAATTTCGTACTCTGAAAACGGTGTCGGCCATGATGTGACGTCATAGGATCTTAAACTAACTTCATGTCGAATCTTATACGAGTGAAATTCGTAATGGACACGAAGGTATGTAGCTTTGCTGTGACATTAACATAACATAAGTGACATGTCAAATGTTTATTATCGGTTTGAGTGACGTCACACCACAGATAATCTAAGCATTAACATGGCTAGTATCGTTTTCGCGCGGTAACGAAAGTTTAAATTTTAAGTTATAATTTTGCGGTTTTCTAGGTCGTGAAAAAATATATTTATGTTTTTTTCCGTTAATCTGATATTGATTAATAATATACGACAAACTTTAATGCCCTGGCCACGACATCGGTCTAAGGCGACTGGCTAAGGCGACCAGCGGCGAGCGAATTAAACAAAATCAAGACCGCTAAGGAAGCATGCCACGACAATTCGCTGTGGGCTAAATCGCGCGCGAATTTACTTGCGCGACCGGCTAAGGCGACCAGTGGCCTATTTCACCATAATTACAAGTGTGACAATTGTAAAATATCACTGTTACTGACGTCACAGGCCTCCGTAGGCTACGGCTACCGCTTACTATCGGACGGTCCATGTGCTTGTTTGCAACCAACATAAAATTATTTCTAATAACATTTTTAAATCGTTAATAAACTGCTTTTTATTTTCCGAATCCCGTGACAATTGTCGCGAGGTTCAGTACAATTCTCATTAAATCTTGACATGAGGTTCGGCTTATGTCGGAATTTCGCTACAATTGTCGTGTTTTTTGTGACAATTGTAATTTTGCTTCGCAAAACAATAGTTATTTACTGCTGATTTATTAAACTTCCTGCACTAAATTTTATGTTGGTGGCAAACAAACGCACGGCCCTTCCGATGGTAAGCGGTAACTGTAGCCTATAGACGCCCCAGATTACAGAAACAGTAAATTTACAATTGTAGCACTTGTCAATGTGGTGAAATTGGGGCCTGCAGCGCGGCGAGCGGCGTTATTAAATGCACTGGCGGTTTGAGCCATGCCACGACTTCGAGCGGCGCGAACGGTCTTAGCGGCGGCACGTATCGGGCGGAATTTTAAAGATCAAAATATTTTGTTTTATTCGCTCCGCGATGTTGGACGCAGAGGCGTTTATAAGTAAAATTTTAAATAGGCCTGTCTTGTGGATGGCACAGCATTCGCAACACAAGTTGCGGCATGTAATATAACGGTTATGGGAAGAAATAAAAAACATTTTCCGAATCAGAGCGGTAAGTTTAATATTATTGTATATTAAATAGGATCGCTTACAAAATAATTTATAAATAATAATTTCGAGACACTGAAGGGCCACTTTTGATAATGACATTTTGCGTCCTTTGATTACGTCCCATTCGCTCACCGCTTAGACCGTTGTCGTGGCATGCTCAGAGCTTAGACCGTTTTCGCCGCCCCGCTCGCCGCCGCCGCGGTCGCCTTAGACCAATGTCGTGGCCAGGGCATTAAAAATGGGTCAAGTAGCCTATTCAGATTAGGAACTACGCTTGTTTTTTAATGATTAACTATAATTTCTGTACAATAATATTAGAGGAACTAATGTCAATGCCACATTTTTTTTTCTATTTTGGACAGAATACATATTTTAGAACTATAACTAACGTGAGACTCAAACATATTTAAATATTTATCAAACGATGACGGTAGTTTTTCTCCTTCGCCGTCCCCGCCAGCGCTGCCCGCGCAGCAGAGTGCAAGCCCGCAGCACACGTCGGGCTTTGGTTGCGGGTACTCCATGATGAGGATCCTCTAAATGGATCGAAACATGTCGAGCAATTATCGACTTAAACTACTTGAGTAACCCGTTTGATTAATATTTGAACAGAATACCTACATATTAGTACAAATATAGAAAACCATGTCCAAAAACTCGTTTAGGTACAGAAATAATGACTCTTGCTACGATAGTATTAAGTTCAAATTCCCACCGCGCAACGCTTAATTCCTACGCTAAATGTCACGTAGAAGCTCTCTTTCTATCGCGTAACTCTTACCTTTTTTGAAACATAAGGTTGCTCCCTTTTAAAAAATTATATCACATAGTATAAAATAAAGTCACTTTTTCTGTCCCTATTTCCCTTTGTACGCTTAAATCTTTAAAACTACGCAACGGATTTAGATGATTTTTTTTAATAGGTAGTGTAATTCAAGAGGAAGGTTTTTATGTAGGTATAGTACCCGTGCGAAGCCGGGGCGGGTCGCAAGTAATTTATAAATATTGAATGGAAAAAATAAAAGAACAAATGAAAATATTTAGTTAATCAATAATTAGATTAGTGTTTTCACAATTGCTTTTCTCTCTCTCTTAATCTTAATATTTAATGACTACCTTTTTTTTATAATGTTCTTTTTTTATTGCTCATTACTGGCCAGTTACAGTTAAGTGGAAGAAGTTATAGAATCTGTTCAATGAGTTCTCATTTAATAATCATATTGTCAGGGCTTTAAGTAGCAAATCCTTTTTTTTTTGCCAACATAAATTGTGAAAGCAATGATGTGTTATAATAACTACCAACCGAATACCTACTATCAGCTATAAAAATACCTGCAACTAATTTGTTAGGGCATTATAAAGTCTCGATCACGTTTTATAATGTTCAGTTTATACTTTTTGTCGAATTAGGTACTTGGTTGATGTTTTAAGTACCTATAAAAGCTTCTTTTAAAAAATGTATTGTTTTCAAAATAGCCCCTTTCGGTCCTAATGGAAAGAGTCGCAAGATATCAAGCGAATATTCGGATAGACATATATTACTAAGCGGGGCGAGAAACTTAGGGTATTTAATTGGTATGACTCATATTGAACAGTTTACCACGCGAATATAATTCGGTCCGATTTTTCTGAACCGAATAATTTGAAAACCACCTGTTGATTGTGTTTTTATCTGGTTGCCTTTAACACATGTCACATGTAAGTAAGTAAATATGTATTTCACTAACAAAACTCGACGCAACAAAAATTTGTACTTATAATAATGCACTATATTATGTATAAAACGACAACCCTAGAACGGGCCCGACTCCTGGCTGTGTCGGAGAAGGAGTCAGGGTATTGGTTGCACGCGCTTCCGTCACGCATTTGGGTACCGTTTTGGAGCCAACTGCCCTGCGTATTGCGGTGTGCCTGCGCTTGGGCTTGAAAATATGCGTGGCCCACGCCTGCAGTCGGTGTGGTCTGTCGGTGGATTGCTTGGGTCGGCATGGCCTGCATTGCAGGATGAGCGCTGGCCGTATTTACCGACATTCCACCATGAATGACTTAATTCGCTGCGCTCTCAGTACTGCCTCGCTTCCTGCGACTTTGGAGCCGGCAGGCCGCAGGCCTTTCTGCGGCGGACGGCAAGAGGCCTGACGGCTGCACTCTCGTGCCATGGAGTCTGGGTCGCCCATTAGCGTGGGACGCTACCTGTGTGGATACGCTGGCCCCGTCCCATGTTGAAGGGTCCGCTCGAAAGTCTGGGACGGCCGCGGACTAGGCTCAGACGCTCAAGGGCCGCAAGTATGCTTTTTTAACGAGCGATTATGAGTTTGCAGCGCTTGCGGTGGAGACTTTGGGTCCCTGGTCGCCCGATACTAAAAAAATTGTGAAGGAAGTATCGGTCCGGCTAGTGGGCGTCTCGGGCGACCATAGGGCGGGTGTTTTCTTTGCCCAGAGGTTAGGCTTGGCCCTGCAAAGGGGAAATGTGGCCAGCATTTTAGGGAGTTTTCCGGAGGCGGGGGATCTGGGGGAGATATTTTATATTTAGTGCGTGTTTTGTATTGTGTTGTCTATGCTGTAACTGAATGTTTTAGTGATAGTTAGTTTTAAGTTTGTATTTATGTTAAGATTTGTATTTCTTGTTTTTCGCTTTATAATTGTATTTTTTTATTTAAATGTTTCCATGAAATAAAACTATGAGATTTAATTAAAACTACAACTTTTTGTATGTAACTATCTATTTTTTGTCGGCTATTGTGAAGAAATTGGCGATAGAAAAATGTTAAAATTTTCTTCAGCAAGGCCTTCCTTGGATACCCTTGTATCCAACTGTCTTAATTAATGGAAGGCGCGCATTTTTAGGGTTCCGTGATAAACAAGGGACCCTAATAGGTTCGCAATGTCCGTCTGTTCGTCTGTCTATCCCCAGCATTGGACAGTGGCCGTTAGTACTAGAAATACGCAATTTGGTACGGTATACGCCGATAAAGTAGTAACATATTTTTTTTTTCGGGTTTCCGTCTGTCCATCTGTCTGTCTGTCCGCAGCATATCTCTTTGGCCGTTAGTAATAGGAATTTGGAATTTGGTACAGGTAGGTATATATACATATCAATCAAGCCAACAAAGTGGTAAAATAAATTTTATTTAGGCTACCTCCCCTAATTGTAGTGTTACTTAATCCTATGTGTAGTGTCTTCTTACGTCAATATTTTCCGAGATAACCGCTCGCTCCAGAATAAAAAAAATGTGTCAGCCCCCTGTAACTTTTCATCCATGGGTCCAAAAAATATGAAAATAATCATGTATAGTGGGATTATGGAATACTTTAAAATAAAAGTATTTTGGTCCATCCGTTTTTGAAAAACTATGGAGGCCCACACTGAGCATGACCTGACATGCTCTTGGCCGGTTTTTATAGCAGCCCGATCTTATCTTGTTCGTCGACATTGTCCTTCAAAGTCCTGGAAAGTGATCAAACTCTTCTTCCATTCTTGATAATGTATTGCCAATTTTATTCATTTTAAAGAACACGAAAAAAATTTCACATCAAATACATATTTTATATAAAAAAAGCAATGTCATAATTTCATACTTTTCATCATTCCACTTATATCTTTTTTAGTACGGGAGCCTAGATATCCTAGAATGTTTAACGTTAAGCTTCTGCAGAAGTAAAGCGCGAGCGTCCCTGCAGCCCTCCGTTACAGCATAGCGGCGGCAGACTGAGAGGTTTTTTAGTGGGTAAACTCAGGGTCTCATTAGCCCATAACGAGGAGTCCCACATAACCACCCGGGTCCGTCCCCACACCCGGGTGGTATGCGTAATGCATTTTTCCTCTCCTTAAAAAAGAAAGGGCAACAATTGTCGCTGCCGCTTCACGCGTAACCACAGGCGGACAGGGCCGCGACGCGGGCGGCGCGTCTGCCGACGCCGACCCGCTCGCGACGGGTAGGGGTGCCTGATTTATGCTCGGCCCGCCAACGACAAATAGCGGTTTGTCGCGATATCACTCTTTCACTACCAAAATAACGAATCAGAAGTATCACGCTAAAAAAGCTCACTGAATCTCAAGCATTTGACCTTCTAAACAAGTGTACCTACGTAAAAGGGTCGTCCTAACATCAAAATACACGTACCTATGGCGGAAAAATAAAATATATTTCTTGGCATAATAGTGTTCTCTATTTGTTCGGCTTAACGGATAACTAGAGCGTACTTATAATGTGTTCCGTCAACTGCGTATATTAAATAGCAATGTGTGTGGGAACATACAGATGACATAACTACTCTCTAATGCGTTGAGCTGAGCCGGATTTGTGATTAAAACATTTGAATATCCGATCTTCAATTCAATTTTAATCATAAATTTATCAAGTTTGGATCATTTATTGTTTAAGTTTAATTAATATTTACTTGTATCCGTTCGGATTTTTATTGTTTACAGAATTATAAAATATTTTAAAATAAAAATTAAACCGCCTTCAAAAATTAACCCAAACTAAAAAATAATTTTAGTTCCTACTTCTTAGGATTTCCTACCCAAACCTTTAAACCTTTTACCCTATTCATTGGAATAAAATATTATGGCTAGGTATCCTACAGATTTCTTAGAAGTCGGTGCCAAGTGCCGCCGATTATGTTTTTATCAACAGAAGATCTACCTCAGTCATTTTGATGAAAGTATAACCGGAGTGACAGTAAGTTACAAAGCTCTATCGAATACAATCATATACTCGCGAAGTGAACATATTTGGCTTGGCACCGACTTCTAAGAAATCTGTAGGATACCTAGGCATAATATTTTATTCCAATGAATAGGGTAAAAGGTTTAAAGGTTTGGGTAGGAAATCCTAAGAAGTAGGAACTAAAATTATTTTTTAGTTTGGGTTAATTTTTGAAGGCGGTTTAATTTTTATTTTAAAATATTTTATTTTTTTGCTTTTTAGTAGTGTAAAATCGTTATTTAGTGTGCTCTAAATATTTATAATTAGAATGTACCTACTGCACTATAATAGGCCAGAAAATCTGAATCTATATTATTTAAAGAATCACTAACCGCTAACCAACATGTCATAACTACTAAGCAAACACTTGAATAGATCTCGAAAATGTATGACAGTTGTTATATTCAAAGAATTATCCTCCAACTCCTAATCGTTAAGGAGTTATACCTTTCGTCATCAGCTCACCAACATGAGACTATGACCACCTAAAGGCAAATATTCAAATAGCTTGCAAAATACATGAAATATGTTATATTTAAAGAATTATCCCCCAACTCTTAATCTCTAAGGAGTTGTACCTTCCATCATCAGCTCACCGGCATGAAAGGATGACTACCTAAACGCAAATACTCGAATAGCTTCCAAAATACATGAAATATGTTATATTTAAAGAATTGTCCCCCAACTCCTAATCTCTAAGGAGTTGTACCTTTCATCATCAGCTCACCAACATGAAAAGATGACCACCTAAAGGCAAATACTCAAATAGCTTCCAAAATACACGAAATATGTTATACTTAAAGAATTATCCCCAACTCCTAATTACTAAGGAGTTGTACCTTCCATCATCAGATCACCAACTTCAAACGTTCATGACTAGACGCAAATACTTGATTAGTCTTCGAAAATAAATGAAAAATGTCATGTGTGCCTACAACATTTGAAGAGTTCCCTCGATTTCTCCAGGATCCCATCATCAGATCTGAATTCGGTGACAATGGGACCAACTAGAAGGTATACCCTTTCAAACAAAAAAAGCAGTTTTCAAATCGGTCCACGCGTCTTCGAGTAATCGGGGAACATACATAAAAAAAAAAAAAGATTTCGACGAATTGTAAACCTCCTCCTTTTTGAAGTCGGTTAAAAACTGGAGTTTTATGTTGTATTCTTAATGTATTTATTTTAGAACCGATTTAAGTTGTTGTTTTTTTTTTTAAATTTTACTCTCACACTTCAGCAGTTGAAGATCATAACTGCTATACTAACGAGTTAGGTTCGTGACTGGTTGAGAAAGGGTTGAGTAGGAGTTTCAAAACTACAAATGTAACATTTTCATAATTAAAAGGAATTGAATTGGCAGCAGAACTATAATGTGCCCCTATTATTGTACAGATTTACAGTCACAGTTACAGGTCGTCGAATATAGCATACGTGGGTTACTATTGTCATCAGGGTGTGATATTGATATATTGGGTCATTGTCACCTATGAAATTAGCGTTATAGTCATACTTTAGTTGATCCTAATTTTTAACCGACTTCAAAAAGGAGGAGGTTAACAATTCGTCGAAATCTTTTTTTTTTTTTATGTATGTTCCCCGATTACTCGAAGACGCGTGGACCGATTTGAAATATTCTTTTTTTGTTTGAAAGGGTATACCTTCTAGTTGGTCCCATTGTCACCGAATCCAGATCTGATGATGGGATCCTGGAGAAATCGAGGGAACTCTTCAAATGTTGTAGGCACACATGACATTTTTCATTTATTTTCGAAGACTAATCAAGTATTTGCATCTAGTCATGAACATCTTAAGTTGGTGATCTGATGATGGAAGGTACAACTCTTTAGCAATTAGGAGTTGGGGGATAATTCTTTAAGTATAACATATTTCGTGTATTTTGGAAGCTATTTGAGTATTTGCCTTTAGGTGGTCATCCTTTCATGTTGGTGAGCTGATGATGTAAGGTACAACTCCTTGGAGATTAGGAGTTGGGGGATAATTCTTTAAATATAACATATTTCATATATTTTGGAGGCTATTCGAGTATTTGCCTTTAGGTGGTCATAGTCTCATGTTGGTGAGCTGATAATGAAAGGAATAACTCCTTAACGATTAGGGGTTGGAGGATCATTCTTTGTATATAACAAATGTCATACATTTTCGAGATCTATTCAAGTGTTTGCTTAGTAGTTATGACATGTCGGTTAGCGGTTAGTGATTCTTTAAATAATATTGGCATGCTAGTTCTGTTACCTTTGAAATTGTTTTTGTATTCATACAAGTTCGCCAGTTCAGGTTTTATGGCCTACTACAGTGCAGTACATTCTAATTATAAGTATTTAGAGCATACTGAATAACGATTTTATATTTACACTACTAAAAAGCAAAAAATAAAATATTTTAAAAATAAAAATAAAACCGCCTTCAAAAATTCGCCCGAACTAAAAAGTTAAAAATAATTTTGGTTTTACCTTTTACCCTATTCATTGAAATAAAACATTATGGCTAGGTACCCTACAGATTTCTTAGAAGTCGGTGCCAAGCCAAATATCTTCACTTTGCGAGTACTTATATGTATATGATAGAGCTTTGTAACTTACCTACTGTCACTCCGGTTATGCTTTCATGAAAATGACTGAGGCAGACCATTCTGTTGATAAAAGCGTAATCGGAGTGACAGTAAGTTACAAAGCTCTGTCTAATATATACCTATGAACGTTCGGCTTGGCACCGACTTCTAAGAAATCTGTAGGGTACCTAGCCATAATGTTTTATTTCAATGAATAGGGTAAAAGGTAAAACCAAAATTATTTTTAACTTTTTAGTTCGGGCGAATTTTTGAAGGCGGTTTTATTTTTATTTTTAAAATATTTTATATTATCTAAAGAGCAACTTAGATACATATTTTGGTTTCAACAGCACTGTGTAACAAAGGTTATTTCACACTAATAATAGTTTTTTTCCGTTAGAGAATATTCAAAAATAAGCTTTGAAAACAAATCTTATCATATGCTGTCGGTTCATATATGTTTGAAATTGGTATAAATGTATGATAGTTCCTTGTTTTCTGAAATAGAGTTATACAAAATACGCCTTAGAAGTGTCTAATATTACCGGTAAAATTTGGTTTATTTTTTTGACATCAAAAAAATATACCTACACAAAATTCACTGCATGGAAAATAGAGTTTTCACAAAATTCTCCATACAAAACGCCAATTTCATAGGTAATGACCAATTTTATAGGCAAGTAGGCAATAGGTATTTCAAAAACCATTTGCTTATAAAACTACGTGTATTTTATTTTGGCTTTATATAACTTAACGTACCTTTATTTTAGTATTTTTTTTAGGATTATATTCTAAGGTACCTTTTAGAGGTGATATAAGGTTACCAGGAAATCACTTACCGTCGGGAACTTCTATAGGCGCTACAGACACTACATTTTGCCCGGTAGGTAATTCCCGACCTGCAATTAAAATTAAGAAATAATGGGACGAATAAATAAATCGACAATTATATAATTACAGGTCAATTTCAGTTTGTTAGTCAGACGCCAGAGTTCAAATTTAGTTTGTCGCTTTCGAAAATTGCTTGATCATTATCTATATTAAGCTATATTATCCACTTACGAAAAGTTATCAATTAGGATAATTTGTAAAAGTATGTAATAGCGTGAAAAATGAATCTAACGCTATAAGTTTCGATGTAGTCAACATAATGTGTTACAGTTAGAAAGTTCAGTGCGGGCATAAAGCCTGTTTTATGACTACGTGCAGTAATCAAGTTTATAATGGTACCTACTGTCATTACTTTTAATGAACTTTTGTGTTTCAATGTTGTTAAAGTAAATAATTGAAAACAATGTTAATTTTCTTGTTATTCTTCAGATTTTTTATTGCATACAATTATTTTCTTGGTGCATCGTTATACTTAAAAGCTAATGATTTTGACGGCAAGGATAAGTTACTGAAGTTACGCAACACCTAAATAAATAATCTGTGTGATACAATTATTAAGTTACAGCGATCAACGTTTTACGAAGATCGTTGTGTATTTTTTAAAACTATTTTTTACTTTTTTATTGTTCAAGTTTCACCACGTGCAGGTATATCACATGTGTATTCAATTACTTGCGTGTTCTAAAACTACTCACGTCTTAATATTGGGTATAAACTGAAAGAAGTTGTTATTGACAAACGCTACATTAAGTATTATTGTTGTTCAATCGGTGAAAAAGTCAATCAGTTGGCGCGTTCAAATATTAACTAAACTATGTTCAAAATAGATTTACTGCGGCTCATGTAATTGTTCCTGTCATCCCCTGCTATTTTAGCTAGCACAGATGGTTTTTGTGGGAGAGTATAGCATAATATATGTGTATAGGTACATTACGAGCACCGCTGACAGGCTCACTCCGCGTCGGCGACAGGATTGTTCCATTATCGTCGAACGGATGAATAATTGACACTTGCAACTATGCTTTCTGGAGGAGGCAAGATATGTTCCGAACTGAGATACATACTTACTTATACTTAGCGCGATACATAATACATCCAATACTATGATTTGTACAACATATAAGGAATTTGGGTAATAATTATGGTGAAAATAATAAAATGTTAAGTTTAATCTCTATCAAATTAAATATTACTTTTTAATGCTGAATGTATTAGGTATATGGTTTTTTTATTAAATGCGTAAATACCTACGGAAGTTGATAGATCTTCTATTTCATATTGTAAATATAACATTCATGAATATTTCGTTTTACATTAGCGTACCGAAAACTTTCACGTCGTAAAACCGCTTAGCACCATAAATATTAACGATTATTCTCCAAGTCAGTAACGAGTGAGAATTAATAACTCACCACAAATGATGGCGGGAAGTTAACTTGGAGGGGTCCGTTTCATTACATCAAGTTCAGCTGCAATTATTCGTGGTGCTCTATGGCCGATCATTAATAGACCACAATTTGGCTACAGGCCGTCAAGTTTTATTGGTAAACAATTAATGAAACAGTTTACGGGTTATAATAACGAACCTACTCCGCACTTTGAACACACGATTCATAAAATTTAATGCTTGATCGTATATGTATTATATTCATTACTGAATGTGTATCCAGTAAGTGTATAATATGGAGACTCCCACATAGATAGATACCTACACAATAATGTCAGAAATGTAAAATAGTGCGATTTCATTAGTGGCAACGCGTTTTAATCAGCAAAGATCGGGCAAATGGGCGTCCTTGTTCGCAATAATGTGGACATGTCTTTATAGTTGATTAAATGATTAATCAATCAAACAATTTTTAAAACTTAAAGTTCGGTACCTTAAGGTGACTAATGATATAATTTTCATAGTTGATACCAGTATGTCAAGTATGTAGTTATCACAAAATGATTATTCGGTTAATCATTTAATCAACTTTGGAGTTATGTCTACGAGTATAAATTATAGCAAACAATGACACCCATTTGTCCGATTTCTATTAATAAAGCAGTGCAAAAAAATAGTTTTAACTTAATAGACTGGAAAAAAATCAGGAATTATTTCAGGAATTCACAAAATAGTGTATTTTAAAGTAAAATGTGTACTGTTTTTGAATGAACTAATCGTTCATTTATAAAGGTTTGGTTTCATAGCTGAAAAGTGAGAACTGAAACACTGTACCTAATGAAACAACTTAATTATCATAACCGTTATAACCGGCGCGTTTACCAAATCCAACGTTGCCTAGGGTCAGGTTTCAGGACTCCCTCTTGTAAGTTTTTCCATACAATATTTGACGGCGAAATGTTAAACTACCTAATAGGGTGTATTGATTACAATGACTTTCCTTTTTAATGTGTTAAGCCGAAAAGAATTGGTTCTTTTTAGGGTTCCGTAGTAAACTAGGAACCCTTATAGTTCCGCCATGTACGTCTGTCCGCCTGTCTGTCTGCAGCATAGTGGGCGTTAGTAGGTATTAGAAATATGCAATTTTGTATAGATATACATGTTAATTACGCCGACAAAGTGTTAGTCAAAATCTGGTGCCTCCGGTAGGTACACCTAAAGTGGGGATGATTTTTTCCTGTAACCCTATGGTGTGGGATATAGTTGAATAGGTTTTTTTTTTAAAGAATAGGGGTCTTAAAAGAAAGTTTTTCTTTAAAGTCAATATTTTCGGTGATAATCGCTTCAGAATAAAAAAAAAGTGACTAAGTAACTTTTGATCCGTGGGTCCAAAAAGATGAATATGGGGATTATTGGGCTTACATAATACTTTATAATAAAACTATTCCGAACATAATCGGCCCAACGGTTTTTGAACAACTACGGAACCCTACACTGAGCATGGCCCAACATGCTCTTGGCCGGTTTTTTTATCAAACTCTAGGGCGACTAATATAATTTTTTACAAGTTACCACCGATACAAAGCTGCTTGTAGATGTAGGTACTAATTATTATGTAATTATGTTATAGTTCATATTTTAAACGTAGCGGTGATCAAAAATACCCAGTACCGTGAAATTAGTGTCAACGTGTACATGACTGTGAGGTATTTTCAAATTCACTAATACATTCTCATTAATAAAACTCGCCAAAATTTTTTGAAAATGATTTTTCTAGTGCTTGGAATTGCATGCATGTGCGGTGTCAGTGGTGGCACTAAAGGTAATGCTCTGAAGTTGAACCATATGTCATCGTAATCAGGTTTTGCTATACCTAAGTTAAATTATGCTAAGACAAGAATTGAGAAAATTCAAATGTGGAATGCATGTGAAAACTCACTATACCACGACATATTTAATGTAATTCCGTGCTCTCGGTAATTGATACCACTCAATGTTTGTCAGCCATAAAAAAGCGAACATTATAAAGCGTACAAATGACTATTTTTTTAAACTAAATTATAGTATTATTTATACTCGCATCACAATATTTTGAGCTACAGCGGGTACTGTCAATGTTGCGACTGCAGCGAAAAATTAATAAAAGCGGCCAAGATCAGACAGGTGCTTATTCAATATAGGGTTCCATAGTAAAGTTGCTCTTCGATCATAAAACGCAGATTTTAGACATAATAAACAAAAGGTAGTATCTTAAAGGCACTCACGTCCTTTCATCTAATAAGGATTACTATGTTTGCAAAAAAATCGTGATTATTTTTATTTTAGTAAAAGTTTTAGAATTTAAAAGCGATTATTTCCGAAAATATTCGCCTAAGAAGAAACCGTTCTTGAAGATCCTAATTCTTTTCCAAAGGTCTATCCAACGGCAGCTCGGCAGATAGGTTTCCTACAACATAAGATGGAAGCGCAAAAATTTAATGTATACTAGAGGTGTTTTAATTTATTTTTAATGGTTAATTCCACCGTTTAGTTGACGACAATAACCTAATAGGTAATCATGCCACATTTGAGCTTTCTAGTGATGAAGATTACTGAGTATAGCCGCAGATGGGCTGACGAAACCCTACAAATTAACTGCTAAAACGCTATTCAACTCGTTAAATCAAGTAATTTACTAGATAGCGAGTGGAAGTTGTCATGAAAAGACCGTATAACCGAATATATTTATGGTCATGTATCACAAAGGTATTCTTGACATTACAAAGTCACATTGATAATTCTGTACGGATTGCAGGTCGCAAATCGAAGGGCAGTCCTTCGGCCCGGCCGGGTCGCCGAGGGTAAACAAGCGCTTTCACTTCAATTTCCAACTTATCCATAAGTATATTGAATTCGCCCAACCTCCATAATCACAAGTGGATAGTTTCTATTCTTGAATATTGCTTTAGATAAGTTTAGTTTAGATCACATGCAAATCTTGCATAATCATGACTTACATTTCGAGTCACATAGGTACAAAGTCTGCAGTCTTATAGATTTTTTCACGTGTAGTGAGGTAAGCTATTTTGAAGCTGCATTTCAGATGTCCAGTAAAAATATGAACAGCTTTGTGACGTGATTTAAGTTTGAATATGCCACTGACGTAAAGCTTTTTAGTGAGTTTGATGCAATTTTGTGCAAAATAACGTGGTAAAAATTCGAGCTTTCAAACCACGCTCCGTTTACATATCTTAAAAGTGAACAGTGAACGTTTTGTTTTAAAAAGGAATGCAGGTTTGAACGTCAGCCGTAGGTATCTTTTTTTAGGCACCACCACGAAAAATAGAGGGTGTTATAAGCTTAACAAAAAGGATCTGCATATAGAATAGATATACATTACACAGAGTGTATATTATTGTAGTATTAGTTACTAGTTCGGAAACTCCTTATATAATTATAAATAGATATGAAAGCAATCTGTTATCGTGAAAGGAACAACATCTTTTAGAAATTCTGATGTAATCGATATAATAAAGCCAATCTAAACTAATTTATTATAGACCATACTTTTACACTATGTACAGAATTCCTGAATATTTTTTGATATAATCTTGAGATCAACACTGGAGTATGAAACCGTGTAAATTTACGCCACTGTATTAAAAAAAACTGTCAATGTATAATTTATTTTATTCGTTAGTTTGTTATGTGGGTTGTTTCATAGTCATCAACTGAGTAATGTTAAACAGTCTGCTTGTGCTGTAGTTGACACCGTAATCTTATTTACCTACGAACGAAAACGCAAAATAAAATGATAACGTTACAGCGTAAAAGAAAATAATTTAACATAATGAATACCGGGGTCTTACCTAATAAAAATAAGAGTATATTAAATTAGGACAACTTTATTTAAATAATTTAAAGACCGCCGCTATTACGGCGAACTGATTTATGAAAAAAGTTTTACAATCTTCAAACCAATTTATGAAAAGTTTCTTTTTTGTTTTACGTGCCGGCGAGAGTCGGACAAACTGACTTCGTTACGACGATACATTCTTCGGAGTAATTATAATTATACATTGATTAGCATTCTAGCAACTATGTTCAAGTTTTTATACGTGTAGGTGATGCCCTATCCTACTGAAATACTTCGATTGTGGTGACATATTGCTTACTTTGGAGCTGTAGTTAGTTTGGGCTTAGATGTCAATATCGTCCAGAGAGGAGTCAGAGCTTATTTTTTTTTTTTAATACCACGTAGGTGGCAAACAAGCATACGGCCCGCCTGATGGAAAGCAGTCACCGTAGCCTATGGGCGCTTGCAACCCCAGGGGTGTCACATGCGCGTTGCCGACCCAATAAGAACTTGAGCTTTATGCTCTAGAGGTGGAAATGAACATTTGCGTAAGATGCGAGATAGTGCAGTGGCTGTTATGAACTACAAGACACTGCGCAGATAGGCCAGAAAGCGGTGTACGACTCTCTATACTCCTGAGCCACCTGCCCCGGTGTTGCCCCTGGCGGTCTTTTGTGACGGCAGTTACAGGGGTCAATCGAGTTGACGGCAACTCACCGCCTGTCTCGATAACAGTGTAATAACTGTTATGGCAGGTGTCTGGACCTCTTTTCTATAACTCCATCTCTAAACCATCCAACTGTCATCACCATAGCCCATTATTATTTTCCATATCATTCAATAGCCTCTTCGCCTGCTGTGACCGATTCACGGGTATTTTATTGTGCCCATGAATGAGTGCATTGCAAGCGTACACCAGAGCAGAATTCTCCCAAGGGACTCTACGCATTGGATCTATATCCCCTTCTTCTTCTGGTTCCTCTTCTAACGAAGGTTGGACAACATCATGGCTATTTTAACTTTGTTGACTGCATTACGGAATAATCCACGATTGCTAGAACTGAACCAGTCACGAAGATTTCTCAACCAAGAGTGCCTTCTTGGACGGGCGCTCCTACTCCCACGAATCTTCCCTTGAAGTATTAGCCGGAAGATCTCGTACTTGAGGCCCCGCATGATATCTCCACGTTAGCCTATTAAAAGACGGGATTTTAGGCCCATGATTCCAAAGGAGATACAAATAACATCATTTATTCAGGACGCACAAGACAATAAAATTAAAATACTAAGAGAAAAAAGCTGGTGCATCAATCACAATATGGAACTAACTCTGGTCTTCTGCAGAGTCCATTTGGTGATACCACGACATATAACAAAAAAAAAATAGATAAAGAAAAGCAGTCGCGTAATAACAACAAGAGAGTAAACAAATACTAAAAGAATAACAAAACAAAGGATAAAAATACATTACAATTATACAACATAATATTTTTTTGCATATTAAGGTCCTACTATTAGTTGAATTCAAAAGAAAAAATTGTACGCACAGCCAGGGTAAAATATAGCTGTAATATATAATAAAATATACATAGATGTGCCCCAATTTCAAATATTTTTTTTTGCACTTTGGGCACATCTATAATATATTTTACCGTGACTATACACATTTATTACACTTCTTTTTAAAAAATGTGTCGTGGAAAGAAAAATGTAGCCTTCTTGCTAAACTTGTAAATTTAGACACAAGGTGGAAGTACTAGTACCCGTGCCAATACTCGTCATCACAGCTTGAGTTGCCATCGATAAGATAAATTTAACTGTTAGGGCATTTAAAGTATTTAAACGATGATAAAATTAAATAAATGTATGTGCCTTTAATGCATCATATCCCAACTTTGAAATAATTAGCTTGTATCTAAATTATTTGCATAATATTAGGATAGAATGACATTTATTAGGACTGATCGTTAATATTTTCAATGTTCCAATATGTGTCATTCAAACATGTACTGAGGTGTCATCTATTGGGACTTCAGGAAACGCACCTGACACTCGTACAATGGAGTTGGCTAAGAAAATTAGCAATTTAGACAATATTTGATATTGTCACCCTATAAATTAATACTATTTAACAAAACTTACAAACTCCTCTCCCAAAGCACATGACAATACTTTATGTAGTTTTATATCGTGAATCAAACAAATTATATGTGTGTTCCAAAGCGTACATAAAAAAACATGTACTTGCATTTATGAAATCAGTTTTTTTTCTCTTTTACACAGAACATGTAGGTAGGTACTAGTCAATAACATTTTTGTCATCTTTGATTTATTAAGACTCTCAGTTAATAAATAATATTTATGTTGTCTTGTAGCAAAGGAATCCATAAGTTGATTGTCTCAGTTTCTTCGGAATCGCCAATAAAATCTCAGTTTTATTTGATGTGCCTTATGAGCCTTTCAACAGTAATTGTAGTAGGTACAAAGAACCCCCGTGTAGGTAATAGTAATAAATAATTCATATCAAGGCCAGTGTAGTGAGTTGGCGGTAGGTAAAATTTTGATTGTTCGGTATCCTTTGCAAAACAATATAAAAAATACGAGGAAATTGTTTAAGGTTAAGTGCGTCGAAGAGGATTTAAAATTATCGGGAGTCTTAATGTTTCTAAGTATTGTAGGTACAAGAAACGTTTCATTATTTTTATACATAGCTATCAAAACATGTTATTTATAGTACCTGCTTATTTGTACATCTTTTTTCAATTCGTTTCTTGGGGAATACAATCCCATTTGGTTATCATATATGTATTACATAAAAGGTAGTAAAACAAAAGCTATATGTGTGAAATGAACGAAAAGCTCGATAAACCTTATACGCAGGACCATATGTCTACGAATTAAAAAGAAGCCTAACAAAATAATCAAGTCAAAAAGGATAGGTACCTACTTATCTTTCGTTATTCTAACTAATCTTTCAGTAGACGCTGTTAAGACTTTAGCGGAATTCAAAATTAAACAAAGCAAAACATAATATTATTTGTCCTTGTCTGTCAAAACTCATTTCATTTTACAGAGCCATTTTAACTTTGTACTTAATTAACTTTGGAATGGTGACTTTCTAACGTCCAACTGCGACATTATAAATCTACTTCGCGAAAACCCCTAAGATTTTGTCAGAGAGTGCGTCAACCGAAATCAATCCCCTAGCATATCTGAGAAGCGGAATTTTACCCATCGCTAATGTTTATTGCAAAGATAAAATACATCCATAACTGTCATGGCCGCTGGGGATGACTCCGGATATCCGTCGATGCGTCACGGCTAAGCCGGCCCCTGTACATTCTGTTTGTGATTCTGCCCCTTGTTAACTGAGTTATGTTATAGAACACAAGTGCTTCTTGTCTGCGACCCTCTGAATAAATCTTATACTTGAAGGAGCGCGGAATTTATTTCCGTAGTGATGTTTATTTAGAACCCAAGATTTTTTTGTTGATTGCTTATTACAGAGTTATGGTTGGAAAATTACAAAACGTTTCTGACAGTATCAGTCTGATTACAATACAATACAATAACTCTTTATTGCACCTCAAAGACAAGTACAAAACAAATAATAAAAGTACATGTTTGAAAGAGGTAAACAAAAGGCGGTCTTATCGCTAAAGAGCGATCTCTTCCAGAAAACCTTTGGGTAGAGGAGATAAGGAAGTAAAAGTTGATTACTTCAACTACGAGTATAAAATTTAGTATTGGAATTATATTTAATGACAGACTATTCAGGTGATAAGTAAGGTTTTTTTGTATCGATAATTATACAAATTGTATGTAAATGTATTATCATGGTGACTTGTTTACTGAAATGGCAACAGAGAAACAGGAAACGAAGAAAGAAGTGTACTTATCAGTGCCGGTTGGAAGATTGCCCATGAAACTAATGGAACAGCGACGCGGCGCCAGAGAGGCTCTAGATTTTGGTAAACATTTTTTGTCCTGGCTAACTTTTGGTCAAACATATAAATTGAATTAAAAAAACAAAGTGTACCTAAATAAAAGTCGGTACCTACATACTCATCGCCTCTATCCGTTCTTTGATACTTATTGTGAAAAGTTTATACGAGTAGATACGAAATAATATATCACCATTACGCCTTTACATTTTAAGAAAACATGTTTGATTTCAATAAAATTATGAATACCTGCTTTAGTTAAATCCATTAGGTACCCATTTTTAATAGCGATAAACTTTTTAAAGTTTTCGGTAGGCATATAAATATTATAACTTCTTTGTTATTACCTTTGCTTCGTATCCTATTTTTCCGATATGAATGTAAGACTAAATACTCTACATACTGTTGCTAGCTTTCGTTTATAAATAGTTCCATTCAAACTTTTCAACGGTTGTCAATAAACTCAATAAAAATGCTAATTGCAACTCACCTGTCGTGCTGCTGCAGGATGTCAATAGCGCTATCCATATTACACAGTATAAACGTATAAAAAGAGTCATTTTCGCATGAACATGAGCAGAAGTTCTCATCGAATTCATCTATGTGTTTGGGTGCGAGCGCGTGTCGTAGTAGACGCTAGGGCGGCGAGCGAGCGACCCATCTCTGGGAGGGTTCCGGAGGCACTGCTGCGGGGTGCCGTGCCGTGCCGTCGCACCCGCTGCCACCCGGCGCCCGGTACTCGGTACCCCCAGATAAACAAGGGCGCCAGAACCGGGAACAGACAAGCCGTCTCGCGAGCCATCCGACGGAGATTTGCTGTGGACTGAATATTATTATAAGGCAATGCGATTAACTTGATTCCGAACATTAAATTCTTTCGAATTCAATGATGTCTCTTTTCGTGGGAGGAAGGTTGCATAATGACGAGCACTAAATGCGGTCGCCAGTTAGTGTACCTATTCTTCTGCAGCTATTTGTGTCATTGCACATGGAAGGAATACCTTGTCACGACTCTTAAAATACACCTTATGTGTTCTTAAATAAAGTCAATTTTAAACACCGTGCTGAGGTACCTTTCCGTGTGCACTGATACTGATACTTTTAAATTTTCCATCATAAATCTAGTATTTTTCCTGTAAAGTCACTTAGCCGGTAGTCATGAAATACCTTGCTTTGAAATTCAGTAAAGTAAATGAACCAATGTTAGTCAATGTCAATGTCTTAGTGTCCAATAGATGATGCCCAAATGTCACTTCTATTATAATAACATCAGGGCCCTATTTCATCATGGCGGCATGTGAGACAATTGTAAATAAATAGGTGTTTTTCATAGACTACGGTTATCGCTTACCATCGAGCGAGCAGAGTAGTAAGCAGCACGTGGACCGTCCTATAGTATTATCAAACCGCGATTAGAATGGGATTCGAAAGTATTCTTGACACAACAGTGTATAAGTCAATCTAGAATATATTCATCGTTAGATCATTAATAATTTATATATTTATTACAGGATCTCAACTTACACATAATAAATCCGCTGCAGGCTTCGTCAAGATGCTACAAAATGGAATCAGCAACAAGCTTCGTCATACACACCAGCTTCGTCATAGTTAGATTCATATATTTTTAGTTTAAGTGCAGAAACTTATAGACAATAGATTAATGAATCGCTCACTACATCTATAAACAACTCTTTTCTTGGTAAATGTTGTGTCATTTGTTGTGTCAACAGTACTCTCAAATCCCCTTCTGATTTAGGTTTGATAATAAGTGGCGACAGTAACCTACGGAAGACAGTGATTTCAGTAACAGGCGGTATGAATTCTCCTGATTATGAGTTAATCGACCCTTGATTAACTCTTAATTAGAAGTTTTGTGATTTTTTGGTTGTCTCCATAATGAAAGTTGGGGGAGATGCTACCCTGTATATGGTCTTCATTATTAGTGTATGTGCACTCACTGTGTGTATGCGCCTTTCCATGTATATCAGTATGATTTGGTCCCGCAATCTTTCAACACTTTCCCTGTGCATGCAACACAGTATCAATTGGCTATGTAAAGTTTTCGGAAAGTATGAATATTATATTTTTCCCTGATAGCTGTCGTCTTAAGGTTCAAGAAAACGGGAGGTTTAAGTGAGTGAGGTGTGTGCAGTTTTATGGATGAATAGAGCCTAATGCGTTCGTCCGCAATCCGTACAATGAAACAGAAAAAAAAAACGTCAATTTCACTCGTGTCACATTCATTCATTATTTTTGTGTCTGATTCAATATTGTTGAGTCCTGGGTGCAGTGAGGGATTCAAGCGCCCAAGACAAAAACAGGAGGCGGGCGGAGACGAGCGACGCGCCGGGTTTGGCAACTCACTTTTCGGGCGGTGCTTGTAACACATTTTGCTTAACGAAATTAGACTTTATCGTTATAGCAATAAAGTGAAATTATATTATCGCCCGGCGGGTGATAATGAAATTTCATATAATATTATAACGCGCTTTTTGCCAAGGGAACAATATCTTGCTTTTTGTGAGGTTTATATGACATATAATCCGGCTTTGACGAGCATGAGGTGTGAAAAATAAATTAAAACCCCAGGTTTATTGACCAAGGGATTACTTTTTAAGGTTCCGTAGCCAAAATGGCAAAAACGGAACCCTTATAGTTTCGCCACGACCGTCTGTCCGTCCGTCCGCAGCATAGTTCAGTGGCCGTTAATACTAGAAATCTGCAATTTGGTACAGATATAGGTACATATTAATCATGCGAACAAAATGGTACAATAAAAACTAGAAAATAATATTTTTTTTTTCGGGTACCTCCCCAACTGGTGAACTGGGGATGTTTTTTTTATTTGCTGTAAGTCTATATTTAGGTAGTGTGGGGTATCATTGAATAAGAAAAAAAACACAGGATAGTACTTTAAAATAAAATTATTTCGAACATAATCGGCCCAGCCGTTTTTGAATAACTACGGATCCTTCACTGAGCATGGCCCGACATGATCTTGGCCGGTTTTTTTTTAAACTAGTTCCTTCTTAGTGGCCAGGGCAAAAACGTAAAAAAATAAAAACGCTGCATTAAGGTCTTAACACACTAAATGTATGACATCGCTGTGCAATGTAACTTTTATATTTTATCTGTTTGTTGTTGTATTTTACAGTAAATAAATAACACACGTTGTTACAAATTATTGCTCATTGATTTTTATAAATAACACGTTCTCATTGGTAAATTTTAAAGGTAGCAGAAGTTACATTTTAGTGTGGCTAAACGCCATGATCCCGTACAACACATACAAAAAAAGTTACAAGCAGTCCGAGAAAAGTCTCTGAAATATTTTTCGAAACGTCGTATCTTATTATAAAATCCGTGTTAAGTTAAGATACGACCTACCTACGGAACCCTAAACTGAGCATGGCCCGACATGCTCTTGGCCGGTTTTTGTTTATTTTAACATTTCTGTCAGTGGAATTAAGTGCGAAATTTAAAGTTATCTTGGTTTTTCAGCACCTAGATGGGTAAGTTACATAAAATATGTATGTAGATAAGCCTAATCAGTTAAGCTTTTCAAAAAAATATTTTATCACCAAATTCTAAGGGTTCGGTAAGTAGGTAACTAGTATATTTTAAGTAGTCTTGAGATAAGTCGTCGAATATTACTTGCTTTAGGTAATATTTATAAAAACTGCGTGTAGTATGAAGTATATTGTATAAATATGCTTTTGAAAATAAACTAAGAGGGTAAAATGATTGAGTAAATCCGCAAATCAGCAGCAGAGACATAATAAATAGACGCCTTGACCCAGTTGCTTGAGTGGAAACCGCAGCCGAGAAACGGCACTTTATTCCCTGATAGGTAACCGATAGAGAAAATAATGTTTTCCTCCTACATTTCCTAGGACATCGATAACGAGTTAGGTAATTAAGAAAACGATTTACTTTATAACTTACTTTTGAATCTTGGTAAAAAATTATTTCAATGTTCGTTATCATAAAAATTGTTATTAAATTAGTACGTCTACTGCCATGTAGGCACATGAATACTTAATAAATACCTGCCGAGGTTTTCTCGAAGTATGCTTAGTACGGCCATCTTCATAAAGGATCATATTCAAGTTAATTCTCGAAATTGCGGAAATCTATGTTAGCGGTAGGACCGCTGCTGACCACTTAATGGTCAATGCCAAATAAGCTGCTAGATTGGCCTTTTTATTTTTTTTATGGTATTTTTGTCTCTAACATTAAGCAGCACAGTACGCTTCTATTCAGTTAATATGCACGTGATACATCATTCATACACGGTCAGATAATCGGACAAACGTATTCGACGTAGCTGTAAGAGTTCATCCAGTGCAAGCAAACGATAAACACGACACGGGTTGTTTCAAGAAATAAAACCGTTCGCTTTACATTACATAAGCATTCTAACATTGCACTGCATAACGAGTAGTGTCTGTGGAGAGGATGTTGAGTGTTATTGCAATATCATACAACAGTAGTCTCGCGACACTGCTCTCGGACGCTAGACACTGTTGTGAGACCACTGCATCGCAATAATGCTCTTCTTAAGTGCAGTCCCCTTACTAGACGGCTTTTGTGTCAGCGACTGTGGCAGTTACATTTTCTAGGTATTTCAATAATTGAAACTAAAATATCTCATTTTGTTAATTGGGTTATAGGAAAAAGGGGTAAAAACATGAACATGGAATTTAAGAACATGTTGTCGATGTCACTCACATGAAACATGATACATTTTCTACGACTACATAAAACTCATCATTCATATGATTTTTCCCAAATAAAAAGCTTAATACATTTTTGTTAAGAACAGTATTAAGAAAAGATCAACCACTTCTAGTGTCTTTTGTAGAACAAAGAAACCAATTTTAAAACACAACAAAGCCTAAGCCTCTGAGTACGAGTAGGTACTTATTGTTATGATTTTTTAGATAGACATGCTATTTACATATTTATGCGCGAGCTGGCTCTACTGAGTCATAGATTTTGGGATCAGTCTTTAAGATAAACATCTTTCATCCGAACAACAGTAGGGCACACGACCAAAAATCTTGGCAATCTTTATGAATACGCTTCGTCCTGATCAAATAGTGGTTGGGGTCACCCGACTGCCAAGCAGCCACGAAGTCGCCGTCGCCACGGAGTCTCGTCGCGCCGGTTTGTTCACCCCGGAATGTAGGATAACGACGTTTGTTACGAGTGTTACTGCCACTGTGCGTCAGCTTTTAACTTTGTTTTGCTGCAGAGAAATCGTTTAAAGGATCGCCCGTTTGTGACTTACTTACTACAATGTTCAAGCGTGAGATTCGAATATTTAAAAATATTATCGAACTAGATTACTCACGTAATTGAAGTCGATGATTGCTCGACATGTTACACACGTCGTAGTACACGTTGGGTTTTGACCAGGGGACCCTCTTAATAGGTTGAAACATGTCGAGCAATCGTCGACTTAAATTACGTGAATAATCCGGTTCGATAATATTTTAATATTCAAGCGTTCAAAAAATTAATGTTTTAGGTACCAGTAATGAAAAAGCATACCTACTGTAAACCTTTACACCCTACCTAGGTATTAAACCTTCACATGACTAAGGGCGCTGGCATGGCATGACATGACACATGAATTCTATTTAAGAATGCTTGCTGTCTCTGTCAGAAATTATGGTTCGGTCTAGGAAAGGCAGTCGTGTGCAGAATAATAATTGTTATCGTGATATGATTAACAATAATGATTAATATAATACAATATGTAGTGAAAGACTATCATTCAAAAATCTCCCATGACATTCTGGTGGAGACTTCGGCTACGAAGATCATCATATAGTCATAATATTTATAGGATATTGTGTAATGTATCAATGTTTTGTGAATTGTTGTGTACAATGGTAACATTACCATATTATACAAACCTATATTATGTTTTACCATTATAGTTAATAAGTATATCATTAGCGTAGTTTTATCATTTTTTTTAATATTGTTAGGTATATCTAATGCTTAATTTGTTTCATAATTGTTTAATGTACTTACCTACTTATTTACGAGCGATTCCTTAAATATGTTAACGTTTTTGATCTTGAAGCCTTGAACTTTCTACATTTTCTGTTTTTATAAAACAATTAGAACATTCCATAGGTATTATTTTCTACCGGCAGTAAAAATACAGACAATATAATATAATAGACGTAGATATTGATACCTGTTGAATTTAACAACGGAGTATATAATTTGGCTGCTCAGAGTTCATTTCCATAGCAGCTTTTATCCTAAAACGGATTCCCGTCACGTTCACTCCATTAGCTGATTTACAATCGGAAATGGCCAGAGAATAAATGTCGTATTTAAGAGAAAAATTTGATTCCTTCCTTCCATTTCAAGGAACAACAATTTCCTATTATTCATTTCCATTGCGGAGTACATTTATGTTTGCGGATGATGACAAGGTGCCAGGCCGAATTATGTTTACATTTGTGGAAAAGTAAAATCCGACAGCATTTTCATGACAAACCAAATATTTATTTTGTTTCGTTTCAAAATAACGTCGAGTAGGTCGAAGTCAAGACCGATATCAAATATACTTCAGGGGCCTATTTCTCAAAACCTTGTAACTTGTAATACAAGCGGAAGTCTTTATCTAACTTATGGTGTCAACAAGAGACTTCCACTTGTATTACAAGTTACAAGCTTTCGAGAAACGGTCCCCTGGCCCCTATTTTTCCATAGTGATAGGTGTGACAGTTGTAAAGATACTATTTGTCCTATAGTCCGCGTCCATAGGCTATCCATAGGGTACCATGTACCATGGGATTGGCCATGTGTTTCTTTGCCAAAGTGAATTGCTTTGCAAGAACTTTAATAAATTAGCAGAAGATATTTAGGGCTTGTCCATTTCTTGCGGAGTAAAATTACAATTATCTCAAGAAACACGACAATTGTTGCGTAATTCCGACACAGGCCGAACTTCATGTGAAGAATTAAGCTAAAAATCTTGAAAAATCCGCCAATCGTCACTACTACATGTCACACCACTAATCATTTTTATAAATAATTCCATGTCTGTAAAAGTGATATTTTACTATTGTCGCACCTGTCACCATGGTGAAATACAACACCAGGCCCCTATACCCCAAAACTTTACCAAGTTTACAATTCTACAAAATTGTCAACTTTTTGTATGGGAATTTATACAATTTTGTAGAATTGTACGCTTGTAAAGTTTTGTGGTATAGGCCACAGGTCTAAGCAATACTCGTGACTGCACTTGTAGTTATATATATTTAGCCAATATAATGTCCCACTGCTGGGCACAGGCCTACTTTCATATATGAGAGGGATTGGGCTATAGTCCCCACGCTGGCCCTAAGCGGGTTGGGAACTTCACATACACCCTCGAAGTTTGAATTTCTTCGCGGATGTATGCAGGTTTCCTCACGATGTTTCTTCACGATATATTATATTAAAACTTTGATGTTGGTGAACTAAGTCTTTTGTCTTATATGACGTTTAATCTGTGCCTTCTAATGTAAAAGTGCCAATTGACTAACGAGAGGGAATACGAAGTCTACTACTGTATGAAACCTTGTCATACGCGGAAGAAGTCGCGGATGGAGAGCTAGTTATCTATTTTTAATTATAATTAAAGTTACATACGAGTACGATGAGTGATCATTAGTGTTATTTAATTTTATTTCATATTAAACATTGTAAAAATAGCATAGTACTGCGGCAGAACAGTATAACTCAAAATGTGTTTTAGAGAGAGCGCATTAATCTTCTTTGAAACATTTTTCAACTTTTGTTTTAAAAATGAAAATTCAGTGCATACCTATGTTTCTGTAGATATGATGCTAGTATATTCTATTTATCATTGCAACAACATTTGAAAGCCTTAATGAAACTTACACAGCTATTAACATCTACCTACTGCTTTCCTCATGCAATAATTAGTAAGAAATAAACACGCACTGCTTAAATATTGCTATTTAACTACCTGAGCATTTCTTTTATTTTGTCCATTTCCATAATTTTTAATTTTGTAAAATCTACTCAGAAACACGAGTTTCGACCCCAATGGGAAAGATATGTGTCATGGATTGAAATTTACCCATAAATTCAAAATTATGAAAATGGACAAAATAAAATAAATGCTTACCTAAGACAGCCAGTAAAGGTGATTCGCTTTGCGTTACTTTTTATCTGCTTATCTCAATCTGTTTTCGAATTATAGGTAAAGTAGGCAGTAGTTATAGACCCTTGAAATATTTTTTTCTATTTAATTTTAAGTTCAAAAAGATAATACACGAATGAAATAAAAATGCCATTTACACATTAATGTCAGGCGTTTTAAATTGAAACACGATTCTGTGTTTAATACTGAACCAGAATCTAATGGAACGGTTGATTAGCTTTTCATCCGACATTCAACTCCAGCTGCTTAGATTGGTTATTATTCAAAGACACGTCTTTACTAAAACTATTGCACCTACCGACACCGATGCCATAATTAGATCCCTTCGAAATGCAAAACGAACCGAGTTGCCCAAACATTCTAGTCACGTGAAACAGGGCCCGCTTAGTTGTTAATTTTCCTGAATGCGTCTCACTTGTGTCGGTAATCGAACTCGAAACTTTATGAGTGTGGTATCAAATACACGTGTCTACGGACGGCGGGAGTGGATAGTTCTACAACGAAGTTAACTGTACGAGACAATAAACATTCTTGATTATGTACGGAGCTTTCACGGCGAATATACAGTCGCCTAATGAAAATGGCTATATCTTTGATTAGAACCTTCGTTAGTCGAAAGGTTTCAATAATTTGAAGTTGCTCGACACTGTCGTTGGTTTGCATGAATCGCGAAGTAACCTAATCAAAAGAAATATTCCTGCTATCTATAATTTGTAACTAATAAATTGCATTAACTCTGTATTTTAATACTGAGTGCGCCGATTTGAGCCGATATATCGCACATTAATATTTCAATTACATGACTGAGTGGTCCACTTGTTTAATAACTTGTGCATTATGTAATGTAACTTCACAGTATGTGGTAGGTTAGTTACCTAATATTTGTGTTATAGTCGTTAATTATGTAATTATGAAGCTTACAAGTGCCTGATAGGTGTAAATTATAGAGAGATTATTCGCCTTTTTTATTTCTGTACTTTATTATACAGTGTGTGGCCTAAAACCGGGGCGAAAATTTAAACGGTGCATTAATAAGCTGATCAATAATCATTTCCATATATTGTAATTAAAAAAAAAAACTTTTTTTTGTAATTTTTTGTTTATGTATTTTTCATTATTATGGGTTAATTTACTTGAATTAAAAGTTACCAATAGCTTATCATTTTTGAATCATTGAAAAATGTACAATTTTTTTAAACCGTAACAAATTAGTGTAAAAATAAAAACAAAATTATTGTTATGACTTCGTACCTGGTATACTATCAAGATGTCTTTCGACTGACAAGCTACGACATCGTGATGCCAAGATCCAGTACTAAAGGTCCATAGCTTTGAATGATAATATCTCCGAACTTAACCACTTTGAAACACCGGGACCTTTACAGGATTATTGCCGATAGTCTAAGGAGTCACTCATTTCATTTTTCTCCCGTGCTAAAGGCCTCACACTGTATATTGGTCACATTTTGAATTTATAAGTTGACCAAATAATTAGCATAATCGGGATTACATAAAAAAGCAAGTAGGTTTTTGCCCACCAGAGGTAAGCTTCAGGTGGCGAATCGTTAAATAACATTGAAATGTACACACACCCATGTCCAAATAGAATATCAGGTTGATTATATAGATAAAATGAAATGTCTGTAACTTTCTATTATCCCTGAACGTTATTTAATGTTATTACTTCTTATAATATATTATAACTAAAATGTTCTTCAAAATAAATTGCATCGCTATTGTACCTATCCAATAAAATTTATTATCAGTATTGAATTGAATATTTTTCTTTTTCGGTATAAGGAAATCATGGTGTCCATCATTATAAATTTCACTAGATAGCTGAATAAATAAATATAATCAGTCATGTATAAGCCTGTCAATATAAACCTATCAGCCTATTATTGACTGAATGATTAAAAACCTACATCAAAATGAGACGGCTAGCAATAACTAATTCTACGTGTAGTCGCTGGAACTTCCGTCTACTAAGTTTCCATCCTGTATGAAAGTTGGTAAATCAGCAAGAAAATGCAGATTGAAGGAAAGCTATTTCCAACAAAACGCTCCGCATCGGCTCAGAAATTGGTTCCTCTTTTCGCTCCACTGCCCGAAGAAAGTTGCTGCGCTACAACCTATTTTTATTATTTCGTTCCTGTTTCTGTTGTCTGATAGATGTTTGATTTTAATCTCCGGTACGATTTATTGAGATATGCCACAAAGAAAAATTACTTGTTTTATAAGTATGGACATTTAATATGTCTAAAGTTTCTGAAGAAACATTCGTTGAATATTCAGACTCAGTATGCACTCATATTCAGAAACGGATTATACAAACATTAGCTACTCAATATCTAGGAAAGTTCAGTCGAAAACAAAGTTATCTGACCCACCCTTACAGACTTATCATCATGTGAGCGCCCACTGCTGAGCATAGGTCTCTCTTCGAGTACGCCATCGCCATTCGTCTCGTTCTTGTACCAATCTTACCGAGAAGCCGCGATTCAGATACATACTTATACAGACAACCTATACAGAATTTGTATGTAGAATTTTGTATATCTAATGATATACAATAAACAAACACGCAAATAGTAACTGGCGGGGTCTATTGGATAAGTGCGATTTCAGGTTACAATCTTGAGATTGCACTTACATTATGCTTGTGCATATTATGCACTGCATAATGTCCTTTTATATAAGTAAACAAGACAACGGCTATGCCAGTTTATGAGTGTTACCTCTTGAAAAGCAAGCAAAAATTGTTATTTAACGACAAGACAGTTATACATTTTCTCGTTTTCATATTTTAATACTTAGGTACCTAAAATACTACATAGGTACCTAAGTTATGAAACAGTATTTATCTGTCTTTTGTTACTATCCCTTAATCGTAAACGTCCATCTTCACCATTCTAGTAAAAATGTGTTTGTGTCTTAATTCCAACAAATACCTTTGCCACATACGCCGAGTGACTACTAATCACATTTTCAACTAAAATGTAGGTACTTTACACATGTTTTCACAATTATATTTTCATAACATTCATAACGAAAAATAAAACTCGAATTAAAAAACGAGTGATCGCACGTGAAAATTAGTCACGAATATTTTCGCATGAAACATTAATCCCTATTTATGAAAGTCACAATCGAAAAGCTATTGATTGACTATCGATACACTACGCGTGCGCATGAACCTAAAATTTCTACGCCAAACGGTTCAAAATCGAACTGAATAAATTATAAGAATAAATTATATTAAGTTTAAAAAAATCGGCATTTTCAGCCTCAGCCGTCGCCTTAAATGTAGTTCGTTGAAGATAGATTGGTGCCAGGGTGTCATGTAGTAACCCAGACCAACATCAGTCCCATGCTTCAAGGAACCAAAGACAAGTCAGGAGGGCTACCATGACCTCTTAAATGCGATTCAGTTTAAGTTCGGCCTATCAATTTTTGACAGTAAAGTTATTCTATGGAACTGACACAATGCAATTTAGTTTAGGTCCTAGACTGAATCGCATTAGTAGATGGTCGTAGCCCCCCTGATCTCTTACCATCAACTCTGTATCACCTTCAGATAAATTAGGATTTCAATTAGCACGAGGCTACATAAAAGCTAAACAGCATAGACTTAAATTTCTGATTGATTCAGTTATTTACTTCATGATGCATATACTCGTACACATAATACATAAATTTGGTGAACTTTACGCGATTGAACAGCAAACGTAAATAAAATATTAAACAGCCAGAATTTATTCATGTGTTTTGCTTAAAAGGAAAATGAAAAATAAAATTGTCCCAACTCAATTTCGTTGTTCTCTTGAACAGACGAAAACCTTATCTCTCTGCCTTTATTATTTTCCAAGTCCGTCCGCAATATTATGCGAGACGGCACGGCAGATGGATCAGAAAACATAAATCTGACGTCTAAACATGTTTGCGCTGAAAACGCTTACTCCTAGAGGTTTTTTCTGGCTCTCCCCGCATTAATATTACCGGATTCCCTGTCGCTTAGGCACTCATTACACTAAGTAATATCGACTGTGATCCGCTGTCCAATTAATGTATACGTCTCGCCTAGCAAGCGACACCCGTGAAATTAAACGAAAAGGACGAATTCTGTTATTTTATTTGAATACGCTAAGTTAAATATTGTGAAAAAATGTTAGCAACATTGAAAGCTCAATTTTACATAACGTATCCTGAGGGCATGGGGTATTTTCTACTTTGCTAAACGACGCGTATCGTTATGTAGGTACGTACTTAAACTCCCCCAATATCCATTTCAGGCGCATTTTATTTTTCCTAAAACATTTAAAAAGGAACTGAACAACTCAATGCGTTCAGTTCGTCACCTCCCCTTACGTATTTATTAGCCTTCACGCTCATAACGGCAGTTCACACTCTGCGGGCTTTGTCAAATTGTCGGCATTCCTTACCCGCGCCGCGCATAGTTCGCTCACGCTAGCGCCCGCCGAAAGCGACCGACGAGTCCCGCGGACCCGCGATACATTATGCAAAACATATCATGCCTCAAAAATATTTTTTCCGAAGTATACCTGGAAACATCGAGGTTATGCTATAACATTTGATTTATTTATTGGCGTCTCCTCTGTTATTATAATAAGAGTAGGGTTTAGGGTCCAATGAATGAGACAATTACCAACTTCGTATTTGAGCAGTGGTTTATTCTTCACCAATTCGCGAGATTAAAACATCAATCTTGAAATAACAAAGCGTATGAGACAATGTCTGCAACTGACCATTTCGATGACAAGAATGCCCCCACCGACCATCAGTCAGGTTACTTATAGGACTTAGAGGGTCCGGGCGGGTGCAGGTGGCGTGACGTCATAGTGGCGTGATCGCCTGATCGATCAGGTCAGGTGCAGCTGTTGTTTTTGTACATTGATTACTATTGGATATTTTTCACATTTTAGATTCTACATGATGACGCCGCCGTCATATTTTATTTTTAAATGGGTAATATTATTGCGACATTGCTTACCATCAGAGGGGCGGTTCCTATACTTGTTTGCCAGCTTAGTGGTATAAAAAATATATAGTCATATTTTTATGATTTAAACTTTTACGATTATCATTATCACTCATATTTTAACGAAAAGCTATCTGGTCTTAATCGCGTAAACTTCCGTTTAATTTTATCCTGACGTAACGTAAATTAAACATAAGTTTACGCGATTAAGACCCGTTTGTCGTTAAAATATTAAGCTTTAGTGTTTAAATATCAATAACGATATAAATAACCGAATTCTTACATATCTTAATTTGTTTGAGTTTATCCTACAATTCTTCAAAAATATTTCCCATTTTGTCTCATTCCTTACCTAACTAAAGATTTAGTATGACCTGATTTTATTCTAAGTAGGTAATGACTGTGATGTTGCAAAATAAAGTATCGTTTAAAATTAGTATAAATATAGTTATAATACAGTTGATGGTTAACCTAAGTGGGAGAAACTCAAAGAGTCACAAAGTCCACATTATTTTTTAAAAATTATGTTTGTTTAGTCTTAGAAATAAATATGGATGTGAAAATCTTGCTACTAAACTGAAAACTTCAACCATTTACGTCGTATAATATAAGTATTTTATTTAACTTCACAGGCAGCGTGTTTACTTTAGCGATTGGATATTTAGGGTGAAGTGGGCTGACGTCGATTTATCAAATTTAGCAATGCCACACAAAAATGCCGTCAATATGGTTATATTACTTGGAAGACAAGCATATAAACTTAGTTTTTTTAGAGAAATAGAGAGGGATCAGACGAACGACGTATCGACAAATAAACATTTTGACAGTAACAGAAATTAGGAAGTGTGGCAGTAATATTACAATACATGTCACGAACGTATTTATAAAGTCAGCACAGTACCTACCTATAATGTGTGTAAAGAAACATGATACTTATTTCTAAGTTTTAACAACACAGAACGGTACAGATTTCTTAGAAGTTATTATAATACTTATAATTAGAAAAAATATGTAATACGGTCAAGATCAAAGACATCTATGCGGGCATAATGCAAATAATTCTGATAACCATATTGAGGAAAGACATACCTATAAATTTATTTTTTAACTAATCCCGAAGTTTGATGTGAATTTGTTTGGTCCAATGACATTAATGACATTTCAGGAATGGTACGTCTTATCGTTAAATTAATACTTACCTGCTTATCCGTAACATGGCCCGTAAATAGTATGGTAGGGCTTTATTTAAAAAGGTATAGTTTAATATTGATTATTGATGATTAAAAATACTTATTTATCAGCGCGTTACATTATCCAATTCAGTAATATTAGTTAGGATCCAAACTTCAGTCTGAACAAGTCCCAACCCCAATTTAATTTCCTCAAAAAGCAGCCATGCAAATCAGGGGGTAAAGATACAAGCACTTGGGGAGAGCCACATTTTTTGCACTAAATCCAAACAACGCAGAACACGCAGTTAGTGTCCGTGACGAGCGTGAACGAATGACGCCGCATTTTTCTTGCTAACTCCCGTCGCCTCCGCAATAAACAATTCACGGAACCGAAATGCTCACCGCTACTTGGAGGAGAGAATGGCTTGAATTTTCCTGGGGTGCTAGATAGTTTGGCGCTTATTTCAAATGTTAATAAGTACGATGGATATAAATAGTATTTATATCGTATACCAAACATCTTTTTCACTTCTCACGCTTAGAAAATGCGCCTTAATGTTGCGCGTAGACTCACCTAATATTTTGTGGTCTTCGCTTGCCTCTGTTGAAAATGGATCACTTTATGCCCTTATCATTCAAGTCATTGTTAAAAGAAATGTTTTCAAGTTACCTTTGGACTTTGTAAAAGAAAACAGACAACCAAGCATAATTTTTAATCCAATTATACAAAGTTAAACCTCGCATACAAGCATTACAAGCTGTTGACAACTGGTTCAGCTGAGTGACTCAATTTTAATAATTCGATATTTTTAGTTGTGTCTTTAGCTGAAACATGGTTATAAATATACAAATGGTGTATAAGTCAAACTATTCTTTATTCAAGTAAGCTTATTGATAAGCATTTTCGAATCGTCTGACATTATCAAGAGAGAGAAAAAAAAATCTACTACTGGTTCAAACCCTACACCGTTCCTGAGAAGAACCAGTAAGAAACTCAGGTGGACTTACTTTTTTTCAAAACAGTATAATGATACATCTTATTAAAATAACATGCATTAAAGTATTTATTACATAAAAAAAAAAAATATAATAGACATTTTTATAAAAAAGAGAAATAAATAAAGAATCGTAATATTAAACAATAATAATTATTATTGTACATGTTCACAATATTATTAAGCATCTATATCTATACAGAACTATATCTATATACTTAATATAATACTTAAATGCAATTAATATCAGTTGTATACATGTGAATGCTCCATATTACGTATTAGAGTTTAATTCAGTATGTGAAATGAATAGGAAAGGCAGTGCATTCAATCAAGTTAATGGCAGGCAGAAACGGTACATAGAACACTCTTACAACGTTATCCACTGCTTCAATAAAAACGCATCTCAAGAAGCTAGTTTCATTTGTTTAATTTTATTCTTTAGGTACAGAATATCAAAATATCTACCTAAATACAACTGGAGTGAGATATTATGTACTCGTATATTGTAAATAAAGGTGTTTCATTTGATTATTTTCTACTGACTCCAATAGTAACTCGTTATTTAATTAATGCCAATATTTAAGTAACGCATTCGATGTTCGAATATATTGTAAATCCAGGGATTTTAAACAGACCAGTACATATGTAAAATACGACTGTGGCTACTTTATCAAGATGGTTGCAGACTTCAAAATTAACTACTATATGGCAGAGCATTTCATTCGGTTGCTATTTATAATTTTGTTTTCCATCTCAGAAATGCAGAATTTTGAAAGGATTTACCGTTTCATTCTCCTGAAAGTATAATAATATATTTCAATGTTAGATCTCATAATTATAGCAAAGACAAAATACCGAGTTTAGTAACGCCGGAGGTGGGATTTGTACCCACGTCCTTAGATTTCGCGGCTGATGGCCGAGTGTTTACACTCGGCCATTCCAGCCGGCCACGTGGTTCAAATCCCACATCCAGTGCTGGTAAACTCGGTGTTTTTTCCTTGGTATATGACATGACATCAAATATTTAAATTTATACATATACAAAAGAACATTTGAGTTATTCCATAAAATAAATAATAAGTAATAAATTTCATGTTTATGCAATAACTAGTATATGGCTCATGCTGGGATGTACAAAAATGGGATGTATAAAATTCTTTAAGACTTATGGTAAATTAATCGTGCTTGGCAAATGTAAGAGTGATGACTGATGAGACATCTATTTTCAAGCCATCGGATGGCGCGAGTGTTTTGTGCAGGGCTAGTGACATGAAGGGAGGCGAGTAGTTCGATAACCCGCGTAGCTAAAAAGGATTTTTTGCTAGTTTCCATCAACCCTAAAATAACAGGAATATAGTAATTGATTAGTCTACATAATTATACTTTTTGGTCATAAATGTTATGTTTTTTTGTGATTTCGTGAAAGGGAAGTGTTACTTAACAAATTGTTAATATTAAAGATTGATGACGGGCAGCAACGTCATCATAGTGAACAACTAGACACACTACTAGGCCAAAGCGGAATAGTAATCGCAATAGTGTGTCTAACTGTTCACTATGATGACGCTGCTGCCCGTCATTAATCTTTAATTTCTAATCTTTTATCGTTTTTTCGTCCTAAAAGAACTCGTTTGCATTGGGTCTCGTATAGGTAAATCATGATACCTAAATAAATAGCTATATCATATTTTTGTCCAGCATTTTTCACCAATGTGGCTGAAACTTAAAAGACCTAAACAAATGATTACACAAATAAAATAAAAAGATTGTCAATTTGTGATTCCAGTCACAAAGTGAGCTTGTTTGCTCGTGAAAACGAGTAAAGTGTACCAAACGAAGGCGGTCAGCGCCCACTGCCGTTGGCCGCCCTCCAGTGCATTGATTTAAATGTGTAAGAGCTCTCTGGGTACACTCTCCAAATTATCTACTGAATTTTGATGCCAGATTGTAGTAAATGTTTTATTACCTACAGGGAAATCACAGGTAATACAAGGTTATCATTATCATACACACAGAATGTATGCAGGTGGGTTGTAATTCTCTCCTCAACTATACACAGCGGGTCTTACAACTTAAACAAAATAGAACATATATTTTTTCCAATGCCAAGATGTATCTTTACATCACACGATAATAGTGAGCAACTCAAAGCTAATTTAAACTGCTTTAAAAATATATATGTAAATTGAATTTAAAGTATCGGTGGAAATAATACCACTGAATACGTACATACTTATTACACGGTTAAATTTACGTGTATTTACGCACTACCTACGCTTGACATATTTCGGAAATGTTTTTGGTATGTACCTAAACTTCGAAACAATATTTATTTAAATTAATTATTTATTTATTTCATACTTAGGTACAATCAATTTTGCTTCTGTTCAAGAGTTCCCTAAATATAACCTCCTTGTCCTGCAGGTCATAGGTCGTAGTAAACCTAAAGAACATTAGTGTAATAAATCCTAAAGTTCTTTATGATACCACTTAATGTTTATTAACTATTAAATGTAAAATATTTTTATTACCTTACATAATATATATTGTACAAATATTATAGAATATAATTAAGTTCATACTTGAACAAAATAATAATCTCATAATTATGTACAAAATCAAAGGTTTATCTGTAGGCTTTTTGTAGGCGACATCATGTCCTGAATTAACACAGGCATTCACGCCTCTCTTCTCTCTAATAATGTTGAACGACGCGACGCTGTCTGTAGAGATAGTAAAGGCCATCACGCCCGTTATTAAAAAAACTGGCTCCCATTCATGGCTCCCCGTGGTATAAAGCATCCTCTTAGTTATTCAAACAGTTTTGTATGGGCGGTTCGACTTCGCGTCATTGAGGCTGGGCAAGTTATCAACAGTAACAGTAATTCATATATACACTTTATACATCCATTTTCATATGTTTTTAAGTAGAAAATATGATGTTATTTTTATATTGAATCAATATTTATTGCGACAAGTGCATAGGTATTTATGTAAAAATTATTCGTGTTAATATTTTTTCAGGCTTAGGCAGTGAATAATTTTAGCCTCCAATGTAGTAAAAATTATTATTATTTTGGAGGATTGGATACCACGTCACATTTATTTATATAAAATGCGCCTATATCATATATTACGTTTTATTTTTTTAAAGAGCAACTAAATACAAGTTTTGTACAATACCTATAAATATTATATGTAAAATAGACTAGATAATCATAGACATTGTACCGAAGATGATGGTGGTTCAAGTTATATGATTTTTCAATACATATTATTATTTATGAACATATAAAATATGTTTTGCATATTAAAATCGTTAATATTCACATTATATTCATTTATTAAATACGCGAGACTATTTGGATAGTCAGAGTTTTAAAAGAGAAGTAACGACAACTAGGCACATACATACGAGAATACTTACCTATATAATGCTTTGGCAACGTTTGTGTCACAATTTCTCTCTTTGGTTTAAAATGTTTGCTCTGCATACCTAATATGTTTCATGGATGGATTTTTACTGTAACTAGTTAAATGGGTCGTAGATATTTGCATGAATATAAATTAAGCAGAAAAACGAATCGAATGTAAATACAGGATCAAAAATCCAGATTGAAATACGCTTCTTAATGTCCGTGCATGAATTCTTTAAATGAAATGCATGGTTTGAATTGAAGTCATTCTCGGAATTAAGCAGATTTACTTTTATTTAATTTTCGAATGATCAATTTTAAAGTTGCAACAAATTGTGGCTTTTCACTATTATAACAAAACAAATTGCCAAATTTATGTAATTAGCGAATTAAGCAATATTTTTTTTACATGATTGTGTCGACGGGATCAAGAACAAATCAAGGAAACTTTTTTTATTACCTACACCTAAAACTATCTGGTATCAATAAATAACACATATTTATTTTTGAAGCAGTTTAACATCGATATAAATTTATTTCGTAAAAATGATATCGCTTTAATTTATTGAACATCCGTGTTACTATGTGCGTTGCCATAAAGAAGAAAATAGTTACATATCGCTGTGGGTTTGTATTGGTTACTTATGTCTGCGGACGTCTTGCATCTTTTCTTGCGTAACATAAGGGCTATATCTTAGACACTCAGTCAATTAGAAGTTAACGTTACACAACTGGAATCATAAAAATGTTAAGTACATTTGAGATCTGTCTTTTCAAGAGGGCTTATTTCTACTTTGTCAATAGAGACTGTTTCTCATATGAAAACGTAGCAAAGATAACCTTTGTTGACAGAGTGGAAATAAGAACTTTTGAAAAAACACTTCTCATTTAATGACCGATCGTGGGCCAAAATAAGAATACAGGATTTTTCCGTATGAATCCAATCTGTTCAAGGTTCTCCTACTCAAGCATTTTATGAATACAAATTATTGGAATAAACTTAAAATGTGATATAATAGTGGCTAACTTGCACTCCAGTCAATATTACTCTAGTTTCCTTCACAAACAATCTTCCGATAATAATAACTAATATCACGGGAATGGATACACTTAATCATTTCGCTCATGCCTGCGTCCGGTCGAAGAAAATAATTGGACTTCCGGGACTTTCTGAGCAACAACTTTAACTTTTTTTTACTGTCATTATTTCAGAACTATTTAATACTCATATCTACTGAACGTATTGCGAATACACAAATCATATTATTTATTCACTAAATATTTTGATTTGTACTTTTTAATTTTCTCCACTAGTCACACTACTTAATACTAGTATAAATTATAAATATTAAAAGTCATATACCAAAGAAAAATTACCAAGATCACCTAATGTCCGAGGTGGGGATCGAACCCACGTACTCAGCTTTCGCGGCTGATGCCTGTACCCCTCGGCCACTCGGTCTTAGCAACCACCGGTCTTTCTCGGGTATATGCAATCCCTTACAAGGCTGCCTAGCCTGCCTGCCTAGCTTTTATGGTCAAAGGCGCCTGCCTTTGACCATTCTCTAAGGGCAAGCTATACATGGTATTAGGTGATCTTGGTCATTTTTCTTTGGTATATGACATCTTATATTTATAACTCATATCTACATTATCTACCTGGTTAATGCTACCTTTTCCACAAATAATTAGAGTACCTAAATTAGGTACCTAAATTATCAATAGAAATAAAAAGAACATATCAAACTTGAACTTTTTTATTTACGGCCTAAAGTTCGCAGCTAAGTACCTAGGACAGCATTCAATGAACGCCTGTAACTCCATTGACGTTGCATGCGTATTGACGCCCTTCATATTTACATTTTTTCATATTATTTTATTTACTTCTTTTGACGTCTAATATTAATTCATGTTTTCAAAAAGCTTAACTTGAGTTGGTGAAAATTTTATCAACGAGCTTGTTTCGATAGCCCAATGATTGGTAAAGGTTGAGTATGCAACACAGGAAATACGTACCTACTTATACGCAGTAAAATAAAACACAAATTTTCCTTCGTTACCAAGCAAGTCTGGCTGTTTTTTATTAACCGTATTGAAATTTAATACTGACGTAGCTTTGTAACATTATACTCGTGCAATATTCTACTTAAATATAAATACTGTAGAGTACCTACGAGTACAATAGATGAGCTAAGTATTTAGTTTAGAATTAAATTTCCATGAGCCGTATTGCAAACATAGAATTTGTTTATAAAACCCATTTAAAATAAAGAAAACAAGCAATAAAATCAAATGGCCGGCTGGCTGGATATCTGACACGGAACTAATTCCCACTATATTTTAATACGGAAAATACAAAGGAGCCCAATTTGCATAAACCTCGACTGTTTGTTTCATGCCAGAGCTATATCCGCTTTACTGGGGACTGAATTCTGTACGCAATTTATCTGTTTGCAACACGCGGTGAAGCACTCTTTTGATAGCACTTTTTGCTATCACGAAACTTTACGCTTAACAGAGTTGTATTCGGGCCAACCATTGTCGAACAAATATTTCTTAAGAACAAGAGTAGAGGTATTTAAATTTATAGAAATATGATTGCATCAAAAACTACAGATTCTTGCCTATAATTTTATTTTATGTTTAGGTAAAGGGAGAAGTTTATTTGTATATTTGAGGCCTTCACCCTGCATACCTATTTATAAATAGGTATATCCTGAACCCGGAATCAATCTGAAGTTATTTCAAGCCGATAGGTTAATTTATTCGGCTGCTCAAAGTCAAATTCAAGTATGTCCATTTTAGCAAATTTTACAGGAGAGCAAAAAAACGTAATTTGTCATTTTCATCGACATTAAACTCAAAATTAATTCAAATTTATTGTCATGGCGTTCAACACTATAATGTAAATTTTTTGATGATTTTTATTTTTATTTTTATTGCTCAGTTTAATCACTAATAATAAAAAATGTTTTCAGCTTTGTCGCACACCCACTTTTCGGGAACAACCGTCAATGTAAAAACAAGCAAGTCTGACATGCTTGATTTTAGGTTTGTTGCATTGTACTAAAATGTAGGGGAAAATGAGGCAGTTACGTCTTTTTGCCTTTGTTATAAAACGTATTTTGTCGAATTCTCTAAACAACTAGATCGAATATGTTCAAAATCATGTTGCGAGTAGATTGCATCATGTCCCATATTTCTGATATTTTTTCATATTTTTTAGACCTGCCGATAAAAAATTAAGGGGTATAGACACATTTTTTTAGACTTTCTGGACTATTATTTCTGAAAGTATTCCATTAATCAAATTATTGGTAAAGAAACCATAAACTTATTTTAAAAAACCTATCATATGAGGTATTACAAATTAACATTTGGATAAAAAATGTTTTTTGACATTTAGATACATGTATGGGATGCCCCCCCTTAAAAAATGTTATTTTGCAATTTATATTCAAAACTCAGTAGCAACACACAATATATACCTTGAGCTGAAATTTCATAAACGTACGCTAAACAGTTACAACAGAAACCGCTGTTACATACAGACGGACACACAGGCAGGACGCAAATGACTTCCGCTTTTACTTAAAAATCTTAAAATATACGTATAAACGTCTGGTTAGTTTAAAAGCCAAACGCTGAAATCAAGCATCTCCAGAGACAATTTGAATTTCAAGTACTTATCTCATTTAGAGATACTGCTTTCCAGCTTGGATCTGGACCAAATACTTGGTTTTAGCGTAGATGTCGAGGGAAATTCGACGAAACTGAAAACATTTCTTGTCTATAACTTCAAAAATAAGGGGTTTAGAAGAAAATTTTTGATCCAGAAAAATGCGTTTTTGGTTCCTTTTTCAAAATATGCAAAAAAACAAAAACTGAAAAAAATGGACATACTTGACTTCAACTTTGAGCAGCCGTATTACTCTTGCCTGCTTAGCACATGATTGGCGCGACAGTATCTCGCCGCGAGAAGACTATCCGTCCCTCTTTTGTTAATACAGCTAGTAAAGGACGGGAGAACTATCTCGCGGCGACATACTGTCACACCAATCATGTGCTAAGCCTACTGGTTGAGGTTTAAAAACAGCCTAAATTAAGTAGGTACCTACTCAAAATTTTGAATAAAGAATCTAAATCAATAAAACGAGATAGTAAATATATGTATGGTTCGTGAAATATAAATTGGTAACTTTCTACCTACATTATAATAAAAATAAACGTTCAATTTATATTTCTCGAACTATACCTATACCTACAAAAAACAAGGTAAAATTATTTTTGCAATATTAAGAAACAAACCACAAACATGGCACAAATTTCAAAACCGTTAGAATATGTATCGTTGTCATTTAACACGCGATATAAGAGTTGTTTGGACGTGAGGAATCCCGAGGCGTTTGTGAATATTCATACTCCTCGACAAACTTTCTGAAACTTGAAGACAAACTTTTTGTACCTACTTGTTTTGTTGTCCCACCGACAACTACGGTGTCTATGATATCCAGTTCGGAAGTATGAGAAGTATTTTAATTCTTTAGTTGGTTTTAAAATATTAATTAATATATTATTTTTTGAGTATAGCTAAAATTGTTTTATTTAATTTTATAGAGTAATATTTTTTAAGTATTAACACTATAAGGATGTGTATATATTTAAATATTAGATGTCACATAGGTTCCAAAGAAAATTACTGAAGTTTATGAAAGGGCAAGCAATACCATGCCAGCCACCTCCCTATCAGAATCCCTTTCGCCATTCTGGTATAGCGTGAGACATTTGGTATGAGATTTTACCTAAGAGTATGGTCAAAGGCATCTAGCCTCATAACAAAATTGTATACAGGGTGTTTGGTTAGCGGTGTCGGAGCTTTTAAGGGCTTAAAGTACATTCAATTTCATCGATAAATGACCATATAATTTTTTTTTTGAGCCAATGATAATTAAATGGCGACCATTTTAAAATTTCAATTAGACGAATACGGACGCACGTGATATTTCTGGAATTATACGTTTGTATATAATCGGTCCTATCCTTGCAAAAAGAATCTCGTTAGAGAGCTCATTAGATAAGCAAAATAATTAAGCTAATCATTTGACTCAACTATTTGAACAACAAGGCTAAAAAAAATTAATTAAAATTAGTGAAAAATTCACCTTAATTTTTTAATTAATTTTATTTTGCATGAAAACTAGGTCGTTAAGATAGGTTTTTGGTATTGTTATTTATTAGTACAGTATGTTAGCTAAAAAATAACACCATAATTACAATTTATACCTTAAGTACTTTAGGAACTACAAGTGCTCAAACATGCACTGGATGGATGGAAGGCGGCCACTTCACTAGTCAGTACACTGCTGACATTCATTTGTTTATGGCTTTTGCATCGGGAACGCTAAATGCAGCTGTTTTGGTGTACGTATAATTCCAGAAATATCACGTGCGCCCGTATTCGTCTGTTTGAAATTTTAAAATGGCCGCCATTTAATTATCGTTGGCACAAAAAAAAAATTGTACGGTAATTTATCGATGAAATTGATTGTAGTTTAAGCCCTTAAAAGCTCCGACACCGCTAACCAAACGCCCTGTATACTACTACTGAGGACGTGGGTTCAAATACCACCTCCGGCGTTGTTAAACTTTTTGTTTTTAGGGATATGGATAAAAAAATCAAAATCAGGGCTTAGTTTTATTTTTCCTTCAAATAAAAAATGCCAGGATGAGACGTATATAATTCGTACGAATAATTATTCATCTGAAGCTAAATTTCAAAAACCTGTAACGTTAACATGTATCTTAATACATAAAGCTTCAAATATATAGGGAAAATCTATGCAAACGCTGATTTTCTAAGCAAACTTTCAAAGTTTTATTCATACTTGTTTCATCCATCACTAACTGCAAGTGTTCTATTACATTTATATTTTCCGTCCCATTACATATAATTATGACTTCGCTTTTTTGGTTTGAATGTTGCTTTATTTTATTCAAATTCCGTACATTTGCAGCACTTTTAAAATAATCTTCCTAACCGTAGGTAAACCGTAAATCCTAATAAATTGTCTAGATGTGGTAACGAGTTCGCGGTGCAGTCTCTGCGGATACCTATTTTATTAGATTTAGTGAAGCGTTTGTCTGTTAAAGGATTATTTACGACCATTTGCTTGTTCAGGAATAGCTTACCTACCGCGTTAGATATCGCATAAGGGGGGTTTTCCGCTTCCCGAATTATGGTTTCCTATTTAATGGTAGAATTATACAATATATCTTAAGAATTATATTTGTGTTAATTTGAAGTTGTGATTATTATTTTAAAAATGCAGGAAACCATATCTCAAATGGGAACCAGCGTAAAATGGCGTTTCATGGGTAATCGGAAATCGCATCTAAGCGCGCTATATGGCAGATTGATTCTTCATAGAAATTATTTTAACTAAGGCTGTAACAAAACTGTAATAGTGATACATTTAAGGATTCAGTTTTAGATTCTCGAAATGAGGAGAATGTCTTTTTCGGAATAAAATGATTTTATTTTGTATGTAGGGTTAGGGCCCATTTTCTTAGTTTTTGTTTTAATTTATCAAATTATTATAATGACTCTTAATGAACCTTTGATCGGATCACTTTTTTTTGTTTGTTTTCAGAACTTCGTGATCGCTGATTTGATTTGTAATATGTATTTTTGCTATGAAATGCTTACACATTGGTCCCATTTTTATCAAAGCCTGATTCTGCTGATGGTATTCATGACAAATTAAGGGAACTTTTCAAATTTTATATATACCTACTCTAGACATACATTTATTATTTATTATTACTCTCTTTATTCAAATATTTTCTTATCTTTATTATAACTATTATTAGCTACTAACAAATAGCTCTTAACATGCACCCCTCGGCCACTCGGTCTTAGCAACCACCAGTCAATTTTCTCGGGTATATGCAATCCCTTACAAGGCTAGGCGCCTTTGATTTATTATTATTATATATTTAAAGTAGCCAAATAAAGATATAGAAAAAATATATAATCATAACTATATTTACTATATTTTGAAAATTTTTGTTTATGAAAAAACATGTATCCAAATTTAGTTTTACTTTATCCCTTGTATGTGCATTTATTATACTTGTAATATCTACAAAATTATTTTAAAGCGGCTGGTGTGCACCTTTGAAAACTATTATGATTTATGCAGTTATTTATATTTATCCGTAGAATAATGAGAATACTTTTTATCTACAATTACATATGTATAATAAAGCTAGTTAAATATTTTCAGCAAGACAGATTTTTTCAACTTTATCTTAGACGAAGTGACTACACAATAGTTACCTACAATGTCCGGCATCGTTGTACAGAATCGGTGCCTAAATCTTACTGTAGTTGATATTGTTGCTCCACCACGGCACCGCCGGCTCATGTCAGTCGCCATCAAGAAGTGGCCTGCAATTATTCAAGCCAAATGCCTTCCTTCCCAGTTCGAGTCTCGGCTGCTCCGACGACTGCATAAGCAAATGTTCGTTTGCCGTATACGAGTCGTGCCGTAAACGAGAAAAGCTAATTTTATCATTAAATATTTAAGAAATGCTTTTAAAAAATTTAGGAAGTTAAGGTAATAGATGCTTGAAATGAACGATTAGAATAAGATGGTTGTATGTTTCAAGGTGCGTTTAAACCAAAAGAGCATTCGCTGTTCTAGCGCCCGTTCTAAGAAATCAACCAATCACGTTTTGTGTACCGATCGAGAGGGTTTTGTAGAGTGGGAGGTTAGAATAGCGAATGCTCTTTTAGTTTAACCGCACCTTTACAAGTCACAGTGAGTCAAATATTTCCACGCCCACAGTTTTCATAAAATACTTCTTCCTAATCTTTAGTTTCTCTGTTTTTTTTTTCTTGTGTTTTCAAATTTGTCTTGTTTTTCTTATGTTTTCAAATTTATCTCTTCTCATAAACACTCGATGTATGATAACATATCTCATGAAAATTATGTAATTCTCATATTGGGATACCTACCTACTTAAAACGAAAAGAGACTAACTAGCTCGCTATGTACTTATTTTTAAATATAGGAATAAATTGTGTCACTAATTAAAAAAAATATAATAATGACCGTTAGATACCTGTTAAGAGCCCATGGAAACAATGTTAAAACGAGTACCAACTACGAGTTAAATAAGAGCATGACTTATTTTATTTTATACCTACAAATTCCAATTAACATACAATAAATTGATACTAATATTGTTAACGTTAGTTCTGGTATTTATAAGACTGGAGCGACCGCAACCACGACTGCTAACAAGATTTAAAGTGAACTGGGCGGGAGTAACGCGTACCTATAGGATAATTAGTATCGCTACCTCGCGGCATCTCATTTATCGTGCTCCGCAGGGAGGTGGGTCAGCCAGCAGTAAATCTACCAACCTGAGCTCTCTTGTCTTTGTAAACTTGAAAATCTAATTACATTTACAGCTCCGCTTTAGTTCGCCTTTCCTGCTAAATTTGCATTCTCCCTTGATTTTTGTCCGCTTTTTCCAAGATAAGATTTCTTTCTCTAGTTGTTTTAAAATTGCCGTATTAAATGTGTTCTGAAGTAATTAAAACTTTGATTCGACCGGTTTCTTCTTGAAGAGAGGCGTACATGCTTTGGGCGGGTGCGTAGCAGGTGAGTGTTTGCTGAACCGTCGGTTTATCTGCTCGAACAGGCTCAATAAAGAGCGTTTGTATGTAGTAAAGGCGTTCCAAATGCTTATTTGCATTCAAGAAGGCTCCCCGAACGGGCCAGCAAGTGTACGGGAACGGCTATGAAACGGTGGTACCCGGTTCGAAACGCTAGACGGAGAGCTCCCTTGATAGTGATTAGACGATGCTAATACCATTTACTTTCCAACTTCCCTGACTCACCGACCGTTACGTGAACACCCGCTATTTATTTTAGTGCTCTTTTCAAATCATCTCCAATGTTCGATTTAACGGTTCATTCTTTAGAAAAATATGATTATGGCTCTTAGGCCAAAGAGTAAAATGTAAGAATATCCGTATTTTATGGGTTTCTGTGTAGTGTGCACATTGTGTACTTAAATATATTTTATCAACGACTAATGTTCTCAAGTATGTCTGTTTCGAACGATCGCTAGAAGCGCTCCAAAACTACAAGCCATAAATTTCTTATCTACAGTATAGATTCTACACGTTAGGACTTCAGCCAGAAATCGTTGCAAGCATCTTGCCACTATCTAGAAAAAAGATTACTTCAACCAGCATATTCTCCTAGAATACCGGCGATTATTAAACGCGTCAGCTAAAACCCGCTATAAATGCATGTGCAGATATTTTCACACGCTAAAAACTGAATTTTGCAGGAAAAAATGAAGGTGTAATTTGATGTTCGCCACGCTGCCGTGTAGTGGCCCACACCGGGGCTTCTGCCACGTTAAAACTGCAACCATAAAACTTTAGGCTGCCGGAGTTGGTCCGCTGCCGACCGCGCCGCGGAACTTCCTCTGCATTACGAGAAGTAAACCTGCAGTTAAGTGTTTACTTCGCACATTCCAAGGCATTCTGCTACTAACTTGAACCATAAAAACAGGCTGACTCCTGCTTCCTTGTTGTGATAGTTTAGTGCATCGCAAATGTTTAGTCCCATTAACAGAGTAAAATAAACACACGGAATAAATTTACATTGAAAAACACAGATTGATATACTTACAGAGGTCTTACAGTGAGGGCTAAAATATAAAAATACAAAGAAGATGTACAGAAGTAGATTTAAAAATAGCCCGTCAAGATACCTATGCTATAAAACGTACAACTCACGGAGCCCTAAAAAGTTACACAGTTGTGCACATTCTCTATAAATAGTGTTAAAAATAAACGTACAAAGTTACATACATGCCACTAACAGAGAGTCTATTGTGTAACTTTAACAGTAATTCTCGCCACAAAAATTGTTCAGAAAGCCCGTCGTGGCCGCTGGCGATAAAGAATGATATATAGGTAGCCATATTTATTGAAACTCTCCACATGTAAATAAAAATATTAAGAAGTAAAATGTTTTGACTTGCGCTTGAGATCCATTAGGAAACAAATTATCATCCATACCCAACATGAAGCCATGACTGGTTATTTATAAATACTTATCTAAAAAGTCTTAAGAAGTCGGGTTAGTGACTATTATAATCGATTTCTAAAATATAGATGTAATAATTAGAACTTCTCAAAAACGCCACCGCCAATTAGCCGTTAACAAGTTCATTAACTTAGTTCATAAGCCAATAACTGAAACTTGAGATCGGAAATACTAAAAAGGGGTGGCAAAGGTTTAGTAATTCACTCCCTGATCATCGCTCAGTTGGCTTGGCAGTGATTGCAGCAATTATTCAGTTCGCCGCTTCCCCCTTGGCAGCCGCCGCGCCGCGCCGCAGGTAGCACCACAGATTACCCAGCACAGATGTTTCGTGCACTGAACGCGATCACGAATCCAGATTTATTGATGGTCCGAAGACCACTTCGTTTTCATAAATGTTTATTTTTTTCAGTGTATTCGTACTTACGGTACCTATAGGAATATTTATGATGAAACCAAAGTTTGTTTAGAACGTATTCATTCAGTTTTAATAGAATCAAAAAGTGCTCGTTTTAAGACTGTTTAGCGTGCCAAAAGTTTTTTAAACAAATTATTGAAATGGTACTCATTTATTGCGATTATTTAATTTTGTAATCAGACTAAGTTTCAAAAATCCGTATTATCAGTGCAGTCCTAATCAATTTTGCAATTTTGTAGTAAAGTATAACAATGTGAATAGACGTATATGAATAGGCAATGGACATAATACCTAATATACACTATGTTAACGTGCTCCGGGCTTCTAAGAAAATTGGTTATAATACGCATTACTAGCAATCGTTTTCAAGTCGGTATAAACAGTTGACAAATATTTAAATGAACTGTACAATTAATTGTTATTTTCTTCTAACGAGCAAAGTAACGCGTGTATTTCCTAGTTGTCTAACGTTATGTTGCTACGATCTGTCATTGCCAAGCGCTAATTAACTTTTTTTCAAGTACATTGCTTATCACTGAACTTTTAATAGAAAGTTGATTACTTTTAAGATGACATAATTTATTAATCATATAATAATCACAGTTTGGTTTAGAATCTGCAACTCATGTGTTTCAATAAAAGCCTGCATGATTGTAGCACACTGTATTTATTTATTTATTTAACCTTTATTGCACAAAAGAAAAAAACTTGAACGCACAAACGGCGAACTTAATGCCATAAGGCATTCTCTACCAGTCAACCCTTAGGCAAAGCAGAGAGGTGTATGTATAGATGATAGATACGTGTACCTAACTATAAATCGAAACGAAATTAGAAGGGACGGCCAGCCCTCGATTGATGTCTCGGCCGGAGGCGGGCTCCCAGCGCGGCCAAAGCCTTCCAGTCGCGGTGTGACGTATGTTCGTTAAATTATTCCTTTTATAGTATGTATAATTAATATAGTAGGTACCTTATCACAGTTATCACCCAGCGACCTTATTAGTGATGACCTTAGGATATTAATGATCTTGAATGGGACATTTACAATTATGTGTCTGTAGCCATTGATTGTTCAAACATGTTGAAATAGTACATTACAACATAAGTGCGAAAAGTAGTATTTTTGCACGTGTCTCGTACGACGTTTTTTAGTGCAGATGGCCCTCCGAAGTTTTGGACCTGACGTAAAAAGGCACCATAGGCGAGTACTCACATAATGCGTTACGCTGTTTTGAAGCATAGTTTTTTCATAAGCTTATTTTATTTGAGTGAAATTTATCCTCATTTAGGTATTGACTTACTTAATAAGCGAATTTATAAAATTGTCACTTCTGTATTCCAAACTATAAGTAACTTAGATTAGATTAGATTATAAACAAGAGTATTATTCTGGAATTTTTCACTTGCCCGTTTGTTGAATTCTGCATACTAAGGCATATGGCCTCTTTGGTTGTTAACTAAAAAAAAAAAAAAAAATAAATATCTTGGGACATCTCACACAAATCAACCTAGTCCCACGGTAAGCTCAATTAAGGCTTGTGTTGTGGGTACCAGGCGACGATATATATAATAGATAGATACGTATAGATACTTAGATACATACACATCCATGACCAAGGAACAAACATTTGTGATAAATAAATACACAAAGAATGCCCTCGCCGGGATTCGAACCCGGAACCTCCAGCTTCGTAGGCAGGGTCACTACCAACTAGGCTACAGAGGCTGACAAACTAACTCTATTGAATAATAAGAGAGGTGTAATTTGAAATGCTTTATGCATTATAGTTATATTCATATATTCACAGTTTAAGTGCAGATACTTACAGACAATATATTAATTAATCACTAACTACGTCTATAAATAACTCTTTTCTTGGTAAATATTGTTTCATTTGTTGTGTAGACAGTTAAGTACTATCGAATCCCCTTCTAATTCCAGTTTGATTATTATCGTATGCACCATTCAAATTAATGTTTATCTTGAATAACCTCGATGAACACATTATGTATACATACACATAAAAATAGTCACAACTAAAGAACAAATACCTAGTTTCCGCCATCACACATAAATTCCGTCGCCAGGATTTGAACCTGGGCCTCTAATATTGTAGGCTCAGCCACTAACAGATCAGGCTATAGAAGTTGTTAAAGACAAATGACAACAAATTAAATCGTGAAAAGGATGGTACGGTCGTGTCTTTGTTTTGCTCGATTTGGCAAACAAATTAGACACACGAATTACTTAGGTAGGGAGTCTTTCTTGAGTTGAAAATTCCTGGGCCTAATATTTAACAATGTAAAGAATATATATTCATCCTCCAATAACGCTTTCAAAGCGAAACGCCAACAAAAAGCCTGTACGAAAAAATGGCTGTACTAAGTTTGTGTCTCATCAACAAAATACTTTTTTGGGCGAATACAAAAGGGAAACGAATACCAATCCATAAAGTGTAATAGCGATTTCCGACAAAGTGAACAACGTAACGAAGGCAACAAAGTTTGCGAAGTAGGAAACAAAACAGACCACCTCCATGGTAACAAATGTTCGCCCGGATATAATACTTAACTTTTCTTTATCTACTGGGAAATAATATGGGGTCTATTAGACATAAGTCATCAATTAAATTGAATTGAAAGTGTAGGAGATATTATGCGTCGGCACAAGTGTGGTTATCGTACAAAATTTCATACTTTATTTTATGACAACATCATTTTCAGTTGAACGTAATATATTACATAATATATTATATTATATTTTCCGCTAAGGTGTTCTTGCAATTTTTTAAACGTATTTACAGATATATTTAAGTGATTTGTAAGAACTATAGGTTTTGAGCTTCTAACCATATTAAATGATATTCAATGAAACTCACAGCAAGCAATTCAAGTAAATATATTAAGCTTCTTAGTAATTCCCTAATTAAAACGAGTATATTATTATTTATTATTATATTATGATTGGATTTACGTCATTCAATACAAACACAAAATTAGTAAATCTTAAAATAGGCTCCCCCTTATTTTGAAGCGTAGTTTTGTATCTGAACTAAATTCCCGGAACCGTTCCTATTACGGATACCTGTGACAAAAGTAATTGCGTCACCTGGAATCCTAAAACTAAGGAGGCAACTCCAACAGTCAACGCTATAGTATGCTGTGTAAAACACAGAAATTCAATTAAAAGTTGTCGTTAACTAACTCTGTGCAGCGTTGAACCGAGCACGCACAGCAGAACAACGGGATTGGATGCAGTTCGCAGCGCTCAAGAACAAGCGGGTCGCCAACTAGATATCGATGTCGTTGCGATTTGCGATGTATTTAAAATGTTGCACAGATATTGTACTAGAAGATTTACAATACACTGAGCTCTCAGCCCACCTGATGGAAAGTAGGAACTGAGGCCCATGGACATAATGGACATAGTGACCAAAAAATCGCCTATCTATGCGCTGCCTACCCTGAGGATTTAGATGGATTGCCTCTATCTATGCCAGTAATTAAACCGGCTATCTTACCCCCAAACCGAAACACTGCAGTGCAAACACTGCTATTAAGCGGCAGGTTAAAAGGTAGGTGGTAGCTATCCGGGCGGACCCTGCACGAGGTCCTACCACCGTTTGCTGGTGGTAGCTAGAACCTCGTCACACATTATGTCGCCGGTTGACAACCAAAACTCACTGTAAAATATCGACGGCCCCTACGTAAGTTGTCGTAACTTGAAATTTGGGATTTTTTTTTTATTTCATAAAACATCATATCTATTATGGATGTTTCCTTTACACGAAGAAAAAATTAAAAAAACCTATTACAAATAGGTTTTTGACACCCGAAAACTGTCGTAACTTAAAAAAGCACCGTCGTATACTGTAGTAAGTTTACATACGACAGTTTATGTGGGGCGGCCACCCGCGCTCGCGCAGCGTAAGTGCCAGTTACGAACTTATACGCGGCGGAGCAAAGGTTTTTCGTCAGTGATCGTTTTTTACCAAAAACTAGCAACGAGATGAGACAAAAATAGGAGTCGTTTACCTATTTTATTCGATAAAAGTAAAAACCGTATTGGGAATAAGCTCAAACTAACTACAAGACCAAAATTAATTTTCGAAACAGCCGTCGGAATGAGAATAAAAGGTAGTTCGAGATGAAATAAAAGAAGCGTTGGATATACAAGTTATTTAAAACAGCTAGGCAAACATGGCAACCTGTACGATTTCAGTCAGAAATCAGGTACGAATCATTAATATCGATGTTGACTTTTTTTTATAATACCGGCGAATACTGTAGTATGTTATCACTTACCACAACTTACTTCGGAGTTTAAGATCGGTGTTCTGTCTTATGTTTAACATACTACTATTTACGTTGGATTCTATAATTTTTTTTATGTCGCATATGTACTTGAGACATTTTTCGTCGGAAAATGTTTTTCAATTTCTATCTTAAGTGATATTTAAGACAGTATACGCCGGATCAAAAACAGAGTTACTACAATTTACAAATATAATGTTGGCGTATTTCAATATTTTTTCTCATTTTTCAGGTTTGAGGCTTCCTTTTGAACCAAACTTTAAAGAAATGCAGACACCATTGTATCTAAACGGCATTTTTTGTGATACTGACGAAGACAAAATAGTCACATCACTTACATTATTAACTTTTTTGACGCCATATCAAATACTAAAACTGTCACTCAGACGCCAAGTCAACAAAACGTCAAAGTTTAAATTGAATTTTACGCACATGCTTGTAGGTATATATTGCTCTATGGACCAAGACTTATACATCGGTCCTTGACGTTGAACCTGCGGTGCCAATCAGTCTTTGGCGTCCAAAAGGTTAATTAAATTAGTCATCAGTCTAAATCATCGTCTGCAGATCGATGACTTGACTGCTGACTGCATGAATTAAACCGCCAACAGCTACAGTATTTAATCATGAAAGCGATATGTCTGATCTTTAAGATTATAATTACGGCGAAAAAAACATAACATTGATCTCATATGATTAAGTTTAAGCTGAAGGCATTTTTATTAACTGATTTATTGTCTTTTTATATATATGCACTGTGAGAGTAGAAGTCATTAATCTGCCATGTCTATATTGTCTATAATTATTATAACTTCAAAGTTACGTTCCTAATGCTGAATGACAGACAGTTTTTATGTTACTAAATACACAAAATTATAATTAAACGATTAAATTCATGTATATTATATTCGGTAAATATAAAAAGTGGGCCATGAACTGCTGAACGGGTTGAGCGTGGACTTGCGCCAGCACTGATGTCATGTCTGGCTGCGGGTTTGTTTCATCGAACACTACATAACAGATGACAAGCACACTGAAGTAATTGTGTCCACAAAACTATTATTATTAGCACGGAGATTACCGGCTTCCATGCCGTCGGCTCAGTCCAGCCTCCAGCCCGATTAAAATTAGGGTGACATCCAATCCCGCTCTCCAATCTCGATAAAACATTGCTCTGTGAGTCTTCCGTGGTAGGTAGCATATTTAGATACTATACTAGCAGCCTAGCTTTATCAAAGTGTTTACGAAAAGCAATGTGCTTGTATTTTTCGCGTGGTCCATCACAGCAGAGTTGTCTATATCCCTGTTCTTGACACTCCACATGTGCTCCGAATCTTGTAGACTCATTACGTCGTTCCTTTACATAAAACTTACCGAAGTCGCACGGTACCTCATAACATAACCGCCCGAGTTGCCAAGTGGGTCCCTGTCCATGGGAATGTGCAAAAAGGACTTATATTGGTATCAGTATGCAAAATGGTCTTAATGCTAAATCTCGGGCGGAATAAGCATCCAATTTAATTTGTCACTCTTATGATATGTGGCAAAAATGCTGGTGCCCTCTGTACTGTGTGGTGACGTCGAAACGTCCCTGAGCTGTCTCTACGCTGGCTTTGTCTCCAATATCTGCTCCTCTCCAAGCTTTTCAACACTTGTCTGACATGTTGCAACGTTTGTAATAATTTAAATAACTGGAGATAATAGGAGATAGGAGATACCTGTGTCCAGGAGTGGACTGAGATAGGCTAATAATGAGATGTGAATAAACGATATAAACTAATTTCGCATGTTTTGTGAATCACAAAACCGTTAGTTCTAACGGTTCTGTGATCAGGTTTGCGGGAGGATGGTACGAGCCATTTAGTAGGTAGGCTTTCTATAGATTTTTTGTGACTGACAATCAGTCTGACCTCGCATTACTAACCCATCGAGAAAAAGAAGTGTCCTATCCACCTCTCTCTGAAATGTGAACTATTCTGGGATGCATCTCATTAAGATCGGTTAGTAATACATCAACAACTCTATCAGGGATTACAGCAAAAACGTCATCCACATTTTGTAACCAGCATCTCGGCCTTTTAGGACAACTCTTGAATGCCCTCTGCTTAAATTTATCCATGAAAATGTTGACCAGTACCAGAACTACATTATAAGAGAAATCTTTGCTTCAATCTGCAAATAATACTCCCCTTGCCAAACGGAATAGCAACTATTCAGGAAATGTTCGGTGAATTTCATGTGCACAGTCGTTACGAGCTACTACATCTTCAATTATTTTTATAGTTTCCAATACTCGCAAACAATGAAGCTACATCAAACTCAACTACATAGTCTCGTCTTCATTCAACACGACATTTTCCAAAAACTGTACAAAAACACTTTACCTGATCTATTTTTCATAATAAAACATACAAAAAAACTATTCACCTGCTTAATTTTCTCAAAATATTCCATCAGGGTTCCATAAAAATACTATTAAATTGTTTGTTAAATGGCATAATATAGTAACTAACAAAAAGTTTTTATAATGTGTCCGCAAAATAATGTTGTAAATGACAGATACGACAAAACTTACACGCATAATTCCAACGTATCTTGTAGTATGTATTACTTACGATCAATGACCATTTATGACCACCGGCGTAAAGTGAAGTAAGTAATACATACCACAATTTTTAGATTCTCTTCTCCGTCATATACTGTCGTAAGTGCAATTCCGGCAAAAATATGAAATATATCAGAGAAGTAATTATATCACTATAAAGATAGTATCTTTGTTATTGTTTATGCCAATTTTCAAAGCAATCCATTGAACTATGTGACTACCGTACACATTTCAAACTTTAAAGTGCTCTCCTGTAAACTTGCCATTTTCAACTTACGACAACTTACGTAGGGGCCGTCGATATGTCACTACTCTTAGCAACGTCTTGTCAGTATTGAATCAGAACTGAGATTCGAGATTTATTTCAAGTAGGTATTTGTTACTTAGTGATTTTTGCTTGTCAACCAACGATGTCTAATAGTAGCATTGTTGCATTGTAGGCCGCGGGGTGGCAGCAATAAAAATACATTTTTTCACCACCCCAACTCTACCCCTGGATGTCGTAAGAGTCGACTAAGGAATTAACTATTCATTGATAGAAGATGACGATGGGCAGCAGCATCATTAACGGACTCACTACTGTGATCTCCAACCCGCTTACTCAGCGTGGAGATTGATTGCATCACCTCCTAATGTGTTCATAGTTCACACAAATAATTAGGTAATTGAGGAGTCCCTATATCCAGCAGTGGACTTAAAAAGGCTAAGTTTTATTAATGCCATAATTCAAGAAGAATGCACTGTTTTAACGACGGAGTACAACAAAACGGAACTTATATCACATTTTCTTGTCCACGTATATAGCCGTTATACTGTAATCACAGTAAATAATCCATTCCAAAAGATCGGAAAGCAGGACTAGTCGACACTGTGAGCGTGTTAACTATAATCCAATACATACACTATTTCAATTCACTAATTCAATTTCTATCCAATATATACCTACACTTATTGATCGTAATTTATAATTTAAAATATGCCCTAAGGTAATATGCCAACTGTTGGACATTGGATTCAAAATGTTTTTGTAATTAGCTCTGTTGACCGTAATTATCTAATCGTGTCTCCTCTGAACAACTTCAGTCTCGTTTTAAATGAACTGCCAATAACACAACTACCTATAAATAAGTAGAATTATTTGTTATTACCAAATGATGTAAATTGATAGTAAACCTACATATTTGGTGTACGGAGGGTAAAAGCCAAAACAGATATAAAAGTAGCAAGAAATGGCTGCTTAGATTCTGTACGAGTAAATAATACATTATGTTAAAGGGCATTTCTTTGACCGTTTCAACGGCAGTGACTTCGGTGGTAACACTATTACCCAATTAACGTGGGTGTCTCATTTTTTTTGATACCTTAGTAGTTATCAACTACGTCTACCAAAATATTCAGAAATTCATACGTCTCTCAAGAGATTCGCGTGATAAGGCTGCCACTAAAGTCACAGCGATTGTATGTATACTTCGACTTCGAGAACTATAAATTGAATGTTTATATTTACTATAATGTAGGTAGAAAGTAACCAATTTATATTTCATGAACTATAACGCTCGGAGAAATACCGTATAGTGCATCAAGGGAGGTTAATACGGAATTACTAACGAGAGTGTTAGAAGCCCGACGCCGTGAGGCGGAGGGCTTTTATGACTCGAGTTAGTATTCCGCTTACCGACCGTGATGCATACAATGTTTTTCATCACACTTGCCGACAAAAAAATAAGTTTTAAGAAATAACATTATTAAATGACGTACTGACATTTCTATTACTCCCTAGGGAATTTCACTTTTCTATTACTCCCGCTGCGCGCTCAAACAATAGCGCGCTTAGGCAGCAAGTGTGATGAAAAATGCTTTACTGTCATACTATATGAATTCGAGTTTTTAGGAGTATACATAGGTACCTATATACCCGCTATGCAAGTTTTATTAGGTTGGCTCAAAAATTATTTAACCTTTTAATTGGTTGGATTGGTCACATAAAATTCAACAATTGTAAGTATCCGATTTTTGGTTCATGTCAACGCCATTGATTCCTACGACAGGCTACATTGGTGATTGGTCCCAATCCCTAACTGTTTGGAATGCTGTTGGCCAACGGGAGCGCTTTAGTGTGTGTTTGTCACTCGTCACGAACAATCGTTGTGCAACAGATTCGCAAAAAGAAAGGGATGTATGTGAGGTTCTGCTGGAATTACATATTTAAAAATTGTTTAATATCTAGATTCATTTAGTTAGGAATGTACGTGCCATTGTCTAGTGACAACTGGTCCCCTCCACTCATCGAGTACTGACGTATGCACTTGAGAGACACTACGAGTATCAAAACAGCTGTACACTGCATCTGAATATACCTACTTAGTAATTATCTAGAAAGATGAATGTCATGCTACTGGCCAAGCAGCCAAAATGCTTCAAAAGGTATATCCAGCCAGACACAATGATAACATTTCATTTGGTGCTATCCAACTGTTTCCACTAACATACACTATTTTGCAACCCATCAGCCACTTCCAGCGTTGGCGGCTCCATGACGCGAACAGGTGAGCCCGCGGGAATCGCTATTTCGCTCACGTTCGACATCCGATAAAAGTTTCCGCCACAATCACCTAAGAGCTCAGCTGTCAGGGAATAACCGTATATCGGTTTTGTTTCCCGCTGCATCCCTGAGCGCCCAGATCCGTACATTACAACAAAATTTCATTTCATGTTCTTACAGCGTTTCGCGAGTGATTCGCCACTCGCAGCTGTATTCAATTTTCGCGTGCAGTGCTTACTGAGTAGCTGCAATCAATACTAATACAATGTAGCTAAGAAACTGTGCAGGCAATTTAGTTTTACGGCGTTTAAACGCTGCAAAAGTTTTATTTATCATTTACATACTAAATAAATCATAAAAATACTTAAAAAATTAGACGAACTGCACAGTATCTGACTCCTTTGATAACTCTTTCAAGAAAGCAGGGTCATTTAGCTAATGAGCTTGCTACAAAGTAAATAACTTGAACAAAGTCTGCGTCAGTTGGATTCAAGCAACATTATTTTCTACCTCTCTCTGATACTGGTTCTGAGAGTCACAGCGACATTTAAAAAAATACCTACTTAAAAATATTGCTTCGGTATGATGCTTACAAATCTTCCTAAGTTTTGAAATATGTTTTAAGTTGGGTCGGATGTTCTTCATTTTGAGTAAACATTAACAGTAATTCAAATAAGTGAGCGTAGTGTTTATATCGGCTAATTTAAAATTAAGGCGCATCTGCTTATTAGCATTTTGAGCTCATTTTTGCCATTTCTCAACAATATTGATTTCGTGCCTTGCACTAAAATAACATAGGTACCGACACGTTACAATTTTGGATATATAATTATGTATCTATGTCGCTTTCTTTATAAATATCTTGACGTGAGTGTAGAGGTTTCAATAAAAGTTCCCTAGTCCCTAACTTGATCTGTGTGGGCAAATAACAGATTCATTTTGATTTCTCCCTATACTTTCAATAGGATTTGTAGATATTGTTTCATCGATTTATAAATAAAAAGTACATTTAAGAAGAGTATAATTTTAAAATACGATTTATTTTCAAATATTTGATTTCAAAAGCGTTAGAAAGTGTGCTTAAAATTTGCACGGGATGGCTTAGCATTCCGCTCACGTTTGCACCCTGAGATAAGTTTCAGCCACAATTACCTGAGCGTTCAACCGTCAGGAAATATATTGGCACCTTCTGCAACCTCACCGCCTCGGCTCGCCGCGCCGTGCCCGGATCAAATCAACTATCTACAATCAGATCACTAAACAACCACGAAAACATTCATAAATGAATAGCAAATGTTGTCCAATTTATTTCAAAAATCTGTTTTAAAATTCTACATCACGTCCTGGATTTTTTTATACTCAATACTGTGCTTATTCGTTATTTGTTTGGTTAAGTAAACAGACAAAAAAACGTTTGCTTGATTAATGATTGCTTATTTTACGACGAATACTGAAAGTTCTTTATTGCAAACTTTGTGATTATTGTTGAAGTACAAAATGAAATCAAAGAGCAACTTTTAAAAGGCCCCTAATGGACAAAAGGTCATCGATCAATATGACAAAGAAAGTTTCTTTCAATACAAAAATCGATGGGTTTGAAATTTTATGGCCAACGTTTTTCCTCCGCTCTTTTGTGTCACTTACGAGGATTGATGTCTCGACCGTAGGCTTTCAAAATCGTATTGTTTAATTTGCATAAATGTCGGTTGGTCTTTTCATTTCATACTAAATAAGTAAATCAAAGGGCGTCCTTAGTACCGTAACGAAATGTTAGTAGAAAAGGCTGTTTCGGGTGGCCGCAATATCGGGACCCCTCGATATCAGGACGGAATACTTTGGGTGGCATTCATTCGATCGCAATCTCTATGCTAACAGCTTGCGATTCTGATCTTCGTTTAGCGGAATGACCGCAGTCACCCCGGTTCGTGTGACGCTTATTCCTTACACGTTCACTCCCTAGAAAGTTTTTATAGACACGTTGAACATTCGCCCCTCGATTGAGTATGGGTATTTGTGGTCTTATATAGTTATACTCATTTCAATCATATATTATACATACTCGATGTAAACACAATTTATTTCTGAGTCCTGAAGTATTGTGTGAATTGGATTTTCCCTTATAAACATAGTCTTTATATAGGTACGTAATACTTTGAAACTTCATTTCATGCACAGCAATAAAATGCAAAATTGCTACAATTAGGTTACGCTCCCTTCCCTGCAACGGAAGCATTTCGAACAAAAATATTGAAACTAACGTACGGACGGGCGGCTAACTCAATAGTATTGACAAAACGAGCGCGGACAAAGCATATAAGTACTTATATGCAGATAGTTGAAGCTCAGTGAGAGCGGAGCTGGGGCAGTCAACATGCAAGATCCGAGTGAATCTTCCATTCAAAACAAGGTTTAGAGACCTATCTCTACTATTCCAATACAAAATTGTACGAAGATAGGGACATGCAGACAATCCATTTTGAATAAATATCTAGCTTATTGTATTGTGTTCATACTGTTCATGCGCAATACTTAAAAATAAAATGTTTTATTTACCTCACTATTAAGAAACACAACACGTTTTATTACTAAAATCGTTTGGTTTAAAAGTTGTGCCAGCGTGGAACGCCTACTTAAAATTTGTAGTCAAAACTATCAAAATCTGAACTTACCCATTAAATTCAAATGACTATTGGCCATGGCTTGTTTTTCTGAAATATTAAATTGCTTGAGCTAGGTAACCTTTAGATATATTTAACACAATATTTACAATAAATCGTTAGGTATGCAAACACAAAGGAATTTTGAGATTTTCTATGATATTTTAAAATACTATAATTTTTTTAAAGATTTTCCTAGAAATCTCTTTTTAGCACTATAAATTAGATAAGAACTTCCGCTTATATTACAAGTTACAAGCTTTCAAGAAATAGGGCCCAGTAGTTTCGGAGATCAGGGAGGGGGTTGGTCATTTTTCACCTATTTATAAAATTAATTTAATGTATCTTACAATTACAAATAAATATACTCTTTCATATTATCACTTTTTCAAGTATCTAATTTACCCCAAAAGTAGCCCCTCATAATTATTTAAAATTCATTTATTTACGTTCGACGTCTATCTTTAGGTCTCCAACTTACATATGTGTGTATCATTTGAACTCGATCGGTTCAGTAGTTTCGCAGCAAATTGCAGCTGTAACACAGGGACAAATAGACAAACAGACACGCGAACACGTAACCCCGAAAATACCAATTGAAAATATATGCGAGGGGGAGCAACTTTAAATAAAATATATCGCTCTTAATCTAAATATTTTCAAGAAGCGCAAAGTACTTACACTTATATTTAGAGAGGACTAATATTTTACTTATACAGAAATAATTCCGGAGACAAAAAGAATGAGGGGTCAAAAGCAGATGGTCCGCTTTTATAAAATTGTTGGAGGGTTGTGAAATATGACACAGTGTTATTTCTTCGCACACCCGGTCAAGAGTTATTGCATTCCATTACACGTTTTCTCTATCTGAAGGCAGCAGTTTTCACTAAAGAACAACCAAACTGTCTAATCTATCGTAAAATTACTCACCAAAATGCTGTGAAATATACTATCTACGAAATAAAATTGATGGCCACTCGCCTATTTTTTCATAATAAAACTTAAATTTATCGCAGGTTGTCTCTTAACAAAATGAAAATGACATATAAATATCTTCCTTTGTTTGTATACTGTTACTTTTAACTTTACTTTGGTTTAACTTCCTTTGTTTGTATACTGTCACTTTTAACATTACTTTTGTTTAAGTTTTATGCATAATTATGTTATATGTTATGTTATGTTCTAAAGAAGGGCTATTTAAATACATACGAGTATAAACATACAAATATAATACGAGTATAAAGTGTGTTTAATTTAATTCCATGCATTATTAACAACAACAATCTTTACAAAACTTTGGAAAATATTTTCATGAAAACATAATACAATTTTGATGACAAAACGATTTTATTGTACGTCATACTTTAATAGAAATTATAGCTTATTTTAACGCTAGATTGTAAACAAGTAAGCGCAGTCCACGCGGGAGGCATTGTACGAGCCAGGGAGGCTCCTTTTCACCATGCCGCGCAAGATTGACAATGGGCCCAGTGGCTTGGAAGGGAACACCTTATCTTTACTACATTGTGCCCTGTGTCACATGTAAACGCGAGTGCCCTCGGCCATGAACGTTTCACATAATGAATCTTGGCGTGTATCAGCAACACTCTCTTCGTTTGATGAGATTACAGGTGTCTCTGTAAAATTACCGATACCTAATAAGATACATTTCAAAATAAATATTAGAAAAGATAAATGGAAACATCTCGTCAAGTTAACTATTAACCGTTCTTAAGTTTTTACCCTTATAGGAAACGAAAGAGTTACAAACATAAACATTGAAAAAAAAAAAGCTTGATTATCTCTGAATCTCAAGCCGAATCTCGGTAATTTCAGATAAAATTCAAGACTCTAAATATGGTCAGGAATACGGTTAAAATCTTTGCAATAATCACGAGTGCTGTTGCTGTGCACCCTTTCTTAGTTTTGTCAAATTATTGCTACAAAACTGACCACTATTTAACTTTTGAATACCAATGTGACTTAAAATAAAACGGCAGAATAAGACGGCAGTAAGAATACATTTGTGACCACCCCAACTCCTCCTGCGGGTGTCGTAAGAGTCGACTAAGGGATTGAAGTGTCACTGACCATTACTTAATAAAAGATTGATGATGGGCAGCAGCGTCATCATAGTGGACAGTGTGGACACATTACTGCGGTCGCCAATCCGCTTGCCCAGCGTGGCGATTATGGACATTCACCTCCTAATGCGTCTATCTATGTGTATCTATCTGTGTCTATGCGCACAGTCGGCATAGTTGATGGGAGAGGCCTACGTCAAGCAGTGGACTATCATAGGCTGATGATGATGATGATGACATACCTTTTATTTTTCATACATTGGCGTTTGTACCCCATCCCCCGTCGCCAGTGTGATATCCAAGATACTAATCAATATATTTATAATAAAATTATGGTTATGACCTTGGTAGAGAACCCTATAAATGTAAATGGAACCTTATATCTTTCCACGAAGTGCCCACAAAAATAAATTTACGTGGCAGTCGCCTCTTTATCGAGCTAACTGTAGTTTGGTAGTCGTTAAGTTGTCAAATTAGACCAACTTGTCCTCGCTGTCATTGGAGGAAGAAAAAGTGCAATTTTCTTTTATAGCGTGACCTGAAAGTTTTGATGTTATGGTGACGTTCTGTCGTTTCCCATCGTGCCTTTATTTACGTGACCTTTACCGAACAGCTGTATCAAGTGCTTCTTCATTAGCTTTCTTGTGTACGTTATCATCAGTCAGTACCTCAGTACACAAAGCCTGGTTGCGAAACTTGGTAATTAATAATTTATGCTCAGCTCTCGGTTCAACACAGGGTAAATTACAGTACTTTATACAGACATAATATGAGAACATTAAGCAGTCTAACCAAGTGATCTTAAATATGCATACTTGTTGAACTTTGATATCGATCAATTGATAAAGGCAACCTACATCCTGATATTGAATAAGACGCTTATAAATGTTGTTTCCCATTTAAATCTTTATTGCTTTGAATTGTATGCAATCCCTAACATATACAAGGTGGCCAAAAAATAAGCGCATTCCCCTTGCCAGTGAGGTCATGGGGCGCAGAATAGACTCTCTACGAGTTTTTTTGGAAATTAGTTCAAGCTTCAGAACTAGTAGTAGCACCTTGTAAGTAGGTAGTGCTTAATATTAGCACCTAATACTATTTTACGAATAATTTCATTATTGACCCTTCTGACTTCAGAAAAGCCTATAGCCTTAGCTATTCTGAGTCCTAAAAGCTCACAGGCAAGGGGAGTGTACTTATTTTTTGGCCACCTTGTATATACATAATACATACATAAATATTAATTATCATTCCATCCGTGGACGATAACAATATCCCCTTTTTGAGGGCAAGCAGGAATATATCTAACTTTTGTAAAGGAGCCTTGAGTTTTTTATATCCAAAGTGGATTTGAAGTCTACAAGTTTTTTTGCAAGTACTCCTAAAATAACTTTCAAGCAGGCATCAACGAAGTACTCTTGAATTACAAGTGAGTGTGATATTTGTCATTGCAAGATTTCATTTGGCCTATATAAATAATGTGTACAAGGTGAAATTTTATGCAAAACCCTTGGATTTACTAAATAGCCTTATCCTGCTCAGACATTGTTTTGCAATACCCTATTTAATGTATATTTTAATAACAGCGCCGCCGTGGTGATTTCCAGATGATGTTGCAAGGCTGGACAAAACAATCAAGATAACGCTCGAAGGAATCTTAATTGTACACCTGGGCGGAATACAATGGTGTCAGGCAGCACTACTCATTCGTCATGGAGGATTGGGACTACGCCGATGTAAAGAAATGGGAGTGGCGGCATTTCTTGCCTCCGCTCACGGGACTTTGGGTCTTGTCACTCGAATTCTGTCCAATTTTTGTGACATTAGTCAGTTGCCTTTCGTGGCGGAGGCATTATTGAAGTGGACCCGTTTATGTGGCAACGATGTGCGGTCTGAAAATCCTATTGTGCAAAGAGGGTAGGACGACATTATCTGTCAGCGAGTTGCTGCAGAATTGGTAGGTGGTGAATTGGGGTCGCCTGAAAGCTGCATCTATAGTTAAGTTAGACGCGTGGCCGAGGCACATTAAGGCTAATGTGCCTTGCGTTCTGGAGCCTCATGCAGAACGGATGGTAAAAGACCTGATAGTCCATGGGAGAGAGGCCGGTGCCTTTTGTGCACTTTTGCGCTATGTCACTTAAGTCGCACAATTAGGGCCGCTGGGTCGGTCGTGGACTTTGCTAATAAATGGAACACGCCAAATACTCTGCTTTGGAACCGATGTAGGAATTTGAGCCAGTTGCAGTAGAGACAGCCGGGCTTTGGGGTTTGGAGACCAAGAAGTTCGTGGGTGACATTAGGCCGTCGGCTTAGGGATAGGGGTTGTGTCCTCAGTCCTGATTGTATCTGGTGCAATAAATCTCCCTGGCCAGCGTAGTGTAAATTTCGTCTTATGACGAGGCCTGTTGCGGATTCTTTCACTAATGAGTACCTATGAGGCGAAGCCGGTTGCAAATTTTTATGTACTTGACGAAGCCTGTGTTGCGGCTTTTCATTTGTCCTTTAAAACGTCCTTAAAACTAAAAACGGAACCCTTATAGTTTGCCATGTCCGTTTGTCCGTCTGTCCGCAGCATAGCTCCGTGGCCGCTAGTACTATATTTTCATATAAATCATGCCGATAAAGTGGTAGAATAAAAACTAGAAAGCAAATTTTCGGGTACCTCCCCAACTGGTGAAGTGGGGATGATTTTTATTTCATGTAATCCTATAGTGTGATGTATTATTGAAGAAGTCTCTTAAAAATAATAAGGGTTTTAAAACAAAATCTTCTTCTAAAGTCAATATTAGATAGTCGATCAAAAAAAAAATGTCCCCCCCTTTAACTATTGATCCGTAGGTCCAAAAAATATTAAAAAATGAAGAATAGTGGGCTTATAAAATACTTTAAAATAAAACTATTTAGAACATAATCGGTCAAGCCGTTTTTGAATAACTACGGAACCCTACACTGAGCATGGCCGGACATGCTCTTGGCCGGTTTTATTATTTGTATTTTCTTATGACTACTGTATACATTTTATCATTGATTTTAAGTGAATGAATGAATGAATGAACATATCCCTCTGCAACTGAGGTGACGTACCTCAGACGTATGTTCAACTTTAGGTGTTTATAATAAGATACATGTCACGTGACCGACAGTGGCAGAGGGATTTCAAACAAAAAAATAAAATTGAATAGCCTTGCAGAGTTTAAAAATCTACTATACGATCAAATAAGGTCAAAATGGTACGATATTAAAATGCAACCCATCAGAAAAAGTGTTTATATTATGCGTAGGTTTTTATTTAGGTACGTTTTTGAATAAAACACATTGGTAAAGTTATTTTATTGCATATTTTTGACTTTAAGGTTTTCGTTGTAAAAGTTATATATTTCATTTCATAAAAGAATTTTAAAACGGAACACCTACAATATTTCAGCGTTCAAATCTCAATAAATCGTCTAGGCGTGGTAACGAGCTCGCTGCGGCGCAGTCTCTGCGGATACGTATTTTATTGGATTCACTGAAACGTTTTTCAGGTCCAAAGGATTATTTACGAGCATCTGCTTCTACTGCAGAAATGATGCAGATGGACACTAAATACGTCCACCCGCTAGCTCCGCTCTCGGCTTTCGTACGCTTTGATTATGTTTACATATCAACGAGACCGGAATATCATTTAGCAGTACTTGTGCCTCGGCCACTGACAAAACTACGCTGATATGCTGTCGTATTAAGATAATTTTATTTTAATCTAACAATATGATCGTACATCATTTGGCCCAAAAAGCGATATATTTTGCTGCAACTTAATTATTATTAGACATGTATATACATATGGTAATATCTCATCCTTAATTTTCTTGATATAACCGGCTAATTTACTTAATCATGTGTCTTGTCTATTATTTCGCTCTTACAAAGCTCGTGAAGTACGGGATCGCCCGCTAAGTAAGTAGATAACTACTAAATACGGATTGGAATGCAAAGCCCTGACATCCGCTATCGAACAAATCTAAAGCCCCAGTAAGTTTACTCCTTACAATTGGTGTAATGTCAATATTTTTTAATTAAAACAAAACAACAAAAAATATTTCGAATAAAATCGGTACCAAAAAGAAACGTCCTAGTGTTCCTATACGATCTGGAGTAATGTGTCACTGCACTGGCAGCGAAACATCGGATAGGTTTGGCAATATGATGACTACTGGCTTACTATCTTTTTTACTACCTCAAGATTCATTCCAACGTAGAAAAGGAACGATAATTACCGAATCCTTTCGTAACACTACGCTGGCTTCTTCGTAACATAGTTAGTCAGCCTCCGTAGCATTGTTGGTAGTAACCCTGCTTACGAAGCTGTAGGTTCTGGGTTCGAATCCCGGCGAGGGCATTACTTCTGTATTTAGTTATCAATTATTTGTTCCTTGGTCGTGGCTGTCTATGTATTTAAGTATCTATTATATTATATCGTCGACTAAGTCGATTTGTGTAAGATGTTCCAAGATATATATATTTTTTATAGTTGTGATGATACTGAGATTAATGGTAGGTATCAATAACGGATATGTACATTTTGACTTTGCGTCATGGCTAAGCTGTACAAAATGATGGGCAAAAATATGTTACTGCCTAGTAGTCCGAAGTTCTACCTAGAAGCCAAGCCTGGCCTACATATACGAACAAAATAAACACATGGAAGACGCACACCATACAAAATCACCTTTCTAAAACGTATAAGACCGGTTACTTAGTCATTAGCTTTATATATTGCATTGCCATGTGACCTCACTTCACGCAATCGGTATCCTCAGTCCATAAAAAACTCTCAAGATTTGGTGAACGACAATCATCTGAGAGGTGAAAGTAAATAATACATTGAAAAATAATAAAAAGTATACACATACAAAAAATTGTGCACCATGCAAGGCGTATTTGCCAAATCAAATGCGCCACAAAAATTATAAAATATTTAGACGTAAGTCACGAACATAATATGCATAAACTTTTATAATTATGTGTGTAAGGTACTCTCTAATTATTTTTAATCTGCAATTTAATTTTAGACCTAAAATTATATAATTATGCCTGTGACTATGTAGGTACATAAGCATAGTTTAACCTTTGTAACGACTGTGAGACTTCGATGCCTGCTACAAAACGCACCTATTTATAAAAAGGATTAAATTAATCATAAATATTACAGGAAAAGTATTCCTTTTATAAAAATCATAATATACTTATTTAGTTTGTAATTTAGTCTATGTATTTTACCGGGAATATCTACAAAATGATGTTAAAAGATGGTGCTATCAATTTAAAACAAAAGTTATATCTTAAGAAATCATTAAAACCGATTTTACGTTTTAGAATGGAATGTTCATTTTCAATGCGTTTGTAATACATCTGAGTTAAGATATTCCCTTTTATTTATTTGGTCACACACAAGCCTATAAATGATTGAAACGGGTAAAAAATATCAGATATCGCCATAAATTGAAGACTTCCATATTGGTTTTGTAGAATATTCACAGGTAATACTAATTAAACAAACCACATATACCTCCGAAAATATCAACAAATAGCCACCAAATTCAACAAAAACAAACTATTAAACTAAAAGTGTTCTTATTGCTATTACTATAGAGGTGATTTGAGAGTCCGATAAATAGATTGAGCGCATCGTTTCAGCTCTCTGGACCAATTAATCACACGGCACACCTGCGACTGCACTCTAATATCGCCGCTACTACAAATACACCAATTATACTTTGGACATATCAGATTCTTTGTCACAATGAGAAATTGCTCTTTAAAGGCGCTAATTGTGGTTTTACCCTGAATACAATATATTTATTTCATAAATAATATAGTTGAAAACTTGGTAATGAAAGTTCCCTATAACGAAAAGGTATACAATAAACTAAACCAGAGATGTTTTAGTTTTACACAGAGCTATATTTCGTTTAAATAAACATTTTGTGTTTACTATGTATGACTGTATGTATCAGCAATTTAACGTGTTCATATAGTTACAATTTGACGAAGAATTAGATATTTATTGTCCATTCGTGCCTAACCGTCAAATATTATCTGCCAATAGTTTATTCAAATTAGTATCAAAATCATGTCAGATAAGGAAGAAATCAGGTAGTGATTAGTCTTTAAAGCAGTTGTTTTTTGTAACTTTATAGACTTTATTTCCAAATCTGTAATATTTGTGTATTAAATTTTATTTTTAAAGTTTCTCGAGCTTTCAAAAATTAAATTATTAAAAAATCTGTTAGGTATCTTTAATCAGCCATAAAAATAAGGACCTTTTCCGTGAAATCTTTAAACCAGAGTCATTTTTGCGCAACAATAAGTAAACTTACATTCCTGTTAATAAATTAATAAATAAGTAGCTATAGAAATAGAAGTTATTATTGATTAAGCGAATGCCAATGAACTATGTTTAGTAAAATTCAGTGTTTTGCAAATTATTTGCATTAATTACCTAATTCGTAAGCTGTATATTAGTATTGCCTTGATTAACTAAATGAATTATTGTATACCAAATTATATCGAAATGAATTGCCAGGTGAACTAATTATATCAATAAATTAAGCGTCACACATTATCAACAAATATATAATAAACTTTATGCTATTTTGATATCACATATTTTCCGGTACATTGAACAATTGACAGCGTTAATAGGTTTACACAACTGTAATTTTAGTGAAATACAAAATTATAATCACATGCACTACCTAGTAAAATTAGCCCGAAAACGCAAACAAGATTATTTAATTAGAAACTCCCGTCCACTATCTATATTAATTGATATAACAAGAGAAGCATATAAACCCCTCATAATAACTAATTTTCCTCTCTCCTGTAAAGTTTAGTGGCTTAATTAATGCTATATTAAACAGAGCCGCTTGCTAACTAAATTAAAAATGTTAAATGGAAGAAAAAAACACTGTCTTCAGGCGAACATCGATCCAGTCCCTCTAGTCGATTTTTTTAAAATTTTATTCGGGCGTAACAACCAGTACAATAAATATTCATACAGTTTCTTCTACACCTAATAGTTTCCATTTTTCTTTGATAAATCTATTTTATCTTTAAATTGGGAATGTATAATTGTACATAGTTATGGACCCACTTTTAGTATTTTTTTAAGACATAATTTTCTGCTCTAAGCAATGGCGAGGAGGCTAAAACGCACGATTTTTTTAATTTGCAAATTTAAGGGTTAAAAACACAAACTACTTCTTAGCTATGTATCAAAGTATTAATACAAACTTCCACGATCTTCACTCATATTTTAACGACAAACGGTACTTAATCGCGTTAACTTACGTTTTTTATTATCCTGACGTTTCTGGGATAATATCAAGATTACCTAAGACCCGTTTCTCGTTAAAATATCTATCAAAGCTTACGTAACCGAGGAATCCTAATAGTTAGTTACTTCATTAACTCGAGATTAAGTTCAAATCTATGAGAATCACTTCATCATCATCACTGAAAGATGATAACTGTTGCACAATGGCCTCCCATAAAAATGTCAGGAAACACGATTAAGTACCTGCTGCCTTCAATTTTCCACAAATTTCAAAGGTTTCCCGCGATTCGCCAGAAGTTTAGGGTATCCTGACGCTGCCTGTACCTATACAATTGTACGTGGTATTTACGAATGACCGCTGTTGTTGAATGGTTCCGTTATGTATTACACTTTACAAATAAAAACTTGGCATTTCACAAGTAAACACAATCTCCCGTCGATGCCGCACTGCAAAGTCAATGACTCAGGGATACAAAGTCAATCAGTGCCATCCATTTGCGTGTGAAATTTCCCGCGATTCGCCAGAAAATTGGGGTATCCTGACGCTCCCAGTACCTATACAATTGTACGTGGTATTTACAAAAGACCGCTGTGGTTGAATGGTTCCAATATGTATTACACTTTACAACTAAAAACATAAAACTTGGCAGTACCAAGTAAATGCAATCTCCTGTCGATGCCGCACTGTAAAGTCAATGACTCAGGGATACAAAGTCAATCAGTGCCAACCATTTGCGTGTGAAATTTCACCAATTGGGTTTCGTTCGCTAACTATTGATTGCTATTCGCAGTGAGAGCACGATTAAGAAGTACCTAACAAGCCAATTTATTACTATGAATTCAATGTAAGTAGTTAGCACAACAATTGTTGTCTGATTTGTCTTTGAGTAGTTAGGTAACGATAGTATATTATGTGGATAGTTAGGTAAACTTCAAAAAGCTTAAACTATGTAAGTAATTATTATTTACAAATAAAGCATTAATATTCTTGAACATTGCACATTCTAAATATTATATTTTGATGACATATTATGTACTTAACTTACCTATTTTCTGTTACAATGTTATGAGTCGTGCTTGTGGTAATACTATTAAATAGCAATTTTTTTAATTTCTCTACGCAAATGTTTTAATGCGCTAGAACTAGATAACTGTGTTTGCAATTAAAATAAATTGCAATTAAAATAAATTGTTAAAATAAATTATTTCACATTATGCACGACACATCCACGAAGAAATTATTACTAAAATGGATATTGCAGCAATTTTGTACAGAAATTATACGTAATAAATTGGAAAGAACTTAAAAGAGTAGGTCATTTGGCAGTGTATGTGACGTCACTTTTCAACCGACTTCAAGAAATGAGGAGGTTCTCAATTCGACTGTATGTTTTTTTATGTTTGTTACCTCATAATTTTCGACTGAACTTTTGGTGAATAATTTTTAATGATTCTTTTTTTATTTTTATTTTCGATTGAACTTTTGATGCTCACCGTTGGTCCCATTTTAATTTGATCGAGTTTTGACAATGGTATCCATGATAAAACCATATAAGTCTACAATTTGCATTAACTATGTGCATGACAAATTGACGAATATTAACTCGATAACACGTCAACTGATTTCGTAGTCTTTTTTTAACCGACTTCAGAATAAACCGAGATGGTCCTGTTGGCACCAAGTCGGGTTCTGGTGATGATCTCGGCGAAATCGGTTGAAGTCGGTTGATTTTAAATTTGGTGATTATGTGGATTTCGTATAAAACTTTATAGTGGCAATTGTTTTGACAATTCAAAAAAAGATGTTGATTTAACTTGCCCGTCATCATGCCTATGGATTCTAATTCGACGGATCTTCCATACAATTTAAATCTGAACGAAAGCCCGTGCCGAAGATCGTTCATTTTAGATAGGGTTTAGTCTAACCGCGAAAACATAGTAATGGAATAATTGGACAATCTTCGCTGAATAATCCAAAATGACAAAAAACCGGCAATAAGCATGTCGGGCCATGCTCAGTGTAGTGTTCGGTAGTTATTAAAAAAGTTCAAAATAGTTTTATTTTAAAGTATTCTATAAGCCCACTATTGTATGTTTTTTTTTCAATTTGTTTGACCCATAGATCAAAGTTAGAGAATCTTTCAAAAAGAATAAAGGAATGTGTGCCCCCCATATTTATTTTTCTCTGGACAGCTTAAGAGTAAAAAAAAATATCTTCGAAAATATTTGCTTTAGAAAGAAACTTTCTTTTGGGATCTTTATTCTTTTTGAAATACCAATTCAACGATACCCCACACTGTAGCATTACAGCCAAATAAAAAAACGTCCCTATTTTACTACTAGGGGATCAGTAATTCTGTCATAAGAAAGAATAACTTATCGATGAAATATTGTCCAGTGGAAGTCCTTAGCTAAATGTTGTTCGTGCCACCATGACTTCTACGTATATACCTATATAACGGCTATATTTAATGCATGTTGAGAACGTCCTATCTGACTACTTGGATACACAAAGCCAAAGAAATTCGGAGAGATACCATTGCATCGGTTTGATGTAAACCGGCGATATGTGTGGATCCATTAGTTAATTACTGCCCGGAGACGATTAAATGTGATACAGTCGCAAACTGCGGTTGTCTGTACATGCTCTCGAGTTATCTCAAGCGTGTACTTATTGTTTATGACATTCGCAGATACATTTAATAATAATTAAATGTGTCGATGACCAACTTAAGGCTCTACCGGTTCCCTTCTATGCGTTCTGCGATCGCGCTCTGTGATCGTTTCATTAACGATTTCATCCTTTTCGTGTAGAGATCAATCGCCTCTTCGTTTCTTGCTCTTTTTAAGCCTACTAGCATCAGCAAAGATGATGGTGGTTTTGTTTCCTTGGAGCATAGGACGGATGTTTGGGATGGCAGTTGCGCAGGTCACTGTCCCATCTTCAACGAACTGAAATTAAAGCGGCTGCAGCGGCAGAAAAAGACAAATTATTACAATGTTATAAATATATGGGCCTCGGGAAGGCGTACGATTTAGTACTTTTCGGTGTAGAAACTTTAGGGTCATAGATTCCCAGCGCGAGCGAATTATTTGCCAAAATCGAGAAACGCCTGGTTGACGTAGGTAATTCGAGATCGAGAAGCCGATAGCTTCCTCACTCGACGTATCGTCATGGCGATACATGGAGGAGATTCCGCCAGCAACCTCTTTTAAATTTTGATAAATTATTTTAGAATAATATTTAATACCTACTAATTTTACGGTTCCGTATTTTATTCATTCACAGTCCTTGCATACTTAGCTTTAATTATTGTAAACCTTTTGTATAATTTGGCTTCGCAGTTTTGCTTGAAATCTTTTGAAAAGTCAATAAATATGAGGTTAGTTTATGTCTCAAACGAATTAATGAGATATTACGGAGAAAAGATTGCCTAACGCACGTTTCAAGTTTTCGTGGGACGGGACTTCCATGCTTATTAACCACTACGGTAACAAAAAACACTTTAAGATTATACCCTTAGCTGTTACTGCAATTTTGTGAAGGAGAAAAATCAAAAACCGCACAGTAAAATAAAAATAAAGTCTATTATGAAAAACAGTTCCGCAACAGCCCCCGGCGGGGCGGACAGCGGATGGGGCGTGATGTTTAGCCCGGCATTATTGCGGCGCCGTGATTTAGGTTTCTTCCATGCGTTGCAGTTGCAGGTGCAACGGGAGCAGGTGGCCGTGATTAATCGCCGGAGACCACCGCTATTTATAGCGCGTCGGAGCCGGACCGCCCTCCTCCTAATATCATGTAAATATTTGTTAATATATCTGGCTCTACAAAAGTTTTACCAAGTAAATTATTATTATGTTTAGAATAATACGAGTATAGGGCAAAAAAATATGTAGGTATCAATGCCTCTCGCTCGTACTTATTTTAAATCTTTTGACGTTAGTCAGATGCACTTTTTGGGAAATGATTCACCTATTATTGAATTAAATCATGCACAGCAAATACACTTCCAAATTACAGACCAACATACCATATTTCGTTGTTAGAGCCAAAGCTAAAGATGAAAGTACTCCTAATTAATATTACTGATACTTTTAAAGTGCTTTAATTCTCTCGAAAATGATATACATAGCTGAAACATAATATATGCATTTAAATATGTGCTCATAAAAGATGCTACGCTTAATCCCAAACCCTATTTTATTTCGGTGGATTAAGTGTTCTAGCAATTAGTTCGTTGCCTGGATATTTGGGCAGCCGAGCCTTATTTATTGTCGGCAGTAAAGCTCAAGCATTGCCACAAGTTTTTTACTTAAGCTAACAATTTAATATCCAACACACTTACAAACGGAATCGATTGTAAATCGAATTGCATTGGTTATGTATGATTTAATGGAGACGCATAAAAACAAGATATGTATATGTACATTGTACGTATTTGTATTATTTTTTTTGTATAATCTTAACATAGCACAGCACAGGCAGGTAAAACAAGTCGTGAAAGAAAGGAACAAGTTTAGAGCAAATAATTTTTCATTCGTAAACAAAGTTTGTATGCACAGATGCGAAAATCCAATATTAGTAGGGGAACGACGGAGGACTACCCTGAAGGGGACGAATTTCCCTAAAGTATTAAAACTCGACACTAAAGTCACGCAATACAAAATTCATCGATATTGCCGATTTCAAATAACAAACCGAGGGACATTTTCAGGCGTAGCTATTCATATTTCGACGGAACGTGCCTCAGAAGGGAGGTTTATGGGAGCTTTAAAGTTTAGAATTAGGGGTCGTTATTCGAGCTCGTGTATATGCTCATTTCGTTTACATTTATACACTATTGTATGTTTTTGGCAACTGTATAGACATAAAGGGGCTCTTAACATGTAATAAATGTTTCCTTTAGTCGAACAAAGTGGGGCGACTGCAGTGAGTTTCAGCGTCTCGCCGGCGATGCGACGATCTCATTGCCTTCATTTAAAACAATCTCTACAATAACATTACCGTCCGTTGTTTGCAATTACATAATAGTTCTGTAATGTTCCTTAGCCGCCAAGTGAATGCCTTTTCAAACTAACACTTAAATAAAGACGTCGGAAGAACCTTTTTCACAAATAATGATTATCGTGTGGGGCTGCCAATTGTTTTTCAAAGGAAATAAAAAGTAGAAGAAGGAGATAAAATCATAAACCGTAAAACAAAATCATTGTCACAATCAGTTGTAAGCATAGCCTACCCGTTCAAAAAGTAAGACTCTTTGCAATTTCTTTTGTCGTGTGGTGACGGCAGTAAGAACGAAGAAAGACATTTGTCACCACCCCAACTCATCCCGCGGATGTCATAAGAGCCGACTAAGGGATTAAAGTGTCACTGACTATCCTTTGATACAATATTGATGATGGGCAGCAGCGTCATCATAGTGGACACATTATTGCGATCGCCGATCCGTTTGCCCAGCGTGGCGATTATGGGCATTTACCTCCTAATGCGTCTATACGCATAGTATAGTTATTAGGAGAGGCCTACAGTGGACTGTGGACTGAGTATCTCAGTCCAGCAGTGGACTGAGATAGGCTGATGAAGTTCAGAAGAAGTTAAGTAGGTATTTCATTACGAATCATAATATTTGTTACCTAATGAGGGTCGAGAGTTTTAGTTGTCAACTAACGAATATTTCCATATTATAAGCTGTAGAGACAATATGAATATATTAATATGAATGACATGTAATTTAGAATTAACTACCTCTATAGTTGCCTTATTTGGTTAAAAGTTTAGTGGGAGTTGCGGGTTTAATGACGGGTTTTTCACGTTGCACGGTGGTCCCCGTGCGACCTGATGTGGAGTGCCACGTCAGGACCGACATACAAGGTTTGTGAACATATTTATAATGTTAAACAGGTATTTTAGAAAAACTTAGTATTTCACATTTGTATTTGTACAAAGACACCTATTTATGCAGTAGTAAAACTTAAGATGCCTCTTCTAAATTAGGTTCATTCTTATAAACACAAACACTTTTTAAATCAGTGCGACTATAAGAATAAAACTATGATTTTTTATTCTTATATAAGCATTTGTGATGCGTGAAAATTAATATATAATTTATGTATTTGCCTTTCACATTACGCCATTGATATTATTTTGCCCTAAGCTTGGGCCGAGCGGTTTACATACATTACATAGATTGGTCCTCGTATACTAAAACTGATTTAGGATATTTTATAAGTTTTTAGTTAATAATTTAATTTAGTTTTGTTATATAGTTATTATTTAGGATATTTCAAAATATAACGTACCTAATTTTCGACTGTTGTCAATTTATTCGGATCGTAACTAAGAGATATGCCATTACCAACATTATCATAAACGCTCGTCAGAGCTTTTTCAAATAATGAATCGTGTGTTCTTATTAGGATTTTTGATAATTGCATTTTGGAGTCTAAATTGATAATACATAAATTGTCTAATTTACCTACTCCATATTATTGGGAAAGTGGTCTTTGTTTAGATATATTTTAAGTACGTTATCATGAACAAGTATTTGGCTTACATTCACTTATGTAACCCTATTGTATAAGTGGAAACAGTATATACTTTAGAGTAAGAGACGGTAAAGAAGACTGCTCCCGTGGTGTCGATTTGGGCGATGATAATATAATTTTGTTTGCCAACTTCCCAGACAGCGTGGTCTATAATGTCAGTGCCTACATCCTCACTCCCAATTTATTATATGAACAAAAACAAGCGATAATTTATGAAAACTGCCATTTCTAGCTTTGCGTGAAATGCGATACCAAAAACCATTTTAAGCCATCACAGAAGTTACTTAAAAGTTTTATCGTGATGATTTTAACAAACGATTTTCATATCAGATCAGTTGTATCCAAATGAATATTATTTTTTATTTCGTTACATTAGGGAGGCGATGGGATCACCGCAGCTGACGGCAGAAAATGCCGCGAGTTAAGTCACATTTCATTCAAACTTTTGCCAATTTGAAGAGCAGCTTTTGTTTAGAAACAAAAGTTGGTATTAAGACCTCTTTGTTTGTAAAGATGCGGTGTTATTGCGGCTAATCATAATCTTGCTCAACTCTCAAGTTAGATGGGGTACGGACCTAGTAACTTTCCTCTAAAATGCAGCCATTTACAAAAGCGACAGAAAAAATGTCAGTTAAAAACACAAATTACGCTGCTTTAAGGGTTAGCCAAGTTTATCATGGCAACTCGGACATTAACATCAAAAGAAAGCACTCTGCCGTTGGGTTAAATAAATGAAGTGCCTAATAATTAATTGGACTTCCACCCTGTTTTCCGTTAGGTGACAATTAATTTCCGCAATGGAGAAGAAAAGAAAACCTTTATCAGAATCGTTTCGCACTCTCCTCACTAAAGTGACAATTAAGGCGTTGCGATCTCCGACTCTCGTGAAACAATTTATCCATTGTGGTTCAGCGGTTAACTAAAAACAACCGTATGTAAAGCTTTGTATTCAAGTTCATACAAGACAAATTGAGTAAAGAGTTAGGGAAATCGTTTGGACACGACATGGAGTCCCCAGCAGGCAGACTTAGCGAGCGATTTGTTATATAGCCGCGACAGGCGCGTTCGGTCGTGATCCGGTAAAAACATATTTAAGTCCTATGGAATACAACTTCATAGTGCGAGTCATTTGTGCTTAAACAAAGCGTCAACTGCAGAGTTGCTGGTAGCAATAACTGGGGATCATTTTTCATGTGGTTCATTCGGGCGGTCGAGGAAAGCGATATAATAAATCATTGTTGCCAGCTTCACGACGTTATTATTTAGTCCGGTCGGTTTTATCCGTGCATAATATAATACGTCACATCTTTCTCAAAGTCAGGGGTTTCCGCGGTCATGTTGCTCGTTAAGTATTTGTTTAGAGTCCATTTGAGTTACATTGGTTAATCTAAAATATCAAGCGTAAGTATTTAAAGTTACTTACTCCATATTATTAGGCAAAGTGGTCTTTGTTTAGATATAACATATTATTATGACTGGTTTGACATATAGTTTTAAAATGATTACTGTACCTACCTATTTATTTCAATTGAATATATTCATATTTATTTTAAACACTATGAACAATATTACCAATACAGAAATAATAAACTAGATCTTAAAATCATCATTAATTTAAGAGTCAAACTCTTGTCGGCGTAACTGATGAATGTAGCTGTCTCCATCTAACTTTGTCTAAAGCCGCCTCTTTGAAGGAAATCCTTGTACGACACAACGTCTACTTTCTCTTTTATTTGTTTCATGTAACTTCTTCTAGGTCTCCCTCTTCCTCACTTTCCTTCAATCCTTCCTTCTATTATGTTTTTTAAAAATGGAGTTTTGAAGAATGGTGAAGATAAGTTGGACAGAAAAAATCACAAATGAAGAAGCGCAACAACAAGCGCAGAACAAATGAAAAAAGGAGTTTGTTTAAGATCTTAAAATAAACTTACGAAAATACAATACTAGTAAATTATTAATAAAAAATTTGCCCCAAATCGCTGTCAATCGGTAGCGCGCCCAGCTACCCAGAAGGCTGGCAGCATTACCACGTTGAATGGCAATGCTGATCCGCTGTGCTAGATATGAATCAGCCTTCTGGTAACGCGTCAAATCGTACAGCTTATGCCTCACCTCTTTGGAGACCCTGTGGGCTCTATCCCCCCAGGGTCCTAAGATCTTCACTGCAAACGGCTCAAATATTCATAGGTAAAAAAACCAAAAGAAAGAAGAAAAACTGGATCTCCTATCAGTAGTATAATTATGCGGAATTTTTGCATCATAACACTTAGACGGAATCTTTTTATTAAGGCTTGTCACAGATTTTACGTCCCATTTTCTTCCTATAAGTATTCTTGTAAGAAAAGCGGAGAAAATGCGGTTCAATTAACTAATGGACGCTTAAATTCAGACGTCAGAATGAATAAGGGCAACAGTCTTTGAAGTTTCTGTAAATTAAACGTCTTTTCAAAATAAACAGGTACAGCTTCTATTATTCATAACACAAAGAAAGTGGAGTTCAATCAACGCATTGTTTACGGATCAGGTGTGTATTGTTCGATGTTGAGAAAGACGCAATGGTCAATTTAGATCGTGGGTAGCATTTTTTTGTCTTGTTCAGTATAACCACATTAAAGGCACGTGACGCGTAAGGTTTCGGCGGTCGCGGGGCAACCTCAATCTTCGCACTGTTATTTTATTTCACCGTTTCAGAGTCAGAGTCGACCCCATTTGTCTTTGTTCTCCGTTTCCTATATTTTTGCACGCAAACTCCATTATCTAATTTAGCTCTGGCTGAATGCCAGGTCGGCGCTGTTGTTGCGTTCTTTCAGAAAAGAGTTTTATTCCTTTACAATAAACACCTAAGCACATTTGTTTTAATTACGCGGTTTCAAATGAGGAAAATTCCCATATATCGCATTTTCCGTGGATTGCAGACCAAATCCCTACTCTAATACCTATGCGGGCTAAGTTTTGGCAGAAATCCCCATGTTGGAGGTAAGCAGGGTACTAGGTACCTACACCTACTCAAGCCGCGTGCACGTGCAGAAGTAAATATTAAGGTAAATTTCCGTGATTCAAATGGAAAACAATATCCGTATGAGTTCGCTTTGTTGTTTGGAGGTTTTCTTAGTTTGAAGTAAGAAAAAACCTCAAAATTTGAGTCTCCTTCATCTCCTACTTGACGCTGTGGCAGTTTTACTGAGCCGCAATACAATTAAAATATTATATACAGGCGATTTTCGCGAAAACTATCCTATTAGTACTGTCAAATCGTATATTAAACTCGCAAAACATGTAGTAAAGCTGCATTTTTGGTATGTTATTTAGACACCATAGGGCAGTATAAAACCACATTTTGCAAGCAAAAAAAAAATTGTGCTAGCTGCGTTATACGTGAAAAACTGTGAAATTTACTGTCTATTTTTAGTTTCTGATTTTTATAAAAAGAGCCTTACGTTTTTCGACAATATGTATCAGGTAACGTTTAAAGATGAATGAACTTGTAACAAGATGAGATAACATGCATTACCTTAGGTCTTATAGTTTCAGAGATTCGAGACTTCAAATAGTACCCTGTTTTATAAACTAGATAAAATGTTGAGTTTTACTAACGTTTTTGGTTTAATATCGCCTTACCTAATTATGCTACGAAAAACATGAAATAATTATCTTATACCGCAATTAATATTCTTTCATTTAAGGGTAAAATTAGGTCAGTAAACTTTGTAATTGAAACTAAAAACGCGAAATTCAAAAAGCAGGAGGTCCGCTATCTAAGTTTTTCATACAAATGGCAAGTCGTGTTGCAAAGCTGCAATTTTTGTATATTATATAGGCTCTATAGGGATGTACGAAAATGCATATTACAAGAAGAAAAAAATAAGGATTTAGGTATAGGACATAAAAAACTGAAAAAAAATCGGACTTTTTTTAGTTTTTGACGTTTAACTAAAAAACTATAACTTTTTGATACTAATTGCTATAAAACTATGAAAGCATACTAAATTTTAAGGATTTGAGCTACCTTGCATTACCCTAAATTATATAGATTTAGCGATAAGTACGGCATTTCAAAATGTGCCCTTCACTAAGTTAAGAAAATAAATGCATGTTTTGAAGCCTCGTATACCCCCAACTATAAGACTTACAGTAATTGTTATCGGCTCAATTTGTTCCAAATTTAATGTAGTTATTATCTACAATTACTTTTTTTTCTTAGCGCGAACGTTTTGCCAATATTTAGTGAATAACTTTAACGTAACCTAAAATTTGTTTATGTTTTGATAAAAGGGCACTTTATGAAATGTCGTATCTCAAAATATATATTACTTACGGTGATGCAACGTAGCTCAAATCCTTTCAAATTTAATGTCCTTTCTTAGTTTTATAGCAATCAGTATCAAAAAGATAATAGATTTTTAGTTAAACGTCAAAAACTAAAAAAAGTGCGATTTATTTTCCGTTGTTTACGTCCTATGCCCAAATTATTTTTTTGTTTTTCTTTTAAAATGCATTTTCGTATATATCTATAAGGCCTTTATAATATACCAAAATTGCAGCTTTGCAACTCGACTTGCGATTTGTATGAAAACTTAGATAGCGGGCCTCCTGCCTTTGGAATTTCGGGTTTATACTTTCAACTACAAAGTTCACTTACATAATTTTACCCTTAAATTAATAGTACATTACTACCGAGGCCGGGAAGTGACTGGTTGCCGGCCGAATATATGTAGACGGCCGAGCGAAGCGAGGCCGGATAGTATTCGGACGGCAACCCGTCACTTCATGGCCGAGGTATGTATAATGCTTTTCTCAAACATGCAATGAAATGAAACAAAAAAATGTATCTTTTTTCTAAGAAATTATAAGTCAACTACATAACTAAGTCTTTGAAACACAACAAAAGTTAAATACGACACCGACACCTCATTTTTTTTAAGATTGTCCTGTTTGAAAGTTGCATATTTTTAATTTAAAAAAGCGGTATTAGACGACGCGGTCGGTTGGGTCCAATTAATCGCATGCAGTGATCGGGGCCGACGGATCGCGCCGTATAATACTGCTTTTTAAATATTATTTTGAGTAGTTATTGTACATTTATTTTAAATGATACAATTTAAATACCTAATTATAACTGCAAAAAATTGCCAATCATTTTTATTATACTAATATTACTTACAGATAATTATTGGCTAAAAGCCAAGATGCTAGGTCACAACCCTAATCAAATGAAAATTAAAAAAGAGGTACTTGCCGGCCTAGGCCGGCAACGAGGTACTTCCCGGCCACTTTTTGGGCACGTAACTACAACATTTCATTGCATGTTTGAGAAAAGAATATTAAGTGCGCTATAAGGTCATTATTGCATGTTTTTCGTAGCATTTTTTTTTTTTTTATGTTGGCACAACAAAGTGGCTCCACTCCACCTGATCGTAAGTGAAAAGTAGAGCCCAAATCGCGGCGGCAACGAACAGGAGACAATCAGTAACCTGTTAGTTGCCACCGCCTTGCTGGCCCGCTAGATGCTTCTTCACGCTTCGTTTAAAGGGTCCCAACTTATAGGTATGCGGAAAACATGTGCCGGTAAAGAATTCCACTTTTTTATTATTAGCATAATTAGGTGAGGCGATATTAAGTCGAAAACGTTAGCAAAACACAAAATTTTATCTAGTTTACAAAAAGGGGTACTTTTTAAAGTCTCGAATCTCTGAAACTATAAGACCTACTACGGTAATGCATGTTAGCTCAACTTGTTGGAAATTTATTAGTCTTTAAACGTTTGTTTACAAATGATATCAAAAAACGTAAGGTTTTTTAAATAAAAATCAGAAACTAAAAAATGGCCGTAAATTTCGCAGTTTTTCACGTACTACCCAGCTAGCACAACTTTTTTTTGCTTGCAAAATAATTATGGTTTTATACTGTCCTATGGTGTCTAAACAACATATCAAAAATGCAGCGATACTACTTGATTTGCGAGTTTAGGGTAAAATTATGTACGATTTGACCGTACTATATATTCATTCTGGGGTGTCAAACTATTTTCATACCAAATTACAAACGAAATCGATCCAGCGGCTTTAACGTGAAGAGGTTACAGATTGACAGACAGAGTTACTTTCCCATTTATAATATTAAGTATGAATTACGCATTTTAATGTATAGAAATGTGGCAATAAGGATGAATCATCATATCAGCCGAAAGACGTCCACTGCCGAACATAGGCCTCCCCCAAAGATTGCCACAATGACCGGTCCTGCGCCACACGCATCCAGCGGACTCCTGCGACCTTCACCAGGTCATCGGTCCACCTTGTGGGGGGCCTATACACGTTACGCCTTCCGGTAAGGTAAGAATTAATAACAGGTAACAAACCGGCCAAGTGCAAATCGGACTCGCGCATGAAGTACCGTACTATTATCAGTTTATCATAAAAAATCACGTTGTATAGGAGTCCCCTTAAATATCTATTTTATACCAGTATATTTTGTTGGCAACAGAAATACAGCGTCTGTGAAAAATTCAAGTGTCCTAACTATCATGTTTCAGACAGCGGAACCTTAGTTTTACGCTATGGACATGGAATCCTAAAAATTGGTAAATATCTTCGATGCCTAGATAATAAATTGCGTAGACTTAGAATTCTACCCCAATTCGTTGGTTGACCCTCCTCGAGTGTTGAGAAAGACCTTTTCTATGGCAATACAAACATGGATTCACCGTAACATATTATACAACGCAATATACACTTTTGCTTAAATCCTGTTCACGTGTAGCTTTTATTTACGACACAAATATAAAATATTACGAAAGTCTGTGACATAAAGTAGTTTTTTTTATAATAGTGCATTACGATACAACGCACCTTTAGAATGAAAGTGACCTAAACAAAAATTTTCGAATTAGGAATGTTAAGCTTTTGGGTGTTTTTAATTAAGTACATAATTAATAATTCCAAAATTGTGAATTAGGTCTTCTAAAGGTGCGAAAAGTGCGAATAAAATTTAAAACGAAATGGAAAGTAAAGCACGGCCGAAGGGAGTGCTTTAAATCTACACGAGTTACGAATTTCGATTTGCACGACGTTTTTCAGTACATAATGGCTAGGGTTAGGAATTTTGGTGGCATTCGGAGGATAGAGAACAGTGGAGTCGTTGCTGAAATTGTTTATGATTGATTGAATAATTAATTAATCAAAAATAATACATAAATACATATATTCTTTTTAATAGGGTTTCGCACATTTTAAGTATTAAATAATTGAATTGTATTAATATTTGACTACCTATGAAATGAAGTTCAATCATTTTTTTTATAATATATATAGCTAATGTTAATTATATAATATTTATGGGCTTCGAGAAAACTAGAACCTTGAAAATCAAATAAATATAATTCTCATTTATCAACGTTTTTATTGAAAATTAATATTTTTCTAGATTCTCAAAAATAAAATTCATGTAATTTAATTAAATTCATTGATAAATCCAGCTTGAACTAAACACTATTTCGTTATTATTTTATAAATTAATCATTTATTCAAGTAAAAAAAATTTGTAACATCGACTCCACTGCTCTCTGTTCCAGAAATGCCACCAAAATCCTAACCCTAATAATGGCCCTCCGATGATTTCGAGTGACGTAAAATGAACCACTTCTCGCATTAGCGTGTAAAAAATATTTAATAATATGTACGATTATTTTTGACTCATTTAATTCCGTGTAGGTACTAGGTACTGACTCAGTTCATTTTATTGGGAAAAGGGAAAGCTGTGTATTGTGTCAGTGATGAATATAATTGAATTAAGTATAAAATAAATAAACCAGTTCTGGTTAATTAGCTGGTTCTTCTTTTCAAAACGAATAACATCCAATTAAAAAGCTGCCATAAATACTACGTCAACGTACGTAATGACTTGATACACGTATCATAGTCGAGTGGTGACCTAATTAAATGTTCCTCTAAAAGGACTCGTTTAGTTTGTATAGTTGCAGGTGGCTCAAAGTAAGTTGTTTTAATTAAGTCTAAGACCTCGCGATAAATAACTAGTCGGCGGGACGGCCGGGCCAGCACTAATTGCTAGTATATTTAATCCGGTAAAATACAACGGACCCTGATTTCCATAAGCTTCAATTGTTTGTGCCCCCTGTATACCTGGATCCGATTTAGTTGCGACCATTTCCATTTGTGTTTATCTTTCGGCGACGAACACTGAATACGTTAACGACCGGCTTGTAATTAATTATTAACGCTTACAAAAGAAACGTATAGGTATATTTTCATTTCGTGTTGTAAAAACAACGCTATTAGTTTTTTTTTTATATTTCTTATATTACAAACTCCTGATCAAATGCGTTTCGGGATCTCGCACCAAGTGTTACATATAATTTCTTTCTGTAATGTAAAAATCTTAAAGTAATTTTATTGACATGTTCTTGTAAATCAGAAGAATTAATAAAAAGTGAAATAATAGTACTTACCTGAACCTATTAAAGAAACTATATAGTTGAATACATTTCATCGTGTTTTTTTTTACAAATTTGCTACATTCAAATACCTAAACATACATACATAGAAGTTAAGGAATTTACCTATTTAAAACTTATACAGGGTGGAATTTTGTAATGGCACCTGAAGAGGAAATACCTACTCTTAATACTGTAGATAGAAAATTTTACTCAAAGAAAACATTCCTTTATTTTTTAAAAGAAAGAAAACTGCATTCAAAGAAAACTGCTAATTTTATTAAATCGCTTATCCTTGTGCTTTCCTTTAACCCGGTAATCGAACAGGCTAAAATCTTAAAAGTTGCACCCTGATGAGATCTTATTCTTAATTCTCTCGCACTTGGCATTTCAATTATTATGTATGAAAACGATTTTTTTTTTTACAAAATTAATAAAAGCCGATATACCAGGCAACTTCTATTAATGTCCCAAGTAACCTGTTCAATTTAACGGAACTGTAAAAAAAACATCCTGTATAGGTTTAGCCAATAATTAATTAGTAAGTAATATTACACAGATATCATATATACCATAGATCAAGCAAACGTATCTACTTAGCGTGTCAAATGAACTCAGTGAAATCCACTGAGTTGTCCGTCTTTAATCGCAGCTTGCAGCTTTCGGGCGTCAAATTTTGTAAGTTGAAGTGAACAAAAACATTAATAATGCCTCCTTAAGTAATATTAATTGCAACAACACAAAAAAATATGAATACTCAAGGGCCTGAGACATATTTAAAATCATAGGCAAGTAACAACTTCAGTACAAAATCTGACACGCTCGGCCGGCCGCCATACAACTGAATGAACTTGTTCTTCTATCCAAATCTAATTCAGTGTAATATTAGTATAAAAAAAACAATCTTTCGCTAAATTTTGCAGTTATACATATGTATTTAAATGATATAATTTCAAATACTTACAACATCTACTCAAATTAATATTTAAAAGCAGTATTATACTTACGATGCACGATGCGCTCCGTCGGACCCGATCACCGAATGAACCTTGTCCTTATCTCAGTCGTCATGCGATTGATTGGACCCGACGGATGGTGTTGTGTAAAGGTCTTCGCACACTATAACAACTCCACGCCAACGCAGCAGCAACTCTACTCACACTCACGATGAGTAGTCAACTAGTTGATCCACCCAATGGTCACTAGTGGACAATGCGGTGTCAACGAGTGGGCAATTAAAATGGTTACTCGATACACATCAGTCGCAAACGCATAGTCGTTGCGTGGACAACGTGTGGTCATTGCGTGACAAACGAGTCGGGGTTGACCTTTAGTGTACGATGCGTAGGCCAATCGTCGTACACTACTCTAATACCATTTTTTGAAATTAATAAACCTACATAAATGACACAGGGTTTAAATTTCAATGATTAGACGAGTCGAGTTTTGATTTGAGTCGAGTGGAGTTGATATAGTGTGCGAACCTTATTACCGCTTTTAAAAAGTCAAAAATGTGCATACCTCTTAAACAGGTCAAACTTAAAAAAATAATAATGAGGTGTCGGTGTCCTATTTGACTTTTGTTGTTTCAAAGTCTTAGTTATGTAGTTGACTTATAATTTCTTAGAAACATTTTTTTTGTTTTATTTCATTGCTTGTTTGAGAAAAGCATTATTATACAAATATACATACCTCGTCCATGAAGTAATGGGTTGCCGGCCGAATTCTATCCGGCCTCGCTTCGCTTGGCGGTCTATAATATACAGCTGGCAACCCTTCACCTCCCGGCCTCGGTAGTAATGTACCCGTACTACCTATACTACAGATTACGGCTTAGATATTCGTATGTTTTTAATTATTCTTGCTAATTAGTGATAATAATGGTAAATAAAATTTGTACAAATCCGATTAACTTTACTTACGTTTATATCTGGTAAAACAGTCCTTGATGAGATACATGTCCTCACATAACCAGCAGAAATAATATTCGCTATTAATATACGTAAATCGTATTGCAAATAATCAAGAGTGCTTGAACAAACGTTTGCGGATAATATGGATATTATGTACAAAAATAAATTTTAGCTGGAAGAATTATTTAGCGTTTCGCTTGAATTGTTACAAGTACTTTCAGTCAATGTCTTCACGAGTAGCAAGGAACAATAATAATTGATATTCTTTTATAGCGCGTTTAATAAACAGACGTAGTTAAGCAAAAAGTAACCAATCCACATGAATTTGTTATTTCAAAGATTGACATGTTTTATTGGATTTATGGTGTTAATTAGAGTGAAAATTTCATGTGGGTTGGTTCCCTATTAGCATAACTACGTCCAAATGTCATAAAATTTCCAGGAAAGAGCAAGACGTCTGAGTTTTGTTACAAGTGGCTGAGACGAAGCAGCGCTACACACTTGCTCGTTGCCCTCGCGTGGAAGGGGCTCAGCCTTTTAACGCTTTTTCTTCTCAACATTGTTACCTCCACAAACTAGCCCGCGCTGTGCGGAGCGTACACAATCTGTATTTTCTTTTTCACTAACGAACTTGGTCGTGGTTACACGCGTTTTCATTAAATATACCTAGTAATTTTAAGCAACTAAGAAAAACTATATTTTCAGTTTAGATAATTATTTTTTACGCCCAGATATTTCTTAAAGAAAAAGTCATTTTTTTTCTACTGGAATTTTCGCATTATCATTAAATGTTATAAAAAGTATCGTGTGTTAAGTATCTACAAGAACTTTTTGAGAATAAAATGTTTTTACATCGAAAGCGATAATAGGTAATTTAATAAAACTTTTTATGAATTGACACTTTGCTTAAATAATGAAAATAATATAATGAAAAACAGAGTACAGACCATTTCTTCAAGGACCCATCATCAAACCCCATGACTTGGTGGTAACGGGACCATTCCATTACCCATTCCATTTACCCATTCGATAAAAAAAATTAAAATCGATCCGATTCTCGGAGATTGATATACATATCAAAATCTGTCGCATTGAGAACATCATCCTTTTTTGAAGTCTGTTAAAAATATATAAAAGTTTTATAAGTTTTTGACTCATCGCTCATCGTAGTGTTTGCTGTAGAAACTATAATGCATAAGCGATCTCCTGCCTGATCTCGGGTTAGTAATATTAGTATTCCAACTTGCTCAGGGTTATTTTTGAAGATTGCTAGAGAGCTCACTTTTCACAAGGCTTACCGCATCTAAGCCAAACTAAGTTTATTTTTGTTCGGTACAATTCTTGTTTACTATCAATCATATTGTTGAGAACCCGCCGTCCTACATATCGTGTTCGATTTTAGTTTTCTCATATGAAATGAAACTTTCAACAAGACGTAATCGTAAATAGTTTTATTGTTGTTGTATTTCTAAACTGGAATTGCTGGGAGATAATCGATAAGTGTGTTTAAGGGGTGTACCGATAAAAAACTGGCAAATTCAAATGAAAAAATCGGGTCAATGTAGTTACAAATCTGTGATTTCTGGCTTTTGCAATTAACAAGGAGGTCTTAAATTAGCTAATATTGATCCTTTTTTGTTGCTACTGCAATTTCAGTATTCATAATACAAGTTCTCCAGAACCTCTTCGAAATCTATATTTCCAAGCTCTTTTTTTATTCTCCACTGCACGATTTCGTGTTCTGCAGAAGTGACCAATATTTCTGGTTAGTCTCCATGTTTTTTTTTAATATACCCCTGCCTTGGGCGCAGTAATACTCTGTGAAGGGAATTATGTCACATATTATGTGAATTTTCTATGGGTCTTTAATCAATTATTTAATTCTATACAAATTTTAGTCTCTTTGGTATAATTTTATGAAGCGAAATCGGTGCCAAAAAGTATCAAGAATATTATGCATAAGTCAAGGATATCTAAACACGGAAGGAACACGGGAATAATAACCAGATATATTGACGCCAGTTCCATAATTTAGAAAACTGAATACAAAAAAAGAAAAAAATGTTTGGAAAAGATAGTTTGGAAGAGGTTTCGATGAAGCTGCACTGTGAGTACGTGAAATGCATTATTTAGTCACACAAAAGTACTACAGTCAGCTAAGTGAAGACTTCCTGGTTAATTTCTAAAGCTTGAAATTATAGCTACCTAGCTATATCGATCCGATTTTATTATTTGAAATTTACAGTTTTTTATCGGTACACCCTTTACAGGTACCTATTTTTAGTCAGAATTAGTCAACCATCGGAGCACTTAGCGGTGGTGTTTCGACGGTAATTCCTTGATTCAAAATATGCAGACGACATCAGGTACCTGTGCGTAAACTCCCTTTGAAATTACAATAATCTATTGATTCATTCATGAATAAGTCTTGCATTTTGGAATTAATAGTATAAGTATAGATACTATTTGCCGTGTGGTGACGGCAGTAAGAATACATTTGTCACCACCCCAACTCCTCCTGCGGGTGTCGTAAGAGTCGACTAAGGGATTGGAGTGTCACTGACTAGTCGACAAGATTGATGATGGGCAGCAGCGTCATCATAGTGGACACATTACTGCGATCGCCAATCCGCTTGCCCAGCGTGGCGATTATGGACATTTGCCTCCTAATGCGTCCATACGCATTGTTAATAGCTACGTCCAGCAGTGAACTAACATAGGTTGATAATGATAGATACTATAGAGGCTAGATCTAGCCTCTGTGCCCAAAAGGATTCTCTACAGTTAGGTAAGTATCGTTAGTGCCGAAATCCTAACAAAAGTGCTATTGGAACGGAGTAGTAAATGGAACGTTGTAAATCTTTTGCTGGACAGCACGACGTGGCGTTTACTACAAAACATTTTTTCCATTCATCCCAATGGGACACCGATTCCATTTCGTGCGTTCAATACAGCTCCGCTTACTATCATTCTCGGTACGCGGAACAACGGACACTAGGAATGCATAACATTTTTTATTACATTTTTCGTTTTATTGTACTTCTGACTGAAATCCTGAACTTTTATCAGCATAGCATCTTAACTTTTTGAGCGCCAACAACAACTTATGGTGTTACTAGGTGTCGTGGCAACAACGCCGAGAACGCCTTTAAGTGTCATGACGTATGTTGTAAAAATGACTTTCTCACTTATATTTAAGGCTTAAATTTGTTCGCTCGAGCCCGAACTTTTAACGTATGAGCCAAGTTGTTGTGTATGATGAAAGGCGTTCAAAGGGTTAATTAGATCTAATATTCACAGACATGTAGGTACATGATTTTATACAAGGTGCCCTCCATAATTCTAAGAGATTTCAACCACGCATTCTAGCTCAGTCACCAAGTACTTTTTACCTTGAGATAATTCCAAACTTAACTAAACTTGAATGTGGTTTGCGTCTATTCAGTAGTGCTACACACAATTTTCCGCGCAAATAAAGCTTATGAAAACTCGAGTATTTAATATCTAACTAATATAAGAAAATATATAAATTATTTAGTTTTGTTAAATGATTATTCCATTTTTGAAAGCCCTACATACTTCCAAATTACACCAAAGAAAGGGTTTTATTATTTTTACAAGTTACTTATATGAGTAAAGTTAATGTGTCAAAAGGAATGTAGAGAGTGAAATATATATCTATTAAAGTATGCAAATTTATTACGAGTATATGTAAGTAATACCTATAACATTACCAAAACAAAACCGAAAACTAATGCGACTCATAAATTAAAATATATCAAATAAGTTTAAATAACAATTTAAATATGCATATTTTTCAGAAATAAAAAGCAACGATTCTATATAAGTGACATTAACATGTTATATATAATATCAAATGAAATTAACTTTGTTAAGTACAGCACAGCATCAAAACATCTCAAGAACCGCTCATCTATGTGTAGAACTTTTAACACTTTCATTGCGGACGAATGCTACGCGCTACGCTCGTTCCCGTGATTTTTCCGCTTTGTAGCGAAAATGGGCCTCCCACAGAGAACTCCCCTCGGGAGTTCCCCGCGCTCAAAGTGTTAATGTCAAAATTTAGTAAACAGTGTTACATGAAGCTACCGGTATCTCTGCCCAATTTGTATCACTGTATAGTGTAAATATCCATCATAATAATAATAGGTAAATAAAATTTATTTTTTCACTACTGGTCCTGGTCCCACCAAAAGCGCATTAACGATTAATAGCTCGGCTATAACAACGATTTTAGCAAGAATAGAAGGCAGGTACTGTTTCAGGAGGCTTTTTATAATTTACACACTCACTCCTGATGCCCACAATACAAACCACGCCGAGTTTCCAGGTTAACTTCGTAATGAGCTTTGTGGGAATAATTTTCCCGAGTCATACAAAATGTGGGAAGGATTTTTTAAAAAACGTATTTAAATCAAAATGAGTGTAGCTGTAGTAAGTACTTCACATTGATTTCAGTAAACTTAAAAAAAGATCCTTCCTTTAGATGTATCTCATTGCAAAAAAGAAAAGCCATCGCCTCGCCATAAATAATAATTATGAAGTACTTAAATTACATTTAATTTCTTTTCCCTTTACAGTCCAGCCTCACGCTTGTGTCACATTACATACCTGGTATAACTGGGGGCAAGTTATAAGGATTTGATATCGATTAAAATGATGTCGATATAATTATAATAAAAGATGTTGTTGAACATTCTCGATTACAGTACAGAAGTTCGATGTCATATCTGATATCCGGCCTCTTCAGTTAGTAAAAGTATGCAGATATCATTTTAATCAAAATGACAATTTAAATATTGATATTTTAATATTGATTGTATATTTTGCAAACTATTTAAAATAAACGCGTAAATACCCGTTTAAATTTATTTTGTATTTGAATTGAGGAGTAAGTACCTAATATTTATTTAAGCCGAATAACATTTTGATGTTGTCATTCACAGTAACATAGATATTTTTTAGTCGATAAAATATTTTACTACATCATTTTCGTATAAATGCCCCGAGTTATCCCAGGTATGCACATGCGTTTACCTCATATCGTCGGGGATAGTGCAATACCGCGTAACTAACAAATTCAATTAGGCTCAATTTGAGTGTCAATCGTTTGATATTTGTACTCTATCTGTTTTGGTATTGCACTATCCCCAACGATATGTCAAGAAACGCTTTGCCAGTCCTTATACCGAATATTAAACAATAAAACATTTACGCCGTGACGATGTGTTCATTGTAAATATATTAAAATTCAATTGTCTCGTAATAATCGAGTAAAACAATGCAACAAATTGAAACCCAGCGCGTACGTACGTGATGCTGGAAAGAGCCGCCATCATTGGTGCCTTCTAATTTACATACTGTATACGAAATTCGCGAATGTAGGCATGAACATGTATATTATAAGTTTGTTGTTTGTGTTGCACAATGGTTGTTATTTTAAGCTTTTTGTTTATTGAATTAGTTTTGATCTCATAAGATCAATTATGCAATTATATAATTATAGGTATCTTGTCATGTGACTAGTATATTTCGAGATTATTTTGTAATAATGAAATTTAAATTTAAAGCGGACTTTATACACGCCTCCGTTTTTTCCCATCACTAAAACTACATTCACCACATCACTATTTCCGAGAATCGCAAAATGGCCGACGCGCGACATGATCGCCGTTAAAACCAAAAGTACTATTCTACAATTCAAATTTACTATTTAATCTACGCCTGCACTATCGCAGTACGCGTTTTCAAAGACTAAAAAATACTACATGAAAACTAGGGGGGGTCTCGGCATATACTACGCTTGGTCACCAGGGGAAGGGGGGTCAAAAAACGCTTAAAAAAGAGTCACGTAGTATGGGTATGCGCACCGGGACATATTTTTATATACACCTTATTTTACCTTTGACTGAGCATTTACATTTATTATTTCCGATATAGAACGCGTATTTGTGCTGAATAAAATGTCACTTACGACATTTTATTTCGCCGGTTGGTTCCTATCGTCATATCAATACAAGTTACCTATATTAAAACCTTACCAAGAACTAGGTCGACTTGAGTTAGAGTTTCAGATAATATTTATCTATTCAGAGTTAAAATCCGTTAGCCGTCAGTTGAATAAGGAAAAAAAAGAATGATATTACGGAGTCCTTGTAGCATGAGTTCGACTCTCACTTGACTGATTTTAAACAACATACTGGGAATGAAGTCCGCCGATTCAATAATAATCGACGCGACCGACGCTAGAATGGGTCCGAAACTCCGAAGTTAGCGAAACGTACGGCGTGCGGTCTCCGCTAGCCACTGTTATAAAGTACGATTTTCTAACTTTCAACTCTACCTCACATCGTCCTTTAAATCGATATTATCGAGATCCATGTCCAACTCGGCCATTGCGGTTGTAACTATGTTTAAGTTTTGAATTTCGTTTAGCTAGAAAGCTCAGAATAAATTAGATTCACATTTTTACAGTGGCGTACGTACACTCAACTTATTTCAAGTACCTATATATGTACCTATACATTTTAATATTACTAAACAATACTACACTAACGTTATAGGTAACTATTTTGGTCCTTAAAATTTGTATTTTTATTCAACGGCATTTAAACTCCATTTTTTATTTAGTACAAACATATATTATTATTTTCAAAACTGCAGTATTATTGCTTTTTTTTCTCATATGATTTTCAAAAATAAACTTTGTAATCAAACGACCCACGTGCTGCCGGTTGAAATATTAAAAATACGTTTCTGTACGTTTAATGAGAATACTTACTTTAATTAATTTAAAGTTAATCAAAACACACCTTAAAAGTGTCGAATGTAATTCTCCTAATATTTGGTTGGTTTTCATTTTGATATCAAAGAGTAATCCACAAAACGCCAATTTCGTAGGTCTACATTACAAGGACCTAATATTATAACTAGGGGTCGGAACTATGGGTGCAAAACTTTAACAAAACTTTAAAATTGACATATGGGAACACTTTAGTCAAGAAAAATACGAATATTATTCAAAAAATTGTATCCAATTTTATTCCCTATCTCGGAATCTTCAACTTACAATGTGTGGGGTGGGTGTATAGATATTTATATTTTATGGATGTATGTGCTATGTCAAGTCCACTTGAGAAGTTTTGTTAAAGTTTTGCACCCCTAGTTCCGACCCCTAATTATACCCTTACAAGAAAGGTTCATAATCCTCACGGCAGGAATCCAATTTTAAGAGAAAAGTAACTATTATGGTTTACCCATTTAAGAATACATGGCATTAAATAACATAAATACCTACGGTTCAAGTCGAAGCTTAACATGAATATTATAAATAAATATCAATATCGCTGTGTTGTCTACTGTACAGGTACCTATACCTATATACTAACATAGATTGTTGAGGATCTAACATATACCTACTAAATAGGATCCGACATTCCGGACTATAATAATTCGCTATTATGACGATTTTATAGCAAAAAGTGGTTACAGCCAAAATGGCGTTATCCAATACTAATAACAGTAATAACGTACTTCAAAAGTCTTATTTCAATGCTTAAATATACTTATACTCTAGTTTAACGAAGTACATGCACCAATGCTTCTATCCAACGATATCTATTACGACCGGGTATTGTAGGATTATTTCCCACACTTAGCCTTCCAATGGTCCTCGACAATCATCCCAAGTCCTGACCCAGCTCGCCCCTGTCATTAAGATGACAATTTTCCGAAATATAATATGTCGATAGACCAGGGCTACTTTTACATTTATTTTCGTTATCGTGTAACACTTTTTTTGTTTGAGCATGGAATGAACAATTAATGAACTACTTGAACGATGTCATAAAAATACATATACATCTTGTCTTTTTTTTAATTTCCGTTAAATTTAACTGCCTGCTTAGTACGTCGTTGGAGCTACCTGGTACATAACTTTATGTAAAATAAAAAAAATATCTTTTCATACATAATACATGAAATGGTAAATAAAATAACACACCTAATTCAGGTGTTTAATTTCAGGTAACTGACGGTACATGTCAAATTATTGTACGAGTGTGGGTAGGTATTGTTAGATATTTAATTATTTAGTATTGTTTTGAGACTGATATTTTAATGGAATTTCATACACTATTATGTACTGCAGCCTTTTTATTTAAAGAGGTTGCAAACAACAGCTTGGTATTAAGCCGCCAACTTGATTTTATTCTGTCATAGATATAGTTATGTATGCGACTATGCATAATAGGGATTGTCCATTATTTTCGGAAAGTTATATTACGAAAACCATTTCGAGATCAAAGGTCGCTTAGTTGTTTTATGATTATATCGTTACAAAATATTCAAGGATTACGGATATTTTTGTAAAAATATGTTTTTTTTTTACTTTACCCCGATGCTAAATACGTAAAACTTTATTTAAAGGTATAGAGCTTCTCCTTGTTTGTTACTCGTCTCAATGGTTTTACGTCACTTTTAATTTGTCAGTCAATGGTGTTTGTCAAAATAAATAATATTGTCATGCTGTGGTATCAATCTTTAGATTAACTGAACCCTAGTTATGTAAATATACATCACGTTGTGCCAGTCAAACTTTAACAATAGTATATTATTTATAACAATAGTAAACAAGCCGATTCTGACATGACGTGACAGTCCAGGCATGTCACGAGGGCGTTTTATTTTTATAATACGTATTTAACTTTGGGTATTCGTTTGATTCTGCCGCTACATTTAACTTACGAAAGGTCGTATCAGGTTTTGTTATTTTAACAATAAAAAAATACTGGGCTCCTAAATGATAAAATATTCAAATTGATATCTCAAAATACCCTATTCTTTTAGAATAAATTGTAAAATTGAGGGTATAAATAAAAAGAACAATGCCAATTAGGCTTTCCTGTGATGCTATTATGAAACTCACTTATGGTTCGTTTCATCAAACCACACTCGTATGTAATGCCTCTCATTATACATCAACCACATAAATTACTATTTTGAATAGGCATATAATTTGTGTTTATTTATTTATTTATTTTAGACTTTGTTGCATAGTAAAAAATACACATACAACAGGCGGACTTAATGTCATTAGGCATTCTCTACCAGTCAACCTACAGGCCAAACAAAAAAAACATTAATGATGCGGGATGTAAAGAGTTCATACTAAACTACACTAACAAAATATGATGTTATATATACAGGGTTAACATTACTTTTACTTTATCAAAAATCTCTGGAAAATAGCAAAATTTATTTCCGCCGAGTTGTTTAACTTTTATGTCTTTTCAGAACCGAGTATCATACAGTGAACTTTTCGCCGTTAAGACGTTACGTACTGAATTAATTCTTGATCACGAGCAACCATTATCATTTAGCGGTTAATAAATGTGAGGGCGAAAGTCGAAGGTAGCAGGAGGGGTTCAAAAATCGCAGACATAACCGTAAAAAGTTTGCGAGTAACGTACGCGCCCTGAATTGGTAACTCAGTCAAATGATCCCGTCGTTAAAGGAGCCGGGCGCTTGCGACACCGTTTAGTACTTATTATCGTTGATTGGTGATGTGATAGCGATTTAAGTATTGTCCGTAAAATTCCTCTGATCTTACCCAAATCACGGCTATATGTATAGGCTTAATAGGGAGAGTAAATATTCATACAGGGTGCTCGCGAAGAAACCGAAAGATTTTGATGCTGAATTCTCGAGCATATTTAGAGTATTTAAAATTTCCTGGCGTCGGCTTGGTTCCAGAGATAATTAGCCTTTTTTCGAAAAAACTTTTTCGACGTAACTCGTCATAAAACTTCTTTTTGATTACAATGCTACCACAATGTGTTCTAATATTACCACACCTTTTGCCTGACAATCAAAAAATAAGAATAAACTTGACGAAAAATCCTGTCCCTAAAAAAATCATTTAAAAAACAAATTTTAACAAATTTTTGTTATGTTGTTATGGTTGAAAAGTATTGGAAATGTTAAAAAGCATTCAAAAAGTGTAAAAAAAAGAAAAAACATTTTTTTTTGTGGAATTCGACATTAGGTCTCATAATATTATTTGTTTATTTTGATGTCTAGAATGCATAGTTAAAATCTTGCGGTCAAGTGCGGGTTCCTCGCGAGCACCCTGTATATAAGTGAGGAAATAGAATCAGAAACAATCTACAACGAAAGTTTCAAATTGACTTATTTTATCGAATAGTTTTTCTGGAAACCCGGAAATACAGATCCTCATAATGACAAACCTCTAAAAACGAATTATTTGCTTGCGACATTGATACAACGTGATTGTGTTAGTTTATATTCTTTCATATTGTGATCCGTAAATAATCATAATTAACGATTTAGAAAAAAAATGCTTATGTCAAATATTGGGACAGCGTGTGGTCCCTGTCAATAATATGAGAATAGTTTACGTTACTTATTATTATTAAAAAAACAGCTTATACTATGGAAATAATACACAGAGCAATGAAAAAAAAACTGTGAACAAGCGCTGTTGACACACGACTCGAATTATCTCTGGATTCCCGGTCTAGGGTTAAAAACAGCTACCACTCCACTAGCAAACATTTAGTGCTAGAATTTTTTTTTTTTACATTTAGGCGTTTAGGCGGTAGAAGGCCTGTGCCCTATACCACAAAACTTTACAAGCGTACAATTCTACAAAATTGTCAACTTTTTATATGGGAAAGTTGACAATTTTGTAGAATTGTACGCTTGTAAAGTTTTATGGTATAGGGCCCTGGCCTGCTACCGCCAACACTGTACGAGTAGTTCGCAAATTTCGGGGATTTGTCTCTGTCACTCCAACGAAGGCGTCATTAGAGTGACAGTGAAAAATTCTCGAAATTAGCGGATCTCGTAGTTCGCGGTAGGGCCGCAGAGTAGACGCTCGAGCGGTATGTGCAGTATGTTAAAAACTTGTAAGCGAGTGGCCCGAGTGCCTGCCGTTCAAATCCCTTGTAGGCTTATGATGGTACCGTGTTTAATCGTTTGTCGTTGTTGCCGTCAGGTTCTAACAAGTAACGGGTGATAACAAAAAAATGAGAATTGATTCAGAGGCGTAAAAAATATATCTTGTTTATTATTTTTAATGATTGGATGTCCTTAGGCTATTTACACGTAACGGCTATTTACGACACCATTAATAGAATTTAAGATACGGTTCATGGTAAGATTTTCGTCTGGACAAGAGTGTTGGACGGCCTCTTTTTTTCTTTTGGGTACATATGTTTTGACTCATTTACACAACTGCACAAAAATTTCAAATTTCCAATTGTTTAAATACTAAATTAATACATTAATGCAAAAAAATCTCCCATACAACAAGATGGTTAAAAATATTTGAGGTTTTAGATTTTCACTCCTTGATGAAATTAACCATTTTTTTCTATAATTTCAAGTCATCCAGTAAGACTATGAAGAAAAAAATATTTTTACAGATCAAAGTATTCTGGTTTTCTTTTCGTCTTGCTACATTCTAAACCAATGTTTTTAAAACATCATCAAGCATGGGAGCCATGTAAAAACTTAATTTTTTTATGGCAACTCGTGGGCTGGTGGAATCATAATGATTAAAACTACAATTCTGTTTGTTTAGTCTTTCCTTGGTCATTATGTTTGCTAATTTGCTGTTACCATTTCTGTAAGCTGTTGCCAGGGATGTAAGGATTCTATAAGGAGAGGATAAGCAAACACTTTTATTAATGAAATTTCCCGTTTCTTCTATGTTTATGTTTGAAATTTAAATATGTCCAAGACATTTTTTACAGTTTATTCTTTCAACTCCATTTAGTCAAAAACGGAAATACTTTAAAAAATTAAGAAAGCTAATTTTAAAAATCTCTGAGATATCGCTACAAGTTCATGAACAAACGATGTCATTTATGTGACTAGTTTTATTTAGAGGTCTAGGGAATATGATTCTCATTTTTTTTTTAATCACGCGTTATATGAGCGCGAAAGTGACGCGTAGCACGATAAATAGATAAACGGGACCATCATAAGCCACTTGGACTCTCGACGCGCTGCTACACGCTCTACCAGACACTCCTCACTCAGGCCTTAGACTCAACTCGTTAAAATGTAAACAGGATTACCGGTGCTGTGCTAATAACGCTGTCGTGTCACACAGCTAACTACCTCTATGCCACTCAATAAAAAAAAATCAGTTAAGGTAATTCCGACTAATTGAAATCGTTTAGGCGGAGGTCGTCATATTCTTAGTAAGTCCCTTTCGAGATAGGTCATGTTCGGTAGATGCCACTTTCTGAGGATGTTCTGAGAAGGCCGCTTTCGGAGAGCGACGCGTTCTAATTACGTCAGTTTCTTATATCGCCACTTTATGAGTTCGTCGCTTTCTGAGTTTGTCGCATTCGGAGTACGTCACTTTCGCATTTTACGGCGCTCCTGTGCGTTTTCGCAAGTTGACTCCAAAGAAACTAATGATCCTGATCAGGAATGGGATCGATTGGCATCAAAAAAAAGAATGCAAAAAAAAATTTTTTTTTGTGTCTCAATAGGTAATAATATGCATAAGCCCGAGAGTTAAACAACAACTTCACCCCCTTGTGTGTATTATAAATAACTATGTATTATCACAGAATAAGTAATAGTACTAAAGTACAGAAGTGACACTTTCATACATTTGACGTTTAGCTTGTCAAACACGCTAATGTCAAGACTTTATTGAAATTAGGGTTACTTTAACGCCCTAGATATGTATTGGGCCTGGTTCACTGGGCCGGTTTTGATACAACGTAAAGCGCGGAGTGTCACCCTCCTGCTATAAAATAAAAATGAACCTTAAATAAATCACATACCTACCTATCAAGTTTTTGACAGTCCATTTTCCTGTTTTTTCTGATACCAATCACCATAGTATACCAACCTACAAACAGTAATAGAAAGGTCATCAGCACCACAGTCGAAATCTTTTTTTCCATAGATTTAGATTGATTTTTTTTGCATTCTTTTTTTTATGCCAATCGATCCCATCCCTGATCAGGATCATTAGTTTCTTAGGAGTCAATTTGCGAAAACGCACAGGAGCACCGTAAAATGCGAAAGTGACGTACTCCGAATGCGACAAACTCGGAAAGCGACGAACTCATAAAGTGGCGATATAAGAATGTGACGTAATTAGAACGTGTCGCTCTCCGAAAGCGGCCTTCTCAGAACATGACATCCTCAGAAAGTGGCATCTACCGAACATGACCTATCTCGAAAGGGACTTACTAAGAATATGACGACCTCCGCCTAAACGATTGAAATTACCTACCCTTAATTTGTAAAAAGATCATACTTACCTACTATTGTATTGAGTTGCTTTTGAAATAATTCAAAGAATATTCTAGGTATCTTCCAAAAGTTCTTAAAACAGATTAAAAGTCCATTCGTTGAAATTACCTCATAGTTGTATTTGCCCCGCTTGACCTTACCCCTTACTAAATGGTAGATACTATTTAAGTCGTAATGTAAGTATTAGAGTCAGAATGTATGTATATTTTAAATCCCAGAAATAATATAAGAACAAAATCTTAAGACATTTGTCCAACCTAGGTACCATTATTTATGCAGGAAACGTCGGTACAGCCAATGGTAATTTCACCTTATCACTCGTGGCTTAAAAATGTATAGAGTATCCGATTTGCATTTGTTACGGCGGTCTTACCCGACGTAGGTGAACCTTCCACGCTGGATTTATAAAGCTAAGCTTGGATCAAAAAGCAAAAACTATAACATAACCTTTGCTTCTTTATTTTATAGGATATCATTACTATTTAAGTATATGTGTACCTAGAGATTTTGTGAAAATGTATATTTATTTTATTGCATAATATATGCATGTTTGTAGGGTTCTGTAGTCAACTAGAAACCCATATAGTTTCGCAATTAATAATTATATAAATCAATCTTGCCGACAAAGTGTTAAAATATAAAGTGAAAAAAGTGTTATTAGGGTACTCCCCTCCCCCCTACACGTAAAGTAGGGAGAGATTTTTTTATAATCCTAACGAGTGACATATTGTTGGATAATTATTGAAAAATGACTAGGGGTTTACTATTATCATTAATTGATAATGTTATTATTTTCAGAAATATTCGCTCCAAATGAGCAGTTTTTGAATGACCTGATAATTTTATTTTTATTTTATATCCCATGCATTACATGTTTAGGTGTTTGGTTTCTTATTTGTTCTTTACACTTTAAGAAAGTAGAAAATTTACCTACTTAGAATAAAATAAAATTAGTAATCGTTGACCGAGGTTTTTATGCTTTTGCTGCAGTGAACGTAGATTGGTTAATCAGATTATGGTGACAATAAAACAAAATACACATAGTATAGTTATTATCTACTAAAATATTATGAATAATAAGCGTTATTTCGAATGATCAAATTATCGCTAACCTATTTTGAATCATGAAAAAGAAGAAATTATACATCCCTTTGTAAAGAAATCTTAACTTAAATTTTATTACAAATTATGTAAGATGTCATCCTTACTTACATCAACTTATAACAAATTGTAAAAATGTATAAAATGCTTTCAAATCTGCAGTTCCGAGTCAGAATAAAACAATATCAAGCGTGCCGTTTCGCTGCGCCTACTTGCCAGGTTTTTGTTGGCCATCACTCAAGTCTTTCCAAGTTCACTCATAAATATGCAAGCCCAGAGTCGTTGAAGTACTCGTATTTTACCACTTTTAGTTGGATTTACACAATAGAGCCCATTGCATAGGAACTCGCCTGTGAAGTTTCGCCGAGTAACAATATCCGAACGTCATAAATATTCACAACGATTTATACGCGGCTCCCGCCACCTTCATCAACATTGTTAGTCATTATATATTTTAAATCTAACTCTTTTTGGTTAAACTAACCTTTTCGATAAAATTGATCAGTGTGTTTATTCGTTTTTAAAGATAGTACATCGACCACGCCTTGTCATCAGTATACTTCTAATGCGTAGGTTGTACATAGAATGTATTGTTTTCGCAAAATGAATTTCAGTTGACTAACAATGTAATTTATTATCATAATAGCTACCTCGTTAAGTATTACGGAATTATATATTCCTTAACCCTTCGTATGCCTTTTCCCGTATCCGTCCCAAGCAATTGGACTATAAATAAATTATAAACTTCAAGGTCATAAATTCAATACCATTTTTAGACAGCGGCATACGAAAGGTATGCCGCTGTCATACCTTTCGTATGCCGTATGCCGTATCAACACGATATGTTCGACTCTTTTCTCTCGTTCGACTGCAAGTATAGAGTCGAACATATCGTTGCATACGGCCATCGGATCAAAATAATTATTTTAAGTAAGGGTGGAAATAATATTACCTAAATAAAATAAGGTTTATAACAAGCAAAAATACCGTCACAGACGATGGTCATTCACGACAAAAGGGTTACAAATATATTTTCTTTGAGTGGCTAAAAAGCAGGCACTGGCTTTATTTCATATTTGCTTCATAATTTATCCTAAACATTCCTCGTACCTACGTTTTTATCTAACCCTTTTCTCTGCATAGAGTCTCTATTCATTGAATATCATTTAATGTTATGTGACCTGTTGTGGCCATAGGTTTTATTTTTCAAATTTGAACAGTACAACTTTTTTCGCATTATATTTATAAATCAAACCAAACGCCGAAAATGCTAAAAACAGAAGTTTAACAAATCATCCTTACAGTAAATTACACTAAACAAATTTCCTTCCGTTTACTGGCTACCAACGTAACGCACTGTTTTTTTCGACGTAACGTCAGCTGTTTTTACCGCTGGGGATTGGAAACGTTAGGACGGGACAGGCGTGTTAATCTCACGGTGTCGGGAGCACATGACGATATTATTTTTCCCGGCATCATATCGAGTGATTAATAATGTTCCTTCCGCCGTAATGACGTCTCTCGATATCACTCTGTTGTTAGTTACTTAGTTAATGGGTTAATCAACGAACGGTCTAAAACATAACATTATTCATACTTAGTAATTTTCATAGTAATTATTTCAATCAAAAGCTACTTGACAATTTTACTTGTTTGTTGTTTGTTGTCTTGTTACTTAGTAACGAAACTAGTTGTAATCACAGGTCATTAAAGGAGCAATTACCTATAGATATTCGATAAATTCGAGAAGTTTTTTATTGTGAGACGTGAAAACGGGTCTCTCTAGAACATGAAGTAAAATAGGTACAATAAGAAAATATAATTATTTATCTTATCATTTCAATGTTGATTTCTTTCGAACTTGTCGCTTCTAAGTCAATTACGTAAATTAACCTTAGGTACCTTGTTTATTTGTGTTTGTTACATAAATACGACGCGCCTATTTTATTTTTCCTTTAAATACTCATTTTGACCGATTATGTTCCGATACCGTTTGAAAAGCGACTAACTCGAATACTCCACGATTTATTGAAATCATATTTCAGGAACGTGTACGAGGAGAACGGAGGGCATACCTTTTTCTAACACATTGTCTATAAAGCCACATTTACACTGCCGGGAACGTAGCATGAGAAAGTTGCTTGTCAATTATCTTGATACAGTGGTGTATCCGAGGGCGTGCTACATCGTAGTTATCGTATAAGAATGATTGTCGACAGCAGCTCTCTTATTCATAGCCATGAAACGAACGTCGTATAAAGCAAAGTTTATTACGGAGGCAATGTGTTAATCATGACAGATTCCTTAGCAAGTTGGCAGTTCCCTTAGTAGCGTAGGTGCTAAGATAATACCATGATTTACCGAATGATACACGTATCATGTAAAAATATGCTATCTTACAAAAAAATTGTAAAATCAATAGTTCACGTCTGTGCAGCACACATTTTATAATTTTTGTTGACAGTTGATACAACCCACCCACTCTATATTCCTAAAAACTCGTACAAGAGAAAGAATAATTAAAACACTGAGAGCCTGTTATACCATCCCCGAGTAAAATATATTAATCAGATATATGTTAGCTAACTGGCCAATTTTTTTATTTTCGTGGGGAATTTATATTTATAAATTTATCTGACGGCTGTTATATTTACGGGACGGGGATTGTGAAACAAGTCGTAAGTAACTTACTTAAAGTAAGATTTCGCATAAATTAGACACACATACATTTGATATAGTATTAGTTATTAGGGCTTCTCCATTGTCCTTGCGGGGAATTATATACATTTTGGAGGTTATTTTATAGTTCGTGTCGTAACAGATGTGCTTACCATAGAAAAAATCAACTGCGAAAGACTCTGGTTGTCACGGGATATTATATAGTTATCAAAATCTGCATACTTATCAAACAAAATATTATGGTTTGAAATAGCAGCTGTATGCATGTTTTCGGGATACATTTTCAAGCAGCAAAATAATAGTGTAGTTTTCAGAATTAAAATGAAACAGAATATTCATCTTGAGCATTATTTATGCCTATTTACGGGGCACATGCACACCAGAGCTGAATAAATATTTTCAGTTAGATGCGCTGACGAGTTTGGCACATTTTAAATTAATATTTCAAAATAATGTATGCAATAACCTACCTACGCTTAACCAACTTTAAGTACCTTCTGATGCAGGCAGTCTTGGTATAAAATGGCAGTTAATGTAAGAAGTCATAATGTTTAATATTTTCCCTTTTATCACGAACGTCATTCAATTAAAATAATATAAATCACGCAATGACATGAAGTATATATATGTACATACCCATATATTTCGATACCCACATTATATTTGTATTAATTGTATACTTAATCAAAAGGCATTTACCTACGCTGAAGCCTCCATAAAAAACTAGCATCTACTACTAGATCCGTCCGTCCTAAAAAGATGAAAAAATCATGAATAGTGGGCTTATAGAATACCTACTTTAAGTAAAATAAAACGATTTCAAGCATATGTAATGGGCCGTTTTTGAATAACTATGGAACCCTACACTGAGCATGATCCGACATGCTCTTGGCCGGTTTTTATAATAATTAATTCTTATGAATATTGTAGTTCACGTACTCCTCTTAAAGTATTGTGTTCGAGCGCGAAAACATAATGCTCAGAATCGTGTAGCAAGGATTGGTTCAGTGTGTACGTAGCACTACCCTTTTCTAAAGTATTGTCTATATCACATTGTCACGAGCACGCGGTGACACAAGTTATTCGTTGGGATATTTCTTTACTCTTGTAATATTTATCCGTGAATCATGTTACAAAGTGAATTACCAACATATATCTATTAACGAGTACCAAATTTATATAATTATGTGCTGAGAAAGTAAACAGTAAAGTTGTAGTTATTTTTCAAATTAAAAAAGCAGAAACTGAAATTTTATAGTGATTAATACAATACCTACGCGTCCCTCTTTTACCTTACCCTGCTACGGCCTTTATTCAATTTCAAATGTGATTCATGCTACTTTGGCTTTACCGTGTGCAAATACTGGTTCCTTAGGTAACGGTAGGGAGCGGATAGCCGGAGCCAGCAGGGCCCTCGAGTCGCCGGCACGAGATGCACCGAGGAGGCAGGCAATGCCCGCTCCCCGGCCCGTCCACTACGATCTCTAATGAGAGCGCCTTACTCGTTAAATAAATTGGATAAAGACGCCGTGATCTCTCAAGAACATCTTGAACCTCTTCACTGTGACTAGCAATTAACTAAATTAAAAGATTGTTCGTGCACTTACCGAAATGTCTGAAACGGCTCGTGTTTCTCGTGTACCTTTTGTCGTTAATTCACTTTTAACTAGCGATGTCTATTCACGTTCTACCATTTCATAGCTTTTTAACCTAGAATCGTTAGTAATTATTTTAATGACCATTAATTGAATAGTCTCGCCTGGCTTTCTCTTTTATATTATCACATTGCTAGAATCGAAATGGCTAGGCGGATATTTAATCGCCCTATCGGCCACCGGCAGATTTCACTAATTATGCACAACCCCGAGCACTGACGTTATCAATACCAATAAATTACGTGTTTGTGTGTCAACCTGATAAAATAAATCAGTCAATAACTTAATGTTGTGTGCCATTTCATTTATCAGTAATCGTAGTACGCACTTTATGCACAGGAAAAGTAGTAAGTACTTATGTAATGATTTAAGGGTGTATTACGATTAAAAAATGTAGTATCCTATTTGTAACTTAAATTATGTTTCTCTTTTGGAATCCGTAGTAAACTAGCACCCCTTATAGTTTCGCCATGTCCGTCTGTCCGTCTGCTTGTCTGTCCACAGCATGGGTCGTGACTGTCAGTAGACATCTGCAATTTGATACAAGTACCTATACGTATTAATCACACCGACAAAGTGGTAGAAAAATATAGAAAAAAAAAATTTTTTTCGTGTACCTCCCCTACGCGTAAAGTGGGGATGTTTTTTTATTTTATTGTAATCCAAATGTGTGGGGTATCGTTGAATATAGATAGGTAACCGCTCCAGAATAAACGTTTATATATTTTTAGTTGGTACTTATTATGATAAGATCTACTTTAATTACATTCCCTGGATGGCATAATATTCAAAACCAAAATGCTCCTAACGGTCTACTGCCGGTCTGGCCGGTAGCAGGGAAACTGGCCTTACGGGCTAGATTATCAAGTAATTTTGTTACTTATGGAAAGTACAAACTTAAATCAGTGTTTATACCTAATACAACGATAGGTAACAAAACTGAATGAAATAAGCTTCCCAAACTGACGCAGCAGCCTACGACATAGTTACGCAACTCCAACGAGGGCACAACGAATTGTAAACACCTTAAAAGCGTAGTTGTACAGTCAAGGGCATAAATATTACACAATTTTAGACCTTATATCCCAGACATAATATACCCTTGACTGTACACTGAGAGTTGAGACAGACTTTTTGCCTCCAACAAATTGCATCCTCGAGACCTATGTTAAAGTTTCTTACCGTACATATATTACTCAATGCTGTGCATATAATTGTAAAAGTAGATATCTATACAGGGTGTTCCACGAGCCACTGAAAACCTTGAACGGGGTGTAGGCTATACTGAACAACTTTTAATATGGGGCCAATCAAGAAATCAAAAAAAAAATTGTCTTTTTCATACATTTTGACCGATTGATCACGACATTTTATATGAAAAAGGCAATTTTTTTTTGAGATTTCTGGCTTAGCTCCATAGTAAAAGTTATTCAGTTTAACCTACCAAATCACCCCGTTCAAGGTTTTCAGTGGCTCGTGGAACACCTTGTAGAGTTACGTAGAAATATTGTAATAGCTGTGGTCTCACCAACAGGCCTTTCGGTCAAAGTACTACATTCCATTATTGAATCAATTGCACCTTATTTAGCTGATATTTTCAACAGTTGTATAGATACTGGAGTCTTTCCTGATTTAATGAAACACAGCAAAATTATACCTTTGTTTAAATCAGGAACTAAAACAGACCCTTCAAACTTCAGACCAATTTCAATATTACCAGCGCTAAGTAAAGTTTTTGAAAAACTCATTCTAAATCAACTAGTTTCCCACTTTAATCGTAACAAATTGCTCAATAGTAATCAGTTTGGATTTACTAGTGGCCGATCTACCACTGAAGCCGGCGCTGTCCTCCTTAAACACATCTTTGACGCCTGGGATAAAGCTCAAGATGCTGTTGGAATATTCTGTGATCTTTCGAAAGCCTTTGATTGTGTTGACCATGAAAATTTAAAAAGGAAATTAAGCTATTATGGGGTTAAAAATGTTGCCCTTGAGCTTATATCTTCTTATCTTTCGGATAGGACACAGCGAGTGGTTATTAATGGAACTCAATCATGCGGGTCGCCTGTGGCTCTTGGAGTACCTCAGGGATCAATTTTGGGCCCTTTTTTGTTTTTGGTATATATTAATGATCTTCCTAACCTTGTGCGAGAGAAACATGACATTGTATTATTTGCTGATGACACGTCACTCATATTTAAAGTGGATAGAAAAGAAAAGAGCTTTGATACCATTAATGAAGCGCTATCTACTGTTGTAAACTGGTTTACAGTAAATAACTTACTTTTGAACGCCAAGAAAACTAAGTGCATTAAATTTACCTTACCCAATGTTAAGCAGGTAAGCAACAGTATGATCAAAGTAAATGGTGAATCACTGGAATTTGAAGATCAGACAGTTTTTTTGGGTGTGACGTTAGACTCTAAACTACAATGGCATGCACAGGTGGCAGCATTGGCCGGCAAACTCAGCTCTGCCGCATATGCAGTGAGGCGAATCAGGCACCTGACGAACGTCGAGACGGCTAGGCTGGTATACTTCAGCTACTTCCACAGTGTCATGTCATACGGGATTTTGTTGTGGGGGAAAGCGGCAGATATTCAGACCATCTTTGTGCTACAAAAGCGAGCTGTGCGCTCCATTTATGAACTAGGTGCTCGGGTCTCCCTTAGGGAGAAATTTAAAGAGGCACACATACTTACTGTAGCCTGCCAATACATCCTGGACAATATTATGTATGTTCGTAAAAACATTCATGAATTCAAGAAGAATAGTGACGTTCACAACTTTAACACTAGGAATAAACATAAGCTGGCTGTGTCGGCCCACCGTCTCCGTAAGGTTAGTGCGTCTTTCGTTGGGAACTGTACACGTTTTTATAACAAAATTCCTAGTGATTTAACAAATTTGCCACAGCATAAATTCAAGTCTCAGGTTAAGCGCTACTTGATAAGTAAGGCGTATTATACCGTTAACGACTTCATAAATGATAAGGATGCTTTTAAGCCAGTACCTTAACGTGTTCGGTAAATCATATACATAAGTGAATGTTTACTATCATACAAATGTTTCATTTTGTCTTCATTAATTATAGATCTGACGTAAGATAGTCATTATCTTAGTTTTTTTTCGTATTACTAATATGTAGTCTTGACACTCGGAGACTTTATACATCTCCGAGATTATCTTTTTATTTTAATTTTTCCTATTTTCATGTATATTATGTCGACACTTAGAGTCCTTTACACCTAAGTAATTTTAATTTTGTATTCAGATTTTCTGTCCTAGTTATTTCTATTTCTATTTTTTATTTTCTTGTGATAGTTGTCATATATGTAACGGGCAAGTACGAATATAAATTCTCATAAAACTAAATATGGTCAGCATTCATAGTATTTAAATTATATTGTCTGCCTGATAGCTTGCACAGTCATGCTCACTTTAAGGTCTCTGCTTACGGTGGCGTCGTTGATCGGGTCGCCACTTTCCCGAAAGAAGGTTGAGGGAGGCGATGGCTGAGATACGCGTCATACTCGTGAACGGGTGCTGTTTGCGGAGTCCGGTCTAATCAAGCTCACTCATGGCTTAAATTCAAACAATTTTCCTGCTGTTCTTGATATGAGAAATTGAATTCGCTACATGTTTGTTTATTTATGATTATTTAATATTATGACGCATGGAGACCTTATACATCTCTGAAACATTTAGTGAAATGTATCCGTTTGTTTTCTTTTTACTCTGACAACTAGAGACCTTTACATCTCTAGCAGTATAATAATGCTAATTTTAACGTTTAACTAAAAACAATTGTATGCCCTTTTACATATATCTTTACATCTATACATTTCTCAAAATTCATTAAGTTTATATAATTGTTCTGACTATTAGAGACTTCATCTCTATTTAATGTACTACATCTGTATTTATATTAAATCTATGTTTCGCTTTTAATTAATGCATGTTAGCCGTAAGATGTTATAAAACTATTATTTGAAAAAAGGAAAGTCCCGCTGAGTTTCTTGCCGGATTCTTCTCAGGCAGTGGTGTAGGGTTAGAACCGGATGTAGTTTTTTTTTTCTCTCATTCGCTATTTAGTTTAACGATTCAAAAGCGCTCGTTGCTGGGCCTAATTGAATAAAGAATATTTTGACTTTGACTTTGACTTTGACAGCACCTAATTCAATTATACCACCGTGCCGTACAATACTGAGAAATCCTAGCCAAAAAGCCACGTAGCTGGTATCAGTTTAACATGTATACTCTAAAGAATTACTTAGCTAATCTGATTTGATAGTTCAATGAGATAAATCAGTATACGCAAGGACGGAGCGCACATATGACGCGGCGATTTAACGGCAGAAGGAACAAAGGCTGTGCCCCGGTGTCAGGTCCGACCCGCATCAGCGGATTAACTGTCTGTAACAGTGTGTCAACCGGTCGCACCAAGATTTACGCTTTCGTTTATAATATAATAATAAATTTATTTATGATATTACGTTAATGAGAAGCATTATTAATATATAAGCTTGCGAGCTAGCGAAGCACATTGTAACGCAAAAAAATCATGAACACATTCGTTTCATACTATAATGCTGCATTGGGCTAATTGTAAATAATATAACAGAAGTAGTGGCTGAAGGGAATATTTAGTTAGCATTATCTGATTAGAAAAAAAAGTACATCACGATCGTTAATCATTACACTCAAGGCAGCGCGAGCTACCGCGAGCACGAGCGCTACACGCGAGCAAGCGCGAGCTGGTAAGTGAACGCGGATAAGATAGCACCGAGTGTAATGAATGATCAATGCACACAAGTTATATACGATGTTTTTCAATAAACTTACAAGGGAAATCTGATTTTTTGTGGCACTTTGAATAGCAATCTTTGTCGCTAGGTAATTACTAAGTACTTACTTATGTACTATGGCACAGTTTTTTTAATAATGATCATTATTTTATTCTTGTTCTTTATTTGAAGTTCAGATATTAGACTTACTTAGTAATAACAGAAAACACAACAAAATAACAAACGCAACAAGCATTTGAAATTCACTAATCAATCACTCCACTCCAAATAAGTAACAAATAAAATGGTAACTAAATTATTAAGGCGCGCACATACCTACGGATTTTTTTAGCGCGCGCTAATTTGAAAGACAGCAACCCAATCGACAAACAGCTAGTATCGTAAAAAATCTGCGATTCATTATTGATTATCGTGAAATAAAATTACGATAACTTTAAACATAGCTGTATTATTTTTAAATTCGGCTTAATGTGATTTTTTTACGAAGATTTTATATTATTTTGTAATAATCTTCTGGGTTCCGATTATTTCTGCAACATGACAACTCTTTGGTCAGTTAAAAAAAAAACATAACCTGACTAAATTCGAGTACTTTATCTGACATGTTTGCAAACATAGGTACTTGTTCGGGTTATATGTTATTACCGCACGAGGACGATATCGTAATGAAAAAGCACACGTACTTAATATCTTGGATTATGAGCCTAAAAGCGGTTCAATGTTACTAACGTTAGGAGTGTGTTAAAAAAAATACAGGGATTTTTAGTCATCAAAAAAAATCTATGCGCATAACCGCTACCAACACCGATTCAAAATCTTTATTTTTACATGAAACAAAATTCTTCATTTTCCTAATCAGAATGATCACTATTATTTTTTGTACTTACCAACCTTATCAAAACGTTACGTTTTGAGCATTAATTAACTTGTTTGTTATCCCTAAAATAAAAATCTTACAATATTCTTTATTAAATAGTATATAGTACTCCATAGAATGAACGTTTCAACACTTTCAACTAACCAGTTGAAACGTCCATTTTGATATTGACATACAGCGCGAAGCTCACGTCAGGGCAGGCTCATAATGGATCTAGCCGGTTCCATACCCACAGCCGCGGACTACGAGTATAAGCTTTTAATCTCTGCATTGCGTCACACCGAGCGGAATGAGGGTTATCGGTTTCCCTGCTGATAAACACAAACGAATGAGCCCGGGTCCACAATCCAGCTCAATAATGGTACCCATCCACAGGATAAAAATTGATTGTTGCTCGCAATCCAATAGGTATTTTTTCCGGTTCTGTTGGCTGCCGTCTCGCAAACGCAATTGAATAATTGCTTTCCATTTTCATTATTTATTGTGGCGGTGACGGAATTTATTGGTTATTAGCTGACGATTAATTGCCGATCGGTGTTATGCTGAACCGGGGCGCAATCACTTTAAGCGAAATCCCAACGCGTGTTAACAACGTTACGACAAAATGAACTGCGTGGAGCCGTAAATACTGATTTGAGCGCATGGCTTATCGGGGTTAACCTTGCCAGCTCCGTGACAAATACGAGTAAGTGTACCTACACAGATAGGATTACTGAAAAAACAGCGACTCACCTAACGCGGTCCTGACTAACGATGTATAAAATTTCCATTGTCATCAATCTCTGACGCCAAGCGAAGGATTCGCAAACTCTTCACTAATTGCAATGTGAACAAAAAACTAAAAAGCAAAGTCATCTCGTTGCAATTTTTTTTCGCTACGTTCTTTGAAACAAGTCGAAATAGCTCTGTAGATTTAAAAAGTTAAATCGCAAAAGAATGGATTGGGATAAAACTAAACAAGTTGGTTTATTTTCAATTTTGCGGTTCTTTTTCAGTACAACGAGTCGTTTTGTCGACCGATATCCTTATTTTCTTCCCTATTAAATATCCAGTGTTATATGATTTGAATGGTTAACTTTTAAGCCGTTTTCAGCTATATCAAATCAAAACTAAAGCTGCATATTTAAAAAACGACTGAACTAAGCCGTTAGTTAAATTTAATATCTATCTGAGCGTTTGATAATACGAGTAATTATACCTTTTAACATGTACGCTTGAACACTACAATACCATGATATACTCTATGAAAATTCTTTCATAGTGTAGATAATTTTCATTAATTTATGTGTAGGTAGTGATGTAATTTGTAAAACGGCGTGATATTTTTTAAATTTTTTGTAAACCTTGCACCTGATCCTCCAAACAAGGTCTCATCATGTAACGGCAAGTCACGTAAATTAGGTGGGAATCGGTGGGATGTGTACTAATCCCGAGATAAAACGCTTAAGCTGCCGTCGTAACGTCTCGTGTGTAAGCAGCTTTATTTGTTGTAAACATTTGCGTTCTCCTTTACTTTAAATAATAGAGGTATTTCTTAACACCGCTCGACGCTTATCTCGAATATAACATTAGTATTATATAAGTCAGTATTATATTTCGGGTTTTGCGATAGCTATTCTTAATTCAGTAGGCAGTAGTTGTACTGTATGTTTCACAGAACTATATGAAGTAGAAAGAAAATTTTCTTGGAATTATATGAGAACCAAGCATGTAAATTTTTTGTAGGTTCTCTGACGTCACGCGTATGTATTAGTGATGTGCACGACATAAGTAGAATCGTTTCAAATCATGCCAGATCAGACTACTTTCTTTTTCACTTGTACCTGGCGCCAACAGGTGTAGTAGAGATCGCATGACACCTTCATTCCGCAAATAGTTTCACTTTAAGAAAAAGTAATATATTTTAAAGAAACGAATTGGGCATCGATTTCGACGCTTGACATATGAATGAGAATAAAAAGGCACCTAGGTGAATCTCGAAGCTAATAGTGATTCGTATTAAGAGTGATCCTTAGAGAGTGGGGGAATACCCAACTACAACTTTGTCACCAGTGGTAAAGCTAAAGTAATTGGTGGTAACAATTGTAAAAAATCAGTTTAGTTGGTGCTTTTTTTGCACCCTAGTACAAGAAAAGGTTCATTTTATGTCAGATCGAGAACTTCGGAGAGCCATCTGTATTTAAATACGACGTGCGATATCACGCAAAAAAAGAAATTCGTAACTTGTGTTGATTTAAAACACTCCCTTCGGTCGTGTTATAATTTATCGCCACTCGTTTCGAACTTTATGTTTTTCGCACTTGTATCGTAATATACTATTTTCTATTTCTGACCACTAAAACGTTTAATGGAAAAAAATCCCAGTAGGTACCACCAGTTACTCTAGTGGTAGCAGCGGTAAAAATACTCCCGATAAAATACGTGCATAACTACGAAATAGAAAAAAGCTCTGGCTGCGACCACGGGTGTAACGTCACTCCCAAAACATCAAGATAATTATTTAAGACCTTAAAAGTTTACGCGATTAAGTCTCGTCTGTCGTTAAAACGTGAGTGATAATCACATAAGTTTAAATCAATTTTAATATAATTATAGGATAGACATTTTTGAAAGTGTTGACAGTGAATTGCTCTGAATCTGAACAAAAATACTAACCTACATTATTTTTCGCGGCTGATGCCTAAACCACTCGGCCGGACGGTCTTCCCACCTATAGTAGGCACATGGTAGTGAGACTGCTTCAAACACAAATCAAAAATATTTCATAAAGTAATTTGATTTGTTCCACAAAACATGAGAAAGATAGAAATTATAATTTATGTTGAACGAGACATTTTTTTGTTAGGGTTCCGTAGCCAAAATGGCAAAAACGGAACCCTTATAGATTCGTCATATTGTCCGTCTGTCCGTCTGTCACAGTCGATTTACTCGGAAACTATAAATGCTACAGTAATGCAATGTGGTAAGAATATGTGTGGTATAAACCGCTACAGAATTATGATACTAAATTGTAAAAAAATAATTGTGGTTGGGGCCCTCCATACATGTAACTGAGGGATATCATTTTTTTTTAGCTGTATATACGCGTGTGGGATATCAATAGAAAGGTCTTTGAAAATGATGTAAAGGTTTATACAGGGTGTTTTTTTTTCGACCGTTCAAATTCTACGTAGTGAATGTGTAGGTCATACTGACCAACTTTTACTATGGGGACAAAGTCGAAATCGCGAAAAAAAAATCAGCTGTTTCATACATTTCGGCCGGCGTAATGCCGCCAATTTGTATGAAACAGCCGATTTTTTTTCTCGATTTCGACTTTGTCCCCATAGTAAAAGTTGGTGAGTATGACCTACACATTCACTACGTAGAATTTGAACGGTCGAAAAAAAAACACCCTGTATATCACATTTTTATTTGAGCGAACCGTTTTCGAGATATCAGCTCTCAAAGTCTGAAAAATGTGTCCCCCCTCTATTTTTTAAACTATTTGGTATAAAATTCTAAAAAAAAATATGTCATGCATAATAATAAATTCTATCAACGATTTTTGGTTTGATTAAATTATCTGTTATATTTTCTGAGGTAGGTTGATTTAAATGTATTTTAACGATAAATTGATAATGGTACGGAACCTTTGGTGCGCGAGTCCGACTCGCACTTGGCCGGTTTTTTTATTATGAGGACGTTAGCTTTCGATACCGAAGCTCAAATTACAACATTTCAAAAATATCAATAAGATATTGGCAATAAATAAACCGATAAAATATTGCCGTTTAAGGTCGAACTCAATTTGTATCCCCTATCTTGAGTATTGGGAGATCACGGTACCTACAACAGGTTTTGCGGCATGATTTGTGATGCCCCCGGGCGCTCCGCGCTTGATCCGACACGCCTCCCCTTGTCTCAACAACTTGTGTTTTAAGCAAAACAATTTCCGATATAACAGGAAACACTTGGAGATAGCTCAAATTACTATTATACCTAGTTGTCTTGACGATTTGCAAAATGTATGCATTTGGAATTCTATCTGACTCGTTAAGGTGTATTTAGACCAAACGAGCGAATGCTCATTCTATCCCCCCCTCTACGAAATCAACGAATTTCGACGAATCACGTTTTGTGTATCGAACGAATTTCGCATAGTGGAGGATATAATGAGCTTTCGCTCGTTTGATCTAAATTCACCTTTAGTGCACAGCTTTTTTTTTGTTTGGCTATTAGATAGTACCTACAACAAAATGTTTAAAATGACTATCCCAATTCGAACCAAAATGTAATAAAGTTTAATTAATAAAGATTTTTTAGGTAATCATATTATACATATTTGAAAAACTTGATATTTTAAGGGCATTTCTCCGAGCGTTTCAACCGCCGTGACTTCGGTGGCAGCCTTATCTCACGGATCCCGTGAGAGATGCAAGAACTTTTGGATATATTGGTAGACGTAGTTGACATCTACCAAGATATCCAATAAATGTATGAGATACCCACGGAAATCGCGTAATATTGTTGCCACCGAAGTCACGGCGGTTGAAATGCTCTGAGAAATGCCCTTAATACATATTTAAATGTTATAACATTTTGTGTAACATTAAGGCACTCGTCTCACCGCGAGCTACTAAGCTATGAACCTATGGGCTATAAACAAGAACAAAAGATACGCAATCATACGTCTACTACTTTAGAAGTTTTTCTCACAATGAGCCATTAGTGCCTCTTAAGTAATTGCTGTCTAACAATGTGATAAATTTTAGAAAACTTTGAAGGCACTTTTGACTTTTTCGTATTACTCAGCCGCTGACAATTTTAATTACTGGCAAAAAAATTGTAGCTGTACTAAGTATGCTTTAATTTCTATTAAAATATTAAAATTTATTATCATTACGTTACAATTTACATGCTCCACCTTGCATACATATGTTCCATATTAAATTTGTACGTAATTTTTTGCGTTTTATTACCGTCAATCTACTAAGGAAAATACCATCCGTCATCACCTACCTCGAGGTTGTAAATATTGAGGATAAACGTTTTCGTCTTATAAAGGGTTTTGAAAAAACAGAACCGTCGTAATAAGGTCATTTTTACAACGTCTACATAATTTTATTGTTGTATAAGTGATATCTTCCGCTTAATGGCCCGACGACTGGGCAAAATCAGTCATCCTTCCACTGCATAAAAAAGGATCTACGTCTAAGTGTGACAATTATAGAACCTTAGCACTCATCTCGCACGCCAGTAAAATTCTACTCCACATAATCAACAATAGAATTCGCTACTTCTTGGACTGGCAGATTTCACAGGAGCAGGCTGGTTTTGTCAAAGGCAAGGGGACTCGCGAACAAATTCTAAACATCCGTCATCTGATCGAGAAGTCCTATGAATTTAATTCTCCCATCATCCTGTGCTTCATCGATTACAGCAAAGCATTTGACTGTGTCATCTGGTCGGCCCTGTGGAAGGTTCTGGAAGAGCTTGGAGTCCCTAAGCACCTGATCTTGCTGATCCAATCGCTCTATCAAAACAACCAGGGCGTTGTGAAGGTTGAAAGGACGACTTCTGAGCCCTTCAAGTTTGGGAAAGGAGTAAGGCAGGGCTGTATTCTGTCTCCCATACTTTTCAATGTTTATGGGGAGTACATCATCAGGCGAACTTTTGAAAATTGGGAGGGTGGAGTCACCGTAGGTGGCACCAAAATTACGAACCTACGCTATGCAGACGATACAACACTCATAGCTGCTAACGAAGCTGAAATGGTGTCTCTCCTCACTAGAATGGAGCGGATTAGCTTAGAATTAGGCCTCAAAATCAACCACTCCAAAACTAAAATCATGGTGGTGGACCGAAGCAACTGACTCAAAATTTCAGGTGCTCTATCCCTAGAGCGAGTGGACGATTTTCTCTACCTCGGCACTTTTATCAGCAACACCGGGTCCTGTGAGAAGGAAATCAGGAGACGTATAGGCATGGCCAAAAATGCAATGGCGCAGCTAGAGAGAATATGGAAAGACCGTAACATATCTCGAAAGACGAAGAAGAGACTGGTCTTCTCTCTAGTGTTTTCAATCTTCGGTTACGGTGCAGAAACTTGGACATTAAGGAAGGCAGACCGTAATCGCATTGACGCCTTCGAAATGTGGTGCTGGCGCAAGCTGCTTCAAATTCCATGGACTGCATTTCGAACAAATAAATCTATTCTCAAAGAACTGGGTATAAAGGAAAGACTTTCCACCACCTGCCTGCGAAGGATCCTGGAATTCTTTGGCCACATTGCCCGCAAATCTGGACATAACCTCGAGCAACTGATGGTTCTTGGGAAAGTCGATGGAAGAAGGCCGAGAGGTCGTAGCCCTATCAGGTGGTCTGACCAAGTCCGTTCAACTTTAAATTCCAAGCTCCATGATGCCCTCCATGAAGCCAAAGATAGAGACAGATGGAGGAGACTAACCAGAGAAAAACTGGTTTCCATCCAGGGAAATCACGACCCTCAGTAATGAGGAAACCGACGCGAGGAGGAGGAGGAAGTGATATCTTAAAACCTTATCTCGACAGTTATATAGCGGTATTGAGGGTAACTTCAATATGACAAAAAGATATCAGCGGGACTGTTATCTACCTTTTATTCAACAGTTGGTTATATTAACGTCAAACAAAAACTTTGAAAAACATTTAGTTGTTGCCGAACCCGTTATATTCCTCTTATTTAACTATATGTTTTTAAATTGATTTTAAGTTACGGTTATAAAACATCATGCAATTTAAAGTCGATTTGAAATTAATATTATAAAACATCAGTCGCCATTTCGTGAGCATCACAGTACTATTTCAAAGAAAAAAACCATGGACGTTACATCGTGGAAACGGTACAAACGAAGTGGCGGACTAGTAATGGCGGCTTAGTAATGGCGGACAATTTGTAGTCGTTATAAAAACCTTTACTTAAGATAAAGTTATATTGTAGTCGTATAAGTATAAATCCATGACTTGTTCCAAAATGGCTAACCTTAACTATAATAAAATATGAAGGAATATTGTTATAAATTATAATTATTTCGAATATATTAAGAGCGCGACAGCAAAAAACTGTATATCATCATAAACTTTAACAGTAAAGTGACCTTCCCATACGAATTCAGCTCACGCCAAATGTGCAAACGCTCAATATATAGAACAATAATTTCCATTACAAAACTTATAAAATTACCTTGTATTATTTTTCCGTACACTTTTTGTCACACACACCAAGTTTTGCGCGTATCTAAAATAAATGTCAGAAGCAGTTTTATAAATAAAACGTAAAAATGTTTAGCTAACTTAAAAGTCCGATAAGTAATGAGTAAAGATTACACTAAACCTTCTATAAAATAAAATGGTCAGTTATAAAACATTTATTTGATATTTAGGTCGCGTAAAGGTTTTTTTGTACTCTTTATACAACGTTTTGGTCATTCCTTAATCGTTACAATACCTTTAATAAACGATTTAAGTCGCCATGCAAACCTTTATTTAACCTTTATCTCACCAATAAGTCTTATAATTTGCGCCACTTTCGCCTTTTATAACCGTTTACCTTACGTTTATATGACCAACCAAATAGGACTACAAGTTATATGCAAAACGTTGTCTCAACTTCTATATGACTATATTTTGCTAGTTGGGCAATATTATCATTTTTGACGTGAACATAATATGAGCAGTATTTTTTTTTATATTTTATTTACCCTTTTAAACGCCTTCCCTCTCGCATCAAAATGGGTCACACACGCCTGTTATGTATCTCTACTTATGAACAAAGAAAATAAACACTCAGCAAGACAGTTACTTTGACAGCAAAGTCGATAACCACTTTAGTGGTTGGTGGCGTGGTAGGCAAGCAAACACACGGGCACTTTAGTGGTTCTTGACGTTCATAGGGTCAAAGGCATTATTTATTCTGTTCTGCTGAAAAAGGCCATTGTTTTAAATATACGTAGGTGGGTATAGCCATTGCATTGCATAGCTTTGTTTTCCCATTTAGAAGAAAGAAAGAAAGAAAAACGTTTATTCGAGACAAGAACACAGTAAAAACAAAACAAAACAGTAAACATGAAATGTTGTCTCGAAATGGCCAAAACTCAGCATTATGCCAGCAGAGCCTACGCTGGTCTTCCGTTTTGGCCACGGCTAATTACATTTAGAACTTTCTAACCTACAAAATTATTCAATATACTCTATTCCTACAAATACACTATTTTGTTGCAAAACTGTCTTATTTGCCTGTACCTACTAAGATACCAGAGTCAATATTTTAATCCAAAGTTAATTTTTCCCTTCCAATTGCTGTAGTTTTATTTAAGAAAGATAATGTATACTTTTAAGTTAGAAAGTTGATTAAGGATGAATGGGTTGTAGAATAAAAAAATCTATAGGTGATTATGTATATATTATATACATAATCACCTATAGATATATATTTTTTTATTCTAATCAATAATGCCTAATGTGGCTCCAAAAAATACAGCAAACTAATTAAATCGCCATAGTATGTGAGGAGCGCCATTGGAATAAAATATCTAAAATTTAATACTAAAATGATTATTGCTTGAAAGTAATTCATTAAACTAAATAATCACATTAGCCGCAACCTTACCTTGTCACGGTATTGTAATAGTGAGAATATTTTATTATTATTATTGCAAAAGTCGACCTATCGTATAGGCTCAGTGAAACGGCGAAGTTCTGACTTGTACAACTTTTGTAATAAATGCTTAATTTCATTTAACGACCTTATGAGACATTTTCAACTTGTGGACGTCTAGACGAGCAATCAGAAGTTTCACACTTCTTTCACGTCATTGGTTCTTTAATGCGAACTGTGGCGTCTGTTTCAACATTTATAGGTTTTATCTATTTACATTCAAGTAATCTGTAGTAGGCATGAGACGATGTTATTGGGTAAATCCAGCTGTAACAGCAGTTACCAATTTTTTTTGGATATTCATGTAATAATTAAGTACCTAAACATTTTTTTGCCGATAAAATGAGCCGAGAGTCGAACAATGTTTGTAGGTACATTTTATTTTCTTAGGGCTTACTAATAAAAAAACTCAATCGTTTCCATTGTGTTTCGGAAGTTAGTCATTAGAAACTTAATTTTGATTAATTTCTTAAAAACGAACAGTAAGTAATAGTGTAAGTAGTGTTTTGCTACAATCACGTTTATTTATCCTATTTGGAATGAAAATAGCATAAGAAATACGATCGCCAGTAATTTGAAAAAAATAACCATATACAACTATTGGTGTTGTAGACATCACGGCACCATTATTCCTTCCCGCTACTCGTATTTTATCCGAAGAGACGCAATTCTTCCTTCTAAGCAACGCTCATTCGGCACCTATCGCCATATTAAGATAAGAAAAGGGATGTCGTAAACTTGGAAGTGGAAACACGCTTTTTTATTTCTTGGATGCGGCGAAAACACTGATAATTTTACAGTTTTATTAGTGTGGAATCTTTTAGTAAAGGCCTTATTATGATATTCTACTACAGTCAAGTGCAAAAATAAGTATCGAAAGAATCCGTTCATAATTATGTTACGACGTTCTTATTACACAGAATTAATGTGCACTGGTACATATTTTTAAACATTTTTATGTAGGTACACTTTATTTTGTCTTTGACTGTACTTCAATAACTGAGCCGATTGTTTAAACTAAACCGTAGAACTATTTTGTACAGGGTGTACCTACTCAAATATATATGACGATTAAAAATTATAAATATTATGGCCCGCAACGTAATGCAAAACATTTGAGTTAAATTGATATTCTACTACAGTCAAGTGCAAAAATAAGTATCGAAAGAATCCGTTCATAAATATGTTACGACGTTCTTATTACACAGAATTAATGTGCACTGGTACATATTTTTAAACATTTTTATGTAGGTACACATTATTTTGTCTTTGACTGTACTTCAATAACTGAGCCGATTGTTTAAACTAAACCGTAGAACTATTTTGTACAGGGTGTACCTACTCAAATATATATGACGATTAAAAATTGTAAATATTATGGCCCGCAACGTAATGCAAAACATTTGAGTTAATCGTCGTGAAATGTTATTTCAAACGCTGATGTCATAATTAACAACTATTAGGTATAACAGTTATAAATATTAGATTCATATACCAAAGAAAAAAAATCGGGTGGGTATAAGACATCTAATATTTATAATTTATGTAGTAGTTGTGACTACTTAGAAAACACAAATCAAAATATTTAATAACGTTTTTGATTTGCTTCATCAAACCGTTATAAACGTGTTTACGAGTACAACTAATTCACTACTCAGAAAAACTTAAAAAATAAATTAAATCATCATCATCATCAGCCTATGATAGTCCACTGCTGAACGTAGGCCTCTCCTATTGACTATGCGTATAAACGCATTCGGAGGTAAATGCTCATAATCGCCACGCTGGGCAAGCGGATTGGCGATCGCAGTAATGTGTCCACAATCGTGACGCTGCGCTGCTACCCATCATTAATCTTTTATCAAATAGTGGTCAGTGATACTTCAATCCCTTAGTCGACTCTTACGAAACCCGCAGTAGGAGGTGGTGACAAATGTATTCTTACTGCCGTCACCACACGGTAAATTAAATATTGGGTGATAATTAAATGTAATCTGAAACTACTGATTGTGAATATAACATTAATGACAACAATGGTTAATTCTGTCTGGTTTCATTTATAATCCGTATTACAGTGACATACGGTACGGTACACTACAATAATAGGTTTGTAGTTTAAAGTTTGAAGCATAGAACGGGTTGACAATGAAAATAAATTACTTAAAAAACATTGTAACAATAAAACATCAACCGACTGTAACAATTTTCTTACGATATTTAAATATTAATACTTAAACGTCCAAAACCATATAATAGTAACTGAATAATTGTACCAGTATTGATGTGTTGCATTCCAAAAATTATGTTTATTAGTTTCAAAAATCAGTATAATTTCTGTAAAAATTCAGTCACCCATTTTAAAATAAAGTAGCTTTTGCTAGCTCAAATACTAAGAAACATGGCGAACATAAATTCTCACAAAGCGCAATTTTGGCACGTTATGCAAAACCTTAACCTGCCGTTCGAATAATTTGTGATAGGAAAATGGAATTGTATGCAGAATAATAAAATCCTTCGACCCTTCGAATCGGCCTCATAATAAATTTTACCGTTGTGGTTTCCACGAATACATTGTTTTGATCTCAATGAGTTATAGCCAATCTCTGATACAAAAAATAAATATTATATACATATTATGTGCTACTAATATAAATAAAAAATACTAAAGGCCTGTTTAACCACCCCGAATAAAATATACCTGTTAGATAAATGTTACTTGTCATTTTATATGCCTGGGGAAAAACATAGTGATAATTTTATCTGATGTTGATATATTTATCCGGGGATTGTGAAATTACTCCGAAGTTTACAAACATTTCCGTTTTAAAGTCATACCTAAGATATATACACGCTTTAAAATAAGGAAACCGAATAATTTTAACATCACATTTCTATTCACAATTTCAGACTGCAATGTATAAAATTTTCTGGATTCCGTCTAGTTTTAGAGATAATGTCATTTTATTTGAAAAGTGTCTTAGTGTTTTATCATAACTCGATTATAAATATCGACGATGGAAAGGAGAAACCTGTTAAGCGACATTTTGGTAATTGTCCAGGAGAGCGTTTTAAAGTTTTATTTTTAGGAAAAAAAATCGTATCACTTTCTGTGGCCGCTTTAGAGACTTGTGTTCTTTGAACGTACTTTGTCAAATCGTCATATCTATGGAATAGTAATTACGTTATTTCAATAAACTTGGAACCTTCTGAAATAAATGTCGCTTAATTGATATTGACCTAAGAATTCTCCGAAACGAGCCTTTAAGCGACCCTACGGTTTATAAACAAAATTATTTTAGTCAGAAAAGTGTCGCTTACAGGGCCAGGTAATTTGTGTGACATGCAATTAACCGACAACAGTAACACTTGAAAAAAAAACTTAAGCGACAATGTATATAAATATGTGTATGCTTAAGTGACACGGTCTAAATTTTAGTCAATAATTGCGTCGCTTAACGTCCCTGTCTTTAAATTTGACCATTATTTCATTATACCTTAAGCGACATTGAAGTCGTCAGATCTCAGTATTACTTGGCTTAAACGACGCAGAAAAAAAAGCCGGTTCCGTCGATATATAAAACTCATTTTTGACCAAAATGTCGCTTAAAGGGTTTCTCCTTTCCACCGTCGATATATTTTTAGGGTTCCCTAGTAGACTAGTAACCCTCACAGTTTTTCCGTCTGTCTGTATGTCCGCAGCTTAGTGGTAGAAATTCCCATTTTATTCGGGTGCCAACAAGTAAAAATCGTTGAATAGGGCCATAAAAGAAAGATTTCTCTTCGTAGATTACATACCAAGGCCGTTTGAGTGTGAAAAGACTGGGGAAGAGTGAGAATTGACGTGTAATTGTAGGCCGAGGCTGACAAACATGTGATTCGAGGCTTTCCCATTTAACGGCCGAGGTGTGTATATATTTTTTCTGCTCAACGGAGCCGGCAGGCGGCAACTTAGTTTAGCGCAGGGGCCGGCAAAGTGTTGTTTGCCGGCCGGAGGGCAGAAAATCAATATTTTTGGCAATAAACGCTCCAGATCTAAAAAAAATGTGTGTGTGTCTGGATATGTGTGCCACGGGTGGTACAAAAAATATGAGCTCGTGTGAAGTAAAGCCCACAATTCCTTATTCACCGGCCTTAACACGCACTGTGCATTATTTATACAATTTTATTTAAAATATAATCATATTCAACGGCCAGGACATTATATTGGCAATCTAATCGCATCTAGTGAATTTGAGGCTGTTTATGTTTTACATCTCAGTTATATTTTAAGACTCATCAGAGCTATTTTTAGCAATTTACTTAGTACCTACCCACGCAGCCTGTTATAGAAAGCAATAGAAATTGTATAAAAACAAAAAGGAATACATTTTAAAATCAAATATCAAATATAACTATGGTTAAATAGTGGGTAAAGCGTTCAAAATGTCGCAATGCAATTAATATAGATACTCGATATAAACCATTTCCATTTTATGTCATGAATAAATGTCGTGGTAACCGAAGACAATGTTATATAACAATTTAATGCTAACCACTACACTCAACTGCTTTTGTACTAAAGCTCCTAAAGTACGTCCAAGAGTTGTATACGGGCGCTACGAGCTTCAGCATACTGACCACAGGATACCCACTATTACTAGCTGACCAAGGAACCGCTTATCAATATTGCGAGCACGTTCGGAAACTTTCTGCCACAATTACCTGAGAGCTCAAGTGTCGGAAAATATATTGGTTTTGTGAGTCTCCGGACCAACTATCGGGACCATCGATTGTCTAACGAATTATCTTTGTGTAAAAGTTTGACACTTACCTCGTCAATATGTAATGGTAAGCACCCTAATCATGGAGAGCAAGCTTTGAGTGATTTTAAAATATATTTATACAATTACAAAACATATGAGATATGCATTGTAAAGCAAATTAGGTATGGTATGTAACTACATTGGTTGAGTTTGTGACATTAATAATTTTATTTTAATGACATGAACAAGTTTTTCATTAAATTTTCATGAAAAACTTGTGCACGTAAGCTTGCTTGGTTATGTACATAGATATTTTATTTAACAGATAGCTAGAACTGCTTTACATTCGGCAAGCTGTTCGCAATCTCGTTTAAACAGGTCAACGGATCTGCATAAAATTTCATGTAAATATGAGGAAATTCCGGGATTATACCAAAGTGCTTTATTTAGACAAATCGTTTGCGTTATTTATACATCAATGAAGTGAACATAATTTAGTGTTAGATTTTGAATAAGTAAACTAATATCAACATTTACATATTTACCTTGCCGACTTTGTATTAATAAATGCATCTGCAATTTGACACTTTTGCCCTGATGCTACATACAAAACTAGGTTCATGTCTCATAAAACGCATTTATGTTTGTGATAAGCACTTGAAATTTATGACATTTTGTACAAAATAGCACCTAGACAGACATCAATTCGCAATTAATTTTATTATTAGTATTAAGAAAACTTAATACAATAAGAGTAAAAATAATTATGAGTGAACTGCATACTTTTTTTTGATATTGACTACTTAAGTAGGTATTGTTATTTTTCAAACAAAATAATTCAGCATGCGATGTATCGTCAGTACCCATATCACTACGCAATCATAACTTTTCCTGCCATAACTTTACAATCAATAGCTAGCAGATTATTTCATGTGTCACGTCAGTGGTCGCGTCTCATTAATACACGAAAATTAGCTGAATACAAAATCCAAAAATGCATTATGCTTAGTTGTTAAGACGAATAACTTAAAATACCTAACAATAACGGTTCATAGTATTAAAACTTACGTTTGTTTACGTTTTGGAGTAATTAACAAAAAGTACGCATGTATCTTACACTGTTGTACTTAAGCTGCAAATTCCAAGGATTTTACGATGAGTTCCTAGTTATGTAGATCGATACATAATTATAGGTAACTCGTCATTATGCTTACGTAAGTATTTTCAGCAATCGATCGATAATAAACGATGATTCTGATATACGAGGTAAAAGAAAATATTGTTTTGTTGAGCGTTGGTTAGTTAGCAGAAAAGACCGGTTATATGTGGCCCAAATAATAACCCGCAGGCCGCCGCACCCGTGATTTATTGTTTTGGCTTTGCGGAGCCTCACTCGGAAGCTTGATAAAAAATGATCGCACTTATTAACACCGCCACCGGGTGAAGTGGACTTTATTAAGTTTCGCCAATTCTCGCACCGTATTGTTCGGATTCAGTCACTTGAAATTGTGTTGTCTTTTAGTACTATCGACTAACATAGAAAAAATTGTTATGTATTTATATTCAACCGTTGTTATGTTAACTCTACTCTAATCGAACGTCATTTGACATAACGTAACTGGGTTGCGTACAATCTGCAGCTTGTATTTTTGATATTACCTCAAACGCTTGAAGCATGAACGCATTTTTGTATGCATTGAAATATTTTTTTATTGCATAGAAAATATTATTTCAACACACACAATGTACAAGTACTTAAGATGAAGTAATTCTACATTTATTTATGGGAAGGTAAGTAGTTAAAACTAACATAATAGTACATTTCCTAACTAGTGCGGGAAATCATTTTTTCGGCGAGGGTGAAAGTTGGAGCCCGAGTGAAACGAGGGTGACAATCACCCGAGTTAAAAAAGTTTTTGCACGTGTAAGGGACGATTTTTTTCATAACAAGTGCGTCAAAAAGAGAAATCAAAGTTCGTTTTTGCGCACTAGTTAGGAAAAATTACCTTTCAATAACAGTGCTAAACCTATGTTTTTGTTAACTTACAGATTAAGGTAATAATAATAAATATTCGCTGTAGGTACACACTCGTACTTATGAGGGATTCGTTATATGTAAAAAATAAATACTAATAGTTTAGCTCTTCAATTTTAGAGCCATGAATGTCATGACAAAGAAATTTGCGTAAAGAAATTTAAGCCTTATATATATTGAGAAAAGTTCAGGAAAATAAAGCGTAAGCATGAACATCCACATAAGCGCTATAAAGCGATAAATGTATCAGGTGAAACAAAAAACCGATATCATTATACTTATGTGTTTTCGAACATCTCGGGGTAAGTGCACTGAATAGCTCTTTAAACACGTCAACAAACGAGAGACGTTTTTAATAAACGTAATATAATTTTAACCTTGAATATAGACCTACACATTTTTTTCAGTGCTGTCTAAATTATTTTTGCTTGCGATATTTACCCCAATATATTTAACAATGATAATAAAATTTTAAGTAGAATACAAAAGTTTACAGACGAAATCATGTTTGTATCTTCTAGCAATAATTAAGAGTTTTGTGACAACCATGTTCGTATAATAATAAAACTTGTTGTAGAAGAATAGTTAGTCAAAAAACTTTATATTGTGAATAGGTACTAGAAACAGCAACATATTAAATATTGTCATAGCCACTTAAAAATACTTGAGGTTACAGAATGAATCCACCCCCTAAAAGTTTTCAAATATTACCACCATTATTTCATGAGATGACAGAGGTTGGGCACATATTAGCAAAGTTTCGGATAGTCGTTTCATGTCACCGGCTTTATTCAATTTTAAATCGATTTTACATAACCGAAAACAGATTCGAAACATAATTTCGGACTGTATTACACAGCGAGCGTGTATTACACATAAAACTATTTCCCTTGATTGAATTAAAATATAGGTTACATTACAAACATTAATTTTACTTGTTTACACATATAACAGGGCTAATTCAAACGAAGTTCCAAATGTGTAACTGAAAGCGTGCTTGATAAAGCGGCCATATGGTAAGCGCTAAATTTCATCAACCGTCGCGGGTACCTTACAATGTCTGTTTTCTCCCCGCCGACTCACGTGTAGTAATTTTACGAAAGACCGCCAAAAAGTCTCGTTTCATAAACGAGCAAATTAATTTACATTTCCACGTTTACATAAATTAGAGAGACCGTATTGCCATACATTTGTGCCTGGCAGCGAGCAGCGGCACCCTCAGCCCTGTGTCGTTGGAAATGCTAATGTGTAAATATGAGGCCGGCAAAAACTGCTCGCCTGTTAACCTAGGTGCTAATAATTTCAACTTATACGGCTTTGCGTGCCAAATTATGTGTCTACCCGGTCACCTCTTGTATCAAAGCAAGCCTGCAGTAGCGCTAGTAGCGGAATATATATTGTTTTAATTTAATTGCCAAAGTAGGTGAATGCTTCACGGCGTTGTTTGTTTAAATGTGTTTTACTCCCTTTGTTACCTAAAAATACCTCGTTTTTAGGTTTTAATTACTTAAAAGTTCAGTTAAATAAAATAAAAAACAAAATGAAAATTTTTTACAACGAATTTGGTGTCATTTTCATTGTTAACCAGTTTTACACGGACAGGAACAAAACTTTGTGGAATCTCAATCTTTACCTTGAAATCTGAAAGTAAATTGAGAGGCTCTGTTCATTTTCTCGTTGTTAATGACTATAATTTAAACTTGATAATAAAGACGGACAACCCGCTTTGTTTGTTCTCGAAAGGTAAAATTTTGTGCACCTAAATGAATACTAATTAAGAAATGTGAGCCGAAGAAATAAAGGCAAATTGAGGAGCGTGACGTTTTGAATGTCTGACATTTTGAAATTATAATTTATTACGGTAGTTTATTTTGATACAATGAAAAATGTATAACTAAGTGAAAAATATTCATAATATTAAATATTCATAATTTGTACCTTAGGTCTCTTGCGTTTTAACCGAAATAAAGTACACCCGGCTAAGATCGGATCATAACGGTCGGGCAATAACTACTAAAATAGTAGTATTTTTTCCTCACTGGCTATATTATGCATGACGCCATTTCACCCTGTCCCTCTTGCTAGTATGCAGCAACCGCTCAGCCGTATCAGTCGTGAGCTACGAAGGGAATAAAAAGTGAATTTCTTAGAGAATTTTTGGAGTTCGGATCTTTAACAGGAAGCTATGCACCTTCATGTCCTTGCTTTAGAGTTGAAATTAGATACTAGTCCGATCTTAAGCCAAGAAGGTTTTTCGGTTGGGTGTCTTGAAAAAAAAAGTGCTAGTTTGAGTGTCGATTACTCTTAAGCTATTCGGCTGACAGTGAGCGGCATCAAGTAAATTTATATTGAAAGCTTTATTTATTTATTACACATCTGCAGGTAAAAGTTAGTGAGAATAATTTTATGATTTTTTTTGTAACATTCTTTCAACTCACCGAAAAATAGTCAGGTCTTACCTGGGTGTAGGTACCTTACGTCTATAGACCTTAGTCCCAGTAAGCCGAATAATGAATTTAACAACGGCTGGGCTGATTATGTTCAAAATAGTTTTATTTTAAAGTATTATTTAAGCCCAATATTAAGGTTAATGGTTTTTATTTCATATTTTTTGGACCCATGGACCTGCTCAGTTAGAGGGACACAATTTTTTATTTATTCGGGAGAGGTTATCTCTGAAAAAATTAACTTTAGCTAACTTTTTTTTGAGAACCTTATTATTTTTTAAAGACTTATTTAACGATACCCCACACAATAGGGTTGTAGCAAAACAAAAAATCATACGCAATTTACTAATACAGGTACCCGAACAAAAAAAGTCTTATCCTACTTTTCTGTCTACCACTTTGATTAATATGTAGGTCCCTACACCAAATTCCAAGTTTCTAGTACTACCGGCCAATGAGCTATGCTGCGACAGGCAGACGGACAGACGGACATGGCGGAACTATAAGAATTACGTACGGAACCCTAAAAAAGAAATTACTTCCGGTTCCAACCCTACCTTACACACCACTGACCTGAGATGAGAAGAACCGGTAAGAAATTTAGCTTGGCTACTTATCTTGTTAAAGTAACATGCATGAAAGAAGTTATTACACTAAAAAATAACTAAAAATGTTTTGTACAACTTCGCAATATTGCATCCATATCTATATTATTAGAGATGTAAAGGTCTCTAGTTGTCAGAAAAAGAGAAAAAATAAGATTAAGAGATATGTAAACGGTAACGTAGTATTTTTAATATTAAAAAATAGGTAACAAAATAGCCCAACACAGAATAGATATTTTGTAGACATGGGCTTAGATATGAATGAAAATAAGTTTATCTCTGGACGGTATGCTTTGTTCTTCCAGCTTTTTGTTGTATCTAATTTTTCATGGGTTTTCCAACAAATCAGGTTTTCAACCGACTTCAAAAAAAAGGAGGAGGTTCTCAGTTCCCGGCATATTTTTTTTTTACGTTTGTTACCTTAGAACTTTTCACTTACGATGTGGAGTGGAGCCACTTTGTTGTAAAACATGTTTGTGTAAAACATAAAAAAAAAGAACTTCCGACAGGGTGAACCGATTTCGATAATTATTTTTTAACCGTCTTCAGAACAAACCATGATGATGGGACCTTGGAGAAATCGCTTGAAGTTGGTTTTATTACCCGTGTGCGTAGCCGTTTTCATATTTAAAATTCTATTGAGAATTGATCTTTGCATATATTTTTTTAATAATTAGAATAACTGTTTCTGGAACTTTATTTTTACAATGATAAAATTTACTTTGATTAATTGCAAAAAATAATACATCCAGTTCTGTAAAATAGCCATATCCTGTCTTACGTGAGTATGTGGATCCAACACGTAGAGCTCCGTTGAAGAAATTTGCTGTGTTGTACAGGTGCCGCAACCCACTCACGAGCATAACCAGAGGATTTTAGATAAAACCTCGAAATAGCCCAATATTTTAAAATATTTCATACTCTTTACGTACTATTCAATGTCTTATGTAATTAACAACAACGTATTTTTAAATTACTTAATTAACTTAAAATTGATATACCGAAGAACGGAAATAACCGTTATTTTTTGTATGGATAAAATACCGGTTTCCTGCCCCTGAGCACAACAATAGATATCATTATTGTATCTCCTTTATCACGGCGCTGCGATCGATCTACCAGCACGATATCAGGCTTATTGGCTGTCCGTGATGATAGGTCGATCCCAATAGAGCGTGGCACGACCATTTTCGAGAACTGGTGCAGTTGTGTACTTGTAGTATGGCACTTCGACGTCCACAAGGCCATATTGAAGAGCAAGCTGCTGGTGTATAATGCTGGCTACGAGGTTATGTCTGTGCAAGTACTCGGTGTTAGCAATCTGAGAACAACCGGAAATAATATGCATGAGTGACTCACTGGGACGGCGGCATGCCCGACAAATGTCGACCGTACCGTCCTTCAGGATATATTTCCGGTAGTTATTCGTCATGATAACCTCGTCAGCAATTGCACAGACAAAACCCTCGGTTTCTTCGAAGAGGTCCCCGAATCGTAGCCAGTTCACCGACGCGAGCAGATCTACGTCAGGTCCCGTGAGGGCCTTGTAGAACCGCCCGTGTAGCTCCTTGCTCTTCCATACCGCCTTGCGGTCCTCGGTGCTTAGTACCACAGGTTTGCGCCAGTTCTCTTTTGCCAAAGAGAGCGGTGTGAAGTTCCGGTCTACTGCCACCACATCACGATGCATCCCGCACTCATTGTTAAGAAAATAGTTTCTATTGTATCTATCATTATTAACGTCAAGTTGTAACTAATATGGAAATATGCATATGTACATATTTATTCCAACGTGATACATGTTAAATAAGTACTAAATAGTGATATATGACTATTGGTAAATCATAATGCAGCCCCATCACATGTAAGAGTTATTATAACTTACTTATCAATGTTTTGGAATAAAAGTAGTTTCGTAAATTATCTTAAAACTACGCTATAATAATTTACAGATGACGTTAAACGACACACATTAACGTAATTTACAAATAATATATTTAAGATAAAAATATATAATATAGTAAATCGATTGAAAAAAACCTTTATTTTATTGTTTATTTGTATTCTGCATCATTTAAATTCCACTTGTTGTGAATTAGATTCTCCATTATGGGTCATTTGCAGAAAAAGTGTACCTTTTAATTTTTTTTGCGATCATGGACTGTAATTAATACTTCATTTTACTCGGCATCGTGCGTACTTTTCAGTTATGAAACAAAAAAAAATGTCCCTAATGTCACGAAAATAAGTATGTAAATTGAGATTACTCAGTTTAGTTACTCCCATACTAAATGTATGAAACAAAATGTAACGAAACTGATAAAAAAATCTCAAATTTGTTACAGAATTTTTCATACCCTTAGTATGGGAGTAACTAAACTGAGAAATCTCAATTTACATACTTATTTTCGTGATATTAAAAGGTACACTTTTTCTGCAAATTACCCTTATATTCTGAAGTCTTCTTACGTGAAGTATAAAAACACAAATAATGAATAAATACTCAAGTATTATCAGATATTGGTAACAATGCCATACATTACATAGAGCTGGAAGTGCTTATTGCACTAGCACTATCATTCTACTCTGGATGTATTTGCAATTGCATTGCACGAAACGTCACATGTGAGCCAAACAGCTATAAATCCAAATAACATGTCACATGCCATGAGATAATATTACCCCAATCAAGGAGGTACATTTTTAAGGTTTAGTTATAATTATTCAAAAAACGCTTATTTTTCTTAAAGATTAGAGTGGCCGCTCTTGAGGGTCTATTAATTACAATATGTTGTTGTTGTTGTATGGCATTGGCGTTCATATATATTCGATACATACAATGTGTTTGTTACTGTACTACTGTTACATATGGTACTGAAACGCGGTCGCTTACAATGGTCGGCCTCATAAGAAGGCTCAAAGTCACCCAAAGGGCAATGGCTATGGTGGGAGTCTCCCTGCGAGACCGTATTATAGACCATCCGCAGCAGAACTAAAGTAATCGATATAGCTCTCCGAACCGCTAAACTGAGGTGGTGAGGTGGCGGTGGGGCATTGCACGTAGAATAGATGGCCGTTAGGGCAGAAAGGTTCTTGAGTGATCGCCGCGTACACAAGGTGGACTGATGACCTGGTAAAAGTCTATAATTTCTTCTGAAAACACGTACACGTATACGTATAACACTATATATTGAAAAAAATATTCACATTAAAAGCTACCTATCCGAATAGAGTACTTTTTATCTAATGTAACATTTAAAACCATTTTGGGTCTTGAGTCAATGTTTATATGTTCCAGTTAAATGTAATTTTCGATTCACGCAGCATTCAATATAGGTACCTACTAAAAGAAACGGCAGTTTCAAAATGAACAACTCTAAAAAACTAACTAAACAAAATCACAAAGCAAATAAGCGTCATAAAATGAACATGGATATATCATTATATATAAACAAGCTTCATTTGAGACCCTTTCAAAACGTATTAATAGGTACCGTGTTTTAAACGTATCTTAACACAAAATAGAGAATAATATTAATAATTCATTGATTATTTTATTTTGTCCTTGTGGTCACTGCATTAATTATACGTTTGTCACCACCCTAACTCTTTCCGGGCTATCATAAGAGACTTCGGCTAAGAGTCGGGTCGACGAAGGGATAGAAGTGTCTGAAGATTGGTGACGGAAATCAGGGTAATTATGGTAGACAGGCTACTGCGATCGCCAACCTGCTTGCCCAGCGTGGCGGTTATGACCATCACCTCCTAATGAGTCCAGGCTCATCAATTGTTAATTTTCGGTAGAGGACTGAAAAAGGCTGTTTTTGGTAAATACCAAAAACAGCCTTTTATAAATATTAATATTAATAATTTGTCTCTGTTGATGAGACTAAGCTGCGTGGCGTTGTCCGCGCAGAGAAACCTCTAATATCCGATTTGTATTCACGGTCGCGTTGTTTATGGACCATTGAAATACGAGCACCCATTGACCAGGCAATTTACACGAAACTCACTTTTGTTTCCAAAGGCTGTAGCAGGCTGACGACAATCTAATTATACACATGGCCTGTAAATGCAACGCATTGTGGCTTTTGTTGAGTTTTAAAATTAGATATTGAATTGTTTACTACTTTTGGCCCAATTTATAATTTTAGTGTAAGATAATACTATCCAAACACTAAGTATACAGACATTTACATAAAGATACAAGCTGATTTCCTCCTTATGATTAGCGATAAAGTGAGACGTTTTACTAATTTAATTGTCACACAATAACAATTCAATAAATTATATAATACATAAAATTATATAATTCAATAAATTCGAACCAGGAATCGAAAATCTAAATCTGTTGATTTCATATCGAATAGCTTTTTGGTTGTAAAAGGCGTATGATTCACAGATTACATTTTTCGTATCTAAACAAAATATTTGTGCAATGTAATGTAATATGAAACTAAATTACAAAACTGTGTTCATAAACCTTTAGATTCGCAATCAGCAATATTCTAATTATAACCTATATAAGCTAATATATTCGCGTAGCCCGGGCCATTATTGTCCCCTGCATGCATGCCACGCATTCTATGCGGCGAGCCCTGATATTATCCACCAGTAGTTAAGTGGTTAATCAACTCGTTAACTAAAAATTCAACGGACCTATTTCATTATAAATTACAGCTATTTATTTCTAATAGCATTATAAAATAGTCATAAAATGTTTTTTCCTTTGTTTAGTTAATAAATGGCACAGAGAGTCTGCCGAATTGAAAAAAAATATTTTATCATATTAGGTTATATAGTGGATTTCTCGACCAATTGTGAAATTTCATCTATTTCATCATCACAATCAGAATGTTTGCTCATACAGTCTTTTCATTAGGTATCGGAGGAGACGAGATGACCTTGATTTATGTTCCTTGCCGGTTGTCCGGACGAAGCACTGTGTAGGGATTCATGGCAATCAAGGGGAGAGGCCTTTGCCCAGGAGTGAGACACTAACAGGCTAATAAAGTAAAGTAAAGCAAGTTATTTTTCGTGTTTGTCATAATAATTTACAATATATTTTATCAATATAGGCAATTTTAACAATTTACTCAAGTAACATGCATTGAAAATATGTGAAACGCTACGTCCAATTATAATAGTTATGTATTTTCTCGGTATCTTAATCTACTACTAGTATCACATTACAGTAATTTTAAAACCTTTGAATGATATAAGTTCTTGTTAAAAACAACATTATTTCTACAAGCCACTATTGCCGGCTTTTTTATTTTTTTAGTAATTTGAACCAGTACGCACTCATTACCATAAATGTAACAAATTTAAACATGACAACATTTTGTTCCAGCGTGCTCAAATTCATATGACCAGTGACCACCTCCCGACTCCATCATCAGGTCAGCTCAATGATATCATTAGATTGCATTATGATCCGACTTGCATACCTCATTAGGTAATTTACACAAAATTTTAGCTCAATCGGTAATCAAAAACTTAAGTCGCACCGATCAAAAAGCAAAATTAGATTACTGCCAAATGAACATGAACAGGCGAAACACAAGCTACAAGCTCAAAATACCAAGATCTCGTGTAAGTTGAAAATGTTGAGCATTGTATTGTGTGAATGCGTGCAATTTTTCATAATATCTAAGACTTTCATGAAAACCGTCTATGAAAATATGGAAAATGCAATCCTTGCGAGTTAAATTCGCCTCATTAAAAGTTTGATGCACACGATCGGGGTATAATATCGGCAAACATATCCAGTATGTATCTTAATAGCTCTTGTGATATAATTGGTGCCAAAGGATACATAACTACGGGAATCAAGGATATAAACTAAGATATTAAAAATATGTCATGACACAGTGGTGACTGCCAAATTACATTAAAATCTGTATTGAATGAAATTAAATAAAAAAGTAACTAGGTGCCGTAGTGTTTATTATCTTAACACTAGTAATATTTTGACATTGAGTTAATGCATGTTACCTTCAATCTCATGTCATTATAATTAACGGACCTGACAGGTATCATATTATATTCGGCACTAAGGTGTTGAGCGTACGTTACCCTTAAGCCCAGCGCTTCCAACAGAAAAAAAAACACTTCTTTTATTCTGCTCATTTGCTCCGAATTTTTTAGGGTTCCGTAGCCAAAATGGCAAAAACGGAACCCTTATAGATTCGTCATGTCCGTCTGTCCGTCTGTCCGTCTGTCCGTCTGTCACAGCCAATTTACTCGGAAACTATAAATGCTACAGTAACGAAATTTGGTAAGGATATGTGTTGTATGAACCGCTACAGGAATGTGATACTAAATTGTAAAAAAAACCATTGGGGTGGGGGCCCTCCATACATGTAACTGAGGGATAGAATTTTTTTTTTAGTTGTACATAAGCGTGTGGGGTATTAATAGAAAGGTCTTTGAAAATGATATGAAGGTTTATACATCACATTTTTATTTAAGCAAATCGTTTTCGAGATATCAGGTCTCAAAGTCTGAAAAATGTGTCCCCCCCCTCTATTTTTTAAACTACGCGATATAAAATTCTGAAAAAAATATATGTTATGCACATTAATAAACTCTATCAACGATTTTTGGTTTGATAAAATTATCTCCTATAGTTTTTGAGGTAGGTTGATTTAACTGTATTTTTTTAATAATAAATTGATAATGGTACGGAACCCTTTGCGCGCGAGTCCGACTCGCACTTGGCCGGTTTTTTTGTAACTTCATACGAAGGTCAGACTTCCTCATTGCCCCTAGCTGCTTTTTTCTTAACTATGGGGATTTTGCGACCCAAAATCCAATGAAACCAAAGACCATAATGAAGAATTATTTGAATGAGATAGAGCATGTGCAGAATACCTGCACAACATATGGTATAATTTTGGCCTATGCAAAGAAGACCACACCATACCTACAACATCCAATGCCGTAGTGTGTTTTTCTATAGTTGAAAGGATTCTATAGTTGAACCACGAGCGAAGCGAGTGGTTCTGAAATAGAATCCTGAGCGCAGCGAGTGTTTTAGGGTATTTCTCAGAGCTTAAATGGACAATATTCATCTGGTCACGTTTTTTTGGAAGTGGCTACATCTTTTGATATCATTTTCGGTCGTCAGATACAGCACCCGTTTCTCTATAAGACAACCAAAGCCTCAAATCATTCAGCCACTTCCAAAAAAACGTGACCAGATGAATAAGATGTCCGTTTACACTCTGAGAAATGCCCTTTAACAAATACGAGAAGTAAAATACATTTTCCCCTCACTAGCTCGTAAAGCGCTCGTTTATCGTTTAATACGAGCGGGTAAAAACGCTTTTTACACACTTGTGAATAAAGTAATTTGACATTGCTCTAATTCCTATAGCCCCCTACTGCCTAGTATAAGTTGATCTGTATGACCGTAGTAAACATGCGCAATCGGAGCTCACATGTTAAATTGGTCGTTCTCATGGGTGACTTTGTAAGCCATTGGCTATATTTAAATTCCAGAAGTAACTCTATTCTACGATACGTTTCGACATTGAGTTTTAAATGGTTTCTTTAAGTAAATTTACATTTGGATGAGATTTGTAATCATATTTCCTCGCGATAGTGAGGGGAAAAAAGTTGTATTACACTTGGCGGCAAAGTTTGTTCAACTCTCGTGCCTTGAGACCTTCGCAATGCTCAAGATTCCAGTTTTTGAACCACTCGCTACGCTCGTGGCTCAATTTTGGAATCTTTCGCTAGCTCAGGTCTCAATATTGGCACGACAGTTAAACAACAACTTTGCCCCCTTGTATAATAAATAACTATTGCACCCGTGTGTAACACAAAACTTTTCCCCTCACTATAGCGAGGAAACTCAAAATAGTACATTGTGCATCAAGGGAGGTAAGTACGGAATTATTAACGAGAGTGTTAGAAGCCCGACGCCGTTAGGCGGAGGGCTTTTACGACTCGAGTTAGTATTCCGCTTACCGACCGTGATGCATACAATGTTTTTCATCACACTTGCCGACAAAAAAATAAGTTTTAAGAAATAACATTATTAAATGACGTACTGACATTTCTATTGCTCCCTAGGGAATTACACTTTTCTATTACTCCCGCTGCGCAAGCAAACAATGGCGCGCTTAGGCAGCAAGTGTGATGAAAAAGGTAATTATTTGTTTACATTACAATCATCATCGGGTTAGTAATAATAATTTTCCAAATGCATCATGTATTTAATGCAAGATTTTGTCGCAGTAAACTAAGCATGAAAAAGTAAACGCAGAACGATTTTAACACATTCCTGTAGTTGCACACCAACGCCAATGCATTATTAAATCATTCTCATTCATTATTTTTACAAAATTATAACAGAACACTCTGAAAGTTGTTTAGTTTACTATTTTTGTGCGTGTTCGAGTCGGTAAAGATTATAACCTATAATATTCATTGACAATGTTGACGTTGACATTTTCTGCGTTTTGTGATTGCATCTAGTCATCTTATCATCATTCACTAGAACAATTTTTACTTATGGAATTTCAGGATTTATGTGTTAAAATCATCATATTATATAAAGGTTTGTATTTTACACTAAATTCTCAAACAAATTATTTAATTATCATTAATATGGAACGATTTCCATGAGCATTTTACGTTTTGTTATCTGCTTCGAATGCTACTTCGCACTACGCTCCAAGGTCATTACTTTGCCACACAAGTGAATAATATGCGTTTTTACACGTTCGTATTAAGGATAAACGAGCACTTTACGAGCTAGTGAGGGGAAAAAACTATTTATTGTCTTAGGTATATTATGTGGCCACTGACTTAGTTTTATTGCAAAAGTCCCTCCTAACAAAACCTTGCTTTGAACTTGATCTTATAACGGGTCGTTCATCGTTCATGGTATACCGTAAAACTGTTAAAGAATGCCTTTAACAAAATATATTCATTAGTTCATTACATGCATATACATAAGTACGTATCTACACTCGCGGTCAATGAATACGACTCAGGTGGATTTTTTCATAGAAAATACTGGAAACATGCTGATTACAAATATTTAAAATAAATATTTATAATACAAGTGGAACCATTTTTAACATCAGATTGTATTGAAATTTCCCTGAAGTTTTCATCCGATCCGAAATACACGGAACTTTATCGTCAGATTACTCCGTAGATATAAAAATAGCAACTCGTGATTAAAAAACTCGATTTACCATACATTTTAGGTGGTTTTCTTAAACGGTCTACATTTTTGTCTATACAAAGGGCTCGTGCATAAATCATGCGAGGTTTTTTCGGCTACTTTTTGAAAAATTTAGGGGAATTCCAATACAACCTGATTTAAAAATAGATTTTACCTACATTATAAATATTATTAAAAAATATTTAAAATCTCCATGTTTGCATTATTTTCTATGAAAAAAAACACCTGACCCGTTTTCATTGCCGGGGTGCGTATTTAGCTACCTATTGACGTTTCTTTTTTTCTAAAATGATTAAAATAATTGATTACGTTTACCAACAACAGTTTCCTCTCAGTTACTCAAAGGTTGGTTGGAATTATTGGGGGAGATCCATTAATATAATGTTGTATGTCTTTCAAACACTTATGACCACTAAATATATACATCATCAGCATACCTTCATCAAATCCATCAATATTGTTAAATCAAACAGCGAGGTTCTTTTGTTATAAGAATTAAAAGCAAGCAAATTATCTTTGGTAATGGTTAACAAAGCAGTTTCTGTTATTATCGCTTTGGTAATTAATATCCATCTTGAAAACATTTTGGAACTTTTGCAAAGTGAATCAAATTACTTACTTAGAGCTTTGCTTGTTAATTTAAACAAACGGGAAAATAAGAGAGAAGTATTATTTACCGTTAATCTTCTGACGGATTTCAATTATTTTATTGCGCAATTACATCACTTTTAAAATACCTATTCATATGAGATGAGAATCTCAAATGACTACTTTTTTTATTCTGATATGAAACAAACGGTCATACAAAAATATTCATACAATTTCTTCACTGAAACTAGACCTATAGTTTCCATTATTTTTTTAACAAATCTATGTACCTGAAAAGCGCAAACGAATACCTACTTCTTGACATGTTTCATGGCGTCTTCGTCACTCACGAAGACGCCATGAAACTAGCGCAATGCATTTATACCTTTTTCAATGGGAGTTAAGGCGCAGTTCAAAAAACTTAGGATACTACACGTTAACGCCCAAGGTATGCGAAACAAGTTTACAGAAATAAAAGTACTAGCAGAAAAACACTTGCCTCACATTATTATTATAAATGAGTGCAAAGTGAACTTCGACAAAGTGAAACTTGATATAAAGAATTATGACAAGCTTACGCATAGCATAGCAACACACCTAGGCACAGCAATGTACATAGCCAAGGGAATCAGGTGGACTCAAACCGCACTCATACCAGGTTGGGAAGAAGAAGACTGCAAAATCGAGGGGGTTGCGATCAAATTAGTTTTTAACCACCGGTCTGGTGAATATATGAACATAAAAGGGGTCTACATTCCAATCCCAGATCAACATCAGGCTAGAGAGGAACTAGAGTATATGCTTATGGAGGAACCGTCGCTCGTAATAGGAGATCTCAACCTACGAATGAGACAGCTGGGACACTCCAGAGATGCAGGCCTCGGGACCCTTGTCAAGAGACTACAGCAGGAGGGAATATGTAAATTAAAACACACAGGACTTCCATCGCGACCAGCGAACCAAGGTAGCAATGTACTTGATGCTGCAATCTTGACACATCAACTTCAAGAAGTGGATGACCTCAAGGCGAAACAAATCTCGTCCATCGGTTCAAACCACCTACCTTGGATCTTGGATGTCAAAGTTAACGTCGACCGCGAGGTAAATCTAACAAGAAACATGAGAAAGATCACAGAAAGCGAGGAGACTAGGAAAGCATTTATGACTACCCTGTACAGAAAAGCTTCCGATTTACCAATGATAACAGACAACGTATCATGCGAAAACTATATTGAAAGATTAGAAAAGGCAATTACAGACAGTTTGGATACTCATGCGCCTCTCAAAGAGTACAATAGAAGAGATTTCTTACCAGATGGAATAAACGATCTGATAGACCAACGGAACCGAGCGAAGATACAAGCCTGGAACAAAAGGAACCACGTAAACCCTGAGGTAACCCGACAGGCGCGCTTTGAATACAACAAACTCAAAAAAGCCACAAAGGATGCTCTTACAAATCTTACAGAACAGAGTTGGTTGAAAGCCCTCGAAGACCCCACGGATAGCAGAGCAAGGATGTGGAATATTCAGAGACGCATGAAAGCCCCTAACATGAAACTTCCTTACATTGATGGATGCACGAATGAAAAAGAAACGATAGATGCGCTAGTCGAAGCGGCTATAGTAAAAGATGCCCAGATAAACGCAACAGATGAGGGTTCCGAGAAGACAACGCCTTTCGAACCTCTGGACAGAACATCAGCGAGAGAGATACGCCTGGAACTAAAAAAATTCAAAAACAAAAAAGCACCAGGCCCGGACCATATAAAAGCGGACGCTTTGAAACTGGGTGGAGAAGTTTTTGTCGACGCGTACAAGCCGATAGCAGATTATGTCCTGGCAACGGGCTATTTCCCAGAACGGTGGAAGGTAGGCGAATGCATATTTCTGCACAAAACCGGCAAGAATCACAAGGAAGCTACCTCATATAGACCAATCACGTTACTCAATATAATGGGAAAGCTATGTGAAAGGCTAATACTCTCAAGGTTACAAGGCACAGTGGACAAAATGCAACCGCCGTTTCAACATGGCTTCACCAGATCTAGAGGGACCGCTACACAGATTCTCCGCACTGGTAAGATAATAACAGATGCACTTGCGGTTGGGGAAAGTGTATCTATGATATGCACAGACCTCAGCAAAGCATTTGACTCGATTAACCACAAAGGCCTAATTAAGAAACTACAGAATGCTGATGCTCCTAATAATATTATAAAAATAATAGAAAATTACCTTCAAGATAGATCTATAACAGGAAAATTTCGTACCATGAATGGAGAAATAAAGAAACTGCCACACGGCGTGCCTCAGGGATCGATCCTAGGCCCTGTCATATTCAACTTATATGTGTACGACATATGGGATAGTCATGATAAAATCCGAGGTCTGAAACTGTCCCAATACGCGGACGACTTATGCATTTTAAACAGAGCGTGCAACCCAGATCACGCAACTATAAGAGCAGAATGGGCGACTGAAACCGTTGTAAACTACTATGACAGATGGGGTCTAAAATGTAATGTAGACAAAACAGAGTGCATTCTTTTCACAAATAAAAGGAATTACAAACCAACCGTAAAAATTAAAAACCAGACGTTCACATACAAGAAAGAAGTAAAGTACTTGGGAGTCATCTTTGATAAGACTCTAAAAATGAACCCTAATACTGACAAAATTGTTAAAAAATTAAAACAAGTAAGAGGTGCTCTAGGGCCCATAATTGGTTTCTACGCCAAAACAGATATCGAAGTAAAACTAGCTATCATTCAAGCATGCATCCTTCCCATCATGGACTACGGAGTGGTACAGCTACTATCCAGGTACAGCAACTCGAACCTCCAAAAAATCGAGAGACAATACAGAATGGCGCTCAAGAGTGCCGGCCAATTCTCAAGGCGCCTACCAACGGAAACGCTCTGGGAAATTGCAGACCTTGAGGCGTGGCACCTTCGAGCCGCAGACCTGAATAGCAAAATGTTGGACAAGATCACAACTTTGGGAATAGAAGACCTTGAAGTACCTGGAGACGCTTACCTAGCTCACGGCGAATTTAACCCGTTGCTAAGAAATAACAGAATAGGTGAAATCCAGTATGTTCCAAACAACGACATGAGGCGCTGGCCCCGAGGGGCAGCGGCTCCACGTCCTCTTCGGATTAAATAGAATAATTATAATATAATACAAAAACACTAAATAACATATATATTATATAACAGTACATTTTCTAACACAACACTTGTGACACAACATCCTCAGCTTACACAGATCTATATAGACACAAGTTAGCTGACACAATCCTGCGGGAACAAAAATGTAAACACTAATAGGTAATAAACGATTTCTGATTCTGATTCTGATGATTCTTGACATGTGTTACATTTAGCCTAAAAAGTAATAGCAAAAAATTGGCTTTACAAGAAACTCAAAGACTTGCGACAAGGAATAATATGTCGAATAAATATTGTTAATCACGACATAGTAATACAATAATTATTCTATTTCGATAAACTTAAATACATAAATACAATCTTATATAACGTTAAAATTCACATACAACTAGACCAAAACAATTTTTTATAGAATCTGTGTCTGTGTCTACAGTTTTTAAGTTGTTATTCTAAATGCCTGTACTTGAGACGACATTGGCGTTCTTTATTACTTGGAACTCTTATACATATGACTTTTAACAAGCTAGGGGCATCTATGTGGCTATTTATTATTTTATATAGTATAACCGAATCATTACAGTCTCTCCGACACTCAAGAGTCTGCATTTCATGTCGGTTTAAAGATTCCACATAATCTTTGTATTCGAATCCACATTTGTAATCAAGTGCTTTTAGAGACTTCTTTTGCAATCTCTCTATCCTGTTAATACGTATGTTGTAATGGGGGCTCCAGACCGCACTTGCAAATTCAATCCGACTTCATACATAACTGTTATAAAGAAGTTTTTGTGTTGTGGCATTTCTAAAAGGCTTACCTATCCACCTAACTGCTTAAAAGACTTAGATAAAATAGAATCAATATGAGGTATAAATGACAACTTGTCGTCCATAACCACTCCAAGATCGCGAATCCCGTTTACTCTTAGAAGGTCTTGGCTACATAACTTACGTACTAGTTTAATCCCTATGAAATTAAAAACAGTTTAATCGTCTACTGACTTACGTACATAATTATTTATTTAATAATAGCATTATGTTGAACATAATATTACAGGGTGACTAATATCACCTACTATTCTCTATTTATTGTCAATGTTAAAAACTTTTATGAGGAGCCACTAAATAGGTACAAGGGTACTTTGTATTAACAGATTTTAGGAGTCATCAATAATAAGGTGCACACGACCTACTGAAAAAAGTTTTATTTTAATAAAGAAAATTCTGATTTTTCATTAGCGGTAGCGACACCTAAAATCTGAACGAAAACCGGCCAAGAGCTTGTGTCAGGCCATATCCGATCTTGGTAGGATTTCGTATTACTTAGGTCTTAGACAAAATAAAGACCACCATTTAATTCAGTATAACTGGTGAATACTGAGCGATATATAGACAGATTCAGTCGCTTAAAATCGTGACAGCACACACAATTAGTGCGCTGCCGTAGTGACTAAGACTGCCCGATTGAGATTGCATTATCGCTAATTTAATTATTAATATTATACGGTGTTCAAATCCTTATAAACAAACTAGAGTGAAATAACTATAACGAGCTTGATACTTTTATCACACACATACTTTAATTTCCCAAATCCCACCTCTGTATTGATATGCTAAAAGCTATTTATCTCGCAACATATGTATAGGTAGTATTAATGTGTCTTCGTAAAACTCGCATAGTTAATTTAAAACGCGATGCATTTAGGTATTCTAGGTAACACATTCGTGGTTGATACACATTATATGCGATTCCATTTCACGATGCCAAAACAAGAGGTTTTGTAAGACTAGGATAAAGTAAAACTTAATTTTTATGCTGCACAACTTTTGTAAAGTCTGTTTTCGTGGTAAGTCTAAAAAAAATACGCTGATGCTGCGCGCTCGGTCGACTCGGACAGTAATTACCACGGAAAGAGTTTTATTTTGTACTTTGGTTGCACTTGTGAATAAATAACACCCGTAACAGCCTGTACAATCCGCGTAACGAAGAGACCTGGAGAGCGCGGCAAGATCCCGTCAAGAGGCCATTAAGACGCCCTCCACCGCGCCAATCTTCTTGAGCATCACATCTAACTCTTAGAACAGATGCTCAAAATCTAACTATGTAAATTACACATTAATCTAATATTATACTACAGGTGTTTCTTTGTTAAAAAAAAGTCCCAGCTGATTTCTGCTGATAAAAATATTGTATCGGGATTTTTCAAATAAACATATTTAATTAATTTTAAGATGCTGCTCCCGCATTGACTTAGAAGACCATAAAAGACGATGACTTTCACGACTGACTTTTGTCAATCAATGCACGTACGGTCGGCTCTAATAATATGTATACAATTTTGAACCTTATACCTTTGACATACGTTCCGAAATGTATACATATTATTAGACGTGACTGTACATATTTTTTAGAGTTTCAGAGTAACAATGACTATAACGGAACTCTTACATTTACATCATGTCCGCCAGTCAGTCTCTCTGTCAGCCTGACTGCTCATCAAGCTCAAGAATCGTTAGTTATAGTCAGTTGAAAGAGACATATTATAAAGTATTTGGAAATAAAAAATAAAAATGTATCTTAGTCATACCGATAAGATAATGAGCATCTCAGCGTTCAATCTAATAATAGCTATAATTCTTTGTAACATTTGCGATTACACTAGATACATGATACGATTACAATGTCAATTGATATAATTATATTAGATAGGTACGCAGAAAACAAAATGAGCCCCTGAAGATTACATTTATATTCGGTCCCATTTTATTAACAAATAAATATACGCAAACGGAGGGTTCCTGTGTATTGATATATAATCAAATTTGTTATTGGATTAAGTAGAGAATGTGCAGATGGCGCCGGGCGAGTAAGTAAAGAGCGAAGTGATAGGGTCGCGATATACGTGTTCCGGTTACTGACGATCACTTTCATATTTTTGATATTCAGATAGAGCAACCACTGGGAACAAAAACCCAAGTTAACGTCACGATATTGAAAGCTTATGGATTTTCGATGTTCTCGGCTACTTACAATACTTACATACAGTCTTGTCGATTCATAACTCAGATTTTTAAGTTTATTTCATGCTTTGATTGTTACAGTACGTGTATTTCATAAATCTTAGTCATATTTTTATGAAAACATCTAATCTACCTTATTTCTAAAGCCTTTCTAATTAATTATGATATTCAACTTTTGACGAATTGACTGGATACGCAGGCATTATAATGTTTATAGCATATTCTGATATCTTCTTGTAACACCATGGTTGAAAATATAAATTAAGAATTCTTTATTTATTAATGGTTTACCTATTTATTTGAAATCCATGACCATTTTACAAGACCAAATCGGTACATACATTAAAAATCAGTAAATCCTAAAAATTTCACACCGCTAACATATTCCAAGCGCTGTGTTTGGTCGGCAGCCAATTTTAATTGAATGAAAAAATGATCGTCTATGCATTTTTCGTTTTGGTTGATGGGTTAATGGAAATTGGCAGTGGTCTCCGCTGCCACCCGTGCCAACTTTTGCAGAGCCAGCTATCGCTACGCTCCGCTCCGATGCTACGGACCAGATATATCGGTGCGATTGAATAATGGTCTCATGGCAATTGCCTTCCACTGTCCGATTTAATGAAATGAATAGCCTTTTTTTCACCTTTAATTGAATAGGTACTAACGAGCCTTAGATAGAATGAAACCTTAGTGTCATGTGTGTGTGTGTATAATCAAAGAGTATTAGATAAAGTTCATTGTTTGTATGCACACTTCTAAATCTTAAACTTATAAAGATTCTTTATACAATCGTGTAATGAGGTTATAATTGGCAATATATTATTACATAAGAAATGTATAAGAAATAATTGCCTACATATAATAAGTGTAGAGGAGGCTCAAACCGGTAGTCCGCCTGTATTGGTACAAGCACGTTTCCTGAAGCGTATTATGATAATTAATCACTCTTGTAAATTCTAAGAAAAAAATGTTGTCATCGCCAACAATAATATATAGCTATTGGTTTTTCTATATTTTGCAATAGAACATTCGTGAAAGAGATGTGTTTGTAAGTTCCGAAAACACGTAGGTATCGTCGGTATAGAAAATCTGGCTGGAATAGTACATTACTATAGAGGACGGGAAACGAAGGGTTACAGGCCAAGTAGATATATCTGGCCGAAGGAACTGAGGCCAGATAGGAATACGCGGCCTGTAACCCTGTTTCTCGCCGAGATTTGTATAGTGCTTTTGTCAAACTTGTCATGAAATAAAACGAACTGATTTCGCCGAACCATACTATTTTATTCGTAAATATACCTATAGTACAGTGATTGACATTTAAAAAAAAACATTCGCGCCTAACTTTTTTTTTATCTGTTTGAGGTATTTGGTGGTATAGACATTTCTAAGGTTATTTTTTTTCTGTGGCTGAATGTCAAGACATAGTGTCACAATTAAAAACATTTCAAAACAAAACACAGTCTGTTTGCAGTCCTAGATGTGAAATAAATACATGAAATCGCTTTACATATTATCATCTTAGCACATGACACCGGATACACAGTATTTCCGAATTTAATTTAAAGTAAGTAACAACAACATTCCGTAGCAAGTTTGAGAAAAGTATTATTTCTGAAAAATTGAATATAATGTCCCCAAAACATCTATGTATTTAAATAGTACTTAATCGAAAGGGTTTCCTCCTAAACAATTATTAGGCGGAGATTATTAACTTTGGCGGAGGCTCGATGTTGTATGTTATTTGTTTTTATATCGTAATGTAGGGGGAAGCGGGGTAGATTGGTACAAGGGGCAGTTTAGAACACCTATACTATTCTCTTACCCATAGACTTAAACTGTTACGCGGCAACACTAAATCGTAGCTTTGTATGTGTGAGTGTCACACCAATGACGCCGGCTCTCGCCAGTCGCCTGGTGCGGCTTAGCGTGTCACTATGTGTTTCCGAGGTCGGCGAGTAAATAATGTTGGAATTTGTCGATCGTGTTTTTGAGTGAAAACTAAGACATTTATGGGTGATAGTTTTAATAAACGGTAAGTACATACATTCAGTAATCATTTCGTATAGTTGTTTTTAACGAATATTTAATGGTTTATTATAAAAATCAGTTTTTTGTCTATTTGTCCGAAGGGGCACTTTGAAAAATTGGAAAATGGGGCAGTTTTAAACGTTCCCAAGTGCCCCTCTAGTGTACCAAAGTGCCCCTGCTACTTTTGAAGGCATATAACATTTAACGACGTCTATTTTTTTTAGAAAATGGTGCGGCCGTTGATACCAAATTATTGAAGAGACAATGGGAACGGCCATATCAGAGGTTGCCTCTAAAACGCGCAGCGCAACCAACTACAGTATACCGTTATCCACATTACATCACCGACTTGGGAAATTATGTAAAAATATTACATTGAAATAGTTTTACAATATTGACTGATTAATAGTAATTCATACTTACAAGACTATGTTCTTGTAAAACTGTGTTTTTGGTTATATGTAAAATAAACAAAAGTTAATTTAATTTTGTATATAATTTAATAAACTGAATCCTAATTAGGTACTAATACATTCCAAAGTTAAAGAACACAATTGACTGATTATCTATAACATTGAAAATGTTTACAACTAGTCAGCTGTGTTAGTGACTTTAAGGGGCAGTTTGAAACATAATAGGGGCACTTTGATACATGTACCAAAGTACCCCAAATCGTATATCAAAGTGCCCCTTGCCATGTTTCAAAGTGCCCTGCCAATGGGGCACATTTGGAAAAATGCCAATTATTGTTTAAATTGATATATCTCAACAACAGTACAGAAATTTAAAAACAAAATGGTGATTTTGTATACTTCAATAACGATACTATCGCCTTGGTGCAAAAATAAATTCTTTATAGTTCATTTTATCGGTTAAACTCAAGGTCAAAAAAGGTGTTCAAAGCTGCCCCACTTTCCCCTATACAGGGCGTCCCAAAGTTATGGGACATGAAGGGGAAGTACCTTAAATACCGTAGATAGTGTATTTTGCGGAAACAAGACTTAATGTTATTTTTAAAATTTAGTAACAGTGCATTCAAAGTTTTAAAAAATATACTTGCTTCACCCGGAAAACGAACCAACTACATTTTTTTTCAAATTTTGAACCTAACTTGTTTGGTTTTTTTTAGTTTTAGATACTATGTTTCTTAAGAAAAATTGTTATTTTTTTATCCATTCTTTCGAATGACATCACAATTAGAAAAATTTTTTTTCTTCTTAAAGTAGGTTCCATGCCTAGAAAAAGCAATTTTTTTTGCAGTATCATTTAATTTTCAAAATAAAAAAAAGTCTTCTTTCAGCAAAATATCCTATCTACGATATTTAAGGTACTTTCCCTTCATGTCCCATAGCTTTGGGACGGCCTGTATTTAGGTATACAAAAACTTTTGTTTTCTTTGAATGAGAATTATTTTTTAATTTATTATTAGAAACCTTAATAGTAGAGGTCCAAATGGAAAAAATTGTGCGCTGTGAGTTACAGTTTTGTAATTTTTACCAGAGCTAGAGGGTGTAAAAATAAATATTTTTAGATGTGGAGGGAAAACCAATTCCCCCCCTGAACGAGGGGGAAGGGGGGTGAATGTGCAAACGGAAGGGTTATGTTTAAAATTTTTTCGTCTAATATTTAGGCCTACTATTCATTGTTTGGTATCATTTTCATATAAATCAGACACGGGGAATTCATTTTTGATAATAAACATGAGGATTTTCATACATAAATAAATAATTATTGGTATAAAGGTAAAATAATCACCGTTTTTATTTTGATTGTTGCGTTATATAAGTATTACCAAATAAATATATGAAAATAAAAAAATACTACAAGATAGCATATTTATTGTAGTTTTTAAAAATATATACTTTTTGGAACTTTCCGTGCAAAAATAAGTTTTAAAAAAATTGCACCTGTCGCGCACCTCGAATAAAAAAGGGACGTTGCTTTGACTTATTGTTGACAATACATTTCTACTGCGGGAATTTAGCGATTTTGCGTAAACAAAATACTCCATAATATCTGTTAGGGCAAATTGCATCAACCTGGGTTAACCAAGCAACCCGGGTTAAACGTTTATTTCACACGGAATTTGATAATTGATAAATTTCTTATGAAGTTAGTGACTGACCCGGCACTATACAGATGATATCCGAAACATCAGCCTATGTGATATTAGAATGGCTCTTGAACAGCTCAAAAATAACAGGGCGTCTGGGGAAGATGGAATTATAGCTGAGCATCTGAAGCCAGGTGGTAAACCAATCCTTATGGCCCTTCAGAAGTTGTTCAACTCTGGAAGGGAGAACGCCTTAGGCATGGAACAGAAGAGTGGTGGTACTGTTCTTGAAAAAAGGTGACAACGCCTTATTAAAGAACTACCGATCAATCTCACTTCCGAGCCATATTTATAAGATGTTTTCAAGATAACGAATCATCTTGCACGCAGGCTTGATGACTTCCAGCCTCCCGAACAAGCCGGTTTCCGGATTGGCGTTTTGTAAATGTTATACAGAAGACCGAGGAATAGGTATAACCTGCCCCTCTGTTTAGCGTGGATTACGATAAGGGCGGTTTCCATGACGTACTAATGCGGTTTAATTTAGGTCGAGAGAAAGGGACAAGGCTATACGAGTCGTGTATCACTGCCCCTTTCCCAGAACCTAAGCTGAATCGCATTAGTACGTCATGGTAATTGATTTGATCGAAACTCTGGGCAGTACTACAGTCTCTTTAACGGTACCAAGTAGACTACCGATATGTCGAAATGTTGAGGTGTTTGTCCGAAAGCGCCACTATGTCAATCCGACTCCAAGACCAGAGCTTGAAGCATATTATACTGCAGCGGGGAGTCAGGCAAGGAGGTGTCATCTCCTCTAATCTGTTTACCGCTGCACTGAAAGATGTCTTTAAGACTGGACTGGAAAAGGTGAGTATTAATATAAACAGCGAGTACCTCACTCACCTTCGATTCGCTGATGATACGGTGGTCTTGGCTGAGACCTTGGAAGATTTCAGTACGATGCTCGCTGACCTCAGTAGCGCCTTCGAACGAGTTCGTCTTAGGATGAACATGAATAAGACGAAAACTCCCGTTACAATCGGAGACTAAACTCGAAGGTGTAGACGACTATAATATACCTAGGACAAGCTACCCAGTTAGGTAGGTCCAACTTATACAACTTATAACAAAAATATATACACTGATCAAAGATTTAAAAGAGTGATGACATACGGTACTGAAACGTTGTCGCTTAGAATGGGCCTCATAAGAAAGCTTAAAGTCACCCACAGGGCAATGGACAGGGCTATGGTGGGAGTCTCTCTGCGAGGTCGTATTAGAAATGAGACGATCCGCAGCAGAACCAAAGTATAGCTCCATAGCTCTCCGAATCACTAAACTAAAGTGGTAGTGGGCGGGGCACATTGCACGTAGAACCGATGTGGCCATGCGGCGGCCTCGCAGGTGGAAGGCACAGCGTGGGTAGGCCCCCCACAAGGTGGACAGTGAAGGTCTCAGGAGTCCGCTGGATGCGAGTGGCGCAGGAGCGGTCATTGTGGCAATCTTTGGGGGAGGCCTATGTTCAGCAGTGGACGTTTTTCGGCTGATATGGTAATAATGATGATTTATGAAGTAAACGTTTAACAATTTATTGTCAAATTCCATGTGATATAAACTTTTAACGTGGGTGAACTGGGTTAGTTGTTTAGTCCCGGATAGTGAAAATTACCTTTATCGTCTTTGGTAATGAGATCGTTACCTAAATAACACTTGTAAAACTGATTACCCATTATGATTTATATGATCAAATACTATATATCATGTGTATGATCAGATAGACCAGATATATAATATACACGCGGTGGCGGTATACAATAATAGATGAAATCTAAAAATAGAATCTGAACAAATAAAATTCTTAATAATCTTAGATTATTTAAAAAAGAAGATCAGAAAATATTCAATTTACTTTCGTATCAATAAATATTTACAATTGTAATATGAACAATAATATGTAAGTACAAAAATATGTATAATCTATGAGCAGTTGCCGGCACAAAAGTCTCTTTTTTGAGATTACGCGGAGGATTTGTTGGAGGTACGCGTCAGGTAAATTTTTTTCAGTGAATTTTTGTGTGAAAGACTACAAAATGTGTATATTTTTAAAAACTGCAATAAATATGCTATCTTAAACTATTTTTTTAAATTGGATAAGTTTGTTTTTTAATACTTATATGACGCTTAAATTAAAATAAAGACGGTAACTTTTTTACTTTTACTCCAAAAAATCTACATTTTTATATGAAATTGCTCATGTTTATGATAAAAAACGGATTTTCCAGGTCCGTTTTACACGAAAATGATACCAAACAATGCATAGTAGGCCTTATTAAATAGTAAAAAAATATTAAACGCAACTCTTCCGCAGGCACATTCACCCCCCTCCCCCCGCGCTCAGGGGGGGAATTGGTTTTCCCTCCACATCTTAAAACAACTATTTTGAGACCCTCTAGCTCTGGTTAAAATTACAAAACTGTAACTCGCAGCGCACAATTTTTCTCAACTTTGTATGGACCGTGACCCTTACTATAATATTTTCTTCGGTTACCGCGAGGATTACTCATGAAATAAAACTATGAAAACGGATAAACTCGCGTATATTAACTAATTTTAACTTCATTCCGACGTTTCGAACACTTTACAGGGTTCGTGGTCATCCGCAGACCACGAACCACGAACCCTGTAAAGTGTTCGAAACGTCGGAATGAAGTTAAAATTAGTTAATATACGCGAGTTTATCCGTTTTCATAGTTTTATTTTATTAGAAACCTTATTTATAATAAAACACATTGGTGGACTTTGTGTTGGTGTGTATGTGTGTGTAAGTGTGTGTGTGCGTGTCTGTGTGTGTATGAGATATGAATTGCTTACAATTCTTCTTTGTTTCGTAGATTCCATCTCGCATAAAATTTAAATTAAAACTTACATTATTGTACCTGAATAAATATGACAACGTTATCATTCATGTTCTTCTTTCATCTACTCTTGAACCCCTAAATTTAAATTTAAATCTTCTAGAAGTCCTCCAGGTCCAGGAACAACAAAATAGACTGAGATTTTCTCAGCCGGAGATAACTACTTAATCGATAGAGGTTGGGGTAAATAGGAACGACACTTTTTTAGTTTTTTTTTAATAAATGTTTTATGAAGTATTGACTTTTTACACTTACACTAAAAAGTACATTTTTACTTGGTTCTATTATTTATAAACGTTGGAAGTACGGTGTGCACTTTCCCACTCTCCCGACTTAAGGCCTATTAGTACACCAAACGAAGGAAACTCAAAGGAAAAAACTCGTGTAAAAGCGAATTTTGGTATAGTTGTAGGGAATGGTGTTTTAAGCCACGTACTAAAAGTACTGGTGGTTAGGGGTGGAGCTAACGCGGGGAGAGGGGTGTAAAGGTCCTTATTTTTAATTATTCGTAAATAACTCGTAAACCGTGGCTTATAGCAAAAAACGTTCTAGAACACAAGTAATCTACATAAAATTCTCTACAAAAAAGATGTATTCATGTTTCCTCTGGGATCAATGTGTCATGAGATAAGAAAGCAAGAAGATGGACAATAAAGGAATAAACACATTTGTTTAAGTAGGTATGGTACATATAGAATGCTCGCGATCATTAAAAAAAAAATGCTGAATTCCTGACCATATTTAGAGTAACCGTTATAATGGCAGAACCAGGTCTTGAATTCTGTCTATTCATATTGCATTATTTAGTACTGAATTGGTACCTTTTGTAAAAAAAAAGTAGTACCTCTTCCATTTCAAAGTTATATTTGAAATAGTCTGGTCCCGCCATTATAACGTTATAATGGCGGAACCAGGTCTTGAATTCTGTCGATTCATATTGCATTGTTTAGTACTGAATTAGTACTATTTGATACCTATTGTAAAAAAATTAGTGCCTCTTCTATTTCAAAATTATATGTATTTCAAATAGTCTGGTCCCGCCATTATAACGTTATAATGGCGGAACCAGGTCCTAAATTCGAGTTTGTATTTAGCTTACCGACCGTGATGCATATAATGTTTTTCATCACACTTGCCGACAAAAAAATAAGTTTTAATACAATATATTATCAAATCACGTACTGACATTGCTATTACTCTCTAGGGAATTTCACTTTTCTATTACTCCCGCTACGCGCGCTTAGACAGCAAGTATGATGAAAAATGTAAGATTACTAATCATGTCCTATGACCATTTAATTTTATAATTCGCACGTCTTGCCTATAGTTATCTCAAATGTAGAACAAAATATAACATAAGGTTTTTATGCAATTGAATGTAATATATTACTGGGCGTTAAAGTGATTTCATCGGTCTTTTCAATGGAAACTCGATCAAATGTGTTCTAAATGGAAGTATTGGCATGCAAAGCCTTGTGCAGTTTCTATTGAATTGTAAATTTAAGCTCTGAGATCGAGTTGCGGTTCTCGCAGTTCAAAATAGACTGTTAAGAAAAACCACCCTCATTATCCCCTTATATTGAGTAACTTTTTTTATGTGATTACGGTAGACAACTGAGCTCTCAACCCACCTTATGGAAAGCAGGAACTGAGGCCCATGGACATAGTGACCAAAAAAATTGCCTATGCTCTGCCTACACTGAGCACTTAGATCAATTGCCTCTGTCTATGCCAGTAATTACACCGGCTATCTTACCTCCAAACCAAAACACAGCAGTGCAAACACTGCTATTTAGCGGCAGATTAACGAGTAAGAAGGTGGTAGCTATACTAGCTATCCGGCCGAAACTTGTACTTCTACATATTTTAGTAATTAGGTACTCGTATTGCCAAGGCTCTATTAAAGTCTCTTTTAACTCGTAAATAGGTATCAATAGTACATTAGTACAGACACCGGGACGAAAGAGAGATAGGTCTGAGGAAAGCAACTTGGCATTTAAAATGACATAAGAAAAAAAACACAATTAAAATGCATCAAAAAGCGGGACTAGCTGGGTTACATGGTGCTCAGCCGTTAAAGTTTTTTTTAATGGCTAAATGACATGATACCTTTGCGACAATATATGTGGAATGGAAATCAAAAAAGAGAACTTTGCTGACCTTTTTTTTTAACCCAGAGGCATGCATTGAATTGCATACCACTACGTAACACGAGACCACCGGGGGTAGAGCAAAATATTACACATTGGTTATGCAGGGCTCTCTAGTAGATGAAAGACCGCTAAACCTCTGGGATGCTGCCAACCCCTGTGCCGAAGTGGTGGAACCAGACCTAGGCTAGCAAGAATTCTATGGAAGTCCATTACAAACCTCTTCTCATAGCCTTACCTAGAACGTCATACTTCGCACCAGCGACGGAATATTATATAGACGAAGCTTTACATACAAAAATGCTTTTAAATAATGGCCCCAGCCCCATTGACACTGACTGCTATCCCCTCTCCATAAATATGTCCGCGCACCTTAAAATTATATCAAATACACAATTACGCGCTATTAAAAAAAGTTGTGATTGGTTAATAAAAGTTTTGAACAGTTTTGATTCGGTAAGACAGAATTGTATGCGTCAAACCTCTTGCGCGGCGTTACAATATTATGACGTTGTCAAACCTTACAGGGATGATATTATGCAAGATGGAACCAATTCATATAAATATTATTTCGACCCGCATTTTTTGTTGAGATTATGCACGTCCATATTAAACAATAAGGTATATCCGTAATAAAGTATTTTTCAACACACTTGCTCGTAACGTAGGTATTATTGAACCGCTATTAGGCTCATAATCCAAGATATTAAACACGCGTGCTTTTTCATTACGTTATTGTTCTAGTGCGGTAATATCATAACCCGACCAAGTATATTTGCCAACATTTGCAAGTATTATGTCATGTAGATGAAGCATTCGAATTTAGTCAGATTATGTTTATTTTCAAATTGACCAAAGAGTTGACATGTGGTAAAAATAGCGGAATCCAGAATATTTTCACAAAATACTATCAATTTTCGTAAATAAATAAATAAAATATTTTTCATCACACTTGCTGTCTAAGCGCGCCATTGCTTGCGCGCGTAGCGGGAGTAATAGAAAAGTGATATTCCCTAGGGAGTAATAGAAATGTCAGTACGTCATTTAATAAAATATGTCTTAAAACTTATTTTTTTGTCGGCAAGTGTGATGAAAAACATTGTATGCATCAAGGGAGGTTTATGACTCGATTTAGTATTCCACTTACCTACCGTACTATAAATTGTGCATCCAAATTATGAAGTAATTATATTTAATGTAAAGTTATCGTATTTTTATTTTATGGGCATTTTCACTTCTAGGGCTACCCAATTAGCTTAACTCTCACAAAAAAAAATACTTCGATGTCAGCTTTGTAACGACAATTAAGCATGAAATATGAACAAAATGTTTTTTTATCATTCAATCCAGAAATAATACGCGTTTATGCAATATAAAAACATGAATAAAGTGGATTTACGTAAATATTTCATGCTTAATTGTCGAAACAAAACTGTCATCGAAGTAAACTTTTTTGTGAGAGTTAAGCTAATTGGGTGTTCCTAGAAGTGAAAATGCCCTTATGATAATCGTTAATAATTCGCAGTTTTTTTTATATTGGCTGTTTGTCGATAGGATTGCTGCCTTACAAATTTGCGCACGTTTAATAATTAAATTCCTTAGGTATGCGCGCGCCTTTTGAAAGTTACCATTGTATTTGTTATTCGGAGTGGAGTGAATTTCAATAGTATGTTGCGTTTATTTATTTTTGTTGTGTTTACTGTTATTACTTTTATGGTGCTTTTATGTGAATTGTGAACTTCAAGTAATGAACAAGAAAAAAATAAAAAGGTTAAACGTAATTTTGGGATAGTACCTACCAAAGTAAGTAGTAATTACCCAGCAACAAAGTTTAATAAAAGTGTTACTAAAAGTCATAATCATAATGTACTAATATCGGTAATAATGTTATAAATCGGTTTGGTAGAGAATTCGGTTGACTGGTAGAGAATGCCTTAAGGCATTAAGTCCATTTGTACTTTTTTATTGTGCAATAAAGTTAAAATAAATAAATAAAGGATAGGTATAACAATCATGGTGTTTTCATTTGAAAAACTGTTCTTCGTATGTGAGTATCTTAAGATCAAAATGATAATCATACGAATTCGGCATATATTCGTTTCTAACAGACGTGCTGTTTCGTTAGATGCCTTATGAATAACCTTACACTTTTGATACTATTAGTAAAAGAACATACCTATATCATTAATGGCAGACATAGGGGTCTACGTACATTGCGACTTATAATCGCGCGTTATTATCGCTGTGCGATGTCAAATACCATAAGTACTGGTCTCCTTTAATCATGCAACGACAACGAGACTACAGAGAGTGGGTAATAGTCGTAATACATACAAGCAAAGATTTTATTGTAATAGATACTATTTATTCTAATAGATACTTTGCTAGGTGGCGCTACAAAGCGACGGCATACTTTCTTGTTTGACTTTATCACACATCTATTAGAATAAATAAATATTTAATACAAGTAGAAAGATTACGAACTAAATCCAAAATTTAAACTACTTACTTACTCATAGAAATGTTGCATAATCCTATCCCCAATATGTAACTCAGTAACAAAAAGACACAAGTTACTATGAAATTAGTATAGAGATACGACATTTGGTTTAGCGTATTATTCTATACAATAATCTCTTGCTTTAAATAATTATTTATCGTGTTCAGGATCAAACTTACGCAAACCAATGGTTCCCATCTTCTTTCTTGTGATCCTTGGAGTTGGATTTACATCATTTTACTGCACAAGACGGCATTGTACGGGGGTTTTTGATTTTATTATTTTATAGCAGCTGACATCCTATGTCACGGAAAATCTCTGTTGCACTAAAGCTGTCAAATTCAACCGCAGCACACTCAATCGTTCGCGGCACACTCGTCGTGGGGTCATTTTTGAGCTCGAGTCAGGCTTCTATTGTATCTCTAGTTCGTTGCTTCGCACTTATTATAAGGAACATACTTATGTCATTCCATATTTGAGAAAATACATATAATAAAATACCTCTGTTGTACTTGGTTTTATATTGAATTCGTTGATAACACTTAAATTTTTGAGAAGAGTATGATTAGCTATCTTAGCTATGCGTATTACAAGGTATTATTGTTATTAAATACTTTATTAATTGAGAGCAACCAGATACTTATTGAGCCGTGATCGGGGCGAGCTCGCGAGCAGAGCACTCCATCTGCGGCGCCAGATTTAATGAGTGCGAAATTTTCATGTATCGTTAGGGCTAGCGTCGAAATCAATCACGATATTAACGACATGTAAAATAAATTGAACGAGTGGGCTCGGCTCGCGTCGAATATGAATGGTATTGAATTAACGCCGCACCTATATGTTTTTTTCTGCTACACAATTTATCAATTCGCGAGATTTATCACCATTTTATGGATTTATAGGTTAAAATTGTAATATTCGTCAACAAATATTTTATGCTGGCACATATTCATACTTATGTGAAAAGAAACTTTAAACATTTTATCCATTTGGACCAAATAGTAATTATGTCATGATGTGTAACAGATAACTGTTAACATTAGAAATCAAACATTTAAACCTAATGTGACATTAGGCACTTTAACACGATTTTATTCTGTAAGTCCAATACTCGTTCCTGTGAAATCCTTTTATTTTATGACTGTTAGAAAAGAATGGAAAAGTACGATAGTCATGTCTCGTCCATTCATTTCCAAAACAACTGCCAGTTGTCAAACGCATTCGCAAGCCCTATTTCAAAAGGCGTGCTCGTGATACCTATTATTTTATCAGTTATCACGTACGGAACCTACCAACTTTTTGGTTGTTCCTATGGATATTATACAATACCGGAATTTTACCAAACTTTAACTAAACTACACTAGTCATAATTGTTTTTGTACACCGTCTTGTCATCTTGTTTTTGTATTTCGTTTGTCAAAGAATTTACACTTTTTTACACTGTTGCGCTGCATGATAAGGTCAACTGGTCTTGATGTCTTGATAGACCGAAATTTTTACATACTCCTTTTTTCTAGTTAACTAAACGACCAGCAATTGAAATTAATACTCAAACTCATACTATAGTTTATTCAAAAAATATCAAAGAGATTCAAGCTTCCACGGTATTTTTTTTTTGTTTGTTCACTCAAAATCCTCCGTTGTCTTCTTCAAAGCTTTAGCGCTAAACCATTGTATTGCTTAAAAAAAAAGAAAATCGTTGTGTCGTGTATTCGTCGGAAACAGGCTCATGGATCTGTCAGGCGCGCGTGACCGCAGACTACAGAGCCTTCGTTCACAACACTTACCTACTGCATCGTACTGGGTAACCCAAAATATGTGCGACCTCCAATTAAAAACAGTTTTTATGGAATCGGAAGTGAAGTTATGCTAGATACCCCCAAGTCGAGACATGATGGTTTGCGAATTCGGTAGCTGTGTATTTGATGACGAGTGATGCCTTCTGCCTGCCCGTTGCCTATACTGTCGAAATATCATTGTTTCAATCTCCAACAGCCTCTTCTATTTTCGTTGGGAATGTTTCGTATCAAATTCGTTTCAAATGTTTATCAAAACATATATATATGTCACCGTAATATTATAAATTCCGTTAGATTATAATTTACCTAGCGAAATTGTAAACTATCGAAAGATTGTCAACTGCGTCATGCTGTTTACAATTTAACGCATTATTTTTCGTTAGATTATAATCTGTCGAGTAGAAACCGTCACATTGTCAAATGGCTATCTGATTGGTCGGTTTAATGGCCCCTCTGTTTACTTGTCATAGAGTTAGAAATCAAACGCAAGTGGCAGTCAATCAAAAGACACGCTTTTCTAATGTTGTGAGATCAAATAAGTGTGTGTGTCGCCATTATATTTTAAAAGCCGATAAATTACAATCTCACTCGCGAGATTATAAACTATCGAAAGATTGTGATCCGTAACATAGATATTTGCAATTGAATGGGTTGATTTTCGGTAAATTAAAATCAGTCGACGCGAAACCGTCAAATCGTGATTTATACTTATAAAATGCATTGAAACGCAGCTTTGTTAAACGACTTAACCGCCGTGTGTCCGACGTCGCCAATCAAACACAGATGTCAGTCAAATAAAATTGTGCATTTCTAATGTCGTGAGATTAATTTTAAATATTGACGAACTGGGTTACTCACGTATTTAAGTCGATGATTGCTCGACATGTGTCGACTCGTTAAGAGAGTTCTCGTTCGGAGCACCCTTGGCCGAAGCCCGACGCGTACTGCGGACCTGCGCCCTGCTAGAACATACTGGTCGCGGGCGGTGGCGGCGGGGGCGATGCAAGGAAAGATCTACCCTCAATGTTACTTTCGTCATAAAGGGGGTTGCACACAACACTGTGTGTGTGTCGCTGGGCTAGGAATAGGCATAGGAACGCCTATGTGATTTTTTCTTTGCATTTATTCACAATTAAATAAAAACCGGCCAAGAGAGTGTCGGACCATGCTCAGTGTAGGTTTCCTTAGTTATTAAAAAACGGTTGGACCGATTACTTTATAAATAGTTTTATTTTAAAGTATTCTATAATTTTCACATTTTTTGGACCTACGGATCAATTTTTTTTAGTCTGGACCGGTTATCTCCGACAATATTTAGACGACTATGCTGCGGACAGACGGACATACGGACATGGCGAAACTATAAATGTTCCTAGTTTACTACGGAACCCTAAAACTTACTAAGGAATCGGAAGTTCTTTCGAACCGGAATTGCATTCCTAGTGATGTGACTAAAAGTAACACTTTACGGTGGACGTTAAGTTTTGGCAATTAGGTTTGCTATTAGACAAATAATAGTCGAAAAAACACACAACAATACCACACAATAACACTACATTATGCAATTTAAAGCTCAATGTAATTATAATTGAGCAAAACTCAATCCGTTAAATTGTAAATACGTTACGGATCACAATCTTTCGATAATTTATAATGTCGATGACCAACTCACTGTTTGTTTACAACCTAATAAACTGACTATTACAAATGGCGACGCCGGGTACACGGCGTTTTAAGTCGTTCAAACAATGAGAACGTAAGCTGCGTTTCGATGCATGTCACTTACAATTTGACGGTTTTGCGTCGACAGATTATAATTTATCGAAAATGAATCCATAAATTGTAATTGTAATTAAATTTTATTATAATTTATCGCAAAACAGTCCATTAAAATTTAATTGTAATTAAACTTATTGTAATCCATTAAATTGTACCAACATTACGGATCACAATATTATTATTTCAATAGCTTATAATGTCGCAAGTGAGATTGTAATCTAATGGCATTTCTAAATTATGGCGACACAGGTAAGTACAATACGTAGTAAGTAAGTAGATATCTCACAACGCTAGAAAAGCGTGTATTTTATTTCACTGACACCTGTGTTTAATTTCTAACTCTTTGGCAAGATTGGCAAGTACACAGAGCGGCCATATTTAAGACCGACCAATGAGATAGCTATTTGACAATGTGACGGTTTCTACTCGCCAGATTATAATCTAACGAAAAATAAAGCGTTAAATTGTAAACAGCATGACACAGTTGACAATATTTCGTTATTTTACAATTTCGCTAGGTAAATTATAATCTATCCGTATTTACAATATTACGGTGACATATATATTATATAAGTTAAACAGTGTTTCTACACAAACAGAACGTGTCGGCAGTCGAGCTATAAAAAGCACACTAAATACATCTCTCGAACTACGAGTAAGTACCTACCTACTGAGTAATTGTAATGTTCGTGTAATTGAATTCAATTAGGCTCCTACTTATTTTTATTTTAATGTGCATAAATTTTTCCAAATCTTTTATTTAGACACTTCTAAAATAAAAGCTATTTTGCATACCTAGTTCTTAAAGCAACAATTTTATTTACTTAATCTTCACAAAAAATGCCATTAAAATTATATTAGGTACTTAATATTCTCTCTGTAAGAGAAAATTTGATATGTCTCGAGAAACGGATGGTGTTATAATTCGGCGCTATTTGCTCGCGCCCCGTCTGCGCTCGTTCCGACCAGTACGTGCATATGTGTGAAAACTTTTTAGGAGACTATAAAGAAAATTCTTTCTCTTGAATTTACGATTTCCCTATCGCGCTTAAGCGGCGAATCATGGCTCGGGATGAAATATATCGTTCTTAGGATACGCGCACGTGTACTGAGCTAAGTCGACTGGTGTAAAACGTGGCCGGGATTTTGCATCCGTTTTCACTGGCATTCGGATTTCTTTTTTTAAATACCTAGAAGTAAGAGAAAGTTAGTTAGATTTGTGATCATGTATCTGAGTGAATCAATTTTTTTCTGTCTGTTATTATCATGGATACGGTCGCCTGATGCATATAACCAGCGTGACTCAGGCGATCTAACATTATTATATTGATTTAAACTTTCAAGATTGTCACCCATAATTTAACGACGAACGGGTTTTAATCGATTAAACTTTAATATCATCCTGACATTTCAGGCATGGCGGTAGACCCGTGGTCGCAGGCAGACTTAATGTAACCCGCCCAACTAGAAGGTGTTGATACATTTTCTCGCTAGTTTGCTTGCGACCACGGGTGTGACGTCTAACATTATTGTTTATTACATAATTTAATTCTGTTGCACACAAAAAATACAGAACAATCTTATTTGGATGTAGTGTATTTTAAGTTGTACCTTAGTTTATAATCATTTGCAGAGACAGTGGGTAAAACTTTCACAGTAAAAAGTTTAACTTAAGTAATGCGAATATAGTTATATAATAATTAATAATATATGTATACCAGTAGGTACTTATTGCACCAAATAATATGTACCTTTGTATAAGTTTGGGTGGGTAGTTAAATAAATACTTATGATGATATTGTTATTGTTAAAGAAAGAAGAATTTACTGTGGCAAAATGTAAACTGAAAAGTTTGTTATTTGTAAGTTGGATTCTAATAAAATTATAATCGTATTTAAAGAACAACACAAATACTAACAGACATTGCATTATAATGAATAATAAAAAAACTGGCGGGCCATGTTCAGTGTAGGGTTCCGTAGTAGTTTAAAAACGGCTGGGCCGATTATGTTGGACCCACGGTTCAAACGTAAGAGCGGGGACCCCATTTTTTTTGTAAACATTGAAACTATTGATTAATATGTATATATTTCAATCCGGCGGTCGTGGGTTCAAATCCTGGCTTGTACCAATGAGTTTTTCCGAAACTTATGTACGGAATATCAGATGATATTTACCATTATCTTTCGGTAAAGCAAAACATCGTGAGGAAACCACCATACATCTTCGAAGAAATTCAAAGGTGTATGTGAAGTTCCCAACCCGCTTAGAGCCAGCGTGGGGACTATCGCCCCATCCCTCTCATAATAATGAGAGGAGGCCTGTGCCCAGTAGTGGGACATAATATAGGCTAAAATATTATTATTATGTATGTAAATTGCAGATATCTACGTAGTAATAACGGCCACTGAGTTACGCTGCGAACAGACAGACGGACATGGCGAAACTATATGGGTTCCTTGTTTAAGATACTAATGGTTAACAACCTTACTACATATGGTGAGTAGTTAATAAGTACCTAGGTATATTTAACATTTAGAGTTTCATAATTATTATTCTTTTCAGTTTCTATACAAGAACCGAATGAATGTTCTGAAATATTTTGCATATCTTACTATTTCTCATTTCTTGGAGAATAGAGAAATTCTTGTTGAATAAATAACAAACCGTTCCTGCTACCGATTTAGTCATTTATCGTGAACGAGTATTCAAAATAATGCCTAAGAGACATTTGGGTCGATTGCAAAAGATGTGTACAAGTGTGCATAGGTAAGAGCTTAAATGAAAAAAAAATCGTTAGATGTTTGTACTCGTATTACGAAGTTAACCATATAGTGTGACTAACATTCGTAACATCGTCTTCATTAAACCTAGGTAGGTATGTACAATTCACAAACTTTTTTTTTATTCTTCGTAATAAATAAAATACATATTGGACCTGTATAAAACACAAACACAATAAAAACAACTTATCAACATTATCAATCATCAAAAATGTATGCTTACCCAATTGGTCAGCATTGCATTTTTTTTTAAACAATGACTTTCGTTTTAAATTAAGAGTATCCGGACCCAACAAATTTAAGTACCTACCGGGAAAAAGTTATGGTTTCGCATTCATACTCGTAGGTACTACCCCCGCAATTCCAACTTCCCCTAAAAAATCTAACGGAAAGTTATTAAATATCATCTTTTTGAATAATTGCCGCTACGTTGCTTAGCTGTCAAATTTATTCATCAATATCCAACGCCTCAATTTCAACAAAAGCTTCCGAAGAACATGAAAATTCATCAAAACTTTATTGAAGCTGAAACAATACATCAAGGCGCTAAAACATCTTAATAGCCGTAAGATTGATCGTTTGGTCCGGGGCAGCAAGCATTATCTTCGAAGGTATTGTTTGCGCTCCGCGGCTCGCATCGTGTCCGCATCAAAAGTTCTAACCTGTAAACCGATTAAATAAAATATAATTTATATTTGCAGTCTTGATAGCTAGCTGCGCCTCTCGCTTGCACTCATTGCCTAGTGCGACATCAGTTTGATTGGAGTCAGAATTATCATATCAAAAACGAAGCAAATTGAGATTTAAAAGTTCTAATAGGCCTCCTGCGGCAAAAACCCAATTCTAGTCACCGAATCTTATGACAAGACAGCTACATCCGTAATACCTTGATGTTTTCGTGGCTAATCGGACTGACGCGACTATAGCAGAAGGTACATTAATTATTTTGGAGTGAACTTATAGTCTGGTTATTGTTGTATCTTTAGTGTAATAGATCATTGTCTTTACGTTTTAAAATAAACAATTCTTCACTATTATCTATGAAAGTTGTATCTTTTGTATAAACTGCAGTTATGATACTCATGAACATTATTATCTATGAATTTATGCATCTTTGTGAACAAAATTTTAGTTAAGTACCAAAATGCTTCGAAGCAAACGTTATGTTGCGGACTTTTTTTGTATTTTTTTTCCACAGTGCATGAAATCTAATACATAGTATAATGTAATTAAAAAAAACCCTAACTACAAAACTAAAAATTTAAAAGTTTATTGTTATCGGTACTCTAATATATAGGTACTCTTCAAAGTACCTAATACATTTTTTATTAGATTAATAAATACATCCTTACAGTAAATGTTTAAAAACGAATAAATAATGATAAGTAATAAATTAATGTCTAATGATTTCTTACTTTATTAATTGTATAGGTACACTAGTGATCCGTCCCGATAAACGCCTTTGCACGGATACAAAACTAATAATAAAAAAAACCTTGGTCTTGAATCACTGTGTCTAACTATTGCAGTGTTAAAGATCTAAGCGTATACAGGGACGTACAGACAGCGACAGTGAGTTTGTTTTATACAATGCAGTAATATAAATTGATTAATGGCATAACATGCAAACGAGCAGACGACTCTCCTTATTAAGCAATCACTGGATTGAGAATCGAAGAACTGTCACACCAGCAGTCATCAACCTAATGCTCGCTTTCCACTAAAGCGGGCTCATTAATAACTTGGTTTCAAGTACACCGCAACCAAAGTGTGAGTATGCATTGTACGACTGTGAACATGAAAGCTATTAATGAGTCCGCTCCGCTCGCGGTGGAAAGCTTACAGATGGGAGCACGCTTTTATATTAACGCTGTAAAGGTCGTGTCGATCCGAAAATACCGAGAGTGACAACTCATTCCATAGTTTAGCGGCGCCGGCGCGAGGCAAACTTTCTAAAGAAACTCACATTTGAGGACTGTAATTTAACTGGTGAGGATAAAAATGTTGTCAGCGGCAGAAAGAAGCGGCGGATCATAATTATACCCACCGTTACAGCTTTCAAATGCAAACCCGTGTAACTTTTGCGGTTATTATTAGCAAGGCACTTAACATTGCAAAGCGTAGCTCCGCGCTTCAACTCGTATTCGCCGAGATGCAACGCTCCTCAGTAAGTTCCATAATATGCTTGCAACTATGTGCGAAGTACGTAATGGGTTTAATCCTATTATTTTATAATGTACGCTATTTGCATTCCTGATTTTGCGTCTGCATTTTTGAACTTATTTTGAATACTTTTAATATATTTGCAGCAGGTGAGAGTATTGTCAAGCAGTAGAGTTAAACAAAAATAGTTATATAGATAGCTAAACCTACGCATAGAACACCGAAAATATATATTAAGTAATAACTGATTTACAAATAATTATAACCAAATAAATGAAGGCAGATTTCGGAGTGAGCGTATTTGGAAAGAGATTGGCGTGGTGTCGATGGCGATGCGCGGCGCGTCAGTAGGCCGGGCACGTCGCGCGACCCTATCGCGAGCTTCATACACTGCCCGGCGACATCTGCACATTCCCGACGTTATCGACTGAAGGACACATTTTTATAGGAACAAATTTAATCTAAGCAGAAGTAGGGATCAGTCTCGGGAGTGCCCTACTCGCACGTGTCCCCGGGACGTGAGCACGGGCTAACGATTTTTCACAGAACGTTATTATGTCCGATAAAGAGCTTTATCTTGACTTCTTGAGATTGTACCATGGGTGTAGGTTAAGATAAATTGTGCAGTTTACTGTAAGTATACTGCACAATTTATCTTTTATAATATGCAGTATACTGTAAGTATACTGCACAATTTATCTTATAATTTGGTTAGAATTAGGATCGTTTTAGAACTATTCATAACATGATATTTCCCACGGGAACCCAAGGGCCTAGGTTGATGGCGGATGCTGAATTTTATTAAAATGGAACTATTGATAAAAACTAGTTCTTCTTATTTATTTATTTTCTTGAAAAATTTGAAGTGGCGGATACTGAATGTTTGTATAACATTTATTAATAACGTGACACATTGTCAGACAAAAAAAATTGCCTTAATTGTTAAGGCACAAGACGCTCCCTTCTCCTGCCACAACCTTTACATTTTCACCCCTGGAGCATATAGCTTTTGACAACTCCTCTCTGGGCAAACAATTAAGGCAAGCCAGAGCTGAGAGTCCTATGGGACCTATGGGTCCCCTTGGGGTTCCGCTCCGCTTTCGGCCCTGTGATTTAACTATTCTTAACTGTTATCGTAACACACAACAGCATATAAAAATGTGAGTGTAGTATTTAGGTACTTATCTAAAACTTTTCTTTCGTTGTGTATGATATTTTTTTGCTACACCAAATACGTAAATAATAATAAGTTCGTAACTTTGAAATGTATTATTTTCGATAACTTAGTCTGACTTGTCGTTGATCTGATATATTATCACAATTTAAAGGATCAATTCTAAGAAACCCATTTACCGGACCGCTACATAGGTATATTAAAGTGGGTTTACAGCAAACTAGGCAATGCTTATTCTATCCCTGACTCTACGAAATCAACGAATCTCGACGAATTACGTTTTGTGTTACGAACTAATTTCGTAGATTGGTGATAGACTGAGCATTCGCTCGTTTGGTGTAAACCTTTAGAAAATGTACAACACAGATCACCGAACAGCACGCGTGCGAAGTCGCGGGCACAGCTAGTTCATAAAATAAAACTGTGTAAATATTAGAGATGTCATGTCACATACCTACCAAAAGTGAAAATATCCCGAAAGTGATTCGGATCGACTTCCAAAAATACATGAAATATTTTATATTTGAAGAATAAAATTGTCTCCCGACTCCTAATCGCTAAGGAAAAGTACTTTCCATAACCAGCTCATCAACTTGGGACGGTTACTACTAGGTGCAAGTAGTTACTTTCGAAAATAAATGGAACGTATCATATACGTCTATAAAAAAATAAGAGTTATTTCTCTATGATTTCATCATCAGATCTGGACCCGCTGACAATGGGACTAGTAGTAAACTACAAGTAGAAGGTACAGGTATACCCTCCAAATCGGCCCAAGCGTCTTCAAGTAATCGGGGTATGTTTATACTTAAGCATAAAAAAAAGATTTCGTTGAATTGTAATGTAAACCTCCTCTTTTTTTGAAATCGGTTAAAAATAGATGTAATATTAACATCATCATCAGCCTATGATAGTTGATAGTCCACTGCAGGACGTAGGCCTCTCCTATTAACTATGCGTAGAGACGCATTAGGAAGTAAATGCCCATAATCGCCACGCTGGGCACGCGGATTGGCGATCGCAGTAATGTGTTCACTATGATGACGCTGCTGCTCATCATCAATCTTTTATCAAATAATGGTCGGTGACACTTCAATCCCTTAGTCGACTCTTACAACACCCGCAGGAGTTGGGGTGGTGACAAATGTATTCTTACTGCCGTCACCACACGGCCACCGCATATTTAACAAACTTCACAATTAACAAAGTGTATCTTATAGTTGTTGGCATACCTATTTACTTTGATTTAACTGTATGTTACAGATTTGCTGCTACCTTCATGCGCGAGTCTGACTAGCACTTATCCGGTTTTTTGCTATTATTAGTTTCATTTTTTAACATTAGTAGTAACTTAGTACTTAATTATTAACTTTCGAAGCAGATAGTCGTTTTAACTTTTTAAGATTAAAGGTACCCTAGGTTGAAAAATGGCGTATCGTTACGTCGCTCGAACAAAATTTCCTTAGAAAAACAATAAATTTTCTGTGAGCTACGCTCGAGTGAGTTTCGGTGTCGCCGAAGTGAGAGCACGCTCGCCATAATATATTGAATTTGAAACGAACAAAGTTTTACGTTCTCTTTGCCGCATGTAAAAAGATTTTCTCCAAATGTTTACAACCCAATAATTTTTTTCGACATCAAAAACAACGGGTATTATTAAAATTTACCTTGGCGTAGTAAGTCTAGGCAAAACCCCTTTACTCATAGCCGCGTATAACATGCTTGCATATACGTCTTTATAAGCGATAAATAGGGATAAGGAATATGAGCCATATATCCCTTTTGTTGCAATTTTGAACGTCTCATACCTATATAGTAGGTAATTCCCGTTTAGAATACATGAACATATATTATGCAATCATATTTTAATGCATTTTACATTACATTAACAGCGTAATATTGGCTTGTAAAATTGATGATGGACCAAATACATTTTTAAAACATTTATTTTGAAGTGCATAAAAATCTAGTTTTTTTTTATTTTCTTGCAACATTGGATTCAGTGAGTTCCAAATTTTTTGTTTAATTCACTCACGAAATAAAACAAATTGCGTATTTTTAATTTGTTTGATTACATTCTATCTAAAAGGAAAATTATAATAATATGTAGGTATCGTGTTTTCTATGGGTATGCGTGTTTTATATTAAACGTATTTTTAGGTTCTACAAAATTTTGAATTTTATACATATTTATGAATTGTATTGTAGGTACTTCATCATCATCATCATTGAAATTTCTTATCTTTAAACGGTCTATAAGGTTTTAAGTTTTGTACATATTTACCAATTTTATTTATGAATATGCATGCGACTTTTTATTTATGTTTCCAAAAAATAAAAGAGATTTCATACCTATTCAAATTTTGCGAGACTGAATCCAATTTTATACAATGATTACACGGTATTTATAAACATATTATAACAATATACATGTGTTTGCTATAAAGCTTCAAATGTTCTGAGTCGTTGACTTGAAGTTAAGCATTCGATAATAAAAATATTGCAATATTGCTGACGACATTCTTCACGTGCTTCGCTCTTATGCCAAAAAAGCGATATTGCGAACATACATCTCTTCGATGGCATGTCATTGCACGTGTTTTTTAATATTAATACTGCCGCACTACATCAAAAGAGCTTATGATATCTCAAAATACATCACTTTACAGTTTTGGGATTTTTTCCTTTACTGTCACTACTTTTTGCGGATGTATAATAGCTTCAACAGAGTTATATCAACATTTTTAATTGCATGGACTTAGAGGGTTCATTACTACACAGCTAAACCTTTTGGACGCCAATTACTGATATATCGCTACCACAGGTACACCGAACACCGAAGGTAACACCGAAGATCGATGTATAAGTCACGGTACACAGCAATAGAGACCTTGACCAGTTTTTTTTAACTTTACACGCGTGTGCGCTTGTGCAAATTTGTGTGGGATAGAATGAGGACTTTGCCGGCCTAGGCCTGCAAAAGTGCTAAGAAATTCCATTAAGGAACTCTAAAAAACAACGATCGATCTCCATGATGCACCACCGCGCGGTGAAAGCGGCTGAATCAAATTTGCATATCACTCTTCGGCCTTCACTGTTAACGCGCGCACATACGCCCTTTCTATAATGGGGATGATGACTGTAGTTGAAATAAATTATTTAACACATAACGACATAATACATGAAGAAATTATTACTAAGATGTAGATTGCAGTCATTTTTGTACAGAATACAGAACTTCTATTTAATAAATTGAAAAGAACTTAAAAGAGTAGTTCATTTGGCAGTACTCAAACGTGATGTCACTTTTGAGTATTTCATATAAAATTCCATAGTGGTGATCGTTTTTACAGTTCGAAAAAAGATGTTGATTTGACTTGCCAGTCATCATGCCTATTCAAAATCAGTGTCAAGTGTAACCGATAATCTTCTAATTGCATGTAGGAAATTTATTTTGCATTAAACCTTTTTCTTCAACCGCCAAGCAATTTCACCTAAAATCCAGAAAGCAATTGATGGCATAATCTACGCCTAGCTACACTTGAAACTTCATAATATAAGGAACCTAACATTAATATTAATAAAATTTTCATTAATTGTGTCACAAAATGTAATATATTATTTGTCATAACATAACGATATTCTAAACTATCAAAACGATTCCAATTTGCTTTTTCGTTTTCAAATTAAGTATAGTTCGTGAAATATAAATTGGTAACTTTCTACCTACATTATAGTAAAAATAAACATTCAATTTATATTTCTCGAACTATACCTACAATCTTGCGTTTTGTTTCTAAGTTGTTAAAATATTAGGTACCTTTGTACGCCATGCCTATCGATCGTCGTCAAAACATTTTGTATCATAGCGGTTCAACTTCGGTTAATCCGCAAAAAATATTGTCGAAAAGGTGCGAGCTCGCCAAGCTTAATCCTCGACGATTTGCGAAGACGGAAAAAAGGGTTCCCGAGCTTTCAACGGTTCCCCTTCTTATGACCGACCCGTTTTCTGTCCTGCTCATAATTCCGCTTCTTGTATTCAGTCACATTAAAAGTATTAAGGAAAAAACCGGTAAAAATATGTTTGTATTTGTCATCGATAGATTTTATCCTTATTCGTCTTCAAGCATGTTTATTTAATAAGGCGGTTAAATAATCTTCCTTATTGAGGGTGAATAAATACAAAAACATTAACCCCCTTGTTCATAAACGTCTTCTAACTTATCAAGCCGCTAATAATTGTTTGTCCCTTTCGGTCTTAACAATGTGTCCAGCAATTGGGACAAACAATACTTAACGGCCGGCTTGTTAAGTTAGCAGACTTTTATGAATAAGGGGGTAAGTAACTATCGTTTTATTGAATAGGTGTAGAAGGTACATAATTATCAATCCACGATTAGAATGGGATTCGAAAATACTGTTGACACAACAGTGTTTAAGTCAATCTATATATTCATATACATATTCATAGTTTTAGTGCAGAGACTTACAGACAATTGATTAATTAATCACTCACAACATCTATAAACAACTCTTTTCTTGGTAAATGTTGTGTCATTTGTTGTGTCAACAGTACTTTCGAATCCCCTTTCTGATTTCGGTTTGATAATATTATAATGCAGTAAATGTCATAATATTATATTATGGGCTCGTCTATTCTAATTGTGGTTTGATAATACTTAGTCTCTGGATGCTACTGCAAAATACAAAATATTTGTAGTAAATATAGCATCGTATCTTACCAATTTCTAATCACATTGTTCTTAATTTTGCGAAATAAGACGGCTCAAAAGATAATTAATTATCCCGTAATTTATCAGCAATCTCGTTAGCACAGGTATCTGTTGATTGGGCGCGTATCGCGTTTGTCTACATTTCAGAGGTCTCTATTAATTATTAAGTTAACGGTAATTATTCAGGCATCCTCCACGTAGGAACGTTTCAGCCAGACGTTTGTGTGTAATCTATCTCGAGACCGATCGCCGATCTTACTCATTAATTATTATTTCGCACCTGCATTATTAATGAAAGGCTAGAACAATACCAGGGAACGGATCATTACATCTTATTTGTCTACAGTATCTGATTGATTATGCAGTGACACCGATCAAAAGCTCCTACACTAGATATAAGGCTGGGACGCACAGTAACTTGAGCCAAATTAATGGACTCAACAACTTATTTGCTTATTTTATTAAAATTCTAAATTATGCATAAATCAAATTTAAAAACCTGCTTAGGATTTAGCAACTAGTAAAATTATTCAACTTCTCCTTGTGGGAACTTTGACTTAAATTAGAAAAAAGTCATATTTTTGGCCACGATTTCATTGTGGCCTAAGAGACTTATCGTAATTAACTTTCATTTAAATTAGAGATTATTCTTGGGAAAAAGGGAAGTTTCGTCGCCCTGGTATTTAACGTCGCACCTGCCCGAGGCGTCTTAGCGTGGTATAAATTAATGCGACGCAAACTCAGCAAAAGTCAATTACACTTTATTAAAACCGTCTCCATTTATATCAATTTGACGCAAACTGTTACAAATACTGGTAATGTTCCGTCATTTCATCCGAGAATGAGGCGGGGCTACGCTTGCGCCGCCGGGACCTCGGCGTCGGCGCTCGGCGTTCGGCGCTCGGCGGCCGAGATGTAGACAAAGCGCGGTCGCTACCCGTACGAGGCAACGCGGTCAGTACATACGCAGCCGGCGAGCTTGCAGCCTGAGCCGCGCCACTTCGGCACCCGCGCGAGCGCCCACGCGATCGCACTTCGCGATCTCCACGCTGAAACACGATTTTGGTTCCTGATCGCTCGATGAATATTTAACTACCCAGTCGATGCCCTTGTCCAGACTGTACCCCGCATGTCAGCACTTTGTCGACACACTTTTACTAATAAAAGTTTAAAAGACTACGATGTCGATGGGTTAAAGTACGCAAGATGAACGAAATAAGTTCGATGGCATCGTATGTTTTATTGCTGCTCTTAATTGTCGGTTCCGCGACATCATCCGACGGTAAGTTATTAGCATAAACGTAGACATCTTGTTGTAAATCTGAAGACGTAACGGCAAATAAGATACGGTTTTATGAGGCGGTGACAACAGCTGTTGAATCTTAAATTGCTATTGTTCGAGCGAGTTCAAATATGTTGATTCTATTGTAAATATTAGTGAAAGAGGTATTTAGAAATAAAAGTTTATTGTTATTGGTTCTTATCCTAATAGTTTTTCATAAAATTTTATTGGGTATTATACCCGGTGCCATGATATTTTATAGTTTTTAAAGTTATACCTATTATTGTTAGTTTTATTTAGTTGTGTCTAATACTTCATAGATATCTATACGATTTTCACATAAAATTCAACTTGCTATGGGAATATGAACATCGTCATATACATACAGCTTACATAATTATTATTCAAGTATGTACCTACGAGTTCGAATTCGGTAGGTACTTTAGATATTATAAAATGATGTAGTGACTACAAACAAAATAGTAAGTATCTTGTAGAAATCTATTATTTTGTATCTAAGTGCACATTTTAAATTGTATTCTATAGGAAAAACTTCATTGTACAAATTTAGTGGACGTCGAGCTGTGTATTATGTATGTAATGTTTTTAAGATGATAAATATAATATTATTTTAATTTTTATATCGTCTGATGACAAAGTTATATCGAAAAAATTAAGGAAATCTCTTGTTTATACATACCTAATAATGTTAAGCTATTAGTTAAGTAATAGAATGATATCAATGGGTCGATTGTAAAAACTGCACAAAGGCTTTAATGAAAACAAAATGCATTGTCAGTACGAAGTTAAATTCTGTCTAAAAACTTTTGGCAGTAAAAAAGGCGGCAAATAGTAATTTTCTATGAGCGGGCAATAGTACGCGCCTAATTTTTTTTATTTGTCTCCTTTTTGTACTGCCAATGATTGTGGACAGAGTATAACTAGGTACCATATAGTTTGTATGACTATCTTTCGTAACAGAATGGACGCAATCGTGATTTTTGTTTTGATTAAGCTCTGAACTTTGTCTTTTTTTTGCAATCGATCCTAATGAATAATGATAATGCTTCTACTACTACTTGAATGAACAAGAGTTGCAGGGCCGTTTGGATCAATAAATGTATACTGTATCGTTTTCAATAAACTTTTATGAATCTGTAGGTACCAAACATCCTCCGCGGCTTGTGGCTAATTATAAGACTCAAGCCCATTATTCCCATGACCATAATTTTTTAAGCTAATCCGGATCCATCCAGAACGTCCAATTCATCGGCTTAACGTTAAAACTCCTAAAACGTTTTCACTAAAGACAACTAACTGCACATGTACAAATTACACTCTAGAGCAAACAATTTATGTGGACTCGAAATTTTTACTCGTGAGTGTAGTTATATTTTATTAAAAAAACACACCAATTTCTTAGGTGCTTCATACAAAAACATTCTCAATAATAATGAACATTGGCTTTCAGCATTCTTTATTCTTACTCGTTCGCCCACTACATTCAGTTCGTACTCCGATTATTAGATTTTCATTTCTCGATGAAACATGAAAATTATAAAGGTTTCTGGGTAAATCGAATAACTTACTTACCTACTAACGAAATTGATAGTTACTTAAAATAAATAAGTTAGTAATGCATAATTCTAATAAAAATAAATTGTACTTACTCTTCTGTCTCCCAGGAACGGTAAAAGTATTCTTTTTTTATATTTATCTCAAGATTTGTCTACGGTACTCAAAAATCAATCATTTTAAAGCTATTTAAATAGAATAATTAAATTCTTGACTGAAACTCAAAGATTACCAATCGAATACCAATGAAAATAATAACGAATACCTAGCTTAATATATATAAATACCCTTAACCTCCTTTATCACTTTTAACAGTTTATAGTTCTACCAATTATTTTAATATATTTTATGTCGCACATTACTCTCCAAGACAGACTGAACGCTCTAAAAATACAAGCAATTTAATACACTAAATACTGCTTCAAAATGATTTTAATTAGAGATTGCTTTCTAGTCTTTCTACTGAGAAATATTAAAGCTTCTTTTCATTCAGGTACAGATCATTCAAAGCGAACAACGGTTTCGATCGGGCGCCGTGAAAACAATTAAAACATCAGACAAAGCTGAGATTTATTATTTAAATGGCACGAGCTCATGCCGCGCCGAACAATCGGCATATTTTTTCACCACGCCTGCTGAAGCGTTGATATCTATAACCCCATTATTCAGCGGATTAGCTTTTTGCTGGATGAGCTGTAGAATATTCAAAAGGGAATTACTGGATTTCGTTGACTCTGTGAGTGTGGCGTTACAATCCACGCTTTGCGTCTATCGTTTCTTACATTCATTAGCCACATTGGCTCAATGCTAAATGGTAGGTATATGGCTAATTAATACCACATTAAATATTTCTGATAAGTAATTCCTTCAAAATTAATTAAGTTCAATCATGTGCGCGTGATTATAGGTTACAATAGTGTGTTGAGTTAAAAATATTAGCAAAAATAAAGAATATACGGCAGAAATCAAGACCACAGTGTATATTATTTATAAAAAATAATCTGCTAAAGAACTTTTAGGATTATAATAACTTTGTATTTTGTACCGAAAGACTGACAAAGGCAACCCTATGTACCTACCTGCATCTTCGCTGCCCGTCTGTCTTTAAGTCTGTGTGTCTGCTACCTCAAGGACCTTTAATTTTCCAAATCCCATTTCCTTTAAAATTTCCATATTATATTATTTTTTGTTGACCCTACAAAGTATCGCACATCCAGAACGTGAATATATTCACTAACTGTAGACTATACAGTGTGTTCCTATCACGCAAGTTTTTATTGAAACCCAGCAATACGATGCAGCGTCTTATAATCAAAGTCTAGGCTTAGTTATTCAAAATGGGCTGGATGAACTATGCTCGAAATATTAAATAGGTAGTGTTATTTTATTGATGTTTTTTTTTTCATTTTTTTGGACCGTTTGATAAATAGTAAGAAGAGGTACACATTTTTTTATTCCGGTGGGGTAGCAAGTAAAACAATTTTGCAATCTTACTAAATTGATGTACATTGAACTAGTGGGTACAGCCACCTTATAAAGTTTTCGGCTGAGAATGTTACGCTAAAAACACTGTATATATAATTATACATCAAAATATCAAATTACTCTATTCCAAATTTTCCGCTGTTATTTTGCATGACACTTACGGGCCTCATAAATAGAAACAAACACTTTGGACGAAAATACTCTCTAAATAAACTTCGTTATGTTATCATGACATTTAACGTAAACCGTCTCCCGGTTCAATCACATTTGTGTAACTATTATCCATATGTCACTAATATAATTTAGTTAAAATTTCAATTACTTTTCGGATGCTCATGACAACACGACCTCTATATTCGTCGCTAGAAAGCAATAATGCTGTTACTAACAAAAATAAAAGTTTTCACTAGAGCCAAAAAACTAAATGAAAAAAATCATAACTTTCGAATGGCTACTGCGATTTAGATACCGTTAAAACATAATGTTTGAAAATATATATTTTTCTAACCATTGACCCTACTTTGAGATGAAAGTTCTTTCAGTGATACTTTTGCGGGTTACAGCATTTGGATTTTTTTATTTTGTACCCTCAAGAATGCTGTAACTCACATTAGAATATGTATGGAGGATAGGATATATAGGATATTATTAAGGATCTAAATCCACAGACATATTTAAATGCTGTAAGTAAATTATGACCGCTTAAAACATTTTTCATAAAAAATATACTTATTTTATCAAAATTTCATAGCTGTCATTTATGTTGCAAGCAGGATTAGGATGAATACTAAGTTACAATAAAGTGATGTAAGAAAAAAATATGCAGCTTCATAGGCCTTTAGCACATGTTAGCACTAAAAAACAACATAGTAAAGGAAAAAAAAGGTTTTAAACCAAAGCACCTTTTTAAAACGTTTTTGCTTAATACAAATTATAAGCCTCTTTTAACTCTTAATTCGACAACGTCAAAAATACTGGACTTGGTCTTTGACCCACTTTTATATTTTCTGTCAAACCAGAGCTACTACCACTATTGAGTGTGAAGGGGGCTTGAACACACGACCATCCCCTATTTCTGACGAATTAAGGGTTGAAACTATAATTAATAAACTATGTCTGAGTTTAGTGTTGACATCAAACAATAGTGACATTACTTAGCGTAGGAATATTATTAATAACAATTAAATTATGTAACAGTTAATAAACTATTCAAAAGTAACAATTTGCTCCCCGAGCATTTCTGAAAAAAAATACTACAACCCTCAATTTCTTATTTTATACGCGAACTACACGACGATCCACAGTCATCGGCGTACACGCAATCACCAAAGACTGCGGTAAAGGTGCGTTCGGACCAAGCGAACATTCGCTATTCTATCCTCCCACTTTACGAAATGTGATCGTTACACAAAACGTGATTGGTTGATTTCATAGAGCGGGGGATAGAACAGCGAATGCTCTTTTGGTCTGAATGCACCTTTAGACGCGTGCCGCGTGCCCTTGAGTAGGCGGCGGGAGAAGCTTGGCGTATCAATATTGAGCTCTATTGCCAACTTTCATTTTCAAATGCGTTAAGTGCTATAAAATACTAAAATAATAACATGTCCTTTGAATTCGTATTTTACTAGAAATTGCAGTAAAGAAACTTCAAAAAATGGCATAACTATCCTATCTTGTAAAAAAATTAAAGCAGAAACGTTGCATGTGATGTCAAGGAAAATAAAAGTAAGTTTTTAATGTAGTAACTAATCAAAAGTCAAAAAAAATATGTTGCGTAAGCATTTGTTCGAAAATATTCGCGACTAAGTGTTGTGTCTTGTCTCGCACCAGACAGATATATATATATATATATATATATATATATGTATGTAAACATGTCTATGTTATATAATATGTATTTAAATTTTGTATTTGTGTAAGTACAAGTATTTTATTTATATAAAATAATAATTGACTTGATTAAAGAATCAATATAACTAAAGTTTAAATCCTGCACCAAACTAAAGCTTTCTGTTTAGCCCAATGGTTGACTGGTAGAGAATGCCTTAAGGCGTTAAGTTCGCCATTTGTACTCTTTTATATTGTGCAATAAAGTTTAAATAAATAAATAATAACTCCTATTTTGATAAAAAGCCGGATTTTTTGTACATTACAGCATTTTTTTTGTCTGTCACAGTTTAAATAAATAAAATCACTTATGCTGTAAATATTTTACTTTTTGCCGTAGAACCACGAGACCTAGACCAATCGACGCAGAAAAAAAATGCTTTATGAATATGTAAAAAGCCTATTTTGGATGGTAGTGCGGGTTACAGCATTATACGTATGGGTACCTATATTAATTTAAACTTTCGCGTTTTTCAATCATGTATTAACGGCAAACTTAGTATAATATTGCCAGAATTATATTCGTTTACGCGAATATGTCCCGTTTGTCATTAAAATATGGAGTTCTCTGATGCTTGACCTCTTGCTATCCTTTCCATGTTTTACAATACTTACAATGCCTGTTTTTTTTTAATGAAGCGTACGTAGCCAAAGCGAATGGCTGTTTCGTCCAGCATTCTTATAAAAAAAACTGAGCCTCTCTTAAAAGGGTAGGTACATTTTGTTTCCCGGTTCGTATTTATTATTTACGTTTCGATATTTACAAAATATTATTTTATTTTGTCATACACATTATGTTTATGAAAATCTAAGGTTTTAAACTTTCTTGACTCCTGAATGGAATCTCAGAAAAGTTCGATGTCAAATCACTCAAGTTTATTGTTCATAAGGCTGCTTTTGTTTAGAAAAGAACTGAATTAAAATTATACTTCGTTCTGAAATAAATAATATATTCTAAATATGCAGAATCAACATACAAGTAAGACTGCAAAACTAGGCATTATCACTACATGTGACGCTATTATGAAACTCACCAGCGGATCGTTTCATAAAACCACAAACGTATGTAATGCCTCTTATTATGCACCAGTCATATAAATTAACTGTACATATGTATATGTATTTTATTTATACGTACATAATTTTGTATATATTATTATTATACTAAACTTATCTAACCTTTACCACTGACAAAGATTTCTTATATTTACCGTAATATTTTTATTTCTTTTTTTTCTGTATCCCGATCACCTAAAATCACTTCATAGTAATTTTAGTTCAGAACACAAAAAGTGGTTCTTGACCACAACAACTTCAACCTAAATTACTGACATAGACCCGAGTTCTAGGAACTTCGTTGCACAATTTACCTTGTGTATGATTATTTGTGAGTTGCCAGCACTATGCTTCAATTTGTAGCTCGCGCCGGGACCGCCTTTGCCGGCAACTTGGTCCCGCTAGAGCGGCGGTTCATTGCGACGCCAATTGCCACATAAACAAGCCCACCCCCTACCCGAGTTATGCGGTTGCGATAGCAAAACTTTACTATTTATTGTTCACACCACACATTATAAAACCTACTCTAAACCGTAATGACAATTGAACATCTTTTTCAAACTATACTAACTCATTTAGCGGTTAACTATTGAAGCAACTAGAACTCCAAAGTGAGAACTTTTACTAACTTACAAATTTTGTCATTTAAAGAAGTTTCAAAAATAGTAAAGCTAGTAATTTAATATGATGTTAGCTAAAATTTAAGGATAAAATTATAACTTTCAACCGAATAACCGAACCACTAAGTAAAGTAAGTAACTTTGAGCACAATTTATAAGTATTCATACAAAAATAAAGTATTACATATACCGTACGCTACCATCATGCGGGCTTTTATTGTAACATAATTTATTTTTACAATACATATTTTTGTTAGAGAACTCATTTTGCTTCGGTAAAAAATATTGTAACAATTGAGACATACCTGAAATAAATTACATAACATCTGCGCAACGTAATAAGTGGAAAAGTGTCAACAAGCCTTCGATTCTAGGTATATTTTTAACTCAAACCTACCATTGATGTAGGTAGGTACTTATAATGGCTTTATATTTTCTATGATAGGTTCATGGGGGCCCAGCGCACGCAAATTGTTTATCTGGTTGACGTAACTAAAGATCGAAGAGCTGGCAACTTCCTCGCACAACGCATAAGTATTGCGATACAGCAGCAAGGAAATGCCGCCAGCATCCCTTGGTACAATGCCACAAGGGCCAATCTTAGATATAGGTTAGGTTAAGTAGATTAGCTAGATTTATTCTAAGATATTATTAGAAAATTCATTTATTAATCCATAATTGTTTATACAAGTCATGCTTTTATAATAAATTTAAATAATAATCCCACGTTAGCCGTTTTATCCAAAATAATTATCTTCACAGCTTAGGTACACCTTAATTAAATTACCACATTACGCAATCAAGGCGAAAATTAGGCAGGTAGTTAACCGTCGTTTGTTTTGACATTACGTAATGGGTTAATGAATTTAAAATTCCAGTGGTTACAATGAGAGTTTGATTATATTGCCTGATTTGGTGAATGAAATTAGAACAGCGTGCTTGTTGATGGGCGCGCGGACGACAACTTTGTGACACTCGCGCCGCCGCCGATTGCGAGCATAGAAAGGAATTTAAATGAAAAATATTTCGTTATTACTTTTTTAAATCTCATTTTTGGTATTACTAAGGTCATGCGGGGCAAATGCAACTATGAGGTAATTCCGAATAATTGAAATATCTACTCCTAATTTGTAAAATCAATTTGACAGTCGAGCAAATTTATTTCAAATAAATAAATTTAGTATGTGTTGGGATGCTAAATTCGTATTTAAACCGCCTGATACTTAACAAAAAATATCTAATGTACGCGACAGCTTGGTTTCATGATAACTTTATTATAAGCCTTATTTAGCCACTGGGGCCAAACCAAAGTAACCCGGCTTTACTTGCGATATTATGACCTATGTACTCGTATTTACATCAATTTCCCCTTTCACCATTTTAGACCATTATCTAGACTATAAAATAATAATAAAAAGATTATATTTTTTAATATCTAGCGCAATGCAATGACGTTTAACATAATTCCAAAATGTGAATTTTAAGCGTTCGATTTTACAATGTGTATGTACATCAATTATGTTGAATTATTATTATTTGTATCGCCTTGGGAATCACGAGCTTACAAATCCCGGTTTTTTGATAGGCTTGCGCGGGGATACAGATCCAACACGAGTTATTATTATTATCAATTATGTTCAGTTGACTAGCACAATACTACGACTAAGATTACCCATTTAATAAGTATGGAAAATAAATATTATAATTAAATTATCACTTCTTCCCCAATAATGGAGATTGACCAGAAATCATAACTTACGAAATTTAAGAATAACCGCAATATTGTTCCTGCAATCTACAGGTTAATTTCCTTAGATTCGGAGAATTTGGTAGCCGTGTGTAAAATGTTAACGCGCCCTCAGTCCCTCGCTCTAATGAAGCCAATTTTCTGCGCTCGCTCCACCTTGCTTTCCTTTTGAATTTTCTCGCGTATTTTCCTTGTCATCCATCTCCTTTCGCATTTCCATCCAGACAGATTACTCTTGATTTCAAATTCCACCTTCATTGATTCCTACAATGCATGCCAATAAATGTACAACAGGGTGTACAATTTATGCAATCCCATCATTGTATTTTTTTCTCTACAATATCATTTTTATTTTATACAAACAGTTGACTATGATTTAACAAACGATGGTAATTATAACAATATGATTTATTTATTAAATGGATAATACTTAAAACGAACCAAGAATATCAAAATGTCGTGTTTGCAAAATTCTGACTTTTACAATAACCGAATAATAAATCCCAATAATTATCATTTCCATTTCCTGGAAACAACCAAATATTATTAATAATCTAGGTTTTTCGACCAACATGGCTGAAAATGACAATCATAATTTTATTGGTACATATCATTACTAGTATATACTATAGTAACACCGGTATTTAAAAAATAGCTATATGTAATGGTCCTTTTTACTGGCAGCTGTTGTTGACAGTATTTTAATACAACAACAAATAAATGGAATTATGGTAAATGCAATTCCAGGAAACTGTCAATACACAATTACACACTGTTTTGAACACCAATTCGATATAAATTCACCAATTATGAATTTATTATTATTTTGATTTCAGTAAACTAGTTGGACTGATAAATTGCCAGTTGGTTTTAGTGGTATGATCTATGATATTTACGCTAGAGTCAGCTGCGACGGAAATGGCATTACGAGTGTCTGCGCGATACAGATATACTCTCCGCGTCTCTATTCAAAATTAACAAGCCGTAGGTTTACGTAGCCGCTACACTCGGGTACTAGTTTCGCAATAATGGCACGGCATTGTGCCCTAGACTTGACTTATAATCCCGCCATTGTAAGTGTTTCGTATGTCTCTGTGGTGCTTTATTAAATTACTCCTTATAGCCCCTTAGTATGCTCATCTAATATGCTGACTTTTACATTAGCGGGATATTGGGTATAACGCTCTAGTTAGTAGTTTTCGCTATGAAAATACATACTTAGGATATTACTTGGATAGAGTGTTCCTATGTCAGATTTGAAGTTTTATTAAAGTTTCGCACCCATAGTTCCGATCCCTAGATATTAGTTAATCCGAACTTAAGTCACATAATATATGTTGTTTTAAAAAAAGGCTTGCATGGTAAATGCAACCCGCTTGTCGGTTTCTCACGTAGAATACTATTTCGATTCAAAATTAGAAAACGAGCTATCAAATAACACTTTTTTCACAAACCTAAGATCTTAAATTTCATATACGAGTATTTAGTGATTGAGAAGTATGGGCCCGCCCTGTATTTTGGATAGTTAATTATAGGCTTATATTACCTGGATTAAACAATGTAGTAAACAGCAAGAAAGGTCAGCGTTTAAGCGTTTATCAAACGAGGCACTAACATTAAAGTAGACAAGTAACCTGAAGCTCAAGTAGATATTGTCACATGACTTGCCGTTAGAGTACAGTCAATCCGAGACTCATCGTGGAGACCTGATATGCGACAGCTATGCAGGCGCCCGGCACCGAGCGTTACGGCGGTAGTCAGTAGATACCATAATTCTCCAAATTTCTCGGTACAAAACTACCCATATTTTTAGACCGTCTACTCCACCCGTAGCTTTTCACGCGACTATATCTGGTTTTTCGATATGCGGTTTCCGCGCCACAACTCCGCTTTTATTGACAGTTGAACTGCAGTGCTCCCTATATAGCGTTCAGTCACGAAGCAAACAAACGTATTAAGTGAATCCCGCGTAGCGCAGGATTTTGCGATTTCACGTCGTTTCACCGTATGCAAACGGTCAGGCACGCGCGACGTGCAATCTGCCGGTATGAGGCGTAAACCAGAGTCGCCCACTGACGTGTTCCACGTGTTGTAAAACTTTTATTGTTCTTCTTTTTAACTTGATCGACCTTTTACATGAGATTGCACACGCTTGGCGGTTGCTAGCACATATATTTATTTATACCTGAAATAGGATTATAAATTCATTCTCATAAATCATAAAATAAAATATGAATAATGCGTTTCCTGTCGAAAAGAGGTGTTTCAAGCGTTTGTTCAGTCTAAAATGTTAAGTTTTTTTATTTTCATTATAATATTTATATTTATGTACAGGTACTTAACTTAAGTATTAATGTAATAAGTATACTAAGTAAAATGTACCGGTATAATTAAATAATGAAAAAATAAACTACTTAATACAGAAATTGTAAACGTTACAAGCTAGGTACACTACTAACTACGTCACTAAGGTTTCGGTAACAGTTAGGGATAAATATTTTCAATTTTTATTAACTCATAGACACACCGTGCATAATTACAAAAAAATACAAAAACAATCTAGCCAATAAAAAAAAAGTGTATATGTACGGCCGCACTTGATGTAGCGTTCCGTAGTTACGTAATTGGTTCATTAAAATATACGGAAACTTACGACATAATTTATATCCATGGTGTCTACCCTATAAATCCACATGTCTACTCCACATGAATACTCCCTTTTGTGTATGACAGTTACCCTTTTTGAGTTAGAAGTATTTTTATTACCATAAATATTATACAAAATAGTGTTTTTATAATATTAATTTTATTTTAACTACAAACTTTTTTCTTGTCTTTTATATAAAAAATTACAACCTTCTATGTACCTATAAGAATTATTGAGGTACATATAGATCCTAGATATACCATATACAGCGTATTTTTCTTCATATGCTATAACTTTAACGGAAGCTTATTTAGGTCAAATATAACTAATTTCTCTAAGAAACTAGTGTTTTAACTCTTACTGTTATTGAGTTATTAAAAAAATAAGTTTAATCACTAAACATGTGTATTGCAACCTTTATTACATTCTAATGTTACTTAGCCGTCAGTTACCTGAGATTAACTTTTATTTTATTCTTAAGGTTCTCTCACACTTACCATTTCATTTATTATGTATGAAAACAAAAAAAATCTTTTTTATCGAATTTTCCAAAAGCCTGTATACCAGACAACTTCTATTAATGTCCCAAGTAACCTGTCTTATTTATAGCATATCGAAACGAACACCCTATATAATAGTTGGATGTAGAAACATTATAAACGATATGCAGCAAAGTTTTAACTGCGGAACCCAAAAACCATTTTTCTTATCGGGTTACGATAAACCATTTGAACAAGGAATCTTGTATACCAACAACCAACACTCGCATAAAAAGAAGATAAGTTTTACGCTCAAGTTCAATGCGAATAATATCATAATATATAGACTTCCCAGTTTCGTATCTGATTCCAAACAAACGTGCCGAATTCCCAAACACCCAGAGTTAACGCCACGAGAACTATATCGGATGGAGTTAGGGAAACACTGACAAAGTTTAAGCTACTTGTTTTGTCGTGGACGCTTTCCGAGCATGACAACATGTATACAAATAAAGCATGCGAAATTCAATAGCAGAGTGATAAGGCATTGGTGAACGTTCGGGTGATATTTATGCAGTAGTGTTGCGTGGCGTCGACGGTGCCGACACGCCACGGCACCGGCGTCACGCCACACCCGCGCTTCGTCGTCGCCACACTCCTCTGTCGCCCACCACTGATTTATAACAGCAATATAACGCCAACTGTCATCTAGATATTTTAATAACTTTCATACGGTCTTTGTATTCTTATCGTTTTCGCTACTAGCCCAAGTTTATGATTTGTTACTACTATTTCGTTTTTGTATTGTTTTCTATAAACATATATCAGAATTATGACTTCTTGTATATGTCAGGATGACATTTAAGTATAATATTGTATTAAAAACATTTAATGTCTATAATTTACGTAACAATAACTAAAAATCTAACTGAACTTTAGTTAGTGAGGTCATAAACACCCAAAGTTTAGCAATATACGTATTATATATTGCAACAGTTTGCGGCACTGCAATATCAAATTATACGTGCTTAATGGATAATCAACTCGCGCGATAATTTGCAAACTTCAAATAACTTAACTAACCACAATTTGCATTAAGTACACAGCACACACATTTGTGTGCGCTTTGAACAATGGCTAAAACTAAAATTAGACGCAACTGATAATAAACAGGGCGGAGAAATCGGATCCGGGCTAAATTGGCTTTATCAGCATCTTATTGTGGAGGGCCGGGCTCGCCCGCCGCCTTATCCGCAGCTAACCGCTAATTGTGTTCATGTGTATACACAACTCCAATTCCCTCAATTTCGCACGACGAGGCCTCGCATTTCAACACCCCGCCGCCATTCGCAGCCATTTACAAGCGTCGATAGCGATACCAGCGGACGTAATTGCTGCGAGATTGATAGGTATACCGCACAATACGTACTAGCCATGTCCAAGTGAATCTTGTTGCATTTTGCATAAAATCGATACTCATGAATAGGTTCGCAGCGAAGCCGCTGTTCAGCCGCAAGAGAATAGCCGCTCGAATTTGTCGAAATCGGTTTTATATTTATAGCAGCCCTACAGCATCCAGCTCAGTTAATTTTATCTTTGATCGACAATGTCAAATTACCACAAATATATCCAGTGAAACATTTGTGTTGGTGAAGGTTCGCGAATTATCTATTTATCAGACAAACTATTTGTTGGTACTTACAGTGAATCTGGATTTAGATAGGGGTTTTTTTAATAAAATAAAATAAAATAAAATTTGCAGGCGTGATTTAATGTAGTTTTTCCGCTTAAATTGTCTAGATATTATAATTACAATTCCTTTATTTACAAAATATGTGTTCAAATTACTTTAAAACGTTACTAGAGGTAAGGTAAATATTTTTCAGGTACTGCCAATTTAATTTTGTAACAGCTACCACATGTGATTAACGCGTCGACACAGGTTGATCAATCCAAATCGGTCAGTAACTTTGACATATAGAGGAATTTATTTTACTGAAAATAAAAATGCACACGTGGATTTAAATAATAATTTGCACATTTGCATGCAGGTTGAATACCTACACAATATACATGTACCTACAGAATAAGTTGTAAGACCTAGTCTGTGAACCCTATTCATGGTAATTAATAATTTGGATTTGATTTCCTTTCATTTAATAGCATTAAATTCCACAAAATATTATTATTGCGTATCCTATCAATAGCGGCCTTTTTGAGGTATATGTTATATTTACGTTTTAATACTTTTATCAAACTGTAGGTATTATTTTGTGCCTTGGTTACAGGTTAACAGTGACAAAAAGTTGATCACATAAAATATGCAAAATAACAAAAAATGATAGGGCCAAAAAAGACACCCGGCAACAAAATACGCAACACCCTTGCTCGCTCTCTCTCGCTAGTGACTGGCGGCTAGACTACTCTACACTGGAGTCCGTCACCTACGCTATCACTTTGCCGAGTCAAGTGAGCTGCAAATGGGCAAGCGGGGTGGGGACATAGCATTTGCTCGGCGTGCTACACTACCCGAGTTTCACATTAGTGTTCCTCGCTTACCGTGTATCTGAAACTTGATTAGAGTTAGTAGAAGCAGTATCACTGAGTTTTACCAATTATGGACTTCCGTAGTTATGATGATTAAGTGCCTAAAAGAAGCTAATGTTAGCGAAGTAAATTTATTAAACAATAATTAGTTAGACAAGATTATTATATTAGTCCTAGCTGATTTTGGCCACAGCGACCGCAGGCTAGACTTAGCTATATACGAATATAATGTATGCATATTAAATATAGCAAAAATCTGTCATGATTACTAGAAATAATAGCTATATAGTAAACATATTTCATAATTTCCTACAAAACAATAAAGTAATCCGCAACGTCCCTTTCCCTTATACATCGCTTAATTATATATTATAAAACTCCCATTACTCGCCATGGTAAGACTCAAACTACAGGACTTAATATTATTTAACACTTCATCAATGTTAAGCAATGCTCGTACCGCTACGTCGTAGCCAATAACATTAGGGACCATGTTTCGTAGAAGCGTTTTACGACAACGTATTGAGATTGGCGCTTACAGCAGCTTACGCCTTACGCCTGCTCTCTACCGCCAGTGGAGCGGACTCATTAATGACTCAGTTCCACGTTCATTACTGGCGAAGTATTCGTGTGCAGATTACGGTTGCGAGTGCCACCAGAGATGAAAGTTAAACGCAGCCATTAATGAGTGTACTCCACTTGCGGTGGAAGTCGCGCATAGCTGCTATGTCATGACACTGCATGTTTTGAATGAATAAAGAGTGGAGCACACTAAGAAAAAACAATCTTAACTCGTACATCAGTACTTTTAGTATACAGGAGCTATATCAGCCTTATTTGCTTCATAACTGGCATGCAAGTGGAAAACGAATCTATTTATATTCGTACTGAAAATTATTTAACGCCAGAAATAATACAGGAAATAAAAGACACAAAAAAATCTAGACGTTAAAAGGTATCCCCACTCAGCATATTGTCACGGTAAAGCATGGCGCAGGTTTTCAGTGGCCCTAACTTAAAGTAAAATAGTAACACTAAGATATCATATCCTAAAACTTAGAACTAAAAATAACTACTACAGATGCACATGCCAGCGAGTGAGTATTAGTACACGTATTTCTTCACCTTAATCTATGTAAAATTGTGTAGGTATTTATTTAGGAAGCGATCTATACAATATTACTTAAATCTGTAATTGTAGTCTAGGGATTAAACCAGACTCGGGATAATTTTATATGGTTGAATAATAAATTGGATGTGACACGATATACCCAACTGAAGTCAAACACGCTGTAAACTTCACTTACACAAACCAAGTTCATAATTAAATTGTCACGCCCGCATTTAAAACATAACCGCACAATGGTTCCCTGATGAATTTTTCAATTAGAGCCACAGTCAATTTAAGATAAAAGAGGTAAGTAAGGCACAATACTGTACGGCTACGAGGGTGGGAAGAAAATCTAATTTGCGTGGGTGTCCAGCCGGACTTTTGTCACAGCGCACTGAGGCAATTAGGCAAATACGCGGGCACGGGCATGGGCGGGGGCACCACGCGCGAGAGGGGGGGTGCGCACGTGCTGACCACGGTGCCCTGATGAGCGAACCAGCCGTAATCATGTTCCAGGCACTGGTCTATTTAACCCACCTACGCCACCGATAGGGTTAATTTGCTTAATTAAATCATACTTCAGTGAAAATTAGTTGCAAATTGCTGAAATTCTGTTTAAATTAAGACCGTAAATTGTGACGCGATCTGTAGGTATAACGCTACGCAATTTGGACCCAACTTTAGATAATACACTTTGCCCCTCATATGAAAGCTAGCATTGTCTATACAGGAAACTCAATGGTAATATTCACATAATTATGCTGCTGTTTTTCCATTTCGTTGTCATGTTTTCCATAGATGTATCTCAATATATCAAAGAAGTGTCCAATTAGAAGAAATATATCGCAGTGATTGAAAGATTTGACATTATTGAAATATCCTGCTTCTTGTACTTATGTATTACGATGTTTTTATTAAATCATAATCCATTTCAAGACAAGCTAAAAAACGGAATATAATAATATAATTTAAAACATAAAAGTACAGCTTTATATATTAATGCTACTCGTATTTTGGTACAAATTCGTAGGCGACTCCTTAACATTAAAGTATTTTCGGTTGCATTCTAGTACTCCAGAAACAACGAGCTACGCTTGGCTGGTTACCGCGAATTGCGAGAGCGACTACCTTCTGACCTCGAAACCCAGAGGAGAAACAAGACCTTGTTAGCATCGGTCCGGTTTCCGCACGACGCGTTTTCCTTCAACAAAAAGCTCGAAAAGAAACGCATTTTTGTAACTTCTCGTATTTTTGTATAGTGTGACTTAACATGGAATTTTTAAGCATTGTGCGAATAATCTTCACAAAATAAAAAATGACTTCAATAAACTTCATAACTTTGATGCTTAAAAATGCTGAGATTCATTTGTCCTTTTGGAATTTGAGAAGCTTCGTCGATTTCTCCAAGGCACTAATATCAGGGACCAGGTGGTCTAAAGTATACGTCAATTTCCAATTTTTAAAGAAGAATATAGGTATTAGGAATTTGACTCACTCCTCTCATTGTATATGGGAACCTCCTTTTGAAGTTACTTTAGTAAAATACTCAATAATGATAACTTATAATTTTTTCGCGATATTTGGATAATTTACTGCAAATTTCATCTCTTTATGCCATATTTTCGTGTAAATAGTAATCTTGTGTAATGAGTGTAATGGCACTAAATAATGGCCTAATATACTACTTTTTTTTTTGGAAAAAGGTCCAACTTAACGACTATTGGTTTACGTACATAGAATTACTTATGCCCAGACATTAATGCAATATCACTCTCTGTGATTCAAATGATTAAGATACAATGAGAAAAGCTCTTTGAACAATCATGAACAAAGAGAATGCGATTGTTGCTCCGACAAACCTGATGAACAATACTGGCTGACATCTGGATACTCTGATTGATAATGCATTCGAATCAACTATTGTGAGCAAGGACAGAAATCATATTAGAGTTGATTATTTAATCCCTATTTTTTGGTGTATGTTTCTTTTCATATCTCCCAAGTAACCTAGAAATGCAATACAATAATACTAAACATGTCCCGTCCGCACTGAATACTTCGAAGAAGTCGAGTTAAATACTGTGCAATAGAAGGGAACAGTAATAAATAATGGGATGTGAGTGGGGTGACGCCTACAACCAATATTGGAAATTAATTACACATTTTCTATTGGGCTGACACATGAATAAAGCAATAGTATCGCGCAGCGACATCAGTCCCTCTTTTATTAACATAGTTAGTAAAAGACGGGAAGCCTATCTCGCGGCGATATACACTCGCAATGAATTATGAACTCGTCAGGTTGATTTTTTCATACAAAATACTGGAAACATGCTGATTACAAATATTTAAAATAAATATTTATAATGCAAGTGGAAGCGTTTTTAACATCAGATTGTATTGGAATTTCCCTGAAGTTTTCATCCGATCCGAAAAACACGGAACTTTATCGTCAGATGACTCTGTGCATATAAAAATAGCAACTCATGATTAAAAAACTTGTATTACCATACATTTTAGGTGATTTTCTTAAATGGTCTACATTGTACTACATGTCTATACAAACCGACGTAACGACAATTTTAAAGTTTTTTTTTTATTTATTTATACATTTAGGGAAATTTCAATACAACCTGATTTAACAATAGATTTTACTTTTTTTAAATAACAGTTTTATATTTAAAGGTACTAAACAAAAAAACATCGACAATAAATATTTATATTATCTTACAAATTATATTGAAATTGATAGTGACATTGGTACGTTAAACGTCTTTGGAAATTTCAATCTGTAAGCAAAGATTTCGTTGATTATCTGAATCAAATGAGTACCGCAGTTGACAACATGGAGGCGTGTTAATTGCATTCCGCTGTCGATGGGAATCCAGCCCGTGGAGTGAACTTTGCATGCTGCGATTGATTCGTCAGTCACTCTCTCGCTGTGTTCGCACTTCACTATCAAGTGAGCGTCGTTGTAATGATACCATCGAGCTTCGTTTAAACCCGTCAGTAATTATTACTTTCTAATATATTTTTATTGTAACTGGTAACTACTATTATTCAATATACACTATGGGTATTTAGTAGTATTTACCCATAGTATTTGATCATAAGCATTTGCTTATGATCAGACGATCTTCTGTTCGTTTGCCACCTGTGATAAATAAACTTGATCAGATATTCATAGTAGTTATGCCAAGAACTAATCACATCAAATCATCAGCCTAAATCAGTCCACTGTTGGACAACGGCCTCTCCTTAGTCTGTGCGTATGGACGTTTTAGGAAGTAAATGCCCGTAATCGTCACGCTGGGAAAGCGTTGGTGATCGCAGTAGTGTGTCCACTATGAGTATGATGATGCAGCTGATAAATAAATGGTTATTAAAGATTTAATTTAAATACATAGTATTTGCAGAAATGGGTAGGTATTTGACTGTGCAAGTTATTGAATAATTCTCTCATACACTTTAAACTCGTATCGTTTATCCCTCTCCGGGGATGGATTTGGAAAATCCTCTTGGGCAAACTTTTAGATTGCCGTTATTTTTCAATTGTGTGAGAAGTAGCTGTAATAACTTGTTTTAATGCATGTTATAAATAGTGCAAATGATGGCAAAATTTATGAAAAAATCCAGCTGATGTGTTCTTAGCGTGAAAAATCTGTACCATTACCAAAAGAACCTTAAACCGAGCATGTACAGTTTAAAATAAGTATCTGATCTTAGAAGCAACAAGAATAATAAATAACACAAAAATTTAAATAAAATATACCTGACCCGGTACACCTTACCGCATATTTTCCGTAATAAATCCTGCGAGCCAGTAAATTACGAAAGAAGTTCTTGGCTAGTTTAAAAGCACATTCCTCCGATCATCAGTCTTCGCGGTGTATTCGAAACAACATTTCGCGATTGTTTATTCGTTGCTCGGTAAGCTCTTCTTTCATTAGAGTCGGCGACGTCGCTTGCAGGGAGGGCCCGCCGTGCCTAAAGATTGATGGGGCTCGGATGGATTTGTTCTATTCGCGTTCACACTCATCCATCATTCGCGGATATTTTTCCGTGTCTCAGGTTGTTTAGCCTAAATAGATTGTTGCAGGCTTTTCCGCGTCGTGCGTATCGACATGTGTATCACATTAGCTGCGATGTGACGTCACTACTGAATCGGCTCTCTAATACAGTGATAAGCTACATTGACGAAAGGAATATCTTTTTCACATTAATTTCTAAAATCATACTAGCTAAGTAGGTAGGTAGTGTAGGTACCTACAGGTATAACTGTTTTTTTTTCTGTGTTGTATGATTATGTTTTAGAATAAGCACGTAATACCTTGCATCACATCATCAGACATCATCAGCCTATTTCAGTCCACTGCTGGACGTAGGCCTCTCTTATTAACTACCTATTCGTTTTAGAAGGTAATATGCTCATATTCGCCACGCTGGGCAAGCGGATTGGCGATCGGAGTAATTTGTTCACTATGATGACGCTACTGCCCATCATCAATCAAATCAAAGAATGATTAATGACACTTCAATCCCTTAGTCCACTCTTACGACACCCGCGGGAAGCGTTGGGGTGGTGACATATTTATTATTGTTGCCATCACCACACGGCTGACATCTTGAATAGGTACTGTCCGATAACTTCGATAAATAACAACTGTGAGCGATACAGATGATCCATACGAGCTACTCCATACCTACTTTTTCACCGTTTTTCTATTATTAGCTTCAATTATCTCATAAAAATTAAATAGGGTCGTAAGAATGTTTTTTATTTTTTGCTATTTAACAGAGAACAACTCTTGTCTTAAAAAGGACATAGAGTGTCTCTCTGAATCTTCCCAGTGTTCTCAAATATGCTCTTAACAACCCATTCTCTATATGTGACCAAACCAGCGGTTAGCACACATCCAGGTTCACAAATAAAAAGTGGACAAGGAGCTGCTCATGGTAAATAATTTATAGAGCAATCAAGTAATTAAACAGTTGATGTGCTCTACTGTATATACTGTAGTAGATCTACATCGTTATTTGTGTGACAGCGTGTACTTATTACGACTAACTGCTTTTGTTGCATCATGATCAAACATCTTTCTGGATTTTGTCCGAGTTTATCATATGTTCCAATTATATTTCTTTACGTGAGTACGTAACAACGAAAATAATTATACTTCATATTTCCCGGTTCTATACTGCAGAAATAACAGAACATCAAATTATTATCAGCAATATAATTAACTTGTTATAACGTTTGAAACACTCGATCCCTACATACATACGTAATATAAGTCAAAATAAATCGTAACATCTATCCACAATGTACGTACACTAGGTACTCCTTGTGTTTAGATAGCTCAGCGCAATTTGGAGCCGGTAGAAAACAAACGATGCAATCCGAAATTGGCTTGCAACACAATCAACCGATTTTGCCGATAGCTCAGTCTGAATAAAATCCAATAGTAATAAAGTCAATTTATGCAAAAGAGTTCTCTTTACATTTGATAAATATTACACATGGAACCCTAAAGATAACAGGATGAATTTACTTTCACCTATTATTACATCATAACATAAAATCTATGTAAAACTTGGATAATAATATCAATTGTCATCAATTTAAGCTACTTTTCCGAAGGATCTTTGAAGTAATAATGTCAATTAAGACATGTTAATTCCTCTAGTTATAATTTATAGTGTCACGATAACATTACCCCTATTTAATCAAAGTTGGACTTAACCGCGTCAAATAAAATTAAAAGTAGTCAGTCAAACCTCGATTTCCACTGAAAGTTTTCAACTTCATATTTCTGCCATCATGCTCAATAAGTCTAAGAGTTTTTAATTGGCCCGCTCCGGCGGCACAAGAGCAAGGCAAGCAATCCCTTTACCGACCGCGATGAATAAATAAAAATGGCCGTTTGAGTATCTATCGAGTCATTGATGTCGATCAATAAACTTCAAGCAGACACCTGCTAGACAGTATTTGTTGGAGACAAGTTTAATGCAAGTTTTGATGGATTGCTAGCTCTATAACTCAAATACATGTATTACACTATCCGATAGCAATTTATTCCGGTTTTAGTTTTCATTTGTTTTAAAATACGCTCGACATTATGCGAACACTTTGTGCTGATTGTTTTTCAATTTATTTGGAACCTCGTCAATGCAATTTAAATGGTATTGATTTCATTTCGTACTGCATGCGAATATGCAATTGGAATGATAGTTTCAAAAGAGACCTAAATCGAATAAAACATGTTGATGTGTTTCATTATTTTTGTGTAATCTTGTTTTATCTTACAATCCGCTTATTTTAGAAATAATAGTTTCTAACATAGGAAATTATAACTTGATTTGCTTTCAAACGACAATTAGTTTTAATTCACGATGAGACAGAAGAGTGTAACACATAATGTACGTTTCAGTATACCTAGTTTATTTATATCCTCAACGACACAATCACTTTGCATGCACGTAACTAAGTTAACGGAACCGGCTTCGTTCGACCCATTTCGATACGAGTATAAAGTTGTAGTGAATAAAGGAAACCTGTCCGTGTTACAGAATCCCTGTTCCCACGGTTCGTGGAGCCGGTGACCAACGTGACGGTCACAGTGGGGCGCGACGCACTGCTTGCCTGCGTCGTCGAAGACTTGCGGGGTTATAAGGTATAAATATATTACCGAGTGCTTGGAATTACATATGTAGTGGTAGACTGTGATTACAATGTATTGTGTGCTATTGTTTGTGTGTTTTTCCGAGTCTTGTACAGTCGAAGAAATTGAATGTTTAGCACTTTGCGGTTCAAGTTCAGAGACTCTACTGAGATCATCGAGCATCAGTAGAGTCTCTGAAGATGTTGGTCTTAAGATGAACATGGACAAAACGAAGATCATGTCGAACGTCCATGTGATACCAACTCCAGTGAAAGTTAGAAACTCTACACTCGAAGTTGTTGACGAATATGTATACCTGGGACAAACAGTCCAGCTGGGTAAGTCCAACTTCGAGAAGGAGATCAATCGTCGAATCAGACTTGGTTGGGCGGCATTCGGGAGACTACGCAATATCTTCTCGTCCAATATACCGCAGTGTCTCAAGCCGAAAGTCTTCGACCAGTGTGTGTTGCCAGTGATTACTTACGGATCTGAAACGTGGTCGTTCATTAAGGGACTCATTAGGAGGCTCAGAGTCACTCAACGAGCGATGGAGAGGGCAATGCTCGGGGTTTCTCTGCGAAATCGCATCAGGAATGACGAGATCCGCAGAAGAACGAAAGTGACTGACATAGCCCGAAGAATCGCCAGGTTGAAGTGGCAGTGGGCTGGCCATATTGCCCGGAAGACCGATGACCGGTGGGGTCGGCGTGTTCTCGAGTGGCGACCACGCACTGGACGGCGCAGCGTGGGAAGGCCACCCACAAGATGGAGCGACGACCTGGTAAAGGTTGCGGGTGTCCAATGGATGCGGACAGCTCACGACCGATCTTTGTGGAACTCTCTGGGGGAGGCCTATGTCCAGCAGTGGACGTCAATTGGCTGATGATGATGATGATGATGATGGTTCAAGTTAAATTGGTTGTTTTGTATGTACTGAGCACGTCCAACCTAAAGTGAGCCATAAACTGCTAAACATTCAATTTCCTCGACCGTACTTTGTACAGTCAAGTGCAAAAATAAGTATCGAAAGAATCCGTTCATAAATATGTTACGACGTTCTTATAACACAGAATTAGAGTGCACTGGGACATATTTTTGAACGTTTTTGTATACCCCTTATTTTGTCTTCGACTGTACTGTCATCATTTGACTAATAGTAAACCTAATTGCAAAGACGTTACGTTACGTTCCATCTTAAGGCACTGGGGGGTTACCATGACGTACTAATTCGATTAAGTTTAGGTTCAGGGAAAGGGACAGCGATATACGACTCGTATAGCCTTGTCCCTTTCTGTCGACCTAAACTGAACCGCATTAGCACGTCATGGTAACCCCCCTGGTCTCACCGCGAGATAAAAATACGCACTCCCATGTAAAGATTAAAGAGACACGGGAGTGCGTATCTTTTGTTCGTGTTTATAGGCTATAGTTCATAGTTTAGTTGCTCGCGGTGAGACCAGTGCCTAAAGGTAGGTCCACTAGTCGGTATCGTACGCATCGGACGCATCACACGCAACGGATTTTAGGTTGCTTTGTATAGAAACTCATATAAGTGCGTCCACCTGTCCGCATCGTACGTATCGCACATCAGCAATGCCGACACCGTTGCTGCGAGAGGCAACTTTTGCGTTGCGTGCCGATGACGTCATATAGAATGTTGATCAGTGGACGCACTCCGCGCGCTCGCTCCGCATCGTCAGCCATTTGCATTTGGCGTTTGTCGTTTCAAGCATCTCTGCGTGAATTACCACCAACATTCGTTAGGTTTTGCAGCAATAACAAGCAAGCCACAACGACAAATTCTTCATTTCATTCCGACATTCTCGCTCCACACGTGTGTTAACTGTGAAAATCCGAATGAACTAGCATCGTTAATCCGTACGCTGCCAGTACAGTGGACGCACTGTGAAATATTTATCCGTTTTGTGCGATGCGTCCGATGCGTACGATACCGACTAGTGGACGCCTACCTTAAGAGTGTTACTTTTAGTACCACAACTACAATTGCAATTCAATGCTTTCGATAATCATGGATATTGTGTTTTGTGCGAAATCACGCATAATAAAGTACCTACCTAACCAAGGTAATTAAGGATATGTGTCAAATCATATGACAAAAACCCTAAATAGATAAGCATTTTAAATGAACATGTACACCTTTAATATCCTTGAAAAAGGTCGAACTTCTCAATTCATTAATCATAAACTCAAGATCTTTTTAATTATGTTTTCTTCCCAAGGCCGGATAGATGAATATGAAATTATTTTAAAGATGTACCTATGTCGTCAGGTCCGAGGAGAATCCGACAGATTGTTTTTTCTTAAGCTGTAACATTTTGTGATTCAAGTCGGTATTGTGCTTTTAGAAAGTATCTGTTTAGGTGTAATGGAACTGCTGATTAATCTAATAATGATGATGTTTTTAGCGAAATTTATTTAGTTTTCTAATAGTTAGAGTTTTTTGTCAATTCAACACACTTATTATAATTAATGATTGAAATCCCGGTACGCCAATTTAATAGAATTAATATTCATATTTCGATTGTTGGTGGTGCTACTAATTAATTGTGGCGGGAATGATTTTCAACTATTAATTTATTACAGCCTACGTTAGAATATGATCAAAATACCGAGTTAATCAAATCGCACATATACATACCTCATATTTACGTTTAACTCGTAGTTAAATGGTTTATTTAACACATCCAATTTTGTTATTACCAAATCAAACAACTTTAAAATAGATTTCAACGATTTCTCCAAGACCCCGGCTTGGTGGTGACGGGACCATCTTGGGGTTCTACCCGGTTGGTTAAAAAAATATGTTGAAAATCAGTTCGTTATTCTCGGAGATATCGGGTGGAAGGTAAGGTCGAAAGAACCTTCTCTTTTAAAGGTTCCGTAGCCAAAATGGCAATAACGCACACTTATACATAGATTCGTCATATCCGTCTGTCACAGCCGATTGACTCGGAAACTATAAATGCTAATAATGACGTTTGGTAAGGATATGTGTTGTATGAACCGATACATAATAATGATATTATATTGTAAAAAAATGGTCTTGGACCCTCCATACGTGTAACTGAGGGAACATTTTTTTCGATGTAGGTACATAAGCGTGTGGGCTATCAATAGAAAGGTATATAAAAATGATATAAAGGTCTCTTTAACACATTTTTATTTAAGTGAACCATTTTCGAAATATCTGTCTTAAAAAGTGTGTGTCTCTCCCCCTCCCCCTCTATTTTTAAAACTATGCGGTATAAAATTGTTCAAACATTACAAAACATTAGTCCTTAAATCCATAAGAAAAGAACTAGACTAGGTACCTATTAACCGTATTCCGTAAATTACATGAAGCCCATGAAGGATTAAAAGGCTGGTGTTACGGGTATGACATCCAAAATGTATGGAGATATGCATATGAATAAGTTGGTTGTTTGTGCAAAGCAACGATATTTATTATATGTTACTTAAATAAATACAAAGAACACAGAATATAGACCGATAAACGCCTACAAAGGAACAATTTAAAGTACTTACTTCGTCTAGTACACCAAACGAAGGAAACTCAGAGGAAAAAACTCGTGTATAAGCGAATTTTGGCATAGTTGTAGGGAATGGTGTTTTAAACCACATACTAAAAGTACTGGTGGTTAGGGGTGGAGCTAACGGGGGGAGAGGGGTGTAAAGGTCCTTATTTTTAATTTTTCGTAAATAACTCGTGAACCGTGGCTTATAGCAAAAAACGTTCTAGTACATAAGTAATCTACATAAAATTCTCTACAAAAAAAACATACGCATGTTTCCTCTGGGATCACTGTGTCATGAGATAAGAAAGCAAGAAGATGGACAATAAAGAAATAAACACATTTGCTTAAGTTGGTATAGCACATACAGGATGCTCGCGAGCATTCCAAAAGATTTTAATGTTCAATTCCTGACCATATTTAGAGTCTTTCATGTCATACGAAATTTCCTGTATTTGACTTGGTTTCAGAAATAATCAACCATTTTTCGAAATAAGTTTTTTGACGTAACTCGTCATAAAACTTATTTTTGATTAAAATGCTACCACAATGTGTTTTAATATTTCCACACCTTTTGCCTGGCAATCAAAAAACGGGAATAGACTTGACAACGTAACTTGTCCTTAAACAAAATATTAAAATAAATAATTTTCACAAATTGTTGCTATGATAAAAAGTACTGGAAATGTTAAAAAGTATTCAAAAAGTATAAAATAAAAGAGAAAAAAAAAATTTTTTTTGGTGGTATTTGACATTAGGTGTCATAATCATTTTTGTTTATTTTGATATCTAAAATGCATACTTGAAATCTTTTGGAATGCTCGCGCCCGGGCGCGCCCTGTTTACTTATTTGTAAAAATAAAATTCCTAATTATCTTCTAAATCTAAAATATTCTTATAATCATCGTCAAAAGATTTTAACTATGCATTCTAGACATCAAAACAAACAAAAATTATTATGAGACCTAATGTAAAATACCACCAAAAAAAAAATTTTTTTTCTCTTTTTTTACACTTTTTGAATACTTTTTAACATTTTTAGTACTTTGTATGATGACAACAATTTGTTAAAATTATTTATTTTAATATTTTTTTTAGGGGCAGGTTATTTCGTCAAGTCTATTCCCATTTTTTTGATTTCCAGGCAAAAGGTGTGGTAATATTAAAACACATTGTGGTAGCATTGCAATCAAAAAGAAGTTTTTTGACGAGTTACGTCGAAAAACGTATTTCGAAAAAAGGTTGATTATCTCTGAAACCAAGCCGAATCCAGGAAGTTTTATATAACATTAAAGACTCTATATATGGTCAGGAATTGAACATTAAAATCTTTTGGAATGCTCGCGAGCATCCTGTATGTGCTATACCTACTTAAACAAACGTGATTATTTCTTTATTGTCCATCTTCTTGCTTTCTTATCTCATGACACAGTGATTCCAGAGGAAACATGCGTATGTCTTTTTTGTAGAGAATTTTATGTAGATTACTTATGTATTAGAACGTTTTTTGCTATAAGCCACGGTTTACGAGTTATTTACGAAAAATTAAAAATAAGGACCTTTACACCCCTCTCCCCCCGTTAGCTCCACCCCTAACCACCAGTACTTTTAGTATGTGGTTTAAAACACCATTCCCTACAACTATGCCAAAATTCGCTTATACACGAGTTATTTCCCCCGAGAGGCAGCTTTTGGTCTTCGTTAGGTGGGCTAGTCATTTAACGTTTAATTTGTCATAAATCTATACCTACACTACTCGCCTACAAGCAAAACGGAACGTTGCAACCGCGCAGGAACCGTGAATCTTCTTTGTGCACCGTAGCTTAATGACAAAGTTGCGAGGGTTGTCATTGAGACAGACAATAGGAGTATATCCAATAAATAACATGAGCGAACGCGACGTCAAACCACAAAATAGAAAGGTACAGAAGTCAACCACTAGTATGTACTTCGCTTATCATACCTACGCTAAGCGAGCCCGCTAGGGTTGTCAACCATGGTGTACCTATGCACGAAAACTGATCATACTGCTGGCGCTACTATTTACTGTGGAGAATGGAAATATAAGCTAATTGATATACCTAAGTACAATGTATTTATTTTAATATTATATTACAAAGTCACGGAAAAAACCCTGCGATAATTTCGACATTGGCGAAATGCACTTATACTTTCATGTCTAATAAATTCGCATTCTCATGTACTTACAATACGTCAGTTGAAAAAGTTGCAGATTCGTTCTTCCATGGATCTAACAAATTCCACGAAACTGTCTGGTGGTATTGTTAATAAAGTTTTGTTAATCAACTATCCATTCGACAGTTATGATAACTTCTTTTTCTACCCCCGTACTATTATTTGTCATTTACAGAGTCGTGAACCTTTCCGTCATTGGCCTTTAAGCCCCTACCTTATAGGTTTCAAGACAAGTCTATATTGTCTATTACCTATAAACGCATCCGGGCATACACACAGTGAGTTTTTGGATTATAAGACACCCCGTTTCACTTTCGACTTTGTGGTGATACGTACGTACGGCACGACACACGACTAATCTCGCTCGCGTCCCCAAGATGCCTTAATTACGTAGTGAAATACCCGGGTATTGGGGTGATCAGATACTTGATACTAGGGATCACCGCAATCACGAGACTGAGAATTAAATACAACTAGAACTCACCACACCTATGTACTCTAGATTGTATTTAGTACGAGAGTGCAACCGCTTTTTTGTTGCGTCTGGGTTATCGAGCCCTACTTGTACTCATGTTTTAATGTCACAACAATATTTGACAAACATTGGTGTATGATGTACGTGAGCAGGTTAATGACAGCGTTGCAATTCAAGCTCCATTAAACTTGTCGCGTTCTTCGTAAACGTATCAAAACGCAGCACGCATCTGTGCTTAATACTATTGCATTTATTTTACAATTATATTGCCTATCATAAGTACTGCGATGGCAATATTGAGACGGTCGAAAAACAATCTGAGCCAACAATATAATGGTTTACAATTTCTCAGACGCTTGTGTTTTAATGGGCTTAGTGGAAGCGGAATGGAAACTGCGGACTTACGTTCCTCACTGCAGGAGTTTCAATTTTGGAGCTCAGAAGAATTAAAACTGCTTTGTGCACTTGCGGCCTCTCCCTCTCATTTGATTTAGTGTTAATATAGGTTACCTAGAACGTTAACTGTTGGTATTGTTAAAATTATCCATAAGTAAGTACTGGAATTAATTTCTAAAACAGGCAGGAGTACGGTTTCATTGGTGGGTACAGTGAAACAATGGATGCTTTGATCCTTGTTTTTCGTGACTAAATGTAACAACACAAAAAAATCCTTACATAAATACTGACGTGGTTAAAAATAGATAGGTGTACCTAAGTGAGACATAGGGAATATAACTTATTCAAAATTCCAAATTTCCTTCTCTCTACAAGTGTTATACTGAATGCATTTTAAATAATAAAATACCGGCTAGATCCTATTGTAGTCGAATTGGAAACGTTTCAATTTTAGTATTATTAAATCTACCTTGAATTTATAATACGCGAAGAATGCGATATGCGATCGGTCCCAACGTGCAGCGCTCCGCGCTAAAAGCCTCACTTGCTACCGGATCGGATGGGATGAATATCCGTAACAGAATTGCGATGGATATACCGTTAGTTACTTTTATTATTTGCCTGCTACGAAAACAAATTTTACAGCTTAGAAAAAATATTTAAGAGCGGGTAGAGTAGGTACAATATTCAGTTTTTTTATAGCAAGCTAAAACACACATTTGTAGGTAGATAAATGATTTTGAATTTGAATTTGAAAGATAATAATTAATATTTATATCTATCTCAATGACTATCGCAATTATTGTTAAATCGTTGGCAGCTAGGCAGCAATATCCAGTGTATTACCAAAATGATGATCCAAGATAATAAAACATGAATCTATTCATCATAGTATTAGACGCAAAGATTTTTATTTTAACTATTTAGCTAATTTTTAAATGCATTGGCATTTTTGGAGAGTAGTATCTTCTGTACGGAACAGGGTTATTTTTTCAAAATGACGGGCGTTTGTCCGATCCTTGGTCATAACCATTACCAAATTAAAAAAAGAATGGTAAAGGTTTCACTGCACTTATTTATACAATAGTTGCGTGCTGTTGGATAATTCGTTAAGCCTGTGTTGTGTTGTCGCTATCAGATAAATCGGAGGAGCCACTAAGCTCAAAAACATCTGACCATGCACCCCCCATGCCATGACAGCAGTAGAGGTTTCGATATATTTTGCGTGAACAACCTGTAGCCACTCGGATATATCTGATGACGACTAGGTACGCATTTTCCAATATAAGTAAATAGCAGTCCGATAAATGGGTATCAAATTAAATTTGACACTCATATTCTAGAAAGGAAAAAATACACGTTGGCTACATATTGCGTAAAAAGAAAAAAATCACCTCAGACCATACAGAGACAGTTCTGAGAACCAGAATAATCTAGATGTACCATTTATTTTTTTGCGTTAGTTACAGGACACATCTTATATAGTTTTAATTTAACACGTGTTGATTATCTTTATATTATTAAATACTATCTCCACCTGTAAATAAAAATATAGGTGTCCACTGTCCACTATTCTTATGAGCACAAAAATGGTTCCTATAAAAATAAAGTTACCTACAACTTCACATACCAGGTTTAGTATTCACGATTCTGTCACCTTCTAGAATGTAAAGTTATTCGAAGTGGGGTATAGTGGCAAGGATACCGCCATCAGCATAACGAGCTGGTGTTTTATCTCTGGCAATCGCGCCGAGTACGCTGCACGTCATTGGCGCTCGCGAGGAAGTTTTAACAAGCCAACTTAATATCACTTTGCTCGGAATGCACGATTCGCCAGATATTAATCATGCAGGGGACTAGTTAGTGAAATTAGAGCATGATTTATATGTGGAACGTTTAAATTCTGTGTAGCTGGGTGTCTGGATTTAATAATTAATTGCATGTTGTGTAAAATCGTAAGTGTAACGTACCTGTGAGATTTACACATCATTGCTCGGACTACGTGGATTTGATACCCACCTCCGGCGTTGGCAATCTCAGTATTTTTCTTTGGTATACTATGACATCTAATATTTAAAATTATGTATATAGGTAGGTAGTATTGTTAAAAAAACGCAACTCAAAAATATTTAACAAAAACAATTTGAGTTGTTCCACAAAATATGTAATAATTTAAATTAAATCTTGCAAAATATTGATATGAATGCACACTTTCGTAACAAAACCAAATTTGTAAATTAATAAGAACAAAAGAAGCTACGCGACTAAAAAAGTCAAATAGGTCTACAACTATCACAACTAAAAAGATAAAAAGTGCCTTGGCTACCGTCGACCACGTACGATGAAGTTTTATTATGTTAAAATGTGTTCTCCAGATACCATCTCCACTTTAGTTACGCTGCTTAGTTAAAAGTATTTCAAGCATGAACTTTTTTCAGGTGGCATGGGTACGTGTTGACACTCAGACGATTCTGAGCATCCACCACAACATCATAACGCAGAACCCGCGCATCAGCCTGTCGTACAACGACCACCGCTCGTGGTACCTGCACATCAAGAGCGTGCAGGAAGTGGACCGCGGCTGGTACATGTGCCAGGTCAACACCGACCCCATGCGCTCCAGGAAAGGATATCTACAGGTCGTTGGTATGTATCATCATCATCATATCAGCCGAAAGAAGTCCACTACTGAGCATAGGCCTGAGAGTGCCACAATTACCGGTCCTGCGCTATCCGCATCCAGCTGACTCCTGCGACCTTCACCAGGTCAACAGTCCACCTCGTGGGGGTCTTACCCACGCTGCGCCTTCCGGTACGTGGCCGCCACTCAAGAACCTTCCCGCCCCAACGGCCATCAGTTCTTCGCGCAATGTGCCCCGCCCACTGCCACTTCAGTTTAGCGATTCGGAGAGCTATTTCGGTTACTTTGGTTCTGCTGCGGATGGTCTCATTTTTAATCCGATCACGCAGAGAGACTCCTAGCATAGCCCTCCCCATTGCCCTTTGGGTGACTTTGAGCCTTCTTATGAGGTATCCCATTGTAAGCGGCCACGTTTCAGTACCGTATGTCATCACTGGCAACACGCACTGATTAAGGACTTTCGTCTTCAAACACTGCGGAATATTGGACGAAAATTATGTGTCGTAGCTTCCCGAACGCTGCCCAACCGAGTCGGATTCGACGATTGACCTCTTTCTCAAATTTGCACCTACCTAACTAGATAGGTTGTCCTAGGTATATAATTATTATAGTCATCTACAACTCCGACTTTGCAAAGTCTCCGATTGTAACGGGAGTTGATGATGATGATACATGAGGATTTGACATAATTTTCGTCTTATCTCAAGTGCATCCTATGACCGACTCGCTCGGAGGCTCTATTGAGGTCAGCAAGCATCGTAGTACTCAAATCTTCCAAGGTTGGTATCTATGGTACCTAATATTTTTACTATGATAATTTACAAAACCTAAGAGGGCGATGAAGTTTTCAGCGTATATTTAGATAATTTACGTATATAGCACTCCAAATCGACACCAAAACAATCCACTCTGAACCGAAGACCACAGAAAGGAGTGTGGGCAGATCTAAATATAGACTAATAAGGATAAGTGATGTGCCGCCAGATAGTCTGTTTTAAGTTGTAAAACTTTTATACTTAGTGGCATCTTCCAAATATTTGTGTGAAAAAGTTAAAAGCGTTTAAATATTGGTAATAAATAACTCTGTCGTGAGTGTTTACAAATGACTGCTTATTGTTGATATGTCTAAAACGTAATTGTATAACTTGCCTGTAATGTATTATGCTATTAAAAATGGCTGCACTGCCAGATTAGTTAAATCAATAAAAAATCTCATTATGTACGGTATGTAGTCAAGTTGTTTTCTCTCAGCGCTTGGACATTTCTCGTCATAATAAAAGTTGTAGAATACCTTTAAAAATATCTTTGCAAGGAGATCAGATTATCGCTTGTTTTTATGTCAGTGTCCAAACATTTCTGCCCATCCTTCTTTGCCTTCATAATTAATTAAGAGTTAAATATAAAACGAACATATTTATTCCTTCACTTGCTGGTAGAATTTTCCTTATTATATCCGATTAATGCTGGTAGAAATTTTAAGGAATTAAATCCCTATATTTTATAGATACTTCATTTTGATGCAATTTTGCTAAAGATCAATTAATATGTACTAGGTCGTGATTGGCCAGTAGCTACCTACATCCGGATTACGTGACTAAGCAAAGGCTTTGATACGACAGAACCACAGACTGAAAGGACGTCGGGCGAACATGTGGCGACAGTCGGGGATGCCTTTGCGGAAACATTCCCACATTAACTATTTACGAGGTTCAACGAATTACCTGTTAGCACTCCAACGTTACTTATGAAGTAGCTCGGTCAAACTGACTGTGCACATCAAAATAACGAGACAGCAAATACCCTTCAAGTTAACACAACACTTACCCAAGTATATTTATACCAGACGCGTAATCCCTTAAGCCTATTACTGATATAGCAAGATGCAATAATCCGAAACTGGGGCTGTTTTTTATGTCCACATTTTCATAGTGACTTACTTGTGTACACAAACGTTATATGTGGAAAACAGCTACGCGGTGTCATTGAAAAATAAATCCGTTAAGAAGATAAGCAATACCATATTTGTTGCATGAAATTGGATTCCTACAATAGCAAGCTATAAGATGGTAAAGTGTTGTTTAAAGAGTTTTATCTTTTTTGTACAATGACAGTGACAAACAAGCATTTGGCTTGCCCGACGGAGAGTTGTTACCGTAGCTTGTGGAGGCTTCAATAACCAGGGGACTTCGCAGGGGGCTTTTAAAACTTATGAACTCCTTTTTTAAAGAATTTCATACCGTAGCCTCTTGCTATAACCTCGACCTCTTTCCCCAGGGGGAGTTCTGGGGAGGATTTTTCTTCTTAACCGCACAGTTCGTGACTCTTATGACTGCAGGATGTGAGGATACATGTTCCACTGATGGCGAATTTGAATTTCGAAAAATTGTTACCACTTTTTTTCTCTTGTTAGTGCCTCCGGTGATCATCGACAACATGACGTCGACGGACATGGTGGTGCGTGAGGGCACGAACGTAACCATGGTGTGTCGCGCCACGGGCTACCCCGAGCCGTATGTCATGTGGCGGCGGGAGGATGGCCAGGAGTTCAATTGCAATGGTGAATCAGGTCAGTATTGTGTGTGTTACCACCATAATTATGATGAAAAATGACATCTACCTAAATGTTTCCTTAGGTACATCCTAGGTCGATTTATTATTTGATCTTCACATGTATCTAGAGCAGTTTTTATCTTAGGTGCCCAAATATTGCACCTGCTTTGTGGGTTACGTATGAACGTATAATTATGTTTTGAGAAGTACTTAGGTAGTTTGTAATTTTATTATTTACCGCGATCGCCTAGTGTGAAAATTTCCCGCGACGAAACTGAAGTGCTTGACATTTTTTATATTATTTTTTGGTCCATTGTGCTAGTCTGGTAACTTTAGCAAACAACAGCAAACTTTAAAAGATTCCTCATGCCTCAGCATAAATAACCTCGCCGTCGCCCGGCTGGTATTATCTATGAAACTTGACACATTACCTTGTTTTCAGATCGTCTGCTTTTCACATCGTCATATTCATTTTATGATTACTTTTTGTTTATTTTGTCGCACAAAAAAAATAACTTAAAATTTGTGAATCTACCCTAAAAATTTCATTTCTCAAGAATATATTATTATCGTAACCACGGGTTTTTTTTTCTCTAAGTAGTGACGGCACTAGCCATTTTCATTGACATACCTAGAGGAAAAAAACAATATCCAAATTTCCTAAAAAGCAAAACTGGGTGATTGCATTGTAGTTCGTGTGTATGAGCTCTTTTAATCGTGCAGTTGTGTGCCACAATTGATGTGGAAAGGAAATTAAAAAATGTTCTTTGCCGGCCTAGACCTGCAAGAATTCAATGTTATTGTATTAGCGGCCTCTTCTCCTAGCCTCATCTGAAACGTCATATTTCGCAGTTTATAAGAAACATAACATCAATATTTCATTGCGTGTTTGAGAATTTTAAAGAAATAATATATGAGTAGAATTCCGTGCCCAGTAGGAAGAGTATTCCCTTTTACGTCGATACAAAATACAAAAGGATATCGGCACACCATTATCAAATTCTGTTTGGAGTACATATTTTTCCAATAAATAACCGGTCGAATTCTCAAGCGTTCGATCGTTATGATGGCGTTGGCTCTCTCACGGAGAAACAAAACAGATGAAATAAAAGGAAATCTCTGGAGCGCGAAAGTACAAGCCGGAGTTCACGTGAATGGACCTACGGACGGCACTCGACGAGGGCAACTCGAAAACCCTCCACCTCACCCTCGATTGCATAATCGAAGCACGAATATTATCAGTCTGTCTCTCTCCTAAAATATATTTCTAGAAGGGGATAAAGCGAAGCTATTACGTTGAAGTGAATTTCTGGGCAATGGTTTGGGAAAGACCTTCCGGCGGAATGACGACGACTTGAACCGATTGTTTCGCACAATAAGACCAAATTGTACAATCATCGCATAGCAGAAATATTTGCACAATTGAATCAACAATCGAGATAGATAACGCTAGAGTATGTAGTTTATTATTTATTGTCTTTTGATATTCACTTGGTTGTTTACGTTGGAGATTCATGACATGCTGCGATAAAGTGATGATTGTGATAAATATATTTGCAATTAATCACAATGTTCGTCTACTGTTTCCACTTAGATTGAACAAAACTTTAATAAAAAAAATTTAGATACATGTACTTAATTTATGTTTTGTCTTATAAAATTAGTTTTTTTTTAAAGTTAAGGTAAATAAACTGAATGGATAGCTAATCCAAAGCTATGAAACTATCGGCTATAAACACAAACAAAAGATACGCAGTTACGCACTCCTGTGTATATAAAAGAAACACGGCGATACTCGTCCGACGACAACGAACTAGAGATACAATATTCTGTCGCTGTCCGAGGATGATAGCGTGTTTGTAGCCGATAGTTTATAGCTTATAGTAGCTCGCGGTGAGACCAGTGCCTATAAGGACAACATTCTATTACATATTCTACCTGCGTTATTGTAGCTGATGGCAATGATTTCCTCATTTTGGACATTTAGAAATTGGATATATCTGTTCACAGGTGTTATAGGAATCACATTAATAAAAAAAAAATAGTTTGTCTGAACCTAATTGGTTGCTATAGGTAGAATTAAAGTTTGTTGATTTGTTTGTTTGTCATGCAGTGAACGTGGTGGACGGCGAGAACCTGACCATATCGAAGGTGTCGCGGCTGCACATGGGCGCGTACCTGTGCATCGCCAGCAACGGCGTGCCGCCCTCCATCAGCAAACGCGTCATGCTTATGGTGCAATGTAAGTTACACCTTCACTTCAAGGGTGATTAGGCTTCTGGGCGAACTCACTCCATCGTAGGCCGCGTCGTTGCCCTTGGTTAGTCTGTAACCATGAGTAAGCTTATTTTACATAAAAAAAACACCACACCATATACTATATCAGTCACACGTCACGGTGGACATATTGATACTACTGGATTTCTAGTTAATAACATCTTCACATACACAGCGATTGTATATTATATTTATTTGTTTAGCCGTCTATGGACGAACTGCGCCATAAAAAATATTGGTACTTTTACTAGGGAACTTTGTGGTGCTCAGTCACCGGCATAATATGCCTTTAATTTTTTTTAATTTAATTTAGAACACATACAGTCACATAATTCAGATATGAATATGCTACAAATGTATATAACAAAAAGACCTGGAGGTTCATAAATGTAAACAATAACAGAATATAAATATACAAAAGTTATATAAATTTGTTGTCAACGAACGCAGTAGCAGTTCTCCAGTTACGCCTCTGGACAACGTATCTGAATTTTTCAAAATATCTTTTTTCGCTTGTGTGACTGAATCTTTGCTTGTATTTGTTATGCTTGGCGAGTTAAATACCCTTTAACGCGAGTGTGGTCAAGGTAATTTCAAATCAATAGCAGATCAAATCGACGTTTAGATTATACAGATGTATAGGCCTCCTTAAGTGGCTATTGATCATTAAACTCATTAACAAAATTGTACAGTTTATATACATACATTAAATCTAACTAATCTGATTGGATTAACGCTAACCTAACTTATATCTAAGATTGGCCCTTGTGGTATTGTACAGAGGATGATGGTTATTAAACATTATGCTCACTAAAAATATAAATACATACATACCCACTGAAAAATACGGGCTTGACCACTAACCAAATTCCAACTGTAACCCTACCATGAGCTGCCGCTACGTTATTAACGCCAACTTACTTTCTTTCCATCACGTTTGTACTCGTGTATAGGTGTGGGCGATATATGCTCATAAATATTTTAGATATGGACGTATTATGTTGTCAAATCAATCAACTCCCTAGTGGCAGTATTTCTAAATAAATCGATTAGGTATAATCAAACGAATCAATCTAATTGTTTACCAACTGATCTGTTCATCATCATCATCATCATCAGCCTATGTTAGTCCACTGCTGGACGTAGGCCTCTCCTATTAACTATCCGTATAGATAGACGCATTAGGAGGTAAATGCCCATAATCGCCACGCTGGGCAAGCGGATTGGCGATCGCAGTAATGTGTCTACTATGATGACGCTGCTGCCCATCATCAATCTTGTAGGATGGTCAGTGACCCTTCAATCCCTTAGTCGACTCTTACGACACCCGCAGGAGGAGTTGGGGTGGTGACAAATGTATTCTTACTGCCGTCACCACACGGCAAACTGATCTGTTAAATAGGTAAAATAAAACAGGTAAGTATATTTTTTAACTCGTGAAGCCTTAATTAAATATTATAGTAGGAAATTATTATAGTAGGTACCTACTTATTCACGGCAAAAGTTGACTAAACAAAAATTGACAATAAATAAGTTGATCATCGTAATTATCATAAAACATCTAAAATGCAATTTCTTTTGACTTTTGTTCCATTTACATTTTACAAAACTGTATAGGTAATGTTTAAAACAATAAATTGATCTAGTTATGAGTTATGAGCCGTTAAATGTATATTATAGGTACTACCGTTTATCCCTAATGTTACAATTTGATTCCACTAAATATCACATAACAATTATTTCATATTAAGTACTCCACTTTCTCGCGTGAATGAGCTTTCTCATCTGTAATTTACGTCAGTAAATATTCTATATGAAATGCTGGTGAAGTTCCCTTGAATTATTGATGTAGCATGAATTTTGTAATATCAAAATAAACTTCGTTGCTAATTAAATAACTTTCACTCTTCACTCTGAATACGTGCATGGTAATATAAATGAGTTTTATAATTTAATATTGGAGATTCATTTGCCGTTTAGCCGAACAGCGGCCCCGCAGTCACGGAGTGAATGAAATAAATATCAATTAGACGGTTAATGTAAAGACTCCCACGCGTCACTCAGCGCGAATGAAGGTCATAAAACAGCAGCCAAGCAAATTGTACCAATATCACTTCCTCATCAGGAAGAAAGAAAATGCCCGCACATTTTGCCCGCCCCATTAACTTGGCCTCAAATTCTTCCGTTGGTAAGTACGTGAGCATTTTCACGTCGTTTTCTTTTGGCGGGAGTCAGCGTTCAGAAATATTATTTTTCTCAGGGCGGGCGTCGTTAACGAGTATTTACGAGGACACGGCGTCTCTACCTGACGGCGCCTTCGCCGGATCGGCCGTAATTGCGCCCAATTAGAGCATTATGCTGACGTGAATACGGTACGGACGCGATAATGGCGATACTATCTCTCGCGCGCCCGAGCCGGCCTCGCCTCCGCGTTCACCCCCGAAACCAATGACTCGCTGTCTTCCCCTTAATTCACATTCCGCGTCTCGAGTATTCTCCGGCTCTCACCTCGCGACTCTCTTCATTTCCACGGGCATACGTAAAACGTTCACGTAATTTTTACTCGATTAACCAACGCAGCGGCTTTCTGAATTAAAATCATGCTGAATATTTATACGTGGAGATACATAATTGCTTCATTACTGTTTCGTCTGTGAAATAGAATAATTATATATTTTATTTGTATGATGGTACTATAACAACATATTTTTTACAGACTTTTTTTCTACGTTTCAGACTAGCTACTTGAAATTATGAAATTACGAATGTGCAAATGGTTTTCAAAACATAACACCTATACCTATTGGTTCTTCTCAGACATTTCTGTTTTAGAGCGATTGAAACCTCATGTTATTAATTTAGCTCGCTAGCTATCATAGAGCCAAATAATAACCATAACAATCATAATGTAAAATGATTACTTTTCGAAATTGTTAGTTACCTTCTTAAATATAACATTAAAACAAAAGCGAGCGTTAATATAACGAATAAAAGCGAGTCTATAGAATAATAAAACTCCAAAATCAATTAAAAAGGACGGATTTGTCAGAGCAAATGAATAACGAATGAACATGTGTGCAGTCCCACCGATGCTATCGATCCCGAACCAGCTGGAGGCCGCGTACGTGGGGCAAGACGTCGTGCTGGAGTGCCATACCGAGGCCTACCCCTCCTCCATCAACTACTGGACCACCGATCGCGGGGACATGATTATATCTGGTAATTATATTCAAATTTTGCCAATTAAATCGTGCCTATATTTCATTTTGTCAATTCCTCCATTATATTGGGTCATTTCATTACCATTATGAAATTATGAAATTGGCGTTTTTGGCCATAGACTTTAGTTGATCCCGAATTTTATTATCTAATGAGTAACTTAGATACATTTTTTGTTTTCGATAATAGTGCATTTTGTAACAAAGGTTTATTCACACAAATATATATATATATATTTTCCTTAACCCTTAAATGCATGGTGTACGATGTATCGTGCACAACCAAAACTTAGTTGGTGTTTGAAAACTAGATACGTATATTATGTTCTTAAGGTTAATTTTGCAAGGAAATTTAATGAACTTTAAAACTTGTTACTGATTTGTTGGCGTATGCATATGCATATATATATGCGTAAGCAAGATGGCGGAAATTTGTTTTCGTTGCGTGCGTTTAGCGGTTTTTGACTAAGTAAGAAATTATTTTTTATTGGAATTTTGTAATTCATACCATAACGATTTTACAATTACTGAATTTAATATACTTTTCCATATAAAAGTAAATAATATTTGTATGTTTTATCATTATCATGCACGATTTTGCAAAAAAATTATAATGTATGATGTATCGAAATTTTGATTAGTAGTACAAATTCCACCCAAAATATATGTCCACAGATTTCTTTTTCTATTTTTCTTGTGTCTGCGACGCCATTGGGTGTTTTTGGAACGAAAAGAAAAATTCATGCATTTAAGGGTTAAGTGATATTCAAAACTTAGCTTTGAAAACAAATCTTCCCATAATATGCTGCCGGTTCATATACGTACCTTGTTTTATGAAATAGACAAAACTTACCATAGAAGTGTCTAATACTTATTACTGGCAAAATTTGGTTGATTTTGACATCAAAAAAATGTACACAAAATTAATTGTATGGAAAATAGGTTTTTCACAAAGTATTAGCACTTTAAAAAAGAAATAGAAGTGCATTCCAAGATTTTATATTGTATGGCCACTATTTCGGTAATAAATTAAATTTCAAGGATTATTGTCTAACAGATGATAGTGTAACATGTACTGTGTCGAACGTTTATTGAAATGTGCTAAAAATAAATATATACTTTCATGAAATAAAACTATGAGAACGAATAAACTCGCGTATATTAACTAACTTTAACTTCATTCCGACGTTTCGAACGCTTTACAGGGTTCGTGGTCTGCGGATGACACTGCGGATAACATACGTTGCAAGTTAAATAAAATCCTTATAAAAAAAATCATATAATGTTATCGGCAACATCTGTAGTTAGAATATTTCGATGAACTTATTTTATAAATTTCTACCTACGAAATGTCGGCGTCACGTGGCAACAGTGATAATTGTGTCACAACCCTTGTCTTCGCAATCTGATTAAACTAGACAACTGCCAAATGAGAAATAAAGAGAAAGGGCTAAATGGAATTCTGATTGTAGAAGCCTAGAAGGCAAGCATATTTGTTAATAATGAAAAAGTAAAACTTGCGCTGGTCAAAGCATGTTTATTGTAGGAATATTCACAGCAGAATGACAAAAAATGATTCACAAAACAATAAGATCAAAATACAAAAGGTTAAATACGTATTCCAAAAAGGCCTCAGTTATAAATTGGTAGGTCATGCACACAATATTTATATGAAACGCATATGGATTCTTATCTTGCACTGCTTAAAGCCACGGTGCTGAAAAATCTTCAACTCAAAGCCATGAGAATAATAGAGATTTACTAAGTATTTTGTAAGCACCCTGGCCGCTCCATTATATCAGATAGTGGCTGTGCCTATAAAACGAAGATCAAGTATGGCGCTTTGTATATCGATTTATTACTTATTAGTATGGAACCATTAGATACAATAGATTTTGTGCAAAAAATTTAAAAATAAAACACATATTTCGCCAATATTTTATTCATCTGCCCCTCTGTTACTCAGTTGGTAAAGCTTATTTGAGTAAGAGCGTAATATCTGACACTACGTTAAGTTCGAGAGATATAGTTTACTTATTTTGAAAGTATAATTTATTTTTACAGCGTCTATTGTGTATAGTAAACGAACGATAATGTTGGATAGAAAGTAATGTGTACTTATTTATTTTGAGCACAAATTTATGAAATCTGTAATTATGAACGGTAGGTACTTACCTTGCTCCATATAATAGGGGTTCTCTATTTTTACTTTCATTATTTTTGCCAGCTTGCGGCTTAGTCAACAAATGCAATGAACTATATTTGTCAACAGGTGTCAAATACATCACCAATCTGATTGATGAAGGATACAGCAGGAAAATGAGGCTGACGATACGCAAAGTCTCATCCAGAGACTTCTCTTCATACCGATGTGTAGCTAAAAACTCTCTCGGTGAAACTGATGGTCTAATCCGCCTAGATGGTTCGTATTTATATTTAAGTTCAATAGAGTTTTCTATCGCTATTTCATCGTCATCTCGAGTGGCTTAAGTGTAAAGCTATTCTCATAACTGGCACTTATTTTTAATTTATCTCCAGAAATTACTGCCCCGCCCACGACGAGCACAGCCGTTAACTACGTCGCTACCTCTTTGGATAAAAAGAAAGGTAATATTTACTACTAGGTATTAAAGATAAACAACCGATTCCAGACCATCTTGACAGACATTAAGCGTATTCTCAAGTAGCAAGATTGGAATCGAGGCAGCAATATAATATATTTTTTCCTTTTGCGTTATTTTTTATTGTAAACCTTATTCTTAAAAGTTTAGTAAGTAGGTAGTTACACTTTTGTTTGTAAGCCTCACATAACATAAAGAAAAGCTGTAACATCTTAAACCATCGCAACTGAATAAAACTGTCTCAGAAGTCACAACACGAAGCAAAACTGCAAAAAGCGGAGCTATTATGTGGCTTCCGACAAGGAGTGATTGTTGCCCAAACTAAACATTGCCTGCGCTAAGATGGCTTCAGATCACGCACGTTCCTATGGCCTAGTTTCAACCTAAGCTTACACTTTATTCAAAAACAATCATCGCCAACTATGTCTATTCATATTAATTATGTGCAATATGTACCTATAGATAACCTTCCAATTCCACCGAATAACGAATCCTCAATCCGATTGGTTTCAAGGCACTGATTAAGGAATCGAAATAATTAATGCCGTAACGGCACCTCGAAAGTTTTTAATGAAACCCTTCCATAGCTGATCAGACCGTTACTGAGGTTTAATTTTTCATGAGTTTGGGATCATTTCTGTTCTTCTCGAAAACTACATATGTATCTACATATTGTTTAATTTCGGAATACAATATTGCTTTGTAAACCGCTATTATGAAGAAGCTGCCTCTTTATTGCTGAAGTCCAAAATTCAACCATCCCAACATGCCTTTTATATATTCATTCACCGTGATCCTGCACCCGGCCGGATGGAAAAGGTGGATTTTGTATTTATTGGTTTTGCCGCCGCGGCCCAATGCTTCCGTACAATTGGGTCGTTAGTAATATTATTGTGGGAAAAGCGATTTTGTTTGCGCTTTGACTTCCAATGTACCGTTTATTGTTATAGATTTGGGCTTTCCTTTATACTCTTTATGGCATCATATGTTATGTTCGACTTGAAAGCCTACTTTCATAGCCGTTCATAAATATGACGCAATAATTTTCCGGACCGTTTTTCACGACTTGGCGACTAATAATAAGAATATAAACCACACTTTACTTTTACCTTCCGCACTTTAGATTGTTTTTTTAGGATTCCGTTCCTTTGAAGAAAGAACCCTATCACTAAACTTATTTCCTCTATCTGTCAAAAATCCTCTATACTTTTTAAATATAACCAGATGTCAAACCCGGAATATGTGTTATTAAAAAAAACGTTTGCAATAAATTACACGTCATATTGGCTAGGGAGGGGGGGTCCTGAAAATATCACCAAATATCACCATGGGGGAGGGTTCAAAATAGGCCGAAATCGTATGACGTGATTAATGGACAAGCCCATAGTTATAAAAAAAGATAAAAAATATATTTAAAAACAATTTTAAACTTGCAATTATCCATCACCCTGTGACCTGTGCTAGGAAATCCTATGTTACAAGACCCAGTTTCGACATATGTACAAGTATATATTTCTTAAACTACAAAGTTGAACAGAGAGTTAAATTGAGCATACAGGGGTCCGTTTCTCGATATCAACTTGTAATACAAATGGAAATCTCTTTTTGACACCATAAGTTAGATAAGGACTTCCGCTTGAATTACAAGTTACAAGCTTTTGAGAAATAGGCCCCAGATAGCTACTATATTTTAAATGTAAAAGTTAGGTTATATGCACTCGCTTCCTTATCAAAAGCGTATCAACGTATTAAGTTGAAATAAATACCACTTTTTCTGATTTCTGTTGATGACACATGACATTTGAGAAAAAACGGTGACTTAGAAATGTGATCGACGATCGTACAGCCAGTTTTTATGGGTGCGCCAAAGTATTTATAAAATTGCAACTTAGATTATTGGAACTCCGAAATTTTTTCTTATACAATTTAACTTCATAATGATCGGTATTTAGAATAATCTTTGTTCATAATCATCATCACATAGAATTATTTATGTTCATAATATTGTTTTTCATACATATTTTTAGTACTAACTTTTATGTTTATATAATTTTTCACTATACTTATTTTATGCTATATATTCTAATGTTATAGGTATTTATTTTTATCTGTACTGGTTTTATGTATGAATTATTTTTGTTTAATTAAATATAAATCGTACTATTACTGTAAACTAGCTACCTGCACAAATCAGGTTGTGGCAGAGTAGGTACTGTACTAAACGGGTTCCCTCTAAACTTTTTTTGTCCGAAACGCTTAGGACATAACAGACTTGGTATAATATAATCTGTTTTGGCATCAACTTAATGAGACAGAAACATCACTTGGCTTAAATAAACAATATTTCGAATATTATTTTGTCCGAAACTATCTTGGCATACATTTTTTTTTGGGCATGTAGCCACATGTTCGAAACTTGCCTTTTTCGTCAGGCAGAATTTGCTGTGAGGGTGAAAATTTGTGCAGTGAGCGAGCGAAGCGAGCGAACAAAACCTTCCGGGGCAGATCCGACTCGGATAGGTTAGGTTAGAAGACTAAGGCGGGAGCTTTGCTCCCGCCTTAGTCTTCGAGGTTTTTTTTTTTAGCAACCTAGAAAGTACTCAGCTCTGTAACACAGTAAGTAACGTATAGAATATTACTACTACGTCGATTATATTGAGAGGTTGTAATTATTCCTTCTCTGTTATGCTAAACCAAACTATGCCGATACTTTTTATGCACATCCAGATTATGCCTCATCATAAATAGGAGCATCGAAATTATGCTCGAATAATATTCGAACAACTCGAAATCTGCCACAAAGACATATGCTAAAGTTGAGTATGTCACAACAGTTTCTGCACAAAGCCCATTATGACTACATAGTTTATGTTATTCATAAAATAATTATACCACAACAGAGACCTAATGGGAAAATGTTTATAAATAAACAATTTATTTCAAATAACTTTATGAGTATAGATTAATCTACTTGACGACTTTAGGAGGATAAAATTTCGAAATAAAAATCGTTATGAACATTGTAGGTAGAAGTATAATTTTTAGTAAGAAAAAAAGTATGAGAAAAAATTTTCGGAGTAATGATGATTATGAGTAAAAAACGGTATTAGTAAAAATATTCGAAGAAAAAATTGTATAAGTGCCAATATGGACCCAGTTTTTATTCATAAATACTGCCTGTTTATATCTCAAAGGAAGACGCTTTATGAAGTATTAACGGAACTCTCAATAAAGTGTTTGTATTTTTAGGTAAAAATAAAAGCCGCTGGCGAGATGGCTCTGCCGAGAATAGGGTCATAGGGGATTACGAGGTTGAAGAATGGAAAGATTCAGGAGGTAAGTGAGCAGCAATTTAACAACTTAAATCATATTGTTTGTGGTATAGGAGGAAAACGAGGAGACAGCAAATCATCTAAATGACAATGGCAAATGGGTAATCAAGGAGTTAAGTCAAATACATTAAGACTCCCACACCGCGCTTGTAACACGTACTGAGCGTAAAAGTTATCTCAAAACAAGAACTAACAGACATAGTTAGTATTAAGTAAATATTATCCCGCCATGCCGCCGGCACCAGTACCTATCATACTCGTACGTAATGATAATTATAATGGGAGCGTCTCAAATAATAATGGATATTCGAATAACGACTAGCAATATATGGAATCTGCTCGCTAGTGACTTAAGCTTAGACTATTAATTAACACTTACATCTTTCTATATTAGACCGAAAAAAATGTTTTGATGCGTACGTCAGAATGGCGGCTAGACCTTGCGAATACCTAGGATTTTTTTATCATATTGTATTTTCAGTGTAAGTATAACAGTATACGTCTTTCTGAAACGAGAATTTTTAAAGGCCCACGCGGGTCCTTCTGACTCGAAAATGATGGGCAGAAGGTTTAAAATTTGTTTACGTTTTAAGGTAAAAAAAAGATTTTTTTTTATGCTTGTCTTCTAACTTAACGCTAAATCGCTAAAATCCAAATTCCAGGTGTACGTTTAAAATCGTGCAAATAAGTATGATTTTTTATCGTAGTTGCAATGTACCTTCAATAATAATCGGTGGAAACTATGAACTGAGATATTTCCAAAATAGTATTCGAATATCACTCATGGTGAAGTAAGTTCATGGTACGTGGCGGGCACTTACCGGAAGGCGCAGCGTGATTAGGGCCCCCACAAGGTGGACTAGTGAAGGCCACAAGAGACCGCTGGATGCGGGTGGCGTAGAACGGGTCATTGTGGCAATCTTTGGGGAAGGCCTATGTTCAGCAGTGGACGTCGTTCAGCTGATATGATCATGATGATAATGAAAATCAGTTTGGTGTTCAGAAATAAACGTATCAAATGCATCAAACGTATCAATTTTAACAGGCTAATTATCTTTCCGTGTAGTTTATTGTTGTAGCATATGTAGATTTTGACAAAAAATCATATCATTTTATTATTATTTTCTATTTTATTTTCTTTATCATGGAGCTGGATGCTTAGCCAAGATGCCAATCGCTAGCGCTTAGTAGCATAACGTAGTTTTCCCTCTTTGTCACTCTTTCATATTAGTGCGACAAAGACAGTTAGCTGCGATTAACGATGAAGCGCTAGCGATTGGCAACTTGGCTAAGCACCCTGATCTGATAGTAGAGTCGAATTGGCACTTGAGACTTTGAAACTGGAACTTGAGAATGGACGAGTAGGTACTAGATTAAATAACTGAAACAGTCAGCAATACAATATTCATTACAGAAAAAAATATTGACAAAAACGTATTTATTTTTCATATCAGGTACTGATTACGAGTCGACTCAGTCTTCAAAATCGTCACAGTGTCGTTGCGGAGTCGTCGCAGTCGTGGCGGCGTTCCTGGTGTCCAGCTGACACGTGTTCGCCTCCGCGACATCGTGCCAATACCAGACGTCGTGCTAAACGAGATACGATATCTTGGATAAGTCTGTTTGTATAGTATACTAGTTGTAATATCAATCGCGGACTTGTGTCACTGGCCGGTGTAGTTATTCTTAGGTACCTACTATCTATGTATATGTATGTATATACACAAATACGCCTTTGTCCACAATTTAGTTACAGGGCCTTATTTTACAGTGTTTTACGGCACATGATATTTGTTAATCAAAAATTTAAAGATTATTGCAATGTTATATCGTCGGGGATAGTGCAATACCGCGTAACTACATACCAAAGCAGATAAATACAAAATACAAAGATAGAGTTCAAATATCACACAATTGACACTCAAATTGAATTTGTTAGTTACGCGGCGCTATATCCCCGACGATATATGTGTGCACCTAAAATCAAATAGCGCCCGAAGAAAAACTTGTTGACAACTTTTGTAAGTATCACTTTTAGTAGTTGGCAAGAAAAAATGTTACTTACACTAGGACGCTTCGGGAGGTCAAGTTTGCAGTAGGGTTGACGGTTGTTCCGAGTTACCGCTAACAAGCTAACATATTCCATTTATTTTTGAATTGTGAATTCATGTTGTATTTTAGCTTATGTTATGATGTTACCGGGAATATTGTCATTAAAGGCTTTAGAATACAGAATCGGCTAGACATCGAAATGTAATAGTAATATTTACTTTTAATGCTAGTTTGTAAATATACTCGTATACTATACATATATACGAATACTTATATATTATGTAATGTAAAGAATGATCTCTTAGTGTACATATGTTTTTATTGTAAACGCATTTCTCGATTAAAGAAAGACTGATAGATTTATATGATTATTGTGCCATATCTAACAATTAAAAAATAAGTACCTACTAATAGGATTTAGTTATATATATCCATTAGGTTTAATAGATAATTCATGTTGTGCTTTAGACTTTGGTTTGACTCGTATAGCCTCTGAGTAACTAATAGTAACTATTCGGACAGTTGTTATATAAAAAGTAAATTATTTTACCGTTACGTCCACTTATTTTGAAGCAATTTTTTATGTTTTTGCTACGAACAAATAAAACATGGAAGCCGCACGCCATACTAAATCGCCTTTCATAAATGGTCCTGAATTTTAGTTGACAAGTGTCACCCCCTCTTTAATGCATCACGGTAATGAATTTCAATGTCAACCTATAAGAACTTAAACCGCCAATTAAAAATAGTTATGATTGGTCCATCAAAGCTTTGATTGGCTATATTCTATAAACATTTGTCAAAGATATTGCGCCGAAATATGCGAGGTGTTAGGAAAAGCGCTATGTCCTGCCCATCTTGGCACAATTGAACAATTGTTTTTGGGGGCAATTTCGAGCTGGCGTTAGACGTCCATGTTTTTGACATTCTTAGTTTTTTAAACTGTACAATTTATAGACATAAATTCAATCTAACTAACCTAACCTATATCTAAGATTGGCCCTTGTTGCATTGACTCGAGGAAGCTGGTGGCTTTCCTCGCTGTATCGCAATGCTTTTGCGTTGTGCGAGGAAGTGGCTAGCTCTTCGGTCTTTAATGCGTCTGGTTGACGCAAGCAATTTGCGTCCGCTGGGGGCCCACGAACATAAAGTTTTTCTACACTTTTTAAGAAGGGCAAGCAATTCTGGATGCAGTTTTAGCATCCTCCAAACCCGCAGTATCTCAGTTAAAAGGCAGAGCCCTTAGGTTTCCTGAGAGATCTGACGTGCTGTGCACCACGGTTGCCAAAAATGCAGGAGAAGGTACACACGAAATATTTTATGTTGTATAACGATTAATTAAGATAATTTTATATATATTAAATCCACTGATAACTAGTTCAGTGGCAATCAATGCCAACCGCATGGATTGCTGTCAATAAAAAAATATGCATGGGATACACAATTTAAAGCATATTAATACTAGTGTCCACCATTTCAATAAAAACGCATTACATTTAATGCCTGAATGTGTGATTATACATATAAACTCATTAATGTCATACGTCATAAATAGACCCCGGTATCGGAGGTGCAAAATGGTAGCTGTCAAGTTCTTAGGGATGGGGTAAAAATATTTGTGATGTCGATAATTAAAGTAACATATCGATAATTTTTCTTTGCCATAATAATAAGCTAAGACTTTAATTAAACGCACCTATTTACGATATAAACTAGGACTAGGTACATAATTACAAAATCAACAAAAAATGTATTTAATGTTATGTTATGTAACATCGCCATACTTTTTATTGAGGCAATTGTCGATGAGCCTTCTGAAGTTTGGGTTTTCGAATTTGGTCCAAAGTATGTTACAACTGACGAAAAATTAAGCAGATCTCGGTTACAGTTTAATTGGTTTTAATTTGTATTCTTTTTTTATGGGTGTTTTCACACAAGATTGAGTTGCAATCCTTTATTAAATAATCAATATTAGTAGAACATACGTTGTTGATTTTCTCTTGATGGCAATTCGACTCCATGTGCTGTTTTATATTCCCACATCTGGAAATTATGTGTATTCTGCAAATTTTATATTAAATGTTTTTCATTTATTTTTGAAGTTCAGGGTGTTCAGCAAGAAGTGACTCCACTTTCTATTGTATAAAATATTTTAGGCGAATAGACTCGTAAACACGGCTAAATAATCGAAGACATCGTTGTAAGATGACTTTGACTATCTATTGACATAAATAATTTATTATAAGTATTTAATATCTCAAAAGTTTTTATTAAATGTTGTGTAACTCGAAACATAATAATTGTAATAGCAACCAGAGATTTGTATTGTAATAGTAATGATTTATATATTAAATGTTAATTATTATCATAGATCCCAAAAAAAGGGATACAAATAAATGGTCCTTGTACATAAAAAAAAAATTGTACAAAAAATCGAGTATCGATATCGACATCACAAAATGTGTTTACCTATCCCTAAGTAAGAACTTGACAGCTATCATTTTGCACCTCCGATACCGGGGTCTAGTCATAAACATACGTCGCACTCTAGCGGGCAGTTTCGTGGCAACGTAAGGTTTACAAAAAAAATCTTAGCTTACGAGTATTAAAATGTATTTAGTATTTGTAACAGTTTATTTGAATTCGTTGAAAAGAAGCAAAACGTGTATTCGCGATAGCCAGCGTAGAAGAGGAAGTGAAGTTTATTCATACACAATTAAACATTTCTCAGAGAAAAAATTACATACAATTTTTTCAAAATTCGAATTTGCCAATGCAGTCTTCCTTTAATGTAATACATAAGACTATGAACAAATTGTCAAAAGTACGCCTGCACCCTAGAGGAAAACAAGTATATCTGAAATTACAAAGTGTCTTAAAATCGAATCCCGGGAATCGATACTAAAAATGATAAATAGTCTAATTTAAACAGAAGAGGTTGAGACTACAAATAATGTTAACCTAAACACACTTCATTGATCGTTGACCGCCGGCAATTTAGAAAAAATATTAATAATATATTCGCATAACATATCTACTTAAGTAAATTAAATATTTCACATACTAGTCAATTGTATTTTTATTTCAAATTGAATGAATACTAAAAAATAATAAGTTACTAACATACTACCTTAGTTTCTAAGATATTTAGAATTGTACATTATAAATACTAGGTACCAAATACTAAGTACAAATACTTCTGCTTATTTGAAAATGAATTGATGTACCTATTTGTGAACCTTATCTATCATTTTGACAAGCCACCAAAATGCCCGCTGGAGTGCGACGTATGGTCATAAATTAGTGAATTACCTACACGAAAATTACGATCTGTGAATGTTGAAATGATATCACTTTGTCGTTTTTTGGTTGTAATGTATATATTTACATTCCTTGTGGTGGCAAGAGTGTCGACCAGAGATCAAAAAACAAAATAGGGTAGGTAATACAGTAGAAGTCAAAGATATCATCACGCTTACGTTGCCAAAAATATATTTAAGTATACAACTTTATTACATTGACATTAAGACTGTATAAGTAAATCTATTTTGGCACCTAAATATAAAGATATTTTTGACATCGACTGTACAATTTCATAACGGTGCTAATTTTATGTTCCTTTATTTAGAGTACTTTTTTTCATTTGGGAAGGATAATTCTTTGATACGCATAAACGCACCGGCCTCAAACAAGTACACAGCAAAATAAACTTAAAAAACTAGAGTTGATTTTGGCGGTTGCGTTGTCGCTTAGATTTTAAAACATATCCTTAGGTAAATGATGTGAAACTAAATTAAATCATTATCCGTTTCAAAAACCTCGAAACATAACTGTACTTTACAAGTATAAACAATAATTATAAATGGAATGGTAATATTGGCAATGCAATATTGTTATTATATTAGTTAATACACTAGCAGCTACTCGCTGATACGTGCATATCACTGCACTTGTTTTTAAGGTTAAGTTTTTATTTTTGCGGCTAGTAAATTTTGCCACGGCTTGACTCATTTTTTAGCTCAGTGACCAAGATCTTCGCGAAAGTCCTCATGTTGTAGGTCAGCAATATTCATAGATCCAATAAAAAATCGATTTAAATATAATACAATCGATAATTTCACTTTTTTATCAATGTTGTAAATACATAACAATAATAAAAAAGAAACGATTTGAAATCAGTGTTTTTACAGTATTTTCTATGAAAAATGATACCCGAACCGTATTCTTTGACCGAGAGAGTATTATCACTTAATTAGTGCAAATTTCATTATGAGCCCGCTTTAGTTTAATTCAGTCCTTTTAATGGTTAGTAACAATTAGTATAATACTTTGTAAATATCATCCACATCTGCAATAAAGACAATATGCCGTGCTTTGTAAATTAATCAAGTATCTGTAATAGGTATTACAATAAAGCTTGTGTCTGTCAGAGTTGATGTTAAGTTTACTCAATGTTAGTATCCGATTAAGTATAGTAATGCATCAATCCGTGAAGTTTCGAGGTAGATCTCGCCTTTGGCCGATTCATATTAAACATTAGTAGGTAAATTGTATTGTTACAGTAGTTAGTACTGTTCTTGTAAAGTAATTATTATAAAAATAAAGACATTCTTTTATTATAACTGTCCTATCATTTAATTACACATTGACTTTTCAATTTAATTTCTGTAGTCGTCATTCGATTATTTTTTTTTTTATAATTTCAATACTTACTACTCCCCCAAAGTGTCTGCATGACTACACGACTAGGTACAAGTAGGTACTAGGTATTACTAATTTTAGATTACTAATACTAATATTGGCAATGTACAAGTATAAGTAGGTATCGAGGATGTACCTAAATAATAAGTATTTTCAGCAAAGAAAATAGTTTTGATGAGGTCCAGTGGTAGGTATTTGTTATATAACCACAGAATGCTACATAACTCAAGCGAGGCCGGATAGGTCCGAGGCGGATAACCCCATATTTCCGGCCGAGGTATGTATATAGTGCTTTTCTCAAACATGCAATGAAATAGACAACAAAAACATCAAAGTTTTATATGTTTTTATATGCATAATATTGCATAGTGGCAGAATGTCATGATGCCTGTGCCACAAATATAATATTATGTGAAATGGAATTCAAAAAGAGCATTTTGTCTGCCTATGCCTCAAGATTTGTATTAAATTGCATTAACGACCTCTTGTCCTAGTCGCACCTGGGTGCTTAGCCAAGTTGCCAAACGCTAACGCTTATTAGCGTATCGTAGTTTTCCCTCTCTGTCACCCTTTTATACTAGTGGACAAAGACAGCTAGATGCCTTTCGTTTACGATTGACGATTAAGCGTTAGCGATTGGCAACTTGGCTAAGCACCCTGAAACGTCATACTTCGCAGCCTATTTTAAGGAGCATAACAACAATATTTCATAACAAGTGCCTTAAAGAGAGAAATTAACGCACGCGAAGTTGACTTTTCCCCACTAGTTAGGAAAAATATTATTATACATATACTTATTATGACACTTACTTCTCGAAAACTAGTTTTCCGAAACACATTGGTGAAAACCAGTTCTACCTATTAGTAACTACATATTTTCAATCAAAACGAGTATTTCCTCAATAATTGGTAAAATTTGAATAATTTAAACGAAACCTTGTCAATACTATGCAATTTTTTTTTCATCCGGAACTATGATTCACTGCAGTGTTCTAACGAAAATTAAATGTGGTCCAAACATAGGCGACATAGCGGAGACCGAAACAGCGTGTCATAAGGCCTGAGTAGACGCCCGAGCGACGCGTGCGTTCGGGCGGGGTATGCGGCATGTATGTTTAATTTAAACAAATGCAATAGTACATTGTGCATCAAGGGAGGTAAGTACGGAATTACTAACGAGAGTGTTAGAAGCCCGACGCCGTTAGGCGGAGGGCTTTTATGACTCGAGTTAGTATTCCGCTTACCTGCCGTGATGCATACAATGTTTTTCATCACACTTGCCGACAAAAAAATAAGTTTTAAGTTAAGTATTTTCTCATTGGGGAAAATGCAGTGGCAGCCCAGCGGCTATACGCTGAAGAAAGTGTGCCCCGCCTGGAAAATGCCAGTGTTATAGCTATGGCCAGCCAGGTCAACAGATTTGACCCCGTGTGACTGTTTTTGTGGGGTGAGGGTAGGCCCAAAATTTAAAAGACTTAAAAAATCTAATAATAAGTGCATTTGATGAACTTAAAAGTGAGAACTACAGACTTGTGTTGGGAAATATCGAAGGAAACATTCAAAAACGGGCAAGAGTGTGTTTAGATAACCACGGCCAACATTTTGAACACTTGCTTAAGTATGTGAATTAATTAATTAGTATGAGAAATGGACTCCATTAATCAGGTATGTATTTTTTATTCCAATCATTGTGCATAAAATTGATTTCAAGTGTTTAAATACGCCTCAATGAAGAAAGTTTCTGTCCTTAGTGCAAGTATGAAGGAAGATTTGGGATCAAGTAAAATTTTTTTGCCAAGTCATAATCATAAGTTAATTATCATTGCCGCTTTTCTAAGCCGCCATGTCACGTGCGACGACGTTGTAAACAAACAGTTGCCAGTTCGTGTGTTTTGCTAGTTATGTACATTGATAATGCGTAATGCGTCCAATTTTCTTATTAGGTTTGCGGATAAGTTCAAACATCGGTATTTTAGTTTTTTTGTTCTAAAGGGGTAGTAACAAAAAATGTTAGTATTCTGTAACTTGGACTACTATTACGTATGTTGATTTATTGTACTGGTGAAAAAATAACCCTGTATATCAAGTAGCTCCAATTAACGTACTATAGACAAAATTTAATCCTGACCCACAAAAAGAGCTTGTCACAGTAACTTTGAAAATAAAATTGCTGCATCTGACGTAGGTACAATTAGACTTTCAATGTTACTATGACAAGCTCTTTTTGTGGGTCAGGATTCAATTTTGTCGATAGTACCAAGCAGCCTGTTAAATTTAACGGAATTAAAAAAACACGGTGTATTTATCATTAATTTTCACGTGGGTACGTAAATATACTTTTACGATATGTCAATTAAAATGTTCTATTTTATCGAAAAGGAATTATTTTGCATAGCTATAGCAACTAATGTGCCCGGAAGCATTAGCAGCCGACATTTTAATGCACTTACCGGCAAGTCGCACAAAATGGCGAAAATGCCTCCAATTTTAAATTCGGAAGAGTATCATTGTCGGCTATGACGGCGTCTGTCGCTCCTGGCGGCTAGATTTCCGTATTCCTGGCGCGTCAGGAATCTAAACGTTAATGAAAAAGTATTCCTCTGACAGGTAAAAACAATACGACGTACAAAGCAGAAGTAGGCATATTACAAGTGCAAAAAAAATTCTACTCCCGTACTTTTATTTGTCATTTACATGGTCGTGAACACACCATTAAGCCCCTACCTTATAGATGTCAAGATAAGTCTATATTGTCTATTCCCTATAAACGCATTCGAATTTACACGCAGTGCGTTTTTTGCATTTTAAGACACCTCGTGTATACAAGACTTAATAAAATACATGGCTGCCAACCTAGTTAAAAAAAATCTGATGAACAGTGGATGAACAGTTAACCATAGAGGAGCTTTCTTTTTTAATTTTGACGTCTCCCGCCCGACCTTGATGATTAATAAAATTGTGTTTGACTAAGAATATTTCTAAAATTTACAATTTTATTTAAAAATAAATGTGTGTTCGTAGAAAAAGTATTGTATGCAACATTGTTTTTTAACTTAGTCAAAAAATGCTCGTGGCGTCTTTAATAACAATTTTCGGCTTCGCCTCAAATTGTTACCCACGCCACTCACCTTTTTTGACCTCTCTTAAACAGGAGTTGCATAAAATACTATATCGACATGACATGTGTTACCAATACCTTATTATTGCACAATGTTTTACAATGTGATCCTCTACTTTTTACCCGACTTCAAAAAAAGGAGGAAGTTCTCAATTTGACTGTAGGTCTTTTTATTAACATAGACACGTAACGAAGAAGAACACATGTGGAAGTCCAGAGGGGAGGCCTCCCCTCATTTACACATACATAGGACATAGGCCTATGTTCAGCAGTGGACGTCTTATGGCTGACATGATGATGATGATGATGAAGAAGAAGAAGATATATCAAATGTGCGTATTCAGGAATCAGGATAAACCATTCTGATTACCATTAACAGTTTAATGTGCTTCCCAGAAAACATGTAATTAATTACAAATATTAACACTGTTTCAAATCAGAATTATTTATATTGGATACTTGCCTGCAGCCCTGCACCAAAGTTTAGGTACCTATACTTTAAATTTTATTCCATGGTAATGCCGTGTTCAAAAGTATAATTAATTAACAAGGATCGGACAAACACCCGTCATTTTGAAAAGACTTCCTTATCGTATGAATTTTATGATGTTAACATATTTTATTCCATAAAATATTTTTTTACAAGTTTTAATTTAAATAGTTTAATTCATGAATGACTATCGCGGTAATTGAAAAAGTATAAAATTAAATATATATAGTAATATATAGTATAAAATTTTGATCTATTGAGCGTGTATAATACACGCTCAATAGATCAAAATGTTATATCAAAAATTCTAAACTATTTATTGGTGACAACCATGGTGTGTGAAAGTAAGAAAGAGTTTTAATGTTATTTAAAAAAACATGTTAACATAATAAATAATATAAGGAGGTCTCTACAGTACGGAACAGGGTTATGTTTTCAAAATGACGGGCGTTTGTCCGATCCTTGTTAATACTCGTAGGCATGATGACTGGCAAGTCAAATCAGCATCTTTTTCGAACTGTCAAAACGATCACCACAACGAAATTTTATATGAAATACTCCAAAGTGACGTCACGTTTGAGTCTGCCAAATGACCTACTCTTTTAAGTTCTTTTCAATTTATTAAATAGATGTTCTGTACAAAAATTACTTCAATCTACATTTTAGTAATAATTTCTTTGTGTATTATGTCGTACATAATGTTAAATAATTTATTTTAACTACAGTCATCATCCCAATTAAGTACTACCTCCCCTTTTTGCCACTACTCTTCGTGGTTCCGTGGTTCAATAGTGGTGATAGTTTTAAGGGCACATTCGTTCAGTATCATATTGAGACTAGGATGAAGAAGTAGTTTTTTACTTCGCGGAAAATTGTTCATCTTGTACGTATACATGTACATAAATACATAATGTAGGTAATCGTTAAGGCGATAATTATATATAAATAGGAGATAAACCTACGAGTATTAGAAATTTTCCAACTGATATAGAAAGTGCGCTGTCCAATTAGTAAAATCGCATTACTAACTTTAAAAAAAAGTATCAGTGTAAGAAAAACATCGTTTAAACCGTCCCATACATTTAGTACGTACCTTACCTACGACGACTCACTCTCAAAATAGACCGTCGGTGCCGTAAGAGATAAAACTGCTTGACATTAATTATTTACACGCGTAAACTATAATAACTATAACAAAATATGGAAATGTGACTATTCGAATCAGGTCTAGACCATACAAACTAGCCTTAATAAGTGTACAACGAACGTCGTACTAAATGTATCTAGGAGGGTTTGAAGTTCATGTTTATTGGGATATTTTAGAATTATAACTAATGTGAGACTCAAACACATTTAAATACTTATCCAACGATCCATTTAGAGGATCCTCATCATGGAGTACCCGCGACCAAAGCCCGACGTGTACTGCGGGCTTGCGCTCTGCTAGAGCGGTTCGATAAGGTAAACGTTCGTTGTTGTTGTTGTTTTCTGGCCATTTTTTCCGCAACTTGACGTCAAACATGCCTATTTTGCGTTGTCCCAACGCTGGCCCAGTACTTGTTGGGGACTTCACATACACCTTTGAATTTCTTCGCAGGTATATGCAGGTTTCCTCACGATGTTTTCCGTCACTATAAAGCGCTTGTGAATATCGAATGATATTTCGTATATAAGTTTTAGAGAAACTCAATGGTACGAGCCGGGGATCTAAAAAAACCACGACCGGGTACTTTATAGGTACTTAAATATATAAACACGCACTTAGCTAAAATTCAATTACAAATTGAAATGCAAGAATAAAATAGACGTGTGCAACTGTGCAGTGCATTAAGTAGGTGTGCTTCCATGTCAATGATTTATTTGTGAAGTAAGAAATAAGCTACCCAGTCACGGTTGTTTAATTTTTGTAGCTTTTATACGAACCGGGAGCCTTTGTTTGTGGAGCAACAAATAACGGAGTTCCAAGCGAGATAATGCTGATTCATGAAAGATAACAAACATTATGTAATTTGTTTTCCGCAATACAAAATGTCTAAACATAGAATGTTATTAGAATGATAATTTGCTACATAACAGTAACGATATAGCAGATAGCTATTGTTACGAGCGCCCTATGACTATGAGGCTATATCGATTTTATGCAAAATGCAACTAAGTTCCTCGTAGAGGCAGTCTGCGCTATATTAGCTATAAACCGCGCTCATTTTGCCTTGGAAATACTCGTTTCATTACAAAATAAATCATTGATTTATAAATTACTAGCACCTGCCGAGACTTCACCGGCCTGTTTTCAACGCGTTAATAATCTTTTATGTGCTTACTTATGTACTTTTCACGTAGCTTTTTATACCATTGTTCGGTTTTATAGGTTGGATTGTATGCTGATATGTACGTATACGTCATAACGTATACATTGCAATATTTCATTCGACGCGCTATTACCTAACTGTGTCGTATACGATACAATCATATTTTACACTTTTCAATAAGCATTTGAACCTTTAATTTAACATTTATTAAGTTTTTGTAACTAAGATATTATGCCGGCACGCGCAATCAGACAACGAACATTTCGCTTTTATAGCCGATATCGCCTCCTATAAAGAAAAGTATAAAAATAATAAGGCGTTCGCGAGGAAAAATAAAATATAATAACACAAGCGGAGTCTCGTCGAACCGTCCTGTAAGTGGAATGGATTTGGAGAATATTTAACGTTCTATATTGTACAAAACAGCGATGTTCGAAAAGGGTCGGTGGTCAATTTGTACGATTTGAATTTCATACAGCGGTTCTCCAATCATAAAGTACGATATCGACGACAGTTACAATTTTGTTTACAAGGATTTATCTCCGGTTGAGTCGTAGCGCGGCGAAGCGACGTTCGTTTTATTCCCCGAGGGGTGATCCTCCTACCAGCATGTGATTACGATATCTGTCAGTTTTACGAATACACAATTACATACCTAACTTGCACACCATTTAAAGTGACAGTACACGCAGATGGCCTGTTTGTCTGGCGCCTTATTTCAGGATTGTAGGCCATATTGGACATTGAACTATCACAAGTGCCAACACGTTATTTTTTAAGCTTTAACCGAAGAAAACAGAGATTATTAAAAACGATACGGGTCTTAATCGCAAGCGTCGGAACCACGCTTAAGTCCCGTTTTGTTTAGGTATAATAATGTGTTGAAATTTTAAGTAACGTGTTAGTTGTTCATCTTTAACTTCAAAATTAATTTAAAAATAAAGTGGAATTTCGTCTGTTTTGTTGTTCTTATCAATAAACAAAGACAGAAAATACCACGAAAACTCAATTTGTGTACTTATTCAAGTCATTTTTTACTACTTTAAAATTTTAAGTTTTTTTAAGTTTATTTGACCGACTACTCCGAAAAATCCTCATTATTAAGTATCACTTTTTTTTGCTTTTACGAAGGTTTAAGGTCTAGGGCAGTCTTTACATTACCAAAAATCCTTGGGATATGTTTTATTTTTTTTATTTACGTACATTAATGCTATTATGATGCATTTTTAACGTAAAATTTTGAATTTGGTATTTTTTATCCTACTTGTATCAAAGTGCGGACGCTAATTTTTTTGTCAGTAAATGCTTTATTTGTAGTAATACTTTTACAAAAAGAAAATATTAAAAAAACCTAATAGTTTCTTTTTATCAATAAATTTCTTCATTACAGAATTTCTCAAAAAAGTTTTTTTCAAAAATTCATAACTCGAAAACTACAAAAAATCGGCTAACATATATTATAGGGTATATTCTAATAGCCCATGACGTAGGGAACCTAAAAAAAATTTTTTGACGTCAAGGTTTGGACCACCCTGTATTGTAACAAACGTTTAATGCGATCCCGGAATCGTCCCAACCACTTCCCTCTCGATTGTGAATTTTTTATTTTAGGATGGAAGGTAGCCCAAAGCGGGCATAGCGCCCAAAGAGGGCACTGGATTTTATGTTGCCATTTCAAAATGGAGCGTGTTTGTAACACGTGACAGTACTCCCCGCCATACTGGCGCATCTCGTGTCATTCGTCCGGCTAATCTATGAGCACGCCGTTACGGTCTCTAACAAAAACATGTTTTTTGCGGTTTTTTGAAAAATATTTCAAGGTGTGAGTCATGTGTTTTCTCATTTTCGATGCTTGCATTGCTGTCATTAATGCCTGTTACTTAATAATTAGTTATCTGGCCGTAATACCCTTGCATTCAACTCCTCGTGTCTCAACATTTGGAGGGTAGATTTTGCTTTCATTTTGTAATTGTCGAAAAAGGCAAAGCGGGCAGGGCAATGTGGGCACTGTCCGCTTTGCCCGGTGTGTTTTTTACAATGTAAATTTAGTTGAAAACTGGTATATTTATAAAACAAAGCCTCCCAGCATCCCAACGTCCCAACAGAAACGTTGTTTTGAATGTCACGAACTTTAGAGGACCCTCCTGTCGAGGACTGAATTACATGTAATGACTGCGACTCGTGGGCTCATGTATCTTGGACATGAGATCCAGAAATCAGGTCCGTTTATTGTAATATGTGTCAGGAAATTAAAATATATTTTAATATTAAAAAAGGTAACTAATAGATGGTTATGCCTGAATAATATTCATCCTCATCATCATATCAGCCGAAAAACGTCTACTACTCTACATTGGTCTCCCTCAAATATTGCTACAATGACCGGTTCTGCGCGGCTCGCATCCAGCGGACTCCTGCAACGTCGACTAGGTCATCAGTCCACCTTGTGGAGGGGCCTACTCACGCGCCCCTTCCGGTAAGTGGCCTCTACTAGAGATCCTGTTCACCCCAACAGCCATCGGTTCTACGTGCAATGTGCCCTGCCCACTGTCACTTCAGTTTAGCGATTCGGAGAGCTATATTACTTTGGTTCTGCTGCAGATAGCCTCATTTCTAATACGATCACACAATGAGACTCTTAGCATAGCCCTCTTCATTGCCCTTTGGGTGACTTCGCTTTATCCCAAGCCATGCCCGTTTTGCCCTAAGCCGATGCCCACTTTAGGCCACCCCCTAGGGCAAAGCGGGCAATCGTAGAGGTTTTTAAAATTGCGTATAATTCTTTTGTTTACCATTTTTAGATAAATTAAGCCACCCTCCATCGAAAAATATTAAATAATGTACCGTTTGGAAAAAAAAGAATAAGCTAGCTAGGTTGTATACCACTTTTTTTTCAACTCTCCCTTAAGGTGCCCTCTTTGAGCCACCTTCCCCTATTTCATTAACAGTAGATATTACGTCGAACGGTTTTTTTTATTTATACTATAGTCATAGGATGTTTTCTTCTTTTTTGGTTTACAGGCAAAGGGTATGGTAATGTTAGAAAACATTTTAGTAGCATTGGATTCAAAAACATTATAGTTTTATGACGAGTTACGACGAAAAACTTATTTCCAAAAAAGTTTGATTACCTCTGAAACCAAGCCAGATAATTTTATAAAACATCAAAGACTCAAAATATGGTCAGAAATACAGCATTAAAATCTCTCGCAAGGCTTGCGAGCACCCTGTATAGGAAGTATTTATTATAAAGAGTAACGAAGTCATTCCCTCTGAAAATATCAAAATGAAAAAGACTTACCGTGTTGCTCTCTTGCAGTTTATTGTTTCAGCCTGTTCTACATTTCCTGGACTTTTATCGGGAAAATAATTTCCGTTCCCATCACATTAATGGCGATAGTAACACCAACATTTTTAAAATACTCGTCAACCATTAAAATAATCACTTCTTGTTTGTACCATTTTTGTTACCGTATAAAGATGAAAGTTTTACTAAACCATAAACACAATTTAGTTTATGCATTTTGTATACATATTTGGGTTTTGAGTATTCGTGACATACTTGTTTATGAATTTTATGTTATGACTGATTAAGTGATTATCAACTAGAACACTGAGAAGATTCAGACAAAGGAATTGCATTACAATTTGTTTAATGTTTCTAGAGTACAAATCCTTACATTACCGCTAACAGTCTGTTCTTAGCTAGAATATCCACACAAAAACAATAATTAGCGTTAGATTTGTTTGTAGTTTGAAACCCGATATTGTTTACTGTATGTACAGGGACGACATTTACAGTTCCCCAGGCCAACGATATCGTCTCACAACAAGGTAGTCTCCCGACTACTCCCGTAGAGCCGGGATTCCTTGAACGCCTCGCCAGTCCCGGGCCGGCTTACTACTGAACTTGGCATGAGCTCGCTGGTTTTATTTTTCATTTACCATCTCTGGCCGGCTTAGGGTTCAAAAACGTGGCTCAGACGTGAATCTATTGGGTTTCAATTGAAAATCGACCTATATCGCACTCCACAACAAATATATTTACACAGTGGCAAATTGAAGTTAGTTTAGTAACAAAATTATTGCCTAGGTGTACTTGGATCAACATTTACGTTAAGACAGAGTTGAATACTTTCTTTTGATTGCAATACGTGCAAAATGAGTTGCAGCTTGTTAGACAGGTGTTTGAGAGGACTGGATATGGTCGGAGCCAAAGTCGCAAAGTCTTGTTGACAATTTGGTTTTCGATCTGTAATGTGTAGATATTTTATGTTTATTCTATTTACAGAATCACGCTTTGTATTTCAGCCTTTATATAAAGTCTTATAATAATTCTAATGTTTGATTTCGTATCGTAACCACAACCAGATAAGGTCATGCGGGGCAAATGCAACGAATTGAAATTACTACAAATATTAGATGTCACATACCAAAAGCGAAATTACCTCAAAAGTGATTCGGAGAGGGCCAGGTGGCTACCACGTATTGTTTGCCCTTAGAGTGTGGTCAAATGCGCGTAGCCTTATGAAATATATGGGACTGCGTACACTTACCTAATGCGTAAGCCTACCCCACATGACTACAACCGAGGAACTTGACCGGTATGCCCGAAGACCCGAAATGGGTCTAGGCATCAGAACTGACCATGAAAGCTGAGAACGTGGATTCGAACCCCAATCTTGACGATGGTGACCTCGGTATTTTTCCTTTAGTCTACCTACATGACATCTAATAAGTACATAATTATATCTTAATGTTTTAATTTTTAGTGAGGTGACGATGGCTCAGATTTTCAAATAAAAATAAATTACGGCCTTATGGAAGTCGAAATGGCGGATCGAGTTTTCGTACTTATTATGTCTTAAGATCTATTCGCCTTTGACCAGTCTTTTTATATTATGTGATATTGTTTATTGAACTGTTTCCATTTTTCTCGGTGATCGAGAAGTATCCTAGATAATAATTATTATTTGGTACATAGGTATACAAGATGTTACTATAAAACAAAATAATATATACCATTCGTCGCAAGAAAGAACAAACTATTTAATCATCTTGTCCATAGCCCTCGGGATAAGTGACACACGTTTCTAAAAAAGTAGGTACATATATATCTATAAAAAAATCGAATGGTGCATAGCTTTTAGGCAGTAACTTTACTGTTATGAAAAATCGCGGTAATAAAATGGAAGTCGATTAAAGAAGACTTCGCAATTTATGAAATGAGAGTATTAAATTCTAATTACGCGCAAATGACAAAAGCTGCAGGAACGAAAGCCTGGGCGGTGGTCATTAATAGTTATTAGTAGCAACGTTAAAAACTCACGACTAGCAGGAAAAAATATGCATTTTCATGATATTGACATGCACTTTCTGAAACTAACATCTAAATGATCACTTAGGAACTGCGGGATATTTGCCACATTAAATTGTGTCGCGTATTCCCAATATTTCGTCAGATAATCACCGTGAACTCGTAGACATCGGCCCTTATAACAGTGTCGAAATATTGGGAAATAGCAAAAACAAATTCACATTTAGCCCAATTAAAAAATATTATTATGGCTTCTTGATAACATAAAATTAATCTGACTATACATTTTGTGGTAGTTATTATTATGTAGCTTCAATTAAGCAAAAATATGTAAAATATTAAATACTTATACACGGTGGAATTTAATCGGTGAACAGGAACCCATTTTTCTAATTCAGTAATCGATGGCGGTCACGTTTATGTAGTACTTAAGTGGAACCAAGTTTTTTTTAGCATAATTTTTTTTATGTTGAAATTAAAATTTATTGTCACCCTACTTAGTCTGAAAAGTTTAATACCTCTTTTCAAACTATCAGCCATAGAAACTTAAAACATAAACGAGCAATAACCACTCACATGCTTTAATTTTTGCGATAGACTCTATTCCTATGTAAAATAAGAGCGATGCATGGCTGATAGTTTGAAAAGAGGTATTAAACTTTTCAGACTAAACCATTAGTAGGGTGACAATAAATTTTAATTAAAGTTTAAATTCAACATAAAAATTTGTTATGCTAAAAAAAAAACTTGGTTCCACTTAAGTACTACATAAACGTGACCGCCATCGATTACTGAATTAGAAAAATGGGTTCCTGTTCACCGATTAAATTCCACCGTGTATATTTTATCCAGCGTAAAAAGGTACAACAAAGTCTAACCAATTTTTGATATCAATTTTTTTTTTCGTTACTCACACCTGATTACGATTTTCATAAAATAGTATGTTTAGGTATACAAAACTGCTTAAAATACATTTTAATAAAACAATATCCAACCCCCGCGATATTACAAACAATATTTTTCCGTATCGTCTCTTATACAAAACGGTGTTTTAATAAAAAGCGGATAACAGCTCCCCGCCAGAATATTGTCGCAGATATTTCAATATTGGTGGGATTAGCAGCCTATTTAAACATCGCGTTCAATACGCGCTCCTGGCGCATATTGGATACAATTCCTTTCAAAGCAGCCCTAGAAAATATTTGTGGAACCTTTTTAATTTCACGCCACCCTTTTCATAAAGTTTTAAAAGCGCAAAAAATCTTAACAACTTCACAATCGGCTACAGAAAGTGATGACAATAAATTCGATCAGAAAATTTACTGAAAAGATTTTTCGCTAAATACTTTTTTATTTGAAGTGGACTTAAAAGATACCATTTAAAATGTGTATACATTAGAAAAAAGGGAAGTTCTTTAGAAGGCTTACCTACTTCCTGTATTTTATTATTAAAGAATAGGGAAATCTGCAGTAAGTATTCAGAGGAAGGCAATGCCATAAGCCTTTTACTTCTGAGTTCGATTCAGCGTCAAGCGATTTGTACGGTGACTAGCGCCTTAATCTTTTTACCTATATGGTCATAATATAAGCTTAAACATTGAAGCACACACCAAAATATATAATGGATTTAGGTATCTACCTACTTTTGTTGATATTAAATAAAGGAAGTAATTTAATTACAAATTACTTCGTCATTAAATATAAATCACAAACATCACAACACATACCTTAATAGTTCAATGTGTTAAATATTAATATATGTTAATGAGTACCTAAAATAAGAATGTCCTTTATATAGACGAGAATATCATCTTCGTGATCATTCGCAGTGCTTGTTGAACAATAATGTATTTTAAGGTTTCATAGGCGACAGCTATGCATAAATTGTACGTCTACTTGGAACCGCGCTACGGCCATTTATCAAGACCGTCCCCGCTTCATAACCCGTCTATCGCATTGTTATCATGTCGCACGACATTTATTGTTGCTGTTGTATCTCGAACCACTCTGATTTAATAATCAATGACAAGAAATTCAAGCTTGATTCGAAGAACGCGGTGCAAAATTAATTATGGCAGTTATTATTTTATATTGCACTAAGGCGTGATTGAGACAAAAGCTTTCACATATTTATGACATTAGTACCCCCTACAAACGAAAAACAAGTAGGGAGGTTACGCAACACTCCACTGCACCATTAATCAGTGGAGGGCCCGCATCATAAAGTGACATTTTCATTGTTATGTATCCCTAAACTTTGTACTTACTCATTTTATAGCTACCTACATACTCTGCTAATTAGTAAGCCCGGCGTTATAAATTAATAATTAATAAAGTCTGCATAGGCTACGTAAATTAAGATATATGTAACCAAGTACATTATCACGCTACATTGGCGACACACAATTAGCGATACTAATTTAGTAACGTAAAGTAACAATATTAATTTATAACCGCAACGCATCGTTTTTTTAATAAATAAAACACTATATAGCAGAGTTACACAAAGCGCCAGCGATGACTATCAGATTTTGCCATATGATTTACAAATGGGGCGTCAGACATTAAGTAGGCATCAGTTTGCCTTGAATACATGAATGCCGGCGACGTCGGAAGCCTTCAATACCTTATTTATGCTTCGCAAGTGTCGACGGCGAGAATGTGCCGCGTGATTGATGTTACATCGAAACAAGGATACATCAAATCTTTTTGTGTGCCCAGAATTGTGTACGCTCGGCTCTCCCTCCCCTCCTATAGCCGTTGCCGCAAATGTAGCTTCTCGCTCTCTTCATCTCGAATTCATACGGCTTTTTGAAGCACTACTAGAATAGATTTAAGTACCTACCCACATTCAATTTAACCTATTCCCCTATTTGCAGATCCTCCTATTCGGTAAGGTTTAGTTTTGTATTAGATAAATGAATTGTATAGTATTTATTTGAAAAATAAATGTTATCGTTAAAATTCTTTGGTAGGTAACTGGTTCGTTTTGCAGCCCAAGGCACAGGAAACGAAATGCACCATTCTATTTTCTGAACATAACTGCATTGCTCACTTCGAACAATGAAATGCTTTTAAAACAGCAACAACGTGATTCGAATTCAAATATGTTAACAAAGCTTATACTTAAGTACTTACATTTTTAAATATTGTTTTAATACCAGTAGATTTTTCTCTCTTATTGTCGCTGATAAAACGGTTGATGCAAAACGCAGCCATAATAAAATAGGCTATTACTGAAAAACTCGGGTTACATTAGCCCTGAGGGGTAACATTGCCCACAAGAAAGGAGAGGAAAACTGCATTACGCACACCACCCGGGTGTGGGGACGGACCCGGGTGGCTATGTGGGACTCCTCATAATGGGCTGATGGGACCCTGAGTTTACCCACTAAAAAACCTCTCCGTCTGCCGCCGCTGTGCTGTAACGGTGGGCTGCAGGAACGCTCGCGCTTTACTTATGCAGCACCACTAGCACCGCTCCGAATCTCAGAGCGCCGCCTCCGGAAGCCCGTTTTGGCCTCCTTTTTCACCCGTTCTCATTCCACCTTGAGTGACCTTGCACTGGTAAGGATGGCAGGGGTATGCCTGTCATCCTGTGGTTACTCTACACTACCTTGCTCAACGCATAAGCATCGCAATTCAGCGAGATAAAGCTGCCAGCATCCTTGGCACTATGCCGAGGGGGCTTTATAGATTTATTTTAATTTTATATTGTTTTAATTTTATTGGTTATTTTAGTTTTATTTTATTGCTTTAGCTTATTTAGTTTTAATTTGATGGTTTATTTTAGTTTAAATTATAATATATTTTACTGATTTATATTATCACTAGCTTTTAACTGTGTATGAGTACTTTGTACCATTTATTAAACAATGTCAATGAAAATTTGCTGGTCATCAGGAATCATACAAAATAAAAGTAAAGGTAAGGTGTTTTGAATCCGATTTTTTGTTATATCCTCTCTTGACTCGGTTATCATGCAGCCGCTTAAATATCTTATCTTTTAAAGACCGTAGCCGTGCTTGCATAGAGAATCAGCCCTTTCACTGTACTGTTTTTTTTTAAACAGCTCTCATTACAAATACAATTTACTGTATGTGATTGATTATCTTTGTTATTTTCTGAGATACATCAATATGTATATATTTTTAATAACCATTTTAATAGTTTAACCGCTTAATCCTACCAGAATGGGCGCCTCGATTTATGCTGTTATATGCTTTCGTAATGTCTACAAACAGCGAGTAAGTAGACGCTCTGAGCATATTCTTAAATTTTTTTCATCAGACTAATCTACTGGATAACGTTGATCGGCCTGTCAAATGTGGTTGGTGCAACCCAATTTTAATCGAGTAAACTTATTTATTTTAAGCTTTGTTGCACTTAAAAATATACAATTGCCTTAAAGCGTTCTCTAGCAGTCAACCATTGGGCCAAACAGACACTATAGTCACTACAGACAAAGTGAATGCACTGAAACTAACAAAAAAGTCGACAACGATAGTAGAATAATTTTATTGTGGTCGAATTTGCGCAAGAAGATGAACCGTATGCCGTTATTGATAAGTTGGTCAAGCTTGTTCAGGAAATACTGAGAAATGTAAGTTGTACAGGTACACACATCTGCATGTCAAGGAGTGGTATAATTAACGCCTGCACATTGCACAAGTTGTTTTTAGTACAGACCAGGAGGAAGTTTTTATAGGGGTATAGTGTCCGCAATGTGTCAGTGACCTTTTGACTCATCTCCGAAAGCTTACCATCCCAAATGCTTGTCAAGCATTAAGTATACGTACATCCTTGTTTGTCGTTAAAATATGGGTGATAATAGTGAAAGTTTAATTACACGTACATATAATAAACCCTTTTTATTTAATTCTGCCTAGTTCTTAAGAAATGTTATATTATAGTAAGTATATTTGAATCAGTGCCTGTGTCCGTTTATTGATGTTTATCATCAATGATTATATGACTTACCTATAATGTAGCGATCTTTTTTAATTCATGGTCTGGTACTGACTCAAAATGACTGAAGTATAGGTTGGGGAAATCGTCAATAACTGGCCAATTTTAGTAACTGGCCAGCTTTTGTTCTAAATGAACTTTGTTAACCTATAAATAAAAATAATTTAGAACAAAAGGTGGCCAGTTACTGACGATTTACCCTATTAAATAAAAATCGAATAACTGGCCACGTTTTACTTACTGGTACTTACTTACCTTAAACTAAAAATGAATTATATTCAAAGGTGAAAAGAACTCATATTGAAATGAGGAAAATGGCCAGTTACTAGAGATTTGCCCACTAGCCACTCGTTCAATAACTGGCCGCCTATTACTAAAATGTTTTCTATTTAATCTAATGTTAAATTACCTATAAACCGAATTCATTTATTTTTTACTACGTACAGAGGTGGTCAGTTATTAATAGGTGGCCAGTTACTGGCAATTTACGCTTCATACATAAGTTTAATAATAAAAAAAATGTATATTTTCGCTTTTCAGTTTTTTTTATGTTTTTTTTTGCATATAGTTTCTGTATCAACACTTACCTATAGGAAGATAGGAACATACTCTATGGGTAGGAATCTTTATTGATTTGTAACAGTAATTCAGCAAATTCCAACCATTGCTCTGTTGGATAAAGGTACTTAACTACTTAGTCCTATAACTATGTAAATTGGTACGTATGATTCTTGTAGTATCTCATCAACTCATCACGATATCCACTATTCCATACCTACATCAAAAATATGTACCTAATAAATTCATTCGAATACCTCGTGACAGAGATTTCACAGATATTTTAGTAACACAATTTCTTCGCTCGCCTTCTTCGCCTGCAGCTCTACGATACACAAATGTGTGAAACACATAACATTACAGAAGATAGTATTCCATTAACGTAAATTATGTAGTTTACTCAAATATCTAACATGGAACGTGACAAGTAAAGAGTGTACTTATGCAATTTTATTAATGTAAATAATATGTAGGTATAATGAAATCTTATCCTATGAAACTATTTTCACAGACTTTTTAAATGCTCTACGATCTTACTCAAACCGATATTTTTACTCAACACAATAAGCGCGGGGAACTCCCGAGAGGAGTTCTCTATGGAAGGTCCATTTTCGCTACAAAGCGGAAAAATCACGGGAACGGCTACGAGCGTAGCGCGTAGCACTCGTTCGCAATGAAAGTGTTAATTGATATTAAACTACGTTCATAAAATTAATGATGTTCATTGAAGTTTTAATATCTAAATAGATGATTCATATCCACATACTTTATTTTACGCAGCACAGGATTACTACCTCCGTAAGATTGATTTCAATATTTATTCAGGCATCACTACAAAATTAGTTCACAGTTCTGCACCAAAGATGACCATGGTTTCATTAGTAGTCATCCCACTTCTCACAAAATTTCAGTAACTCTAATAACTCATGTTTATATAAAGCAATCAGATATTTTGCTTTCCGACCGATTCTATCATTTACAACTCGTCGCTCTGGCGGTAATTTATTCCGTCGGTTAATGGTTTCGACTGGGAATTCGTCCCGGTTTTTAGCGTTGTCAAAATTCGCTGGTCACGGCGCCTTCTATCCCACAAACCCTTTCGAGTGTCGGGGTTAATTGGATCTTTTGAAAAATTCTCACCGAAATAATTTTTCATCTATCACTTTGCCGCGTAATTTGCGTCTGTTTGCCTCGCCAGCGCGCCTTTGATGTTTGTTCCGATCTTTAAACGAGAGGCGAATTACTCTGCTTAAATTAATTCATTTATATGAAAAACATGAACTTTTTATTAAAAGTGGAGATTGTGAATGATTTTTCTTGTTATTAATAATATTTTGTCGGGTTTACCTCCTTTGTTGATACGTTATGTATCGTTATACGTTGACGTTTGTATAATAAAATGGTTGAATAAATACACAGGTACAGTCGAGGACAGAGTTACCCGATCCCCCTGCATATAAAGTCAGTTTTAACTAGGTAACTCTATCCTTGATTGTATATAGCAGGTATGTCTCTTTAATTATAGCACCTACTTCATGACGTTTTAAACAGCATTAGCATGTCCTATCCAACTCTTTACAAGTCATAACAATACGGACGGCAATTTACAGATTACAAGAAATACTTGCAACTTATTTTCAAAAAGTTTACTGTTCAACTAGTAATCATTTTCTAGTAATTTGTATTACGGGGTCCTATAACCTTGATATAAATTCACTTAGAGATCATTTATATTATATTTGAAAATTACGGCTGTAAATTTGATGCAATGGTATAAGTAAGGAGACATAATTATTTCTGGAAATAATAATTACTGTGCGTAATTACTCTATGGGTTATGTTTCCATTACCAAGGATTTTATCCATTTGGGCTTTTCAATATATAACTATCTGTAATTTTCACTTCACTGTACCTACCTATCTACTAGGGAAAATCTAATAATGATGTTGTGAAGCAAAAATCCTATATTTAGACATACATAATTAGTTGACATAATAATATGTATAAATGTACTGAATCTAAATTATTGGGGTACTCAAGAGTTTTGATCATGGCTGTATGTATGGCAATGCTAACACCGCAGCCTTATACGGCGAAATGATAGTACTAAACATTTTTCATCACACTTACTTTGCATTGTGGAAATTAAAGACAAGTGAAATTCCCTAGGACGTGATAGAAACGCATAAGTAATAAGACTAATAAGAGAGGCCTATGTTTAGCAGCGGACTATATAATAGGCTGATGATGTGTGATGTTATAGAAATGTTACTACGTTATTATATATTATTTTATCTTAATATCCCAATTTTAACTCGCAATTGTGATGAAAAACATTATGTGCAACACGATCGGTAAGCGGATTTTAAACTTATCTCCCTAGATCCACAATGTACTCAGGCGCGGATCTAGGACTTCATTAAGGGGGGGGTATTGACCTATGATATTTATGATAGTATTTTATACTTAAAATATCACCTAGGCAAACCTATGTCCAGTGTCAGGTGGGGAGCAAGTGCCCCCATTGCCCCCTCCCCTCCAAAAGGGGGGGGGGCTTTGACCCGCGCCTGAATGTACTATTATTAATCTAATGAAAGAACAATGAATATTATTAATCAGAGAGCTGAGATTGTAAAGGGAAACAGAGTGAACAGTCAGAAAAATAATAACAGTCTATCATTTTGTTTTGTAAGTTAAGTGCTCTGTGCTCAACATTACAATTCTGTATTAGGTGGAGTAGTCCTGACTGCAATAAAGCTCACTTTAGACGCCTTCGTGTACTGTTGCTTTATTTATATTTCTAAAGTAATAAAATGATCGCGAACAAATAGGCTGCTTCTAGTTGGACCTACACACAAAAGAAACAAAAGCAATTTGCGACAGCGGCTTTAAAACTCGCCGACCTATTTACTTTGTTAAATTGCAAAACATTGATAGTTTTACCTCCGCTAAGCTGTAACGTGCAAAAGATACAAAATAAATGATTACACGACTAACAAAGTTAAAATAATAAATTGAAACTGGGGTGAGGCCTTATCGCGAACCACGATTCACATGTGGCGTCTCTCTCACACTTGTGAATTCGTACGTAAGTGTGATAGGGAGGTAATTCGAGGAAGGCCATTTAATCATAACTAAAGGTCCACGTAGAGGCCATTCAGTATTTGGGTCTATTACAAAATCCGTTAAGACAATTAGAAGACGCATCAATTGAATCCATATACTATGCTAAAAACCAAATAAATACTCAATAGCTTTGGTTACGAGTTATTTCATATTATAGTTATTGCTAAATATTGCAGCACTAACACTACCTCTATAAATTATCAATTTTGCAGCTCTTCATTAACAGCACCCATACGCTAGCCTGGTTGGATATAAATTGGAAGCGAAGCTCTTTATTAGAGAATAATTATTCAATATGGGTGTTAGGTTACAATTTCTACATAACGTTAATGTGCACTGACGTGAAAGCAGTAGGCTTTAACGGCTGGTTTCACTAATATCTAGATAAATAGGTAGTGCTACACGATTAATGTGTACAAACTGCATAAATAATGACTAATGCGCGGCGCTTTCGTGTTAATATCGATGTTCGGACACAGGCGGCACGTGTCAGTATGATTTGACGACCAATTTCCATATTGCATATGAGTACCTAATACGTATCATTCATGAATTGGAACATTAATATTTTAGTCACATAGTGGATGCACGTTTTGTCAACAAACTTTTTAATTTGTTAATTATTTTAAGTATCAGAACTGTCTATTAAGTGCATCAAATGATCCTAGTACCTAGTAGTAAGCCGTGATCATACTTAAATTTCCATTGGAAACATATCGTTGATAGAATTGATGTTTAATGTTACGCTTAATAAAACTGATATGTTTTATTTTATCCATGAATTGAAAAAGCTATTCAACCAGTTTCCGCTACTTAATTATCTGATGAACCAAAACGTGAATATTTCCATAATATACTAATAAAATAAATTCTTCGTTATAAATGCAATCAATGTTGATTGTAGGCGGAACATGAACGTTCGGAATATTTGCAAATACGCACTCACCTCACGGAACGTTTTGATATCTGCTTGAAAAATCAGCCGCCCAACTTCTCATATTTGTCGTAACACTTATCGCTTCCTAAAAAGGGCGCGTAAAAAGAACACGCGTACAGCGTGTAAGGATTTCCTTAGGAAAGTTTGCCGTATCACCGGCACTTTACAAATAATGTTTACACGTCGTGACGCAAAGCCAATCCGGGACTCACCTCAGCCTTCGTATAATCCATTTGGGCGAACAACCGGAGTCATGCCGGGGTGATTGATGTACAACTGATCCATAAGGCGACTTTATGAATACCGGTTTAAGGCACGCCAAGAGCTCGCCGTTTATGCGACAGGTATTCATAGCGTTCGTATGTGTATAACAGCTATTATGCATGACGGTACTGATGGCTTAATATGTTTAAAATAAGATTGATTAAGATTCAAGATGCTGTGTTGAAGAACATTTTTGCGTAGCGTTTCGGTTTTCTTTTATAGGTATTGAGAGCCTTTATATTTTTTTACACAATGTGTAATCGAGAGCATAGTCAACTGTCAACTTTTAACGTTTCTAAACAAAAATCCTAATCAATTTATCAATATGAAATTGGCGTTCCATAATGGCGTCATTATGATTTAATTGTAAAAGTAGGTAAGTTATTTGAATTTAATATTTAAAAGTATAAGTAGGTAAACACTTAAACCCTCAGGCGACATGACGTCGGCCGACGGTTTGAAGTACGGAATACGAAATACGAGTACCTGAGTTTCTATGTTACCACCAACCAAAGAAGGATGAAAACGAAATAATAGTTTATTAATTGTGCAGCCAGTAAGCTGCCGACGACAAGGGGGCCACTGAATTGATGTTAATAAGACAGACAGGACGAGCAACACTAGTGTTATTCTATGTAGGTACTTAGGATTTATAGTTGGACTAGAACTAGGTACTTTCGTTCTCTACAAGGATGAAGAAAGTAACCGTAAAACTTCAAAAGAATAATTAAAGAGACGTGCAATCCGCTAATAAGAGAAATAAGGATGCAAGCTCAATAAAAGCTAAAGCAGCCGTTTCAGCATCTTATCCCAAATCCCGACTGAAGCAGAAGTAGGTGACACATTCATTTTTATTCCCGATATAAAGTAGAGCCAGGACAATAAAACGAGCCATTTATCGGATCAACTGAAATGTTTTGCGACGTTCAAATTAACGAAGCATTAAGAATGCCTTGAATGTCAATAGCAGGGAGCCGTTGGGTATTTACACTCGGTTAGCGGCGATGCGAAATAGATTTCAATTTTATTGCATCATTTGCTCATTTCCATTTAATACAGTATGCGCTTGAAGTTATTGTTTATACAATAGAATAAAATTTATTGGATTAGATTAGTATTGAATTCATCATAGTCAATTAATATTTTGTGTGTGAGTATAAATAGTATCGAAACAGTTATCTATTTCAAGCCCGGGCATATTTAGTAAAATACATAGCAAACACGTAAATAGTCACAGCCATTGGAATATCGTGTTCGTGTTCTATCACAAAAATATCGTTTGTTTAAAAAAAAAATACTATTTTTATTGTACAAATTTTTTATTTACGTACAATATTATTGTTTTATTTTAGCATATGTTGTGCAGGATGTAAGGCCGTTTATTTATCTTATTCAGATTAGGAAAAAATGGACAAAAAGTTATCTTGTGATAAAAAAAATCTCTTTCTATGGATTTTTTGTCTATATGGGCGACCGGCTCCGTACAAATTCCTTTTTTTGCTGAAACATTTTTTTCATATTACCTTTCTCTAATTAGAATACAATATTTTTACGCCTTGTATAAAATATAAAACTCCGCAATGTGATTAAATTATTTTCATACCTATCTTTCCCTTGAAGGCTTACTGATTTTATGCTCCACTTTATGGCACGACCAGCACCGACCATAAAAATAGTCTTCCGACTGATTGCTATCGCTAGTTCAAACAGTTGGGCGATATAGCCATTAAATCTTATGAGTTACAGGGGTCGCCTTACATTTATTCCAGTGACACTTTAAATGTACTTTTCGAAGCCGATTCCATTAATTAGTAAGTTACTGTAATTATTCCCGCAATCGGACGCGTCGTAAATGATGAAATTAAAGTCTTTGTAAATACCCATTAACATTGCGTTTAAATGGGAAAGGCTTACGTTATTTGTATGTGAATATACTATCACAGACCGTTTTATTACTTCCTCACTTCTCGTACTCAATGTATTGGCAAATATCACAACTTGCAAGCCATATTAGACCACATAGATATTTGTCAATGCCTCATAGTTAAGGCTAGCCTCACAAGGAGCAAGGACAAATCGGACAATGAGCATTACTGTCTCTACCTAATAATGCAAACTATTGATTAATTGTCCATTAGAAATTAGAATGTCCCTGTCACCCCTTTTTGTCAATCTTGTATGGTAACGTAAAGGTTCCATACAAGATTGACAAAAAGGAGTGACCGGTTGAATTACTGCCCTGGAAAAACAAACCACGAGAGTGACATAGTAGTATTTCAATAGATATGCACTGAAAATGGCAAGATCTCTCTCAATGTTCCATCGAAGAAAGCAACGGGCACTGTGAGTGAGGTAATAAGACTATACTCGTACAAAGGCTAGCGATTACAGTTAGTTTAACCAAATGGTGCTGGGAGTGAAGTTGCAAATAAAAGTCTTAACGGAGAGGATATCGTATAGTCAATCCATTCTATTATCATTTTTCTCTGGAAACGACAGATGTTATACAGGGTGTTCGTTTCGATTTGCGATTAACTAGACAGGTTACTTGGGCCATTAATAGAAGTTGTCTGGTATATCGGCTTTTGGGAAATTCGATTAAAAATATATTTTTTTGTTTTCATACATAATAAATGAAATGGTAAGTGTGAGAGAACCTTAAGAATAAAATAAAAGTTAATCTCAGGTGACTGACGGCACATGTCAAAATAAGTAACATTAGAATGTAATAAAGGTTGCAATACACATGTTCAGTGATTAAACTTATTTTTTTAATAACTCAATAACGGTAAGAGTTAAAACACTAGTTTCTTAGAGAAATTAATTATATTTGACCTAAATAAGCTTCCCTTAAAGTTATAGCATATGAAGAAAAACACGCTGTATATAATATTGTTATTTTCTTAAGCTTCATTGTGATATACTGATTTATAATGAAGATAGATAGGTACCAATTAAAGTGCAATAAGGCAATAAATGTACCGCAGCAGAACCAAAGTAACCAAAATAGCTCTCCGAATCGCTAAACTGAAGTGGCAGTGGGCGGGGCACATTGCGCGTAGAACCGATGGCCGTTAGGGCGGGAAGGTTCTTGAGTGGCGGCCACGTACCGGAAGGCGTAGCGTGGGTAGGCCCCCCACAAGGTGGACTGATGACCTGGTGAAGGTCGTAGGAGTCCGCTGGATGCGGGTGGCGCAGGACCGGTCATTGTGGCAATCTTTGGGGGAGGCCTATGTTCAGCAGTGGACGTCTTTCGGCTGATATGATGATGATGATGATGATGATGATGATGATGATGATGATGATGATGATGATGAAGGCAATAAACGAAACTTAAAATTTACGAACTCGGTAGGCAGGGGGCGGAATAGAATAATCTGATGGAAAGTAAGTGTAATAGTGATTATTTAGTAGGACAAGATGATTAGATTATTTCCAGATATTCATCCCTAGCAGGCTAGTAATTATTTTAATAACTTCATATAGCCCTAAATCTGTGAAATTCAAATTCGCACATTATCGGGAGTTGAGTTTAACATTTTAGAACTGTGTAACAGTCACATTTTCGTTTTTTTTTTTCAGTTTTTTGCTTGTAGCTCAAAAACGGTATGTTGGTTGGAACACTTTACTCAGGTAAGTATTAATGACTTTAATTTTTTATTTTGGTTGAACTGCAACCAAAATAAAACAATAAATAAAGCAATACCATCTTCAACCAAGTTGCTTCAACTCGATTCTTAGATTAATTCCGCAAAAGGTTTACTTTTGGATCAAATGTTTTTGTCCTACTCGTAAAAATGTTTTTCTATTAATTTATTCTGATTTGTTTATATTCTGCAGCATACACGAATACAGTCATTTCAATAACGGCTTAGCGGTGCTCTTCTGCATGAACAAACAGCCATCACACGCAACGGAGCGTCAGTGCGTATAGCTTAACTATTCAAAAAATCTTTTACTGGAAATCCTATTATAAATTGGACCCAGTGTCAGTACAAATCGTTATCAACGAAAGGTCAGAAGCAAGTAGTTATCTGAAAGGAAGTGGTAGTTATGCCATGTGAATAGCAAGCCAGGCTGCGGTTAACGTGGGCGGTAGAAATGATGTCAACAATACTGAATACTCATGTGTAGTGGTGTTATTGGTACAATCTACGTTTAATTTTAACATATTTCAACACGTTTGTAATTCACATTATTGTAACATGTCTAGCCAAACGTCTACATTAGAAGAGAATCATTCATCACCAAAAATAATTCATAATTTATTTACATACAATACAATTTTTTTTAGTGTAGGTGATTAAAATGAATTTCATATTTATCAAATATAAAATGATATTGTTACAGTTTATTTTACTAGATTATTTAAATTAAAAAAATATATATAAATATCATGTAAACATAAAACACAGAAAAAAATATTTTACAACTGTTTGAATTAATACTTGTATTCGAACAAAATTACGTGCGTAAATCTCGAAACAATGAGTTCTTATATTACATTAGAAATTAATTACCAATTTTCTTCTTTATATTTACGTTTTACATTCACATAATTACTACAAGTATGTCAAGTAGGTCAACGAGATTGTTGTGTCGGAAATATAATTATATCTCTCATCTCAGTATAATTATGTTTAGATCTAAACAAAATAAAAAATGCATTTATTTAAAAACCTCTGATCAAAAACAATACTAATTAGTTAATTGAACGTAATCAAATTTAATTGCTTAACAGTAATACCCTGTTCATACGTACGTTTTGCGGATTTCTTTTGTCTGGCCAAATGGGTTAGAAAGAAGCTTTGAAGATTTAAAGGCCGTTTGTTCAGCAGACAAAGAGAATACGAAGATTTAGTGGCGGAGAAAGATGGAAGCTGTATACTTCCGAGAACAACTAAAGTATAAAAAGATTAGTAAGATAATCAGTTTAGGGAGGCCACCCTAATGGGCGGTAATTAAGTGAAATAACTCCGGTGTCGGCTTTCATTGTCACTGCTGTTCCTTGTAAGTTAAACAGGTTTGAAGGCTTCGAGCTAATTGGGAAGGGCTTGTTTGATTAGAGGGCATTGATGCTGGACGTGTGGTGGACCTAATACAGTGTTTGTCGTAATTGAATTGTGGTCAAATGCAATTCCAATATGAAGTTTGACGTCTCGCTCGGACGGGTTGTTTCACACTGTCGTGCAAACCTAAGATATATAATTTTATCAGCCTTCAATTTGAACACATTGTAACGAATGCTATTACGATTAGGTACATAACGATAATTTTCCGCATTTTCATTCAATATTCACGAATAAAAAACTAAATTAATTTAGAACGTAGTTTATTTAAAACTAGTTGTAGTTACATACTTGTTTAAATAAAAGTAATAATGTACTCGTAAGCACGATGTGACAATCGACAAAGACAAAGTGGTTTATAAATTGACCAATTGCTAAGATATACTTCGCCTAAACAGTAAAAGTTTCTCATAAACTACGTCATTCATACCCCGACACGCTGTGAAATCCAATGCGATGGAGTATTTCGACCAGAGATAACTAGGATTTAGTGGTGTAAACATTGAATGCTTTACCATGTTTAACATTTATGTAAACACATATATCTTCATCACTAATATAATTAATCGCTATATTCCATTTTCGGGATTAATGAAACAATCAAATTAATTGATGTGCCATTTTGATGAAATAGTACAGTAATTTCATCGTACATTGCGCCTTGGCCGCATAATTAGTAGATTGGTACAGTTTTTTCTAAAAAGCTTATTTATTTTAATAGTGTGCGGTCAGCCATTAAGTATAATTAAATCGTAAAATATAAATTATTATGAGCTAATACAGACTTCAACCATTTATTGCACAGAACGGTCTTGGTAATGGCAAATTAATTGATGCTATTATCCGTAGCCGCTACGCCGCTCGTAGCCGCGCTCGTAGCAGCTCGCTGCGGCTACGACTTCACAATAGCTATGACAACTTCATTGTCGGAGATTATAATATTTAATAAAAATACGGCTAAGAGGAAATCGGAGCTGTAAGCTTTTAGAAAAACTTATTGCTGCCACTTTGCACGGCCTAGAGCTTCGATACACCTGAAAAAGGGACAACTGCAGTTTCGCCTGATAATACCTACGTATTTAAAATTAACGAAAACTTGGTTTCGTAGTCCCCTGTTTCCTTGGCAAACAATAGACCAATAACACAATTTCATTCATATACTATTTGGGAAAGGTATTGGCCATGAAGGTATGTTTTCTTGTTTTTAAAATATACGAAATATTTGTGATTGTCTGAAAACGCATAAAAAAATTGGCTATTTTTGTAGTTCTGGGAGGCTTCTAATTTTAATAACAATAATAATAGCAAACGAAGTAAAATATACCAACGATGTAGATTTTATTAAAAAAAAATTTGCTGAACTGTCAATATTCAGGAATACGTTTGTACGGAAAAAAACAGCTCCCGTTTCGAGTCTGACTCGCGCACTATGGGAGATCTCGTAGCGTACCTGAAGGAAAGCGTATCATTATATTTCAATATATCTAAAAAACATTGGACTATATTTGTTTACTGGTAAAACGGCAAGAAATCAAGTTAGTTAGTCAAAGTCAAAAGACAGTTTATGCAATTAGATATGGCTACTTGAATAAAGAATTTATTGTCATATTATTATGGCAACAAGCACTTTTAGTCGTTATACACAATAGCAAATTTCTAAAATAAAATCTAGGTACTTCTGTGGTAGTAACAGCTGTAAACATTTGCAGTTCCGCAAAGCACGTGTTGTCCATCACATAACATTGTTGACCTTAAATATTCATGGAATGCTGGACGTAGGCCTCTCCTATTAACTATGCATATAGACGCATTATGAGGTAAATGCCCATAATCACCACGCTGGGCAAGCGGATTGGCGATCGGAGTAATGTGTCCACTATGATGACGCTGCTGCCCATCATCAATCTTTTATCAATAGTGGTCAGTGACACTTCAATCCCTTAGTCGACTCTTACGACATCCGCAGGAGGAGTTGGGGTGGTGACAAATGTATTCTTACTGACGTCTCCACATGGTTGACCTTAAATATTCGCGCACAGTTAAAGAAATTCTGCACTTTGACAATAAAACTAAAACCTTTGAATAACCTTAAAAACTCGGAAAGGGGTTGCCGATGAAACGCGTGTTGTCAACTTTTATTTCAACAGAATTAAGCAATTCGGAAAGTTACGTTAGCAAGAGTAAAGTTAACTTGATCTCCATTTGTTTTTAATGAAATTACTCACTTCGGAAAGTACGAATCTGAGACGAGATCGTCCGTAAAGACCTCAATCGGTATTAAATATCTGTTGCTTAGTGAAAATATTCAAATTTTTTACTAGTCCATTTTGCATAATACCTATGTATGTCATGTGATTTATTGAGTGCCTTAACAAGATACACATTTCATCGTGAAAGCTCGATATAAAACATAATATATGGTTTGGACAAAATTTACTAAATCCTCAGGACTCTCAGGAGGAAGTTCCAATAAAAATTAAGGACAATTACTACAAGATAATTTACGATTGGCGAGCAAGATTTAATTACACTCATTTTTTTTGCAGAATAACTCAACTACTCATAATAATGTACACAATACAAACTAGAGAGTAGGGTAAACTTTTCAGCCCATAAAAATATTTGGTAAGCAACAAAAAGAGCAATGACTCGTAGTGGTTTAAATATTCAATCCCGCTCAAATAACATCAAATCCGAAAGTAAAAAAAATCGGATCTGTTACTCTCATAAAAAGGCAACAAAGTTTGTAACAATCATATGAAACTTAATACCCTTTTCACTAGTCACAGAAATATTTTTATTTGCCGTAGTCACGTATAAAATATTTTTATTTTATCGAGATATAATCTGCATGATCGGCAAAATGGCGGGTGCCGATTCGTTGGCAGTCAGTCAGCGCGCAGCTCAGAATTCACGCCGTCAATCGGAATGGGCGCTGCAGTGAGCCGGCCATCGCTCGGGCATTATCGTTATTCACTACACTATCTATATGTACATACTTGGATGATTTAATACAGGGTGAGCCAGAAGTCGTAAACAACAGTTTTTCTAACTCTATCAACAACTAACAATTGAATGCCCCACGAGCAAAAGCGACAAGACAATTTTGTAAAAATGTAACTTTGTTTTAGGACGGAGGAAATCGTTTTTAATGTCCTGCAAAAACAAAGGTTTTAATTCGATTTTATTCGATTTTAAATAACTATCATCATTTTTTTAACCATCTTAAAAATATAAATAAACCGCAATAAATACGCCAAAAAATATCTTTGTGAGTAACTTACGGGCAATTAATTGTTAGTTGTCTACAACTAACAATTAATTGCCCGTAACTCTAACTCTAGTTAGAAAATCTTACTACTGTTCAAGACTCAAGTTTCACCCTGTGTAATAAATAGGATCTAATATTAACAAATTATTGACACTTGTACAATTACAGTAAATAATTACTTCTTAGTAAAAACAATTAAATATATTTCGTGTTGTATAATAAAGCCTGTTGAGACAACATACCTACAACAGAAAACATGACATACGATAAGAAAATACTATTTTAAAAGAAAGCTATACTGGACTTAAAATAAACATGGCAATAACACATGTAATGTGACGGGGACATCCATTACTTCGCGTTGCATTTATAAACTTAAAGAAAAAACTCGCTAACCCAGATCGCATGACAGGAAAAAAACTTATCAACTCGATATAAATACAACCGGCGGATAAATAAAGCTGCCCGTGTAAAAATATGCAAAGTGTTGTTTCTTTTTGCTGACCCTCCCGGCTCACAGCGATGTTGTGCATGTGAACAGGACAGGCTCACGACATTGGTGTAAATTTGAACACCGACGGACGCTATCACAGATTCAAACTACCGCTTGGGTTAGCGGTTTTTTGGGAACTGGGATTACTACAGAAATGTGGAATCTATTGATCTATTGGTAGTTTTTATGGATTGATTATATTTAAAGGTAGTTCAAAAGTACTTGATTGATAGCCATGGCATATAATCTTTATAATTATCTTAAATCATTAAACAAACAATTCTTGTAAGCATCATATTTGTTTCAGTAAGTAAAATTTGCTGTAAAGGGATTTCCGGGACAATCGATTTAGCTTGGACTCACTACCGGAACTTTTTGACCGAAGTTTGACCTTTCAAGATCCTAAACAAAAGTATTTATTGTTCCGTAGTAAACTAAAACCCTTGTAGTTTCATTATAACCGTCTTTCTGTCTGTTTGTCTGTGTGCCCGCGGCATTACACAGTGACCAGTTACACAGTTATTTTAGGAGATAATCGCTCCAGTGTTAAAAAAAAGTTGTCTCCCCTCTCCATAACTTTTGATCCGTGGATCCAAAAATATGAAAAAAAAAAAAGGATTTCGTACATAATATGCCCAGCCGTTTTTCAGTAACTACAGAATCAAACAGGCTGGTTTTCAATGCATTTTGCAATTGTCTAAACAAACAAATGATATTTTTAGCTCTCCTCAGTAATATGAAAGAACGATTTGAAATATGATTATTGATTAATTTAAAAATTGTATTTAAACTAAAGTGACCTATCTAAATTGACATATTTCAAGTGAACCGGCACATTTCAGAAAGGTAAGTAATTACATTGTAAATCCCGTAATATTTGTACTCACAAACTACGTACACAACGTCTCACACGCACCACAAAGCTTTTCAAAGCAAGTTCCGCCAGCTCATTAAACTATTAAGATATTAATACACCAGCAATACCAGCATCCTTGCTTACACGAGCGAGTTGAATGGGCTCGGTGTAGTTTTAACAATGCAGTGAATCGCAGTGTAAGTGCGCAAACTTGCTGACGGTGATTAATAACAACGGCGGCGGTCTATTAACCTGCTGCGGAACAGTAGGTACGAGTGCTGCTAGTTTTACTGATTCTGTTTGTCTACGTTGCTATCTGACTCATTGTTTCGAAGAAAAAGTGCTAAAAAAAACTTTTGTTTTTTTTATAACTGACACAGTAGACTTAGTATCATGACAAGGGGCCCATTTCTCGAAAACTTGTAATAAAAGCGGAAGACCTAACCAATTAATAGTGTTAAGAAGAGACTTCCACTTGTATTACAAGTTACAAGCTTTTGAGAAACGGGCCTAAGAACATCGTTTTTTTTTAACCAAGCGGCATTATGACCAAAAATACAGATTTTTTTTCAACTATTGGTATGGTTCTTGCGCCCTTTTTTAATAAGGATATATTTCTAGACTCCATAACATTAAAATTACACCCGCCTCCGCAATCGGATACTTAGAAGTTAGAATCAACTTATAAGTTTTCATTAACAACAAACAGATGAAATTTCTAAGTACAGCCGTATAAAATCTACACGGACTAAGATTTCTGACTTTAATATTTAACTCTCATTTTGGTAACGATTAATTTCCAGAAATACTTAGTACATTTTGGCTTTTGCATTGTTTTACCTCAACACTCCATACCTTTTGCAACCAAACGCACGATATGGATGTTGTTTTAATTATAACTCATACGAGTGTATTTTTACAGGTGTTGTCTGGTAGTTTTCCATATAACCTCTAAGTGTTGGATCTATATATTTGCCCAAATTTTTACAAAAAATATTATTTTGTTAAGTATTACTTGTATAAACAAAACTTTCAGTAGACAGAAAACAATACGGGTTCATAGTTTTGAAGTGACAGAAACTCAGTTTTTGGACAATATAAATTAAAACGTTCGCCTCCGGTACTGTTTCACTAAGTGCTTATACTATGCCGATCGAAATTGTCTCATAAGTAGAAATCCTATGCCAGTGACACGCATGTGTGACCGAAAAGATTGTACTCCTATGCCGGCGACACACATTTGTGTCAAAAATGTTCGTATTTCGATGCGACTGGCATAGGAGTGAGAACTTGATTAATGCTAGTGGCATAAGAATGAGATTACTTTGAACACGTATGTGTGTCACTGGCATAGGAATACAGTTTTTTCGGTCACATATGTGTGTCACCGGCGTCGAACGTGTTAACAAACTGATTATATTTTTCTTTTGTTACCACGATAGTCATTAATGAAATGAAACTATGAAAACGGATCACATCGAAGAATAGTGCTAGAGCACTGTTTTTATAATACCAAGGAATTTTTAGAGTATAGCAGACGAGTGCAGCAAAATCTTTAGGTATGGCTAACTTTAGTTAGGTACTGTAAATAACTGGTATTGTTACTGTACATATGTACAGCGCTTGTTAAGTTAGCAGACGTTTATGAATAAGGGAGTAAGAAGATTTGTTTAAGATTGTGAGTGTTGTTGTATTTATTTATTGATTTCACATCCCTTTATAATGTTCCTTACGTTTTATATCCCTCATATTTTATGTTATAGTCAAAACTAGTGTACCTACCACCTACTGTTTTCATGTAGCTGCGTTGGTTAACACCGTGTAAGTTGCCTCGTTAAGCCTTTATGCTGTTCCAACTTCATCCAAAGTATCAAAACACAGCAGTCTGCACTCTATATAGAACCTGTGATTTTGATTTAGATTTATGTTGCAAGCCTTCGCTTGTGTCTATATTTATAGATAAGGTAAAAATAGAATAAGGTATATTTTATAATAATTATATAAATTCTTACAAATTTGAACTTTTCCTGGCCCAATGCATTAATTGGGTGAATCTACTTTTTTCTGTCTGTTATTGCCATGGTTACGGTCGCCTGAGTCACGCTGGTTTTAAGCAAAATTATGCTAGGTACTTAATTTATGCAAACATGCATATAGTCCATGTTTGTAGATGGCCCATCAAGTAAAAGGTTTATTAACACCTGAAAAATGAATTTTTACATAGTTTAAGCATCATAATTATGCATAAAACCAGCGTGACTCAGGCGACTTTAACCATGGTAATAATAGACAGAAAAAAGTTGATTCACCCAATTATAGTAGGTACTCGTGTTGTGTCACAGAGTTAGCCAATTTCCACAAAACGGGACCATCTTGGGGTTATGTATACACGTTCGATTAAAAAAAAATTGGTTCATATTTTTCGGAGATATCGAGTACAATAAAAAACATAATAAATAATTAAAAAGGAGTTTTTTTTTGTCCTTGTCGGTAGAACGCTAACATTATAATCGAATCCCCAAAACAGGTTCTTAGCCGTTTGCTTACTAGCACAGGATGTATGATGCCTAACATTAATTAAATGAATTAAAAAAAAAGATTTTGTTAGTTAGGTAATTAAGACTCATCAATCTTAGTGATGACGTACGGACGCAAGTTTAAATCTCCCCGTGTATGATTTGTCAACGTATGATTAGTTTTATTGGATAAAAGTATTTTGTGACTATCTTAAGTTTTGAACAACTGCTTAGAAAATATAAATAACTATCGTGCTGGTTTTACTTACGTTCAAGGTTTTCTCAATCACTAATATTTTGTCCTAAAAATTGATACTTAGGTGAAGTTGTGTCATCAATTAGTAATGAGTATACATCCGTCCGTTGCGTCATATTATTGTACGAGTATGTATAATTATATATTAACTAATTTTCTATTTGAATGAAACCTTGTCTTGAAATAGAGTTTATATTGTTCGTGCAAAGGAATTTATTTCATCTTTATACCTAAGCGAATGGAACGACGTTAAATTTGGAATAAAACCGTTGCTCTTCCTTTACCATGTGGCCGGCTAACCTCTGTGAGTACCCTGGGGATCACTTACCTATATATATATATATATATATATATATATATATATATTATACGTAAAAGGTATGAACGGCAAATATGTGTAACTCATAAAGTCGAATAAAAGTTACCTGGGTTGGCAGGCAGATATTTAGTACCTAGCTAGAAATAATTAATTAGACTAGCAAAATCATACAGGTAACGTTTAAAACTGCATTAGCCTCCTGCCGCCCAGACTGTAACATATTCCAATGAATTTTGAATTTAGTGTATAGGAAATAGAACAGAATTTCTTTTTGCGGATACCTTTTTATAGGTCTCTGGGCGGCTAGAGGTTAACACTTTGACGTAACTTATCCGAACATTATAGAACTGATCTGCTGAACTGTCAGCCACAAAATCGAGTCCCTATTTGCATAAGTTACACGTTTCATTTCCGTAATTACCATTTCGATCATTACCATTAATCTCCTCACGAAATCCCAAAGAGAATGTCAATCGTTTGACTCTAATCACGGGATTTGCTTTAAATGCTCGCGTTCGTCGAGAACTCTTAGCGAATTCCTTTGAGAAAGGTTGTTAAAAAAACGGGACAAAAACAAAAGGAAATAGTCGGGGCGGTCCCAAGAGTGTCGTTGTTAGCCCTGGGACGGTACTTAAATCAAATGTTCACCATTCAAGGAAATTATAAGAACAGGGCACGGATTCGCCGTACCCTCTAAGAGAATCCGGGATAAAAGAGCTTACGCAAAAACAGCGCTGAGAATAGTTTCATCGCCCCCAAGTCTCTAGGACAATCACTCACGCATGCCTTTCTTCCTCCGCAGTCGCGAGCGATATTAATGTAACAGCAATATCAGGACGAGTACCGCTGTATTCCTGGTTCTGTATATTTCAATGTATACCTACAGTAGTTGTAGCTGCTAATTTGCTTCATATATATAATAGGCTAAAAATTGGACTAACTTGTAATAAAACTTCATTGGCAAATGGGTAGCAATTTTTAATATACAGGGCCGAGGTACGGTAAAGCATTCTTACTTTTTTCTCTTGGTAGCTTCAAGAATATTTCTTTACCTCGGAACAAACTTAAGGGGCCTAATCCGCTTTTGAACTCAAGCTTTTACTTGCCTTATGACAGCGAGCTTTAAGCCCCGAAAGACGCTGTGGAGAAAGTTTTTAATCTTTTCACATATAGTCCATTCAATTGAACAAAGACTTGCGTTTATCGATCTGTAGGTACCTCTGCGAATCTCACACTGGCAAATTGTGTAGCGGAGTGTACGCTTAAGAAAACACGAAAATGTACGTGAAAGGAAAAAAATAATAAGTAAAGCTTATGCGTTTTCAACATGTGTCCATATGTCGAGATCCTCTGAAGCCGTCCCCTCTTGCCGGATATGAATAAAATTTTCTTAGATAAATTGAGAGTTCGCGAAAACGTGTCGATTTCTTTATTTATTCAATACTTTTCTCCTTTGAAACGCCTTTTCTCGGATTCGTCCGCGCTTATCTTATATTTATGAATTCTTTTGGGTTTTTTTATAAAAACCGTCTCCATTCGTTATTTAACGACATCAATGTCGTTTAAGCAGTTAACTCGTGATAAAATTGTTGATTTTATTTAAATTGTACAAGCTTGTGATCTCCAATTTAATAAAATGTTTATCAAAATTAATTGTGTTTTCCAGATTGCTCCCGTCTTTGCGCTGATTTTTTTGAGCGATCACAGAGTACGAGTAAAGAGAGCTCAAATCATAATATGAGCCAACTTGACTTATGATTAGATAATAAGTTACATGGGCGTAAATTGATAATTTAATGAACACCATATTTTATAAAAAAAACACCGGCCAAGAGCATGTTGGGCCATGCTCAGTGATTCCATGGTTATTCAAAAACGGCTGGGCCGATTATGTTCGGAATAGTTTTAATTACAAGTATTCTATAAACTCAATATTCAAGAATGTATTTTTTCTGGTTTTTTGGACCCTTGGATGAATAGGACGAGAATTTTTTTTAGCGTATTTGTACGAAAATATCGGCTTAAAAAAATTTTCTTTCGAGACTCATATTCTTTTTGAAAGACCTATTCAACGATAACCCACAATATAGAATTACAGCAAAATAAAAAAATCATCCCCCACTTTACTTACAGTGGAGGCACCAAAAAAAAATTATAATAATTATTTTATTGTACCACTTTGTCGGCATGATTAATATGCATACCTGTACCACATTGCGAATTTTCTAGTAACTGCCAATGAGCTATGTAGCGGAAACACAGACGAACAGACAGACATGGCGAAACTATTAGGTTTCTTAGTTTACTATCAAACCCTATATAAAGCATTCAATGTTTATGGTACGACAAACATAACTTAGATAATGTATTAGATTTCAGTAGGTTGGTAATGACTAATTACACACACATTCTAAATGCGATTACAATAATAAACCACTTTACGATTTTGTGACTACTTAAAACCCAAATTGATTTACTTGTAAGTCGACATTAAACAAAGATTAAACGTGGTCCTACATTAAATATACTTCTAAAACTGAACAATTGGTTTTAGAAACATCCGAAATGTTGTATTTTAGTCAAATACCGTAAAAAAATAAATGTTATACAAATTCAACATACCATAAAATTAGTGAATAAATGTAATAGAAATTCTTATTAATGTTAATAGCGAATATTTAGTTATTATATCACTAATGGTCACTTAAGTGTAGATCGAATTCATTACTGAAGTCATAAAAGCCATAATTACCAATTTGTTCAGATCACCACGACGTATCGAACTACGATCTATTATCGCCTTCGTATTTGTTGAGTTACTTAGTAAATGTGTTGACTTCAGAAGCAAGTCAATCAGTCCACCAATTTCATTAAGTGCGCGCCAAGTTTCTAGACTGGTCCTGAATCTTACTATAGAGTAGCCATAGCAATAAAAACAGCAAAGAAATAAATTATTTTTCTGTTGGGAATGTCTCTTTAAAGATATAAGATTATAAACTTTCCAATATCGAGAACTGGTAATAAAAGTATTACGAGTATAGCAACATGATTGCTTTTGATTTAGATTTGTCTCAGTTACTGGTAGGATGTTCTAATCAATATTTTTTAGGTTTAGAAATTATCAAACTTACTCCAATAATTAAGGATACCAAATACTTTTCGACATCCACAAACAACCGTTTGATGGAATAAAAAATGTTCCGAGATATCTTTTCTCAATAAATTCGAACATATGGGAGAGGAGGGTCGGACACAAACGTTAAAGGGTCAAATCGCTTGCATTCACACTCAAGGGTTGCAAACCCCTAAAAAACCAATGAATTACTGTATCGTAAACCAGCCTTTCGAATACGAATTAGAGTAATCAAAAGGGTTGACTTCAATCGAATTTCTTTGCTGGAATTGTCCGATGTTATTAGTCAGAGCGATATCCAGGGACTCTGAAAAATGCTCTCCGAGGCTCAACGACCGCCAATATCTCCCGGAAACAGTTTAAAAACGTTTCGGTTACGTCGACTTTTCTAACCTTCGTTTTTTAAAGCTTAAGGGGATCTGCGTGCTCCATAAATGTAAAGGTTCAGGAGAAGGCTTATTTCAAAACAAACTTACATTATTATAACTTAAATTCTAAATAAATTTAAGTATTGTGTATGTGTTCATGAGTGGATTTTAATCTGGTAAATGACACAAATAATGTTTAGTGACCATTAATAGTTATTTATTATACAAGGGGGCAAAGTTGTTGTTTAACTGTCGTGCCAATATTGAGACCTGAGCTAGCGAAAGATTCCAAAATTGAGCCACGAGCGTAGCGAGTGGTTCAAAAACTGGAATCTTGAGCATTGCGAAGGTCTCAAGGCACGAGAGTTGAACAAACTTTGCCGCCAAGTGTAATACAACTTTTTTCCCCTCACTATTGCGAGGAAATATGATTATAAATCTCATCCAAATGTAAATTAACTTAAAGAAACTATTGAAAACTCAATGTCGAAACGTATCGTAGAAAAGAGTTACTTATGGAATTTAAATATTGCCAATGGCTTACAAAGTCACATGAGAAACGACCAATTTAACATGTGAGCTCCGATTGCGCATGTTTACTACGGTCATACAGATCCACTTATACTAGGCAGTAGGGGGCTATAGGAATTAGAGAAATGTCAAATTACTTTATTCACAAGTGTGTAAAAAGCGTTTTTACCCGCTCGTATTAAAGGATAAACGAGCGCTTTACGAGCTAGTGAGGGGAAAATGTCTATTACTACTACAACAGAAAAGTGGAATCCACAATTATGTTGAAACATTAAAAAATAACCGAAATGTTACGAAATTACCCATATAGTTTTGATGAATAATTAGGGTTCCGTAGCAAGCTAGATAGTTTCGCCACGTCCGTCTATCAGTCTGTCCGCAGCTTAACTCAGTGACCATCACTACGGAGATAACCGGTCCAGAAGAAAACAAATTGTGTCCTCTAACTTTTGATCCGGAGGTCCAAAAAATATGAAAAAATCATGAATAATGTAATGAGCTTATCCAACTTAATCGGCCCGCAGTTTTTGAATAACTACGGGACATTTTCTTGGCCGTTTTTTATTAATAACACGATGGAAACTATCGTGATTTTATTTTTATTAAGCTTAACTAATTACGTTCAAAATTTTTGAAATAAAAATGAAATGAATGGAAAAGCCCTTAAATACGTATCTTTTTAGATTCTTATAATATATACTTGCTTAAATAATCATCCTTATCGATTAAAATGTCGTCACAAATATTTTGATAAATTATAATTTCGCATTTTTATGATACACTTTTACGCCTAGGAGCAGGAAAGCTCCTAAAATCATAATTTTCGTCACACAAAACAAAATAATTTATTATCGTACTGTATTATACAACTAATAGCTCTGCGGGAGCCTAGTATGCCTACCGGTTAAATCCAACTTAAATTAAAGTTTTTTCATCATCAGCCTATGATAGTCCACTGCTGGACGTAGGCCTCTCCTATTAACTATGCGTATAGACGCATTAGGAGGTACATGCCCATAATCGCCACGCTGGGCAAGCGGATTGGCGATCGCAGTAATGTGTCCACTATGATGACGCTGCTGCCCATCAACAATCTTTTAATAAATAATGGTAAGTGACACTTCAATCCCTTAGTCGACTCTTACGACACCCGCAGGAGGAGTTGGGGTGGTGACAAATGTATTCTTACTGCCGTCACCACACGGCTAAAGTTTTTTACAAGTTAATTATATTAACTTTCAATCCGTCAATAAATTTTCATTCAGAAATTACGCAAGAAACGCATTTATATTTATGATATGATTATAGTAAACGATAATTACGTTATCTTAGTAAAGTTTAGTTTAAATTAATAATAAAATAATTTAATTTGGTGCTGTCGTTGATATAATCAATTACATTATTATATCTATAGCTTTCTATTCTAGTGCTAAGAACTACACTAATTCATTGTTCTTGGCCAAGAATGAATTAACAGACAAACCGAAATAACGAAAATTTGAGGATTCTTAGTTGATTACGGAACCCTATAGGACATCAGCTTAATTGGGCCAGTCAGATGGAAGGCTGTTAATTGTTTGGTAGTATAGGATATTATCGTTTACCTACGTTATTTGATTCCTTCACTTCGGAACTCTGTAACAAGTCTGATAGCACTGCCGAAAATGTTTAAGTCCAAAAACATCTTCGGTCTCGCAAACGGTAGACACCCGCATGTGGGTAGGTATTATAAAGAGTTAGTATCACAACAAAAGCAATGCTCGTGCACCGTTGCCCCGAAAAAGTCGATTACTTTTTGTGGAACGTTCGCCTCTCAAATTGGCTCCAGATCCATTTCTGTTGACAACTTTATCGAGCGGTTTTCGATAAATTGCGGCGAGGGAAAACTAAATAAATCCGTGAGGACTTTAGATAAGGTAATGGCTTCAGTAATGTCTGGCGGCTGCCGTCGCCATAATGCAATCCGAGACCCAGACCCGCGCGCCGCACAAACCGTGAGCAATGTATACTTATTTTCTCTTACTAAGAAAAGGAACTATTTAGCAACGCAAACTTTGTGATCACACCTCCGTAACAGCTTTCAACATGCAGTGTTGATTCTTCTTATTCAATTTAGTTTTTGTATCAAATTACATCAGGCTAATGGCTGAACCAACTAACAATTCAAATTTCTATCTTTAAAATTATTTAAACTGCTGAAAGACTTGCTCTAATTATTCAGCACAGTGTGGTAAGGTAAGATGTGGTTTAATCTGCATTTGGTAGGAACTGCAAATAGAGCATTTCGATTGAAGTGTATTTAAGAGGTACTGCAGGCCAGACTTTGAAATCATTCACCGAAGCAGCTGTCATACAAACCAACCTTAAAGCGAAGGTTGGTTTCGGAAAATTATACATAATATTTCCCGTTCCTTAGATCGAATTACTGACTCAAGTCAAAGTCAAACGATTCTTACTAGTATGGCTTAAAACGGGAAATAAATTGTACTTTTTAAGACACATAATTTCACGCCCTTTTCCTGCTCTTTTAGATCATTATTTAATTCGTACAAAACAAAACAATTTATTATCACTTTACATAATATCTCTGAGTAAGATAATATTGGCATAAATCCGTCAATAAATTGTCATGAAGAACATTACGCAAAAACGCATTGTCAAAATCCAACCATATTTAACATGTAAACGCATTGCTATGCTATGATTATAATAGACGATAATTACGTTATTTTCGTAGAGTTTATTAGTCTAAATGAATGCTATAAAAATTTAATTAGTTGTATTTGTTGTTGTCATTGATATAATCAATTGTATGATTATTTCTTTAGCTAGATTTCTAGTGCTAAGAACTTAATATTAGTATGACATAAAACGGGATATTTACCATGTAAATTGAAATTATTGAGCACCCGATATTTCGGCACTATTGCAAATGCCATCTTTACAGAGTTACTCACTGAACTTAATACTAAGTAACTTCGTGAAGGATTTAATTACGGACAAAAACATGTTGTCAGCTAAAAAATCCTGGCCGATATTTCCAAATGAAGTTATTTATTATTTGATCTTACCGGAACAGGATTAATAAATTTAAAATTACTCAGATTAACATATATCCTTCAAGTATTATTAAATTATTGTATTGTTTAAATATAAATATTGAAAACAGTGATTTTTAATAGCTATTTAAAATAGTTTGACCGTTAAGACATAAAATGTCGTAAAAGTGTATTCCACGAAAAAGTCCACCGATGACCAGTAAGAACACGGTTTTTCTTAAAATTTTGGGTTTATTGAAGTTCTTTTTCATGACTGGATGAGTCAAAAAATGCTCAAAAATATATATACATAATGACTAATAAATAACTCGGAAGAAAATTCAAATTATCGAAAAATACACGCGTTGGTACAGGACAGCCCATGGAATGCTCCTAACTAAGACCTCTGCTTCCGCCCCAATTTCACAACATTGACAAGTCCTACAATTGTAAATCTACGGTTTCTCCAATAGGGAGCGTCTATAGGCTACCGTTACCGCTTACCATCGGAAGGGCCGTGCGTTTGTTTGCCACCAGCATAAAAATTTGTGCAGGAACTTTAATAAATCAGCAGTAAATAGCTACTTTTATGCGAAGCAAAATTACAATTGTCACAAAAATCACGACAATTGTAGCGAAATTCCGACATAAGCCGAACCTCATGTCAAGAATTAATGAAAATTGTACTAAACCTTGCGACAATTATCACGGGTTTCAGAAAAGTAGTTTATTAATGATATAATAACGTTATTAGTAATAATTTTATGTTGGTGGCAAACAAGCACATGGACCGTCCGACAGTAAGCGGTAGCCGTAGCCTACGGAGGCCTGTGACGTCAGTAACAGTGATATTTTACAATTGTCACAATTGTAATTATGGTGAAATAGGCCACTGTTTTTATGTTCTCTCTAATGCTAACAAAAACGAACTATAATAATGATGTCCTTCTTGTATGAACACATTGTGTACATCAAACCTCAACCCTGTACAAACGAATATTTTTGTTTCTAATAAATGAAGGAATAATGTATTTTATATTCGTTATTCTAAAAGTATGTCAATAGATATCATTGTTATCAATATCATTCACATAATCCAAAGCAAACATCTCAAAATATAGCGAGAGCATGTCTCTATACAATCGTTCTGAGTATAAGATAAAACATATTTATATAAGGAAAGTATTTACAGAGGTACAGGATCCAATCTAATCTAATGGAGTTATGTAAATGTCTCTATCCTGACCCTACATGACTGTGTCGAGCTCACATTCCTCGGCTCGCCCCGACATCTCCGTCTCTCAAGTTTTTTCATTAAGTCACATTGCTTACAGCAATGAATAAAACATATTTTAGATTACTTTCGATGCTTTTAAACACTGTTTCGTCACATGAAAAACTTTTTAGATTAGTGTTCCAGGACAATAGATATGTTATTTATACAGGGTGTAAGTCAAATACGGGCGAAGCTCTTAACGGGTGTTAGTTTACGACATAATAAGTACATTCAAATAACTTTTACTTAAAGTTAGAGCAACAAAATTTTTCATACAAAATAATTCGACGCGCAATGTAGAGCAACATACGCGAGTTAAGCACTCGTTGATAGCTAATTTCAAAAGCAGACGACATAACTGCCATATCAACAATAACAAATGTTCGTACCTACATTGCTGCTCCGATAATCTTAAAAACATTCTGTGGGGTCATCATCATCATCGTCATCTTCAGCCAATTGACGTCCACTGCTGGACATATGCTGTGGGGTCATAATTAAGAGTAATTTAAAAAAAAACCTTGTAATCCATGATTACACAAATGAATCCCATGTCTGGTTTAATTCATCGCCCGTATTAGATTTACACACTGTATTAAATTAATACCTAGAGTAACGGAAAAAGAAATCATATTGCTATTTGTATTCAGGCTCTAATTTGAACTTTCTTGAAATTAGACAAATCCATTTACGTGTAAAAACTACATTCCACTGTACATGGCAACGTCTGTTGCTGTCTAGCCATGTCAGTACACTGCGGAATGGAGCCTTCAGACAACAATTATTATTTGTTATTAAACTCATAAATATTGAATTTCTTATAAGTGGGTAAACTCACGTGTAAACAAGTATTTAGTCACTATGCGCGACATGTTTCGGAGAGCCTAGGTCTCCATTATAAAGCACTGAGCCCGTTCTAAAGCGACATGTCGCGCGTAGTGTCTAAATACCCATGAAGTATAGTGCCTATGAGGAAAGGGAAAAAATTTACCAGCGGATTTCTGACCGAAGTTAAAAATGTCGTATAAAGTTTTCTGGATTCAGTCTATTTTAAGAGATAAATAGATTTTTTTCTTAAAACCGTTTTAGACTGTTACGCTATGATAATCGCATTTTGGGTAACGATTTTGTCACCAGTTTGTCTTAAGTCTTATCACACTTGACTGACAGACATCAAATGAACAAAAAAATCTTACCTAGCAAATGTAAAAAAAAAACTTTTCTCAAACTTGCTACGGAATGTTGATGTTACTTACTTTAAATTAAGCCCGGAAATACTATGTATCCGGTGTCATGTGCTAAGATGATAATATATGTAAAGATATTTCATGTATTTATTTCACACCTAGGACTGCAAACAAACTGTCTTTTGTTTTGAAACGTCAAATTGTGATACTAGGTCTTGACATTCAGTCACAGAGAAAAAAAAACCTTAGAACTAATGTCTAAATATACCACCGGGTAAAAGGAGATCTCAAACAGATTAATAATGTTTTTTTATATGTTATACGATACTATAGGTACTATTGGTATATTTACAAATTATATGGCAAAATAGTATGGTTCGGCGAAATCAGTTCGTTTTATTTTATGGCAAGTTTGAGAAAACACTATACAAATTTCGGCATAATTTCGGCGTGAAACAGGGTTACAGGCCGCGTATCCCTATCTGGCCTCAGTTCCTTCGGCCAGATATATCTACTTGGCCTGTAACCCTTCGTTTCCCGTCCTCTATAGTAATGTACTATTAAAGTACATTTTTTTGCGATAGTTTCATTAATAAAATCCTTTTTTTGTGTATTAAATAAAAACCAAACTAAAAAAAATTTTTTTTTTGCAGATTTGACAAACACTCATTTAACATTTTTTGCTTCTTTTAGTCTCAGGAACATGCTGTTAGAATTTTTCCCTTTCCTCATGGGCACCCTGTATACGTGAGTTTTGCCGTTTAGGTAATTATATTTTATAGGTATGTTGTCTCACGTTAGTTTAAATTCAAGTATTGAATTTCTGTGTGCATAACTTTTAAAAGAAAATCTTACCAACAACGAAACTTACATGAACAGCAATAGTAGCGTGTTAGCGTCTGGTTCCAAAATTAAATCAAATTATTATTTCATAATTAAATACCTACCCACTGTTACTGCTATGAATACTCCATCAACCAAAATAATATGTTCAGAAAATGTTTTCTAGCTTGATTGAATCGTAGTTTTCATACGTTTCTGTATTATACACGCCTTAAGAATCGGTAAAGCTATTTAAAAATAAATATAAGATTATTTACCTCTACTGTACCGATATGTAGTTATATAAAACCTAGGGTAAGTACATCTTATGTTTTCCTGCGTAACATGAAACAAAAGTAATTTTAAGTATATAACTTACATGCCTAATTATTATATACTCGTAGACACGAATTAGTAATGGTGATTTTAATGTAATAAGTCAACATTTTATCATTTTTATTAATGAATATAATTATTTAACATATTTACACGACAATTAAAGAACATATGTATGCAAAAACTTTACAAATAAAACGTTAAATATTTACTTGAAATGTTTATTTTTATGCTGATATTTGTTTCATGAAATAAGTAAATATAATGTGATATTTGTGTAAGACAATATTGAGCTTAATTTTAAATGACCTTTATATTATCAAAACAACAACTCATTTACTGAAATGGAATATTAAATCTTTAGTCTATTATTGGCGTAGTATGCTGCGGGCCTTTTATACAGGGTGACCAAAAAATAAGTGCATTCCAGCTGCCAGTGAGGTATTTCGAAGCAGAATACATTTTTTTTTAATTCTTTCAAGTTTCTGAAGTCACAGTTCTAGTTACTTAACCGTTTCAGTGCGCATGACACGCCAGGCGTGTCGTGAATGTTTTTAACGAATGGCGTATGACACGATAGGCGTGTCATCATATTCTATGGCGTAAGGCATGCTTGGCGTATCATGAAAAAATTGTTCGCCGCCATAGATAAGTTTTTGAAAGTGGAACACACAACAAATCGGTTAAGAAGTTATAGTGGCACCTAATCGTTTTAAATGCGTACGTACCTTACGTATTTAAAAACAAAGGGACCTTATTCAGTGTCTAAAAAACTTAATTCTTGGCATCCTTGTATAGAATGATAGCAATTTTTGTACGTAGTTATCACGCTGAAAAATAATGTTGCTGTCAGTAACTTTCTATACATTCAAAAGTTTTTTTTTAATTATTATAAATTGCATTTTACCATACAATAAAAACTCCTTCATTTATAAGACGCTTAACGAACATAAACAAAACTTTAAATAGTTTAAGCGCATCTAGAGATGCATCTCGAAGTCAAAAGACAAACTCATTGTCTCCCCAACGGTCGTCGGCAATGCGACTTCTCAATGGCGCTCAGCAAAGATAAACTTTGAGATTCTACTCATACTTATATAAAGTTCGGGCGAACACTTCAACCGAGTAGAATCACCTGAAAACATTGGCCTCGGAAACAACGCGACGTCAAAAAACTTCCTAACAAACACTCACTAGAAAAACTTCCAACATACATAACATAGCCACCAATGGCAAGTTTTACTTTCTCGTAAGTGATTCAGTTGTTTTTTAGTTCCATTTTGGGGTTCCGTATCTAAATGACTATAGGTTCACCATGTATCAAAGTTCGTTTGTTTATCTGTCCGCGTATTATTACAGTGACGTATTTCACATGGATACCTACTCGCATGGGAAAAGTAATGTAAGAAAAGTATTAGAATAGTAGATTTGAACAAAAAATCACAATGTATGGAAATCGTACTCCCCTGTAGATAATAGTAAAATTATATTAGTTAATAGTAAATGGACGTAACTGCTCCGAGCGAAGATGCGTATATTCTGTTTTGTTTAGTGTACCCATTATCCAGCCGATTAAAATCTACGTACCTATACGACAGTCGACTAACTACGGAACCATTATACTAAGAGCGCGCGATGTGTTCCTATAGATTTTTTTAAAATAATTAACATTACAGTCTGTGATTTGATTTCTAAGAATGAACTTTTGACAGTTATATCCTTATTAATATAACTGTAACACTCACCATTTTTTCGATAGCTTTAACGTCATAGATATAAGATAAGGGTCATTTCTATACTGTCAAAAGTGCATTCTTAGAAATCTCAGACTATAGGTAGATACGAGTACTTGTATAATGAATTGGCAAAGAATCCGATCTAACAATGGCATCCATGAGAAAACCATATACGTCATTTTGCATTAAGCATGTGCACGACAAATGGACGAATGACTCAAAATCACGCCAACTGATTACGATAATTATTTTTTAACACGTTCGCCTCCGGTACTGTTTCACTAAGTGTTAATACTATGCCGATCGAAATTATACGATAGAAATCTTATGCCAGTGACACGCATGTGTGGTGTGACCGAAAAGATTGTACTCCTATGCCGGCGACACAGCACTTGTGTCAAAAACTTTCATATTTTCATGCCACAGGCATAGGAGTGAGAACTTGATTAATACTAGTGGCATAAGAATAAGATTACTTTGATCACGTATGTGTGTCACTGGCATAGGATTACAGTTTTTTCGGTCACATATGCGTGTCACCGGCGTCGAACGCGTTAATCGACTTAAAAAAACCGCGATGATGGGATCTTGGAGAATGGTTTTTTTTTGTGATTATTGTTAACAACATTACGAGCAGCAATATTACGTAGGTGACCAGTAGTATATTCGTACTTGAGAGACTTGTAATATCATATCAGCAAGTAGGTATGTACCTCAAATATTTTACTTAAATGAAGTAAAGTAGTAACACTTGGCGTGGTCAATTACTTACGAAAAGGTCGAAGTTTGATAAACCAATATCGTTATTAAATCTTAATAAGTTTGATAAATTCAAATCCAGTTATACAGTATTTTACATGTTTATTTAATATCCTTGTTAAATTAATCAGATATAATCTTCCGCGATCCGTTTCTTTCATTTTCCATTCTTTATCTTCATTTTTCTTCTTTTGTTTTTCAACCAGCACGTTATGACATTCATTCCTATTTTTTTTTTAATTATAAAGACTACTTTACACAATGGTAAATTAATATTCACAGACTGAAAATATATTAAGACTCGTGTACACAATGTTTTTCTACATTAAAACAGAAGTTTGTTATTTTATATTGCGAAATCATCACATTCGGCCATCCGTACGAGTGCAACTCCTGGTGCATACGTGAACATAAGACTCGTACAGACCGCCTAATATTTTCTTAAACATATATTAGGTGTAGACACAAAATAACTTAAAGTAAAATTCTACGCCAAAAAATTCAGACATGAATCAGATTTAATCAAATATCTGGATTTTTTTGTAGACTAACATACAACAACAACTTAATTTTAATAATAAATTATAACAAAATCTATCATCACATTCGGTTGATGATTTTACTTTTCAGTAATCATTTGCTCTAAAGGCAATACCTGTGATATAAGACTGTGATAGTACGCATTTTATACGAGATTACAATGTTTTACAAGTACTTAGCTGTAGTGAATGAAATCTCTTGATCAGATTAGGGCTTCCAATCCGAATATTCTGCTGAATTCAGTATTCGAATAATACGGCATGAGGTATTCGAATATTTGGAAGCACTAGATCAGAAGATAGAATTCAAGACGGTTAACCCTTTACTTGGTAGTGTATATAAAATACATATTTATTTACCAACTTTTTGTAATTTTATTAAATACAGAATTTTTTGCTCTACACAACGGCGAGGAGGCTAGAACGCACGATTTTTGTTTTAAATTCTGCCAATAAAAGGGTAATAAGAACAAAATTCAATATGCTGTTACCCTTTTAAACGCCTTCCATCTAGCATCAAAATGTGATAAACACGCCAATATGTCTACTAATGAACAACGAAAATAAGCCACCAGCAAGACGACTAATTTGACAGCATACTCGATGATTACAACATTTACAACACACGGCTACTTTTGTGGTCTTGGCGTTCAAAGGGTTAAAGAGTTTCAAGGTAATTATGGTTTTAGTACTCTCATAAGTTTTATAAAGACACTACACAATAATATATCTCAAGCTTAATACAAATAATGATGTCATGACCAACTATTTTACATTTTCGGTCACAAAATAGCATTGAATCTCCAGTGAACCACTGTACAATATTTTTGAATCCCGTGAATGAGGCGGAAATTTACAAAATTATCATGGTATCAAGCAACAGTAAAACTAATGGATATTATATTACATTATTCGAATATATAATAATTTACCTACATCAATTAAACAATGTTCGAATAATCGTTTTGAAACAATCCGTATAGGTTGGCTCTTAGATAATGTTTTACTCTGTTGTAAACTACTTAGCGAATGCAAGAATTAACTACAATTTACCACTTTTACATTATAATATTTATATTACTTTTAATTTTTAATTAGTACTTATTATTATGAGGCACGATAGTTATGCACTGTTACAAATATTATTATTTTGTTTGCCCTTTTTTTTTTGTCGAACATAAGTATTATTCAAAATTTATTGCTATCACTATCTGTACCACTGTACTATGATTTAAATAAATAAATTCTTAAACTATACACTTCCTATTATCTGCACTCCCTTAACACACGTTATCAACCTCTCCTTTGTTGTTCTGTTCTATTATGGATTAATTTTCTCATCATCTATCGTGAAGCCGGCAGGCCGCTTGCTCGTTTGCAGTCGGTGGAATGAATTGCTTTGGCTGTGGTTCTTTTTCAGGCCAAAGGATCTACAGCTCTGCTGACGCTGTGCCCGATTCCTCTTTCTTCACTCATGCTGTAGTGTTCCTTCTCGCAGCTCCGCGGCCACGTTTGGCCTTGGTAGGCGACGGTGTGGCCCGGCATGTATCTTTCGTTTTCGGCCTTGTCTCTCTCGCTTAACATTATTCTCGTCGTAGTCCATAATCCCGGAAAATAAACGATAATAATTAATAAGGTGCAATTTAATCATAGGTAATAGCCTAAATCGACATGTCCTCGTAACATCGACAATATTATTCAGTCTCTCATGAAACATCATGGCTCACTCTATTATGAACACTACGTAACCACATTTTTTTAAGGAACGTAGCTCTTTACAGTTTTGGAACATACATAGCTCCAATCAGACACACTTGGCCTGATATACATAGTTAAGGAGCATACATAGCTCCACTCAGACACACTTGGCCTGATATAGCTTAAGAGCATACATAGCTCCGTCCAGACACACTTGGTCTGAAAATCTTATGGAACATACATAGCTCCATTCAGACACACTTGGCCTGATATAGCTTAAGAGCATACATAGCTCTGTACAGACGCACTTGGCCTGAAAAATCTCATGGAACATAAATAGCACCATTTAAATATTACATGAGCCCCTGTGAGCACACAACCCTTGGCTCGTATCATCGCGTTATTTATTTAACAATTGTACACACTTTATAATTAAATGTGCATTAAAATGTATTCATATTTGAATTACTAAAAACATAAGTGGCAATTATTACACTGTCAATTATTATAAAGATAATGATTTAACATGAGGGACGAAAATGAAACATACCATATTACTTAGGTAAGTACTAAATTATATTTCTTTTATGATAGACGAAGATGACGCCTGATCAAATTATTATAATTTTATTATTCGTGAGCTTTCCAATAGTCAAATGAATAATCATGCTTCATTCAGTTATATATTACTCATATATTATTATACCTACTTCAATAGCCATAGGTAACATCATTATTATAATAAACTCTTGTTAGCGTAAAACAACTTAAAGTATATGTTTATTTGAAGTCAATTTATATAATTTAAGTTGAAAAATAGTAAAACAAATAGTCGTTCAAGCTAGAACACAGTTTCAAAGTATTTTATTTGATAGAGCATTCGTGGGTGGGTATTCAAATGTGAAGTAATGAAAATGAATCAATATAATTTTTAGACCACATGGTAACAGGCGAAATTTTGTACCTTTTGTGTATCATAGTTTACATGATTTATAAAGTCTAACTTAAAGAATATTCGAAGGAGTACCTGCATACAAATATAAATTATGACAGATTTTTCCCGCTACTATTGTTTTAGAGTCAACTTAAAACCTTAGGCCAGTGACAGCGAGTGTTAAGTTAGAACATTGTTGACTTATTTTAAAAGAATTTATTGTCAAAATAGAATAACTTGGATTCTACTTTATAATAATTAGACATTTGAGCGCCCATCTGCGATTCAAATTTGCCATGCCACACGTGCTAAGCGATGAAGAATAGATTAGTTAAGAAAGACATAATGTCGACATTATCCACAAATATGCTGATTGTTATTATCGATATATTTTTTTAATATAATTAACACCAAAGGCTGGAGTGGCACAATTTCAGGCGTAATATGTAGGCTGTGACTGGAACCATCTCTGATTTAATTCTGAGTAGTTAAACAAAATTGTAGTAAAATTAATCGAATTCCAATTTTGTTTCTTCTAAAAGATCAATGCTAGTATTACTCACGAATTGCCTTAATAAACGACGTACATCTTTTTGTAATTTTTCAAAACAAAATAATGTGAAACGTTAAATATGTCATTAAAACATTTTTACTTCTTATTGTATAATTAGGTAGTGAAAACCATAAAAATATGTGGCGTTTTGATAGACTGCCCCTTCTAACCTATTTGGTTCAGGAAAGATAAAGTTTATTTTTCAAACTTTAATTTCATAATGACGAATTATTAGACTATATCATCTTTTTCAAATATTATTCTAAGATTACCGGACGAAAAATCCTGCTTAACTTCACAACACAAGTTTTTAATGCCAACTGTGCATCGGTAAGTCAATACATATTTTAAAAATAAAGCGTTATAACCATTGTTATAAATAAAAGGTACCAGGCGCACGATCGTGTGCTAGCAAATATAGGTTCAGAGCCAGCAATGAGACAACACCGGCATTGTCATCGTCGTAATTTTGGTATTGCCCAAGAAATATGTCATGTTGTGCCTTTTTTCAATGCTTCAACAACTCCAAATATAGAAACAAAACTCATGGCATCACTTTTTATTCATGTAAGTATCGTTTTAATTATTAAAACAATAATATTTAGCAATTCAAATACACAAAAATAAATTTGTAAATGAGTGAGCGAAATAGTTAATTGCGGTACTCATAGGAGAAACACGATTATCCGACACTGAAACATTACGTAGTTAAAAAATAGCAATATGTTTTTCCTAACCCTGACATCCTAGTACTTCTGACCCAAGTATTAACTATAAAACCTATAATTAAATAACTACACCAAAAGAACTGTCAACATACAGAGGAGAGTGTGTGTACCTATTTCAGTAGCGAGAGTTTCGTATCAACCGAAAGACCTTGCCTTGCCTTACAGAAAATAGTAATAGGTACGTAGCTTAGGTAAACTAATTCTGACGATTCTGGAAAACTATATCGGCTATTTAGTAAAATGTTCCACTTTGTTGACTAAAAAGAAACATATTCCAATAAAGATTGTGGCCAAACAAATTCAAATAGCAAATACGCAACGGGTTGATATAAATCGAAGCACTATAGACTCATTTCAAATTGAAAAAATTGGGAATCTCCTATTCACACGTGTATTGCACACGCACCAATATTTAACTGTACGCATGGCCTTTTTTTATATTAGACCTTTAACGTGTACCAATGTAAAGTTCCGTAGCACCATTTGTAACTTAAATTATTATGAATCATATTATTCTTATGGATACATACAAGTACAACACGAAAAACAAAACTTAAATGCTCTATCTAAATAACTCAAAACTGTGGATAAATCAAATAATTGTGAGCGACATAATGGTTGAGTATCATGATACTTATAATTCTAAAAATGCTAAGAAATATTTATAGCCAACTTAAAAAGCCTCACCGCTTCACAGACGCAACTAGATTAAATTTAAATGTATTTAACTGTCATAGAATAAGTTATTGTATTCCGAATACAGTATTCGACTGAACATCATATGGCATATTATTATTCATCTCTCTCATTATGGTAGTCACATTAAGAAAATAACTACTTATTATCTAATTGACTTATGACCTGACGAAACACATATACAATTTAACAATGTCTAAGATTATTTTTGTTTACTGACCGTACTTACTATTTCTAATAGTTAAAACTGTTGTTTTCACGAATTATCATTTGTAGACATCTACCGCAAAATATTGTCATCCCGCGTACTCGCCCATGTCAATTGTACTGGTTTTATTTATATTACTCGTTCTGTACGTATACTTTATAGTAGTGTGTCAGTATCCGTACGTGCTAGATCACATTCTCGTTCAACTAAGAACGTCACCTGTCTTCCTCTTTTGATATGTCAAGAGTCATAACATAATATTTTTTTGTATGATGTAGTCTAGCGTTATCCCCCCAAAATAAATATTAAAGTCTTAATTTATAATATATTTCTACGATTTTTGAGAATTAGGTAATAAAATTTGCCAATGGTTGAATTTTGTTCGATTATGTTCCTATGTAACGATGAACGGATTATAATATCATCATCATCATCAGCCTATGTTAGTCCACTGCTGGACGTAGGCCTCTCCTATTAACTATGCGTATACGGCTTTATATATTATTATATTATAATATAACAAGATATTACTCTTATGTTATTATAAATAATTGCAGAGTTGTATATTTTCTCATACAAGAGAAAATAAAAATGGCTAGTCTTACTCGTATTCAGAACGTGCTGAGTCCGCAAGCACGGCTACTAAGAACAGAACAGATCGGTCGTTCGTTATTACAAACAGAAAGTACTTTTTACACTAAACAAATCATATATTTTTATTTAGCCATTAAATGAATAGTGATGTATATATCCATCATGTATTCTCGACTCTATTGACAACATGTCAGAATTCAAATTTAAATAAATCTTTATCAAGGACATGCAATTAGGGATTAATAAAGTAATTATAAAAGTACTGTTGGTACTCTTTAAATTAAGTACATCAGTGAAAATGTACCTTTATACTATATACTATTCATGTGCACAAAAATTCTAGTACAAATGATATAAATTACCTTATTGGCTCGCAGATTATTCCCACTTCCGAGTTTTGATAAATTCAAATCCAGTTATACAGTATTTTACATGTTTATTTAATATCCTTGTTAAATTAATCAGATATAATCTTCCGCGATCCGTTTCTTTCATTTTCCATTCTTTATCTTCATTTTTCTTCTTTTGTTTTTCAACCAGCACGTTATGACATTCATTCCTATTTTTTTTTAATTATAAAGACTACTTTACACAATGGTAAATTAATATTCACAGACTGAAAATATATTAAGACTCGTGTACACAATGTTTTTCTACATTAAAACAGAAGTTTGTTATTTTATATTGCGAAATCATCACATAAGTAGGTACCAGTAAATTTGATAAGGCCTATACAACATTGTGTTGAGTTTGTGGTTGAATCAAAATTACACGCTGTATATCTAACAATAATCTAATATGGTAAACCAATTTATCTTCACCGCCTTCAGTCTATTTATGTCTTTGAGATAATAATGTTACAAATCTATTTTCATTCCTTTTTATGTTACGTAGTAAACTAATGAATGAATCAAATTACATTATGAACCTAGCCTCACATATGCCTAAGCTATATGCGGCTTAACTTTATAAAATGTGATTGTTAATTAGATTATATTTGATAGTGTATACCATAAAAAGTGTAGTGAATACTGCAACTGAAGTATCAATAATAAAGTGTCAATGTAGCTATTATGTTACACATACAATTAACATTTGCAGATATAGTAGTTATGAAAATTATTGCTACCTTACAAAATTGGCCCGATTTATCAATTGAAATGTACATTTTTAATTCTACGCACCCATAATTATTATTACCTACTTGAAGTATTTATAGGCCTTATTCATTTAAATAAGGGTCACACACTAAACTGACATCTATAGGATGTTACGTAAGTTACGTGCAAGGATCTGACAAACGCCCGTCATTTGAAAACATAACCCTGTTCCGTACAGAAGAGACTTCCTTATCTTATTTCAAGTTTTTTTTCTTTTTTGGACCCACGGATCAAGTTAGAGGGTACAATTTTTTTTTTTATTATTTGGAGGTTATCTCCGAAAACAAGCGTTCCTTAAATTTGATACCTTCTTCTCCTGTATAGTTTCCAACAACTGACAGTACGACACCGTAAGTACCCACACATACAAGTTATGTACAAAACCGATTTCGCTATGAAATCGCGGCGTAATAATTTTGTGACTTGGCAAAAGTAAGTTTTGGCACAGTAACCGAGAACATTCTGCATTTACATTAAGAGTTTTAAATAAAGAAATAACAGAAATCTTCCCAGGGATAGGAATAAACAATAAGCAACGCTAAGATGAATATTCCGGTCGTTTAACCGAGCTAATTCAACAGCGATGCAGGCAAGTTGCCGGGATAAAGGTATGGAGTCTGCGGAGAGCCGGATTAAACTTGTTTTTAAGTTTATCGTGGCTTTAATATTGTTCGCAAGGACTTAAACACAACGTATAAAGCTAACTTATAGGAACTAACTTACACATAAACTAAATAATATATGTTAAATTCACTTGTTTACTATATTTTATAGGTGGCTATATATCTCTTCTCTTATACAGTGTGTGTCTTTCATATCGACATTGCTTTTAAGGGGTGAAAGTACAAGCTTAATGAACTGAAATTAGCATATTTAGTTAAAGTATTTAAAAAAAAAAAAATTCATACAATTTAATTCGGCACGCAATGTATCAGTAATAACAATATCTAATAAATCAAACCTAACAATTGACATATGATTTCATTGAAATCTCGCTCTTAGTGGCATCCTGACAATTACAATTAATTACCTACCTATTTACATCCTACATGTCGGTGACACTTTTCGATGACAAGTCCGTCAAAAATCATGACCCTTGTTCATAAGAAAAGGACTTAACAGCCCAGGGTGCCTAGCCAAGTTGCCAATGGCTATCGCTCAGTAGCGTATTTTAGTTTTCCGTCTTTGTCATTCTTTCTTATAAGTGCGACAGAGACGATTAAGCGCTAGGTAATTTTGTGTTTACTAAGAAGGCGGAATCAGATAATCGTTTTGTTTATGTACCGATTGAAAACTTCACATTGATTGAGTTGAAGTGTCAAAATAACATCAAGTTTGTTGATCAACAGACTTTCCTAATAAATTTAATAAAAATGTTTGAACTAGGTAATGTGATTTCTAAGAAGTGATCATGTATATGCAGTGATTTTTGATATCAGTTCAGTGAATAATACGATTCAAAATGTGCTGGCTAAGACAGTAAGACACAGAAAGAATTGTTGATGTAAATTTGTTGTGCTAGTGTAGTCCAAATCTCGCATGTTTTAAATTGTAGTATTTTCTAGTAATGGATAATTCAGTAAATAATTTAACGTCGGCAACAGTTCGCAGTTACATTAATGATTTGATCGAATTAAAATGAAAACGAAACTAGCTTTTCCTCTCAGAAACGTCAAATAAACAGATTTTTATAAAAATTAATTACTCTTAAATAATAAAGGCAATCGATATACTATTTTACTAAAATGGTTAACAACAGTTTAATCTATCGTTACTTAAAAGCAATGTCGCTATGAAAGACACACACTGTATAATTAATGATAAAATATTACCCTTAATTCTCGTAAATATTTTCGCCTGAACTACCTATATTATAGAGCTTCGTGGCCTAGTTGGTATTATAACTGCGATCGGGTTCGACGGGAGCAGTAATTTGTGCATTTTTCACAAATATTTGTTTCCCGGTTGTGATTGTTTTCTATGTATTTAATTTTTATGTATCACTCATCGAAACGTAGATAATTTTTTACGGTAGCTCCAACTTCTTACATAACTTAACAAAACCCGACGACACTCAGTTTGTACCTATTTAGATATACGTAATCAAGGAAATAGATTTGCATGTTAATTTATAATGCAAGATAAATTTAAGTTCATCTTAACTACTCAGCGTAATGAAGTTTCGAAAATGTATTGAGCAGCAATGTCATGTGAGACATGACATAATTAGATAGCTAGTGAAGGACCTAGTACCAGGGGCCTATTTCTCGTAACTATTAGTTTACAAGTATATTAGTTATTAGTTACTAGTGAAATTTTTACAAGTCCTAGTATTTTCTGTTTCTCGAAAATAATTATTAGACTGGTAACTAATATTGGTAAACTAATAAAAAATATTAGTCCAGCTTGGCTGAATAGGGTTTTACCTATGCCTTATTTCACATAAAAAAAAGAAAAGTTTCCGCCATGGTTTATCCTTTGACATTTGCACATTGGCGGTAAAAGGCAAATTGTTTGTTTAGTTAAAATAAAATATTTAAATTTATTAAGAATGGAATGCTAATATTTATTAAATAAAATATTTAAATTTATTAAGATGTTTAAGAATGGATATGAAATTGATGGTTTTGAGGAATATATTGGAAGGCAGAGATATTTAATTTGGAAGCTTTTCGGACACGTTAACCAACATAGATAAACGTAAAAACGACGACTAATTATTATTATATTATGTGGATTATCTGAATCATCCGAATCCGTCCACATTTTATAATTTTCTTTACTTAACTGTGATAAGTGACACGCTAATAGTTTCGACTAATATTTTTTACTAAGCTTCGGCGACTAATAGCTTTATGAGTGTATTTTACAAGTGTAGTTACAAGTCTTTCTATTCGAGAAACCAAAACCAAATTAAGTCTAATAATATTAGCTAATATTTATTAGTTGGTAACTAATAACTAATATTTTATTAGAGTGGCTTCGAGAAACGCAAATTTGTAAACTTGTAAAAAATATTAGCCCGTGGACTAATATTACTAGTCTAATAAGGTACGAGAAATAGGCCCCTGTACACAATGCCCCGATTTCGACCAATCCAAGGGACACGACTATACAATGTAGCGAGATTAGAGATTTCTTTACTCTTCTTACGTGTAACTGCATCCCGTATTGGACTCATTGGCCAATGTTGACAAACAAAGTAGTAAGTAGGTGTAATAATTATTGACTAAATATTAGTAGGTACAATCAGCATCGAAAGCTTAGTAAAATTTGTGTGTATTTAATTTAACATCGAAATAATTAGCTTATATCTACATGATTGGCCGTGAGGTGACGGCAGTAAGAATACATTTGTCACCACCCCAACTCCTCCTGCGGGTGTCGTAAGAGTCGACTAAGGGATTGAAGTGTCACTGACCACTATTTGATAAAAGTTTGATGATGGGCAGCAGCGTCACCATATTAGACACATTACTGCGATCGCCAATCCGCTTGCCCAGCGTGGCGATTATGGGCATTTACCTCCTAATGAATTTACAAAAAAGGCCGCGGCCCCGAGGTTCCGGCGACCCCCGGTGCCCTGGTTATGGTAGCGGCCAGGGTGCTAGCGGGGTCAGGGGTGCTAAGAATCTCCGGCGAAGATCCGGCTACCACCACCGACGACCCCTGGCCCTGGCAACTTATAACACACGTACACTGCGGACCGACGAAAAGTTAGTGGAACTGGAGGAAGGATTGAGCAAGTTGCGTTGGGACATTGTGGGATTGTCAGAAGTCCGAAGAGAGGGCGAGGACACGATAATCCTAAAGTCCGGCAACTTGCTCTATTTCCGGGAGGGCGACAAACAGTCCCAGGGAGGTGTCGGGTTCATCGTCCACAAGTCCCTCGTAAACAACGTGGTGAAGATCGAGAGTGTGTCGGCTAGGGTGGCGTAACTTATACTCAGAGTATCTGGGAGATACTCGCTGAAGGTCATACAGGTGTACGCGCCGACTTCGACACACTCCGACGACGAGGTGGAGGCTATGTATGATGATATCTCAAAAGCCATGCATAGCTCCAAAACCTACTTCACTGTTGTTATGGGGGACTTCAACGCGAAACTGGGCAAGAGAGATGGTGACGAGCTGAGGGTGGGGCAATTTGGGGTTGGACGTCGGAACCACCGGGGCCATCTGCTGGCTGGTTTCTTGGAGAAGGAGGGACTCTACATGATGAACTCCTTCTTTAAGAAACGCGAGCACAGAAAATGGACTTGGATGAGTCCTGACGGTGCAACTAAAAACGAGATCGACTTCATCATGTCGACGAAGAGACATATATTCAACGATGTTTCTGTGATCAGTACGGTTAAAACCGGAAGCGATCACCGCTTGGTAAGAGGCACGTTGAATATATGTCCTAAGCTAGAACGCTCGCGACTGATGAAGTCTACGCTCCGTCCTGCACTCCATCTTCAAAACCCCAAGAGCTTTCAGCTGGAACTCCAAAACCGTTTCGATTGCCTAGGCGATGATGTGGACGTATTCAACGACGGGTTTGTGGAAGCTGTCCATAGCGCTGGGTCTAAGTTTTTTAAGGCCCAACGGACAAATAAGACCAGAAAGCTCTCAGACTCCACTCAGGAACTAATGGAAAAAAGGAGTGAACTGGTTCTACAATCCTCAGTTGATGCGACTTTATACCGGCAGCTCAACAGACAGATCTCTAAGTCCCTCAAACGCGATATGCGCCAATTCCGTACCAAGTGTATAGAAGAAGCCATCGAGCGGAACAAGGGTTCTAAAGTTTTTGCAAGGGATCTGTCTGTTGGGCAAAGCCAGCTCGCCAAATTAAAGACTGAGGATGGTAGAATCGTCACGTCCAAAACTGAGCTGCTGACTGAGATAGAGGGTTTTTATGGACAGCTGTACACGTCAACTAGCAGACCCGAAGTTGATCTAGCGGAAGACCTCAGAGCTAAACGACCCGACACTACACAGAAGACATCCCGGACATCAGCCTGTGCGAGATTAGAATGGCTCTTGAACAGCTCAAAAATAACAAGGCACCTGGGGAGGACGGAATTACAGCTGAGCTTCTGAAGGCGGGTGGTAAACCGGTCCTTACGGCCCTTCAGAAGTTGTTCAATTCCGTCTTACTGGAAGAGAGAACGCCAAAGGCATGGAACAGGGGTGTGGTGGTACTGTTCTTCAAAAAAGGTGACAACGCTTTATTGAAGAACTACCGACCCATATCACTTCTGAGCCATGTCTATAAGCTGTTTTCAAGAGTCATTACGAATCGTCTTGCACGCAGGCTTGATGACTTCCAGCCTCCCGAACAAGCCGGTTTCCGAAGAGGCTTTAGTACCGTAGACCACATCCATACGCTTCGCCAGGTTATACAGAAGACCGAAGAATATAACCTGCCCCTCTGTTTAGCGTTTGTGGGCTACGAGAAAGCCTTCGATTCGATCGAAACATGGGCTGTACTACAGTCTCTCCAACGGTGCCAAGTCGACTACCGCTATATCGAGGTGTTGAAGTGTTTATACGAGAGCGCCACAATGTCAGTCCGACTCCAAGACCAGAGCTCGAAGCCTATTCTGCTGCAGCGGGGAGTTAGGCATGATGATTAGATGTCATCTCCCCTAAGCTGTTTACCGCTGCACTGGAGGATGTCTTTAAGACTCTGGACTGGAGAAGGCTGGGTATCAACATAAACGGCGAGTACCTCACTCACCTTCGATTCGCTGACGATATAGTAGTCTTGGCTGAGACCTTGGAGGACTTAAGTACTATGCTTGTTGACCTCAGTAAAGCCTCCGAGCGAGTTGGTCTTAAAATGAACATGGATAAGACGAAAATCATGTCAAATTCCCATGTAGCACCAACTCCCGTAATAATCGGAGACTTTACACTCGAAGTTGTAGACGAATATATCGTCGGCTGACAACCAAAACTCACTATAAAAACTGTCACTACTCGTAGCAACCTCTTATGTCAGTATTGAATTAGAACTGAGATACGATCTCTATTTCAAGTAGGTATTTGTTACTTAGTGAGTTTCGGTTGTCAACCGACGATATATACCTAGGACAAACTATCCAGTTAGGTAGGTCCAACTTCGAGAAAGAGGTCAATCGTCGAATCCGACTCGGTTGGGCAGCGTTCGGGAAGCTACGACACATATTTTCGTCCAATATTCCGCAGTGTTTGAAGACGAAAGTCTTTGATCAGTGTGTGTTGCCAGTGATGACATACGGTACTGAAACGTGGCCGCTTACGATGGGCCACATAAGAAGGCTCAAAGTCACCCAAAGGGCAATGGAGAGGGCTATGCTAGGAGTCTCTCTGCGTGATCGGATTAAAAATGAGACCATCCGCAGCAGAACCAAAGTAACCGAAATAGCTCTCCGAATCGCTAAACTGAAGTGGCAGTGGGCGGGGCACATTGCGCGTAGAACCGATGGCCGTTGGGGCGGGAAGGTTCTTGAGTGGCGGCCACGTACCGGAAGGCGTAGCGTGGGTAGGCCCCCCACAAGGTGGACTGATGACCTGGTGAAGGTCGCAGGAGTCCGCTGGATGCGGGTGGCACAGGACCGGTCATTGTGGCAATCGTTGGGAGAGGCCTATGTTCAGCAGTGGACGTCTTTCGGCTGATATGATGATGATGATGATGATGATGATCTACATGATTTGGACAATTTTAAGATAGGCTGACATTTATTAAGACTGAGAATTAAAGTCCCAATATTTACAATTCAAATTTGTACTGAAGTGCCATCTATTGAGACTGCCAGCAAAAGCACCTGAGTTGATTAAGAAAATTTGTAATTTTGAGAAATTTTGATATTGTGACCCGTGTTATAAAATAAATACTATTTAACAAAACTAAAACACTCCTCTCCCAAAACACATGAAAATACTTTATGTAGATTTATATTTGAGCAAAATATCGTGATTCAAATAAATATTCTCTGTTTACATCTTACGCACTTGTACCTACTTCTACCTTTATGCATCACCCTATTTTCTTTTTGTTTTTTTCCAAGTTTTTATTATTATTAATGAGGAGTTCTTACCTATGAATAGCACGATTAATATAACAATTACACCGAATGGAAGATATTCAATGAAATTTTGGACCATTGTTGGGATTGTTTGAACTATAGTAAAGTTATGTAGCTTTACAGTACCAGCTTTTCGGCCATCCCACTGATGCAAAGGACGTGATTATACAATGATGTTCCTTCACAACGAAGTAGCTTTTAAGATATGCCAGTATTTATACTTTTTGTAGGTAACCCACATATATAATTTTACTATTTAATTTTATTAAACAGCCATAAACTACACGAAAATACACTGGCGGACTTCACTGCAAGCCTTATTGATTTTGAATGGAGAATTAATAGCAAAAGCTGCTCAACGTCTCGAGCAGTTTAAAAGACTGAAGAGTGAAGCCTTCTACAAAGTAAGTAAATTTCTAGATTTTTATTAACATTCCTTTCATTTCATGAACATTGTTGGCAGGATTAATAAAATGTTCAATAGGTACAGGAAATTACGTAAAACTTATTTCTTTATCAAATCGATTGCGATATTGCAATTTATAATACAACCTAAAATTCAAACCTGCATAATTGCTTTACGACTAACGGGGGTGCAAATGAAAATGTTTTAAATTCATTTTCCACGGTAAAGTGGCTTAGTTTCCGTCAACAGGATTTCCTAAATTGCATCCCACTTACATTTCCGCGTCAAGTCTAGGGAGTGTACAAAAACATGGTCCGTAATTTGCTAAGACGAATAACGTTTGATTTAATCCGGCACGTAGGGCCGGCCGGGTCCGTCGATTTACTTTTATTGCTATTTCGTTTTATTTCGCAGGCTCGATGCTGTCTGATGTGGGCCTGTTTTCGGGATCGTTAACAGCAAATGTGCTAATGTTTTTTACACGGCCGTGGTCTAACAACAAATGCGCTTGATGCTCTCGTATGTGGACGACGTTGTTCGAGCTAATGCGATACAATTAACATTGATGTTACTTATTTATTTTTAATCATTACTCACCTGTTTTACGAGCATGTGTTTATCTTAAATTGTAGTAGCTTTGTTTAGATTACAAAACAAATCAAATCACTTATATGGCTAACATTTTGTATCGGATTCAGCGTAGTTACTCAGCCTGCGAAGATACTGGTTGTACAGTTAAGGAAAGTGATTTATGTACCTTTTCATACTTTTTGATAGTAACTTAACTACTTCGTTTGTACTTGATCATGGATTATGTGAAGATAAAAACACATAATAAATATTAGAGGGAATCAATTTGTACAAGAAATGTGAAAGTTTGTTTTGTAACAAATTTCACAAGTAGGTACCTAATTAGGTATCATTTATTTCAGCATATTCACATTTTCCTTCTTTTATAGCCACTCACATGCTTTGCTTTTTGCGATAGACTCTGTCTATGTAAAATAAGAGTGATGACATGTACCTAATAAAAGCTACATGAAGCAAGTGAGTGGCTAGAAATTCGTAGATTTAATCAGCTGCTAGTTTACTATGCAGTTGCTCATATCTTTTATCTTTAAAACAAGTTTAAAAAAGCCTTGACGACATTTAGTTCTTTAAGTAACTATCATTACGTACCTATACGACTCATTTCATATACGATTTCTACGAAATATCTTGTATGTATTTTTGGTCTCCATATCACAAACTTACGATTAATATAGCAGATAGATCAGTATAAAATTTAGTTCAAATTTTTAAGTATTATAATATAAACATGAAATACCTGAGTTTGTTATGTTTCAATAAAATATGCATCTAATAAAAAGTCAAACTCTTAAAAGAGGCAGCCATTTCATAATTCTTCAAAACATACGAGTGAAGAAACTTTCACAGACCTCGTTAAAACTTTAAAAATAAGTGTACATTTAAATTTCAATATGAGAAAGCATGTTTTACCAACCCACTGATTTTAAAAAATAACATTGCTTCATGTTACATTTTCAATATCGCTGTGTTACAAGACACACCGTGAAATCGACAAAGCGACTGTTTCATTTTGAAGGTGAAAGCAATTTCGTTTCTTTGTGAGATAGTATTGCCTCTTAGTAGGCGGAGTGCCTATGTAAAGTGCTTATGGGTGGTTTTCCGCACCCTGTGATGAACGCAGAATTTAAATCAAGAACGATTTCTTCATGTTTTAAAAGCACTTATATATTATCGTTTTACTGAAGAAAATCCTTATCCGATAAGAAAGTTATAACACCAATAACAGTGAAAAGTAAGGAAAATTAAAAATCTAGTCTGCTCATGGCACTTTCGTAGAAAAATAATAGAGCCCATCTCAGAATATAATATAAACTACAATGTAAAATACTGGCCAAGAGCATGTCGGGCCATGCTAATGTAGGTTTCCGTAGTTATTCCAACACGGCTGAGCCGATTTTATGTTGAAATAATTTTATTTTAAAGTAAGCCCACTATTCAAGATTTGTTTCATATTTTTTGGACCCACTTATCAAAAGTTTACACCCTTTTTTTTATTCTGTAGCGACTTAAAAAAACTTTCTTTTGTGACCCGTATTGTGACACATTCACCTCCCCACACTATAGGATTACAGCAAAAAAAAAAAACATTCCCACTTTACGAGTACGGGAGGTACACGAAAAAAAAAGTATTTTCTATATATTATTCTACCACTTTGTCGACGTTATTAGTTGGCTGTTAGTACTAGAAATTTGCAATTTGGTATACCTATACCAAATTGCAAATTTCTAGTACTAACAGCCAAGGATCTATGCTGTGGACAGACAGACAGGCGGACAGACGGGCAGACCGGCAGAGGGACAGACGGACATGGTGAAACTATAAGGGGTCCTAGTTTACTACGAGACCTTAAAAAATCCAGTGTTACTTAGCAAAGTGTATATATCAGCAAATTTCGCAGTCAATATTGAACATACAGTGTGTAAGTCTAATACGGGCGATCAATTAAACCAGGCATAGGATTCATTAGTGTAATCACGGATTACAAGGTTTTTTTAAGGTTACTCTTAATTATGACCCCACAGAATTTTTTTAAGACTATCGAAGCACCAATGTAGGTACGAACATTTGTTATTGTTGATATGGCAGTTATGTCATCTGCTTTTGAAATTAGCTGTCAACGAGTGTTTAACTCGCGTATGTTGCTCTACATTGCGCGCCGAATTATTTTGTATGAAAAATTTTGTTGCTCTTGTTTTAAGTAAAAGTTATTTGAATGTACTTATTATATCGTAAACTAACACCCGTTAAGAGCTTCGCCCGTATTAGACTTACACCCTGTATAATAAATAAATCTTCGATATTACACTATATACTATATTTTCTTATTCATTTATCTATCTGTAACAAAAACTTTGCCCTTTCGTTTACCTAAAGTCGTTAAGAATTTTCATTACATACTTATCAAAAAGTATTTAAAGTACCACAAAAGTTGGCACCGCATTCGAAACGTTCCGAGCGTAACAGAAACTGGGTGAGTCGTTTCGATTGAATCAGTTTCGCAAATAGGCCTCATCACCGGCGGGCTACACGCTAAAGTGTACTGTGTTACGAGTTTATGCGATAGGAATTTATATTAATTTCCTGTGCCAGTCTGCCGGGGAACCAGTTGGATGCAGTCGCTGTGGCTAGCGCAAACACTGCGGTCGCCCGTCTGTTCTGACCTGTTCCAAACACTGCAATGGACATGCCCGTATAAACTCGCACGCTAATTTTACCACAACCACGGAATTTCTGTTCGGTAACTGACACTTGGGACTTTCAAATTGAAATCGCAAGGTGCGCATAAGTAAATGCAGGGAATGTTGATGCTACTGCCACGGAGAGCCCAATTATGACACGAACAAGTTCGCCGAACAAAAGGGAACTATCGACTGACCGATCTCGAGCTAATAACGGGCGCAAACAAAATTATTGAGCCCGAGTTGTATTAGGACTATCAGTCATAGTTAATTGGATAAAACAAACAGAACGTTAATTGAGGTTAAAGTATAAACGGTAGTAATGAGTGGCGAATTAGAGAAGGGTATCGCAATAACAACTAAATGTATTGCCCGTTTGCTGACTCCATCTAGGTTTAATATGGGTCACTCCATATAATGGAAATGGGCTGACTTGTGTTTATGAGCAAGTTGCTCTTAATTCGCTGCGTCTGATTTCTTATATCATGGGATACCGCTGCGTTATCCAAGCGGCAAACTCCGTTTAATACGAGGGCATAAACTAGCAAACAAGTTTTATCTCCGTAAAGTTGGCGTCGCACCTTCATCCTTCACGTGCTGATCTCCTCCGCAACAATAAAGTAACGCTAACTCCTGCCACACCGGGATTACAGTTTACAAGTATCGAACATGTTTAAATTATTAAACGTTTCCTTTACAGAATCGTATGCTACATTCTATGTACCTGGGTATACAGTTGGCTGTAGAACACAATTAATTTAGGACCTATGCCTTCTACAATAATTTACCTAAATATAATTCAGCACAAAGTATAAGAATGCTATCAGTGATATTGAAGCAATTTAAATTATTTTATCAATATTTTTCTTTGGTATATCATGCAATATTTACTTAAGCATATAAATGTTAATCTTATGGTTACCTATATTGGGTAAATAATAAAAATTAATCTTAAATATACCTACAATAGCAGTAACAGGTTTAAATTCTGATGTGGCTATGAATTAGGCAATTGTTCAATTATTAGGATAGAAAACATAAAGCGTACAAGAGAAAAAGAAGTAAACAACATAAAGTAATTTCTTCAGAATTATGAAGTAGTGCCACGACGAGTAGCATAGCATAGGTACGTAGTTACTTTCAATGCCTTTCACGCCCACACTATTAAGTAAGTACTTTGCACGAGGTTTTTCTTCAAGTTTCTTCGATAGTTGAAAAGCTGTCAGACATCGGTCTAAAAGTCAGTGGGTGGGTAGTATAAAGTTGACAAGGAACTATTGTATAAGTAAGTAATAACAGGGTTGACGGCACTGCCAATATAAAGAAAACAAATATCATATTGACACGGCTTTTTTAAGTGAAAATAAATAAGGGTACACAAAAATTCATCAAGCCGCTTTTTACGTAATATCGGATTTTAATATGGACCATCCTTTATTACTTTGTTATAAATATTTCAACTTCAAGTATATCATCATCATCATCATCATCATATCAGCCGAAAGACGTCCACTGCTGAACATAGGCCTCCCCCAAAGATTGCCACAATGACCGGTCCTGCGCCACCCGCATCCAGCGGACTCCTGCGACCTTCACCAGGTCATCGGTCCACCTTGTGGGGGGCCTACCCACGCTACGCCTTCCGGTACGTGGCCGTCACTCAAGAACCTTCCCGCCCCAACGGCCATCGGTTCTACGCGCAATGTGCCCCGCCCACTGCCACTTCAGTTTAGCGATTCGGAGAGCTATTTCGGTTACTTTGGTTCTGCTGCGGATGGTCTCATTTTTAATCCGATCACGCAGAGAGACTCCTAGCATAGCCCTCTCCATTGCCCTTTGGGTGACTTTGAGCCTTCTTATGAGACCCATTGTAAGCGGCCACGTTTCAGTACAAACAGCAACACAGCTAGGTATACACTTCAGAAATTGGAAATATTGCATGAAAGAGAATCACACTTACAGTCACGTGTCAGTTACATAGGAATGTTGAGCCACTTGGCAAAGGATGCAATTTGGTCGTGTAATATTATGGGTTCGGTATTTTTCGTTAGTAGGCACGATCGCGACATTTCCGATGGTCCCCGATGATATGTTATCGAATCTTTGTTGCGTCAAAATTTCAGTATTTGAAAACTAGTTGACATAATAAAAATTCCTTCGTCTACGAAAATTAAGAATTAGCTATCGGCCATGATTAGACGCTAGATGTCGTTGTTCCTTGTGGAAACTGGATAACGACAGTTCTTCATAGATTTGTCTAAAACCGTTTAGTAATTTAATCACGGTTTCTTCAAATCGGATTTCATGATTTATCTGACGAGGCAAGGTATTTTTAGGCGAGGTATTTTTCCAAATCAAGATATTTTTACAAATAGCCATGTTATCGTGCAATTTTAAATTATTTTTTTCATTGACAGAGAAATGCTATTGCTGTCTTTATTATAATTCATCACATCTCTTAGTTGACGTTAGTTGAATACTTTACGTAAGCCAAATATACAAAATTTGAATTTGCCGCCTTTTCTTACTGCCAAGTTGGTTGGACCAAAATGTGGTTACACTGGAGACATTCATAACAGACTGGTTGAAGAAGGGAGAGTAATACACTCGTGATACCCATTATGCATATCCTTGTAAGGCCCAATGTACATTACAATGTACACTCCAATTCAATGAAATTTAAACCTTTTATAAACTTAATAAAGTCGCATTTACTTTGTTTGGTCGTTTTCTCAAACAAACGAAGTTCACCACTATTCCTTACAAGGCAAGGTTCAAAATAAGATTTAAAGAAAATAGTATGGTGGGTCTTACGAGGATATTTTTTCATTGACAGAGACAAATGCTATTGCTGTCTTTCACATCACATCTCTTAGTTGACGTTAGTTGAATACTTATGTAACCTTTGTGGAAATATGGTAGATAGACGTTTGACAGTCTACCTATAATCCTTTAATCTGTCAGTAGCCATACAAATGTTTAATAGAGACTTGATAGTTTCTGGCTGAAATTCTAACTTTTAAAAAATATCTGACAGTGACAGCCGTTGAAAGGAAAATGAACAAAAATTTCTACATAGCAGCTTAGCAGTCAAATTACCGGCTCTGAAGTTAGGTTGACGTCTCCAGGACTAAAGCGGATGTTATATATTATAACGTAACTATAGTAACGTCAGCTTCCGGAAAATTCGTAATCAATCATTGGTTAAACGTTTTTGTTATTACGTAACCATGGTAATGTCACCTTCTGAAGAAACCGCGAGCGATCATTGGTTAACCGTAGCAATGCTCGCCCCATTGGTCAGCAGAGTTCGGCCGAAGTCGTGATACTAGTCTCGTAAGATTTCGGAACCCGATTTGTATTATTCGACCAAGTTGCGAACAGTGCGAACGATCAACATTCCCGTGTATTATTTAATTTGAAGTTGACATAATATAACTATATTTATCTCTTTCATTTTCTCTCTGCTCTGTCTTTAATGGTCCGTTAGGAGTGTTGCTGTTTGTACCGTATGTCATCACTGGCAACACACACTGATTAAAGACTTTCGTCTTCAAACACTGCGGAATATTGGACGAAAATATGTGTCGTAGCTTCCCGAACGCTGCCCAACCGAGTCGGATTCGACGATTGACCTCTTTCTCGAAGTTGGACCTACCTAACTGAATAGTTTGCCCTAGGTATATGTATTCGTCTACAACTTCGAGTGTAAAGTCTCCGATTATTACGGGAGTTGGTGCTACATGGGAATTCGACATGATTTTCGTCTTATCCATGTTCATCCTAAGACCAACTCGCTCGGAGGCTTTACTGAGGTCAACGAGCATAGTACTTAAGTCCTCCAAGGTCTCAGCCAAGACTACTATATCGTCAGCGAATCGAAGGTGAGTGAGGTACTCGCCGTTTATGTTGATACCCAGCCTTCTCCAGTCCAGAGTCTTAAAGACATCCTCCAGTGCAGCGGTAAACAGCTTAGGGGAGATGACATCTCCTTGCCTAACTCCCCGCTGCAGCAGAATAGGCTTCGAGCTCTGGTCTTGGAGTCGGACTGACATTGTGGCGCTCTCGTACAAACACTTCAACACCTCGATATAGCGGTAGTCGACTTGGCACCGTTGGAGAGACTGTAGTACTTCAAGTATATAGCTTTAAAAAATATTACATGTTTGACAACTTTCAAACCACGATAGGTAATTCTTAAAGTTGCAGAAGCCATTAACTAAAACAAATTAATACTTGTAGGTATCGGTAACCGAATACAGTTATTACTTATACGAGTAGGTACTTAAATAGTCTAAAATATCTACCTACACTAATTAGTAAATCACTTCTAGAAGTCAGTAATTTTGTTTAAAATCACAAGATTATAAGAAATTACAAACAAATGTGATGGTTTCGTTTCAAATTTATAGCTCACAGGCAGGCCGGCTAAGTGGCGCACATATAAGTAATCCTATAATTAGCTCAGTTGAGAGGCGTCGTTTTCATTGGTCGTAAAGCTCGATGGCTCCACAACACCGGACCGTCCTATTGCTCTATAAACCGTTGGCTAATACGGATTACTACACGTTCATATTATATTAACTTACGTTTTCAGATAGGCTATTATTATTAATTATTGCAGTTTTTAGGGTTCCGTAGCCAAAATGGCAAAACGGAACCCTTATAGATTCGTCATGTCCGTCTGTCCGTCTGTCCGTCTGTCTGTCTGTCACAGCTGATTTACTCGGAAACTATGAATGCTACAGTAACGAAATTTGGTAAGGATATGTGTTGTATGTACCGCTACAGGATTATGATACTAAATTGTAAAAAAACCATTGGGGTGGGGGCCTTCCATACATATAACTGAGGGATAGAAAAAAAAAATAGTTGTATATAAGCGTGTGGGGTATTATTAGAAAGGTCTTTGAAAATGATATGAAGGTTTATAAATCTTATCTTTATTCAAGCAAATCGTTTTCGAGATACCAGCTCTCAAAGTCTGAAAAATGTGTCCCCCCCCTCTATTTTTTAAACTACGCGATATAAAATTCTAAAAAATATATATGTTAAGCACATTAATAAACTCTATCAACGATTTTTGGTTTGATTAAATTATCTCCTATAGTTTTTGAGCTAGGTTGATTTAACTGTATTTTTTAAATAATAAATTGATAATGGTACGGAACCCTTCGCGCGCGAGTCCGACTCGCACTTGGCCGGTTTTTTTCTTGACGGTATAAAAGCATATGGAACTTTGTAACAGAACGAATATATCAGTCCCTTTTTTGCAAAATCAGAATTTAGTTATAAAATGTAAAACTTAAAGATCGCGCGATCGTAATGATTCCCTGTCATAACAACTGTTGTTTATAACTAAGAGAGAATGTTCTCTCCATGTGCCGTTCATATACTGCTATAAATGGTCCATCTCCAGCACAAAAAACGTAGACTTACATATCTACCACTCATTAATGTTGTTTCAATAGATTTGTAACCCAAAGAAATTCATGATTTAAGAATACATATTGATTATAAATATTAGATGTCACATACCAAAGAAAAACGACCAAGATCACCTAATGTCCGAGGTGGCGACATTAGGTGATCTTGGTCGTTTTTCTTTGGTATATGACATCTAATATTTATAATTTATATAGTATTAAGTAGTGTGACTACTGTGGAAAAACAAAAAGTGCAAATCAAAATATTTAGTTAATAAATAATTTGATTTGTGTTCTCGCAATACGTTCAATACATATTGACTTGACAAATTGTAATTAAAATTCACTGAAAGGTTAATATCAATAGAAGTCATGTAAAGTTAAAAGACAATTAATCAAAATTAGTGTCATAAGCACTGTCCCCAGATAATAAATTAATTAGGTCAAAACACAGCGAGGCCGCAGCGACGGGCGTCTTGTACCCTGTAACGCAATATTACCATCTAATGAAACTTCCTGCGGGAGGATACCCACCTGGGCCTCTATTCAAAAGCGTTAATTGACATGACTGTGATATTGCCTGCGATATTCTGCTAACCCCTCCTAGGACCTTTGCGCAGTTAGGTACACTATTCACGGATTTACATAGCCACGGATATACCTATGAAATATGAATAAACTGATACAGATACCTACATCAATTCGTTTGTCACAGTTTTTTGTTTTCTTTTGCGTTGCCTTGCTCAGGGTCGATTACAAAAATAAACGTGCATACATAGTTAAAGGCAAATAAAACAAAATGTTATGTTATATAAACAAAAATTAACGTCATATTTTTTGATAAAGGGGACAAATTAAAATTTTATATAAGCGAACAACAATATAAACCCATATCTTTTACATTCGCCCCCTTTTAATACTGGCCTAAGGTTGTTGGATAGAGTTATACCACGTAGTTTGTATGGCTAACTTTCGTAACACAATTGAAGCGATCGTGATTTTTATTTTGATTAAGGCCTTAACTATATTTTTTTTGCAATTGACCCTTCGATCCAGTACCTAACATTTTTGCTTTAGCTGTGCAGTCTTGTATTGAAAGCCGAGTTGCAAAAGTCACAGCTTCTATACTTTTTGTTATTCAACAGAATTATGGTAGCAGGCAACTAAATTCAGGCAATATAAAAAATACTATTCCTTTTTTTTCACTAATATATTTCATACATATGCGAAAATTTCCTTTCGAAATCGATATCTGGGTAAGGCCGCGGATTTTGACGAATTCGGAGCTTAAAATTAGTCTTGCTCATTAAAAAAAACTGGTAACATCTAGAGAACTCTGATCAATTTTAAAATATTCCCCTATGCACAATTACATGTAAACAAATGAAATAGCTAATTTAGCACTTTATTTAAAATTAATACATAAATATTTCTGCCAAAAACGTAACGAAAGTCGAGTAATTTTTTCGACTACGAGTACTTAAAACCTTTTTTTTTCATAATTTTAGACTTGTCAGCATTAAATGTTTGTTTTTAAACCAAATTATAATGATAAAAGATTGCTTCGTTCATTAAGGACTTATGATATGTGAATAATTTTACTGTTTTCTTTCCCTTTACTTTTTGGGTCACCAATTCCAAACTTACGTTACGAAACTTTCGTAACGCTTTTTTAAGGTCATATTTAAGCCAATGTTGGTAGAAATTTGTTTATCGACACTAGGAACTCTTATTCTAGTAGGGCAACACCCATAGGCACACTCACTTCCATTAATTCGTTGACAAATGGTTGTCACAGTGCACGCGGCGAAAGTTTTAGCAAAAAAACGTCTAAAGTGGTAGTGTGATTTACACGGTAAGTAGTGATTATGAAACGGCTGTTTTTTCATACGAAAGGGATTAGTTTTAAACGTCAGTAGCATATATTATTATGTTCAGATTGCAATTTTTTACCAATATAATCAACCTTTTTTTAAATATACGTTACACTCACGATACGAATACGTTACATTTTTACAAAACGTAACGTATTTTTTATGTTACGTAACGAAAATATGTGGTAAAGGGAAGTGCACACAGAAATTTACTAATTTAAATTAGTTTTATTAGATTTTGAATGACAGCATACTGTAACAAGTGTTTGCGAAACAAATCAAATTATTTTGTTATTTAGGTATTTTGATTTGCGTTTTTTTATGTAATCAGCTTTTTCCAGTGGGTAATTTTAACCCCCTAGGGCTAATGTACTGTATAATTATTACCGCGTTTATTAGTGTTAATTAATAACAGTTCAATTTCCATTTAAGCATTTATAGTGATTTATTTTAGTTTATTTAGTTCCAAAGATTATGGCATTAAAACATTTATAAATACTGTTGATTTAAGTAATTACTATGAGAATTTACATTATATGGGTTGATTATTATATTTGATAAAAAGAAGTATTTAGCGATAAAAAATATTTTTTTTTACGATTTTTATTTAATCAAAGTTCATACCAGTATGAGCTGAGCTTTATAGTAACTTTCGTTGCATTTTATGGTAACGTAACGTATTTTTCTTTATGTTATTTTTGTGTCACATTCGTCAAAATCCGCGGCCTTACCCATCTCGTCTATGCAAAATCCATTTCAATACCCTTTACTTGATTATGGAGTTAAGTTTTAAAAAAATATTACAAAAGATTTCGTATTTTGTACAGAATTTATGAATGTAATAAATAATAATCTAGAACCAAAGAGTAACTATCCAAAGATGTCAACATCAAAATGTCCACGGCAAGAATTAACTATCATCGAAGCAATATATCAGTTTCAGTTTCCACACATGCTGTAGCCGGCCAGTGTGGACTGCTTGATAAGCTCGATCCAGACCGGCGAGATGAATTGCCAGACCCTATCTAGCTGTACTAGCGTAAGCAGACCCGCCTAGCACCCTTCTATATTGACAATGTTTCATAATCAAAAAAATATGTGAGTTCTAATTACTCTAACTTCTAACTAAACACATGGCGGTAATAATGATATGTGCAGTCAAGAGCATAAACACTAGAGGTCTAAACCCACTAGACCGAACCATACCATGACCGTAGTATGAACGTATCAGACAAAAAAATATTCTTTGTATAGAAAAGTATGAGACTATGCCTACTAGGACGTTCCGGTGCCGGCCAACACCGTCTCATACTTTTCAATACAAAGAATATTTTTTTGTCTTATACGTTCATGCTACGGTCATGGTATGGTATACTGTCTAGTGAGTTTAGACCTTAAGACGCATAATTTGACGCTTTGTATCTTAATTTAAGGTAAGAAGGCGTACCTATACTATTGTACAATCAATTGGTGTAGGTGTAGGTGGTCGGATATCCTCCCATTGGGATGTTCTAAACTCCAACGCATTACATGGTTTCACCGGCAATAATTTTATCTTGTAGCGTAGACCACAATTTTATTAAATAGACTGTCGTTCAATTCTAAATTTGAAGAAGACAGCCAAGAAACCTCTGATCGGGGGCACTTGGCAACGGACCTTATACTAATTTGTCACCCGATAGCAATTACATTATCTCACTAACGTCACCGCCATCCCGTCACTTTGTAAGGTAGCGTTAACGCCTACATTGCTCGTCAACCATATTGGTTTTACTTCAACGAACATGATTGCAAGGGAGTAATTGTAAATGGAGTCTCTGTCATGTACACTGTGATCAAAACAACGTCAAAAATATCAAAACTGAAATTTCTATTTATGCAACTCTTGACTCTGAGGGATCATGACATTCATTACTTCATGAGTTTCATGACACAAATTTAGAAATAAAGTACTGAGCCACAACTTGTAGGTAAGTGTTATTTTTAAATTATATTAATGACAGATATACAGTGTGTGTCTATGATACTGGCTTTTATCGAAACCGAGGAATGTGATGCAGATTTCTAGCCAAACCGTAGACATTATTCGATTCAAAATGCTAATTTTAAAATATTTAACTTTCTAAGAAAAGTTAATTGAGAAGCAATGTACTTCAAAATGAATCGTTAATTTGCACTTGACAATGACAGATCGCAGCCACTCACAACGTTTGACAACTAAGCAGTACACGCGTTACATTGATCGTTCAGAGGAAATAAAATTAATTGTACGGTCAATTTAATTATTTGTCAAATGATAATACCTACTTGTAAACGATTGCTAGTAATGCGTATTATTACCCATTTTCGTAAAAGCCCGGGTCATGGACACACACTGTATGTATATTACCTACCTATCTTACATGATGAGTAAGAGTTTATATGTATAATCATTCTTTTTTTTTTTTTTCTTTTTTTTTTAAATAAATAAATAAATAAATATCTTGGGACATCTTACACAAATCGACCTAGTCCCACGGTAAGCTCAATGAAGGCTTGTGATGTGGGTACCAGGCGACGATATATATAATAGATAGATACATATAGATACTTAAATACATAGACAGCCATGACCAAGGAACAAATATTTGTGATAAATAAATACACAAATAATGCCCTCGCCGGGATTCGAACCCGGAACCTCCAGCTTCGTAGGCAGGGTCACTACCAACTAGGCTACGGAGGCTGACAAATCAATCATTAACCAAGGTTTCTTTAGAAATCTTTATTCTGTGCGTTTTTTTTAATTTAACACTTTGAGCGCGAGGAACTCCCGAGGGGAGTTATCTGTGGGAGGTCCATTTTCGCTACAAAGCGAAAAAATCACGGGATCGACTACGAGCGTAGCGCGTAGCACTCGTCCGCAATGAAAGTGTTAATGAACGTCTTTATTGATTTTATGATAATATGCAGGTACATGATTAAAGATATGTAGAAATGTCCATACATTGGCAAGGCAACTGTTTATGAAAGTGAAATAATTACAAATAAATACTTAGATATCTAAAACAGGACATAATATGTACTTAACTAATCAGTATTAATGAGACTTATAATGAGCTCAAAACGTACTTCCTAACACAAACAAATGATTGTCAAAATACCAGTTACGCACAAAAAATACATGCTATCGTAATATAAGGTCCCAAACTGATTTCTCAATCACTAAAAATATTAAATGTGATTACGAGCAATCCCACAAGCCCTCAACATCCGGTCAACTTATTGCTGATGATGTCATCTGCCCCGGGGGGCTCACAACCGGCGGTGCAGTCAGACACGGTGACGAACGTTGCACATAAATTAACAAGCATCAACACGCCAAATTCAAAATTAATATCAACTTCTCTGACTAAGGCTCACGCGCAAACTACATGCCTGTGTATTTCATATGTGGTATTATTTATCCATTTATCCAATATTCTACCGTCCACAAACTAAAAGGCCGTTAAAGGTTCTTACGACGTTTTGGAGTTAATATAACAGCGCGATACAGCGCAAAATTCTCTATCGACCTATCCAGGTTTCAAGGATATATCTTTATAAACAGCTGAGATACATCACAGCCGTTAGCAGCTAAATACACAGTTTTAAGACTTTTACTTTGCGTTTTTCGCTCATAACTCAAAACAGTACTCCCGCATTTAGCGGCTTTTTAGTTTGTGGACGGCAGTATTATGGGATAATATAATTGTTAAGGCCATATTCTTTGACCTCTCAACGCTAGTTTTAAGAGTCATCCAGCCTCCGCTAATACCCGTGACGTCGCCGTCAATGATGACGTGATACTGTAATACTCATAGTGAAAATATTTACAGTACTACAACTATGTGACTAGTGTGAATCGAAACGACATAGTGTAAAATAATAATAATATAAGTGATTATTTTATAATCTGGCAAGCTCTAGCAAGCCATGTGTAAAGTAGACGGTAAATTTAGAAAATACACGGATGCGAGACTATCCCATTAATATTTAATACGAAACTCGTTATAGATCCGCGGTCCTATAATGCGTATCAGGCGTACAATTTCATAAAAAATTATGCAAACATGCTGATTTTCAAAATTTTTGATATTAGGACTGTCCACAAAAAAAGTATATAATTATACATGATGATCAGGGGTCGAACTAATCATGCAGATGACGCAAAAATAACGTACCTACCTAATTTTGCATTATAGGATAATGCTTTTATTTAAGCTTCCGTGCTGCATATTTCACAAGGTAATATAATAATCGCGAGTAAATCCATTACATTTATACAGGATGAAAGATGTATTGATTGTATTTTGTAGTTACACCCAGGGTATACTTGCTGCTATCATAAAATTTGTGAGGCCTATATTAAAGGGTGTATCATTTATTATAAATACGACTTTACTTGGCCATAATTTTTTATATTACATGTTTATATAAAAACATACATGTGTCTAATTACTGCTTTAACCCTTAATTCGATACCGGGTAAAATACTAGACATCCAAAACACAAAAATCTACACTAGAAACCAAAACGCTGAAGCGGAAACTAAGCAGTGTAAGTGTATTGCATAATGATTATTATTCTGAAAAAAAAATGTGTCAAGCCAACAGAAACGCTAGTTTGTCATAAATCGCCGTCAAGATACCCAATTGGGAAGGACACGTCGCCCGGCCTAACGTTAACAATTTTTTTTTCGTAATTTTTTATGATAAGGTATTGTTTAATTTGCACATCTATTTAACTAAATACTTGAAGTACATATTTCTGTTTACTTGAAACTTCTAACACAGTTCATCAATGAGTTTATTACTTGCAAAGTAGAATGTCTAGTATTTTTCCCGTTGGCAACTACGCCATGTTTTATGTTGTTGTTGCTATGTCCATTATTTTTCCCGTTGCCAATGATACGGTGTTTTAACTACGTCCAGTATTTTTCTCGTTGCCAATGTTGCCGTACTTCATCAACGTATAATTTCGAGTAAAACCACTCAAATGAAATGAAAATGGGACACTTTTTTATGTAAAAACTAGTACTAAGTGACCTGCAATAACATCTATATCATAATATTGCTATATGGCCATTTTTTTACATACTACTCATAACGACGTAGGTACTAATAACGAAATAGATCTTCGCAATCTATGAGCTCCTGCTGCCCATTATGTCAAAGAATTATTAATATATTTATATATTATTTTTATGTAATGTATTTCTAATAAAGCTGTGTGATTTCAAGTCTAAAAAAAGATTCCTAGATGCCGAAAACTCAGACGAGGAAGATGCTGCACAGCAGTACAGAAAACAGCGTATTTTCACTGAGTTGATTTTTCATTGGAGCGACTTAATTTACTCGGAGAAGAGTCCAACAAACATGTAAACAAAAGTCAATCTGAAAAAAGTTTTGCTTCCAGTATGATAAGGACATCATTAGGACATCGCTGTTGATGATGAGCCAAGTAAACTAAGCCGCTCTAAATGCATTGATTTTACTAAATTGTGAACCTTAATCGTAGAACCTGTGAACTACAAATGGAAAAAAGATACACTGAAATCAAAGGCTGACATAGAACCAGGTGAATTTATATTTAACATTTATAAAAACTTATATTATTCTATGTCAGCCTTGGATTTCAGTGTCCCTTTTTTTTCATTTGTAGTCCACAGGTTCTAAGATATTACTACTTACTTATTGAAATTATAAGTTTTTTAATAAGGATTTTGACATAAAATATCTTGTTTCACATAATATATGTAAAAAAAAATAAAAAATATAATAAACTAAATTAACCGTACAATTGGCAATGGCAAAAATACTGGACGTTCAAGCCCAATACCTATTCACTGCATAGTTGGCAACGTGCAACATACTTGACATATGATTTCTAAAAAACTATCCATAAGCGATTTTTTTTATTAATTTTCCGACGATAGAAACTCGACGTAAACCATCTGGATTAGACACAACTAACCCAATCCAAAATCCTGATCTCCTGAGTAATAAAAAAATATTTCGGACAAGTATTTATTACAAGAAAATTTACGTTTTGCGAAAAAGACGACATCACAAACAAAAAAAATCGTACTTTGAAAGACACGCTTTCATGTGCTTCGTAATGTCAAACATTTAGATATTGCCATAGCTCTTAAATTGCCCAAAAAAATGACCTGAATTTATGAAAGGATACTTTAAAGAGAATATGGTATGTAGCTTACGTGTATTTTGACTTTGACATCTAATATAACTGTCATGGAGCATTTATATCTACCTGTTATAACTATGGATCAAGCCCATGGTGTTTCATTAAGGATTTTATGTATGGCTGATTCTTATAGCTGCTTCGCTGTTCTCGCACGCATAAGAAAGTGAAGGGCATCTAAAACGTTGTGTAAAAATCCGATTTTATGTAAAACATAAAATCCACCACATTTTATTTGTGTATGCCTGATTCATGAAGACTCCGTTTAGATAATATACTCGGGTAGCATCTTGACCTATTGCTTCTTAAAATAGTACCATGGAGTCGCTGAAATAGCATTACATTCAGCTGTATAGGTTTGTCCGAAATACGTTTGATAGGCAATATTTTAAGCACGATAAAGCCCCTAAAAGAAACAATTTGGAAAGTAGCCATACATTACATACACACCATACACTCAGAACATAGAAACGCAAAATAATACATATTTCAAAAGTTAGACCAGGCTCGCGTTTTATAAAGTTACAATTTCACTGTTTGCCTCTCTTTCTAGCCAATATGTGCGTGCGTTAGAGAGGCAAACAGCGAAATTGTACATTGTAACTTTATAAAACGTGACCCAGGTTAAACTTGTATTTATAATAAACGATACAGTCTTTAATACTATTTGCGTTTTCTTTGGCTCTATATTTCTGATATATTGTGTTATCTCCAAAATGCATTTGAATGTTGGTTCTATGTTTAGTATGTTTTGATCACAGCACGTAACATGTTTTTGTCACGTATCTCCAAAAAGGGTAAATTATAACAATATTCTTGTAAATTCGACATTCAATTGTGTATTTTAAAACATTAGTAAAAGAACGGCATTATGTACTCAACTTACTTATTTCAAATGACACTTTCGTTTTAGTAAAAATAGTAATAGTAAAAATATTTTTTGAAAACATTCTATAGGTGATTTAACGTCATCCACATTATTAGTACGGTCACTGTACATGGTTAAGTTTATCTGTGTTATTATACAGGGTTACTTTTTCACCGTTACAATAAATATGTACCATATCATTGGTATAGATAATAGATCACATATATAAAATTTTCAATTTTTTTTAATTTTTATTAATTTACCCTTCATGCAAATGTAACATAGTGGGCGCCATTCCCTATAGCAACTTTAGTCATTCGTATATTTTTCCATTTCCAATTCAATTTTTTTATGAAAAGCTTATTTCTCAGTACAGATTGCGCATTTTTACGCGCTTGTGCGAGAAGTGGTTCATTTTACGTCAGGTCGAAATCTTCGGAGGGCCATATGTACTGAAAAACGTCGTACGATACACGTGCGGAAACGAAATTCGTAACTCGTGTCGATTTAAAGCACTCCCTTCGGTCGTGCTTTAATTTATCTCCTTTAGTACTTAATTTTTTTCGCACTTGAATCGAAATGTACTAATTCTCGGTATGTTTCGTAACAATTCGCATTATTTTCCACCATTTTTTAGGGTTCCGTAGCCAAAATAGCAAAAACGGAACCCTTATAGATTCGTCATGTCCGTCTGTCCGTCTGTCCGTCTGTCACAGCCGATTTACTCGGAAACTATAAATGCTACAGTAACGAAATTTGGTAAGGATATGTGTTATATGAACCGCTACAGGATTATGATACCAAATTGTAAAAAAAACCATTGGGGTGGGGGCCCTCCATACATGTAACTGAGGGATAGAATTTTTTTTTGTTGTTGTATATAAGCGTGTGGGGTATTAATAGAAAGGTCTTTGAAAATGATATGAAGGTTTATAAATCTCATGTTTATTTAAGCAAATCGTTTTCGAGATATCAGCTCTCAAGGTCTGAAAAATGTGTCCCCCCCTCTATTTTTTAAAAAACGCGATATAAAATTCTAAAAAATATATATGTTATGCACATTAATAAAATCTATCAACGATTTTTGGTTTGATTAAATTATCTTCTATAGTTTTTGAGGTAGGTTGATTTAACTGTATTTTTTTATAATAAATCGATAATGGTACGGAACCCTTCGCGCGCGAGTCCGACTAGCACTTGGCCGGTTTTTTAATTGATAGTATATTATTAGTAGTATTTTATTGATACTCATGTCTGCCTGCGACCACGTGTGTAACGTCAGGATATAATTAAACGTTACTTTACGCGATTAGGACCCGTTTGTATTTAAAATATGAGTGATAGTCGTGAAAGTTTAAATCAATATAGTGCGACTGCTTGCAAAACATTTCATAAAATAATTCGAATTCCAAATTAAATTGTGTTTTTAAAATTTTATTGGATGATAACGAACTATTATGGATATGAAATCCTATTTTTAATAGATACGAGTAGGTAGGTAGGGGAGAGTGGGTAGGATTCGTACAGCAGGAGCATTCGTACAGTGGTCATATCTCTGCTATCCGACACGCGAACATGTTCATATTTTTATTATTTATGTGTAACGGGCCACTAATATGCATAACTCACCACCGAGAAGGGAAGGAAATATGGCAGCTAGTTTCTTCAAAAAAAATTAAAACGTGTTTTTGACACCTCAAAGTAATTGTAAGAGTCAATTTCAAATGCATTTATTTCAGAAAGCCTTGCTCAGTTACAAACGTAATTAAATACACTTCGTAAGCTAATCTTGAACTACGTATGGAATGGTTTATTTTATGATTAGTATACTAGGGGTAGCATAGTTGGGGTGGGGTACTTTCGTACAGCTAAGAATGTATGAGAATCCTACTGTACGAATGTACCCCAATATTTTTGTTTAGTGAGAATATTGCTATTTCCAAATGAAGTCGTCGATATATGTAAAACATATTAGTAAATAAATACAGACAGTTGAGAAGAAAACTAATACTGTGGTAAAAAATACTATGTACGAAGGTACCCCACGCATGGGGCGCTTTCGTACAATTTTCATTTTTTGGGAAAAACTGTCTGACGTTCTTACCTTACTTTGTATTAGCTCTACCAAATTGTTGTTTGTTATTAGCTCTAAGCTGAACTTTTATGAAAGCTTGATAGTATAGCCACCAAGCAGCATTAATTTAATTTAAAAATTGGTAGTACTTTTTTTTCTACGAGGCATAGAGTAAAAAGTGTACGGATCCTCCCCACTTTCCCCTACCATTCTTAACACTTTGACTGTCCGTGCATTACATATAATGCACAATAAAACTGCCTCAATAAGTTCATGTGACGTCAGAAATGATCAGCTCGGAACATGCGTGCATTATATGTAATGCACGGACGCTACAAGCGGACTTGTCAGAGAAAGCGAGGGACATTTAAAATGTTAATTATTTCACTATTTTCGTCATGTCAAAATGTGTCATGGTCTTGTCACCAGTAGTCATCCTACTGTTTTTATCTATACTGTGTAATATGTTTATTATTGTTTTGGTTTAATATATTGAATAACATAATTCTATTAATTTAGTCACTCACCACTTATGTTTATTCAGTCTCCGAAGCCCTAGTGATGACAACATTTTTTTATGTGTTATCACACCAATCTTAAAGATAGTTTGGTTGACGACAGCGGTGCGCAAAATTGACGTACGTCCTCCCTCCAACAGGTCCCGATTGGGACTGAAAGATGACAGCAGGAGCGATCCGGGAGAATAATTTCACATATTTTGTAAGATGAAATATAATTCTTACAATATTAATGATTTCTTCTTGTTAATCGTTGACACAGACTTTGACGTTTCTTCTGATATATTTTTTTCTTGGTAAAGTTATGTAGTTTCTTAGCAAAATGAGTTTTCATGCAGAGATTAGACCTATGTTTGGGATTGTTTTTTATAGGGCGAAGTTTGTTTAAATACTTAATACTAATCAATGCGCGATAGATCAAGTTCTCAAATGTAACATATATAAGTTTTACTTCATAAGGAAGTAGTATTATTGAGAAAACTGAAAAAAACAAACGGGAATTCTACGCTTACCTAGGTAAATAGTTATGTTTATGTGTAATGATCAAGGAGCGGAGTCCTTCATAGCAAAAACTAAACTGTCAGAGGGATTGACCGAGGTGTTTTATCGACTATCGATGAATAATTGACAATGGATGGTTCCAATCCAATCAGCTAGGTTTTTAGGCATAAGTGTTATACAGTAGCGGCAGATTATTAGGGATACAATTATTTTGTTCTATGCCATTGTAATTCAAATTATCTAAGATAAGGGACAATGTATGAAAAGTTACTCAAAAATAGAATACATATTTTTTAAGTATGATTTAGACTTAGTTAAACAATTATTATACAACGTGTAGTACATAATTGGTGGACAGTCTTTTAAAAAAAATCCAACATTTATAATTATGTCCCTAATTAACTATCTGGTCGCCACTGCACTTGTATATATCTAAAAGCCCAATTACATTATTTTAAAGATATTTCATTGAGTTTAATTTTGTTTACCGATAGTCGATAAAACACTTCGTTCAATCCCTCTGACAGTTTGATTTTTGCTATGAGGGATTCCGCTCCTTGGTTATGATGATGATTTTTTTTAACTCCAACTCACCGATTGACACTAGGTACTAATATCAAAGATTGACATGATGGCATGTCAATTACAATATTTCGTTTACTTCCCATAGTGGATAGCTACATCAAAAGGCATTTTACACTGTTTAGTAACAATGAGAAAACTTTTGTTTTTAATTGGTATGGACTTTGAAACTAGGCGAAACCCAGAAAAGAATAGGTATTAGGACATTTTAGACTTTGAAAATGATCCAAAATACACTATTAAAATTATACGGAATACAATATCCAGCAAATATCGCCACAGCTTCATAAATAACACAAAACTTCAGGAACTGGTGGCGACACGAGCACGCTCGATGAAAAATTCAATTGCTGATAAAAGGTGCGATCAATTCTTTAAGCAAATTCCCTATGAATACACGCCATAATGTGACAATATAATAATAGATTCTCTAATTATATTATATTTCTTATTTCATATTACCAAAAAAATGTTGTATGGAAGAGATCGCTTATTAGCGATAACCGCCGATAGACGACCGCCTGTTGTCTACTACCGTTTTAGTTTTTTTTGTCTGTATTTTATGTTTATTTATTTTCTGGTAAACAATATAGAGTATGACCCTCGCTCCGGATCGTACCTGGTACAACAGATTTCATTGGCCATACAGCGCGGCAACGCTGCTAGTGTAATGGGCACGTTTGGGCCGGGTACGTTTCGGGGTGTTCGTGGTACAAGTAACTAGCTATTAAGATTGACAAAGCCTGTTGCGGATTTCATCTTTGTACCTAATTGTATGTGACGATGCCTATTGTTGATATTCTGTTGTAGCCATATCTGACGAAGCCTGTGTTGCGGATGTTGATTGTGTATTAAAAGCCTTTTAAAACCAAAAAAAAAAAATATATATATAGAGTATTTATTATTAATATTATTATTTATTAAAATGTATTTGAAATTAGACAGGATTTTTCCAAAAACACGAAAAACAGCAAAATGTATTACGTGTTAGGGTTCCATAACAGGAAAAATGGAACCCTTGTACTGACTCTGTTACAGCCAATTTGCTCCGAAACTATAGACGTATTGTGTTGAGGCCCACATATGTAAGTGACAGACCCAACGATAGACGTGGCTACTTTTGGGGAGCAAATTAGAAAACAACATGAAAACGTTATTTAAAACAATAGCCAAAGAATGACTATCACCCTTATCTCTGAAACTACTGATTGTCAAAAAAATCAGAAAGTAGTTCCTTAAAATATACAGGAAAACCTATAAGAAGTCTATAGTATTTTAAAATATTCAATTCACGCGAGTCTAACTCGCACTTGGCCGGTCTTTGTGATCAAAACAGGTTCATGTCCATTAACTAGGCACCTACTGATTAGGTATATTACTCAAATTCTGAATAAAACTTCCAAAAAGGATTCACACCGAAACAGGCACATTGCAGATCCGCAGCTGTCGAAATGAACATTGAAACACTGCATGTGTCTGCGTTACAGTGCATTTGATTTATTCGCAATCCAATACAAAACAATGATGTTTTATGGGCCCATCGCTGCGTTCACACTCCGTCGCTGTGATCCGGCGATGCATACGCGTTGTGCATTAAATGTACCCACCATTTATCACTCAAATCTCCTGTTTCGTACAGACAATGTGAATCTCATCATAACTTATGGTTACGACCACTACGACTTTTAAATTTCATTCAAACTGTAGAATTGAATGCCTTCCCAAGTTGAGTCGAGAAGAGATCTCTCACCAAGTCGAATAGATAGCTACAAAGTTTGACTGTTCGCATATGTTCGCGACAGATATATATGGCACGTTGGTTGCATTTACGGCGTCCCGAAGACATTACTAAAGCCATTCCCTTATCTAATGTTCTCCTTGGATTTATTTAACTTTTCCACGCCTCGGAATCTTGAAAATCATTCGATAAAGATGTCAACATGAAAAAGGTCACAGTTTCAGACCGATACATTTTCTAACAGTTTACCTATTTATTACACATTGGAAAACAAATTAATTTCTGCCGTCTTAAACCATACATAATCAACATTCTTCATATTAGACACCTATGCCTACTAGGCTTATCCATCCCGTTCGTTAAAAAGTTATTTTTTTAGGGGAAGTAATCCGCGATGAAAATGCTTGGCTCTGCTTCGAAGCACTTGTACCTACCTACTAACTAAAAGTAAACGTCGCAGAAAACAATGTTAGTTTATTACGCCTAATACAAGTTGTCAAATTTATACGAATCAATAAATAACTTTGATGTCAAATTAAGTTATTCGTTTTTTGTTTTACATTACACGAATTAGCCTCGTTTTACCTCAGTAAGCTTACTTACAATATTCATAATAGTGCATAATAATGATAACATTACTACATACCAGTCCAACACTCAGCGTGGTACTCAATTAGAAAAGCTCTGTACCTAATATGTATATCATACCACAATCACGATTGTATAAAATACCATTTCATATTACTGCAGTTAGGTACTTGTACATTTTTAACATTAAGTACTTAAAAAAATATTATAACTTAACCTACTTTCCTCAACTTTGTATTTACTTTCTTAATAAATTGCTCATGATATCCGCTTCTTGTTCAAACGCCTAGCCTTATACCCCTGCTCACAAATGAACTCACAATCGATCAGAATATACCTAAGCCTTACTGGATTATGATACCGCTCTGTACAATGTTCGCGGTGAGGTGAGACGCAAAGGCGAGAGAGCGAAGTAGCAGTGGATAATGACTCCATCAATAAAGCTAGCGAGCTCAGCTTAGCCGCTGCCGGTATGCCTACGTAATCAGATTATGTTAAACTCTCACCACATGAGACATAACGTCGACTACTAAGGGATCAATAGATTACATACGAATATAGGTGGAATTGATCCCTCATCGACAAAGGAAATTAAAACAATTAACCATCACTATTTACTTAATCGAAAGGGGTGAGGAAAAAGACCTATCGAATTAAATATCTAATCTGATGAGGAGTCCAGTCCATTAACTTTGAAAATAAATGAACGTTCAAGCAATTCAAGAAAGAATAAAAATTTGTTAGGCTATAAATTAACCGACCCTCGAGGTGAGGCTCGCAATCTGCATTAGCCGAGACCTGCACTTCTTTCCTACGATTAAATGAAATTTCACGGGCGGTTGCTCACGGAACCGACTGGACAAAGGTCTGGGATATTTAAATTGAATGCCTTTAATCCGACAGCTTTTCTGACTTTCCAAGGCACCTACTCACGGGTTTTAAATATTAACTTAGCCCTACCTACGTAAGTAATATAAGTATTGTTAAGTCTACAACTTATGTTTTAATAACGTGTTCGTCACAAAATAAATATTACGTATTCGATATTATTCCTTAACGTTTTATGAAATTGAGTGGTCACTAAAATCACTTCATAAATAATAAGGACAAATTCATTGTGGAAAGCGATTATTTATTATTCAGTCAAGAAAAAATGAAGAGGCAGTGTCACACTGATGGACTTACATTTTTAAAGAGAAATCGAAGTCTCGTGGAGCACTCAGCCCGGGGAGGTTCTTTTGCTTTTCGGATTTTTTTATTCATTTGTTTGCAGCTTTCATTCTATAAAGGTAAGAATTAAAAACATGTAACGAATACCGGCAGCACTCAGCGAGTGCTCTAAAGCTAAACTATACTCGTAACTCGTACTTCTGGATAGTATTAAGGTAGAACGTTTGCACGTGGGAGATAATATAATTACTGCATTGATCGATATCACAAGTATTTCTCTACATTACCATGGAAGTGTACTAGTAGTAAAAGAGTAGTAGTATAAAGTGTGTATAAAATATAAAGTTTTCATTAAAGTACCTGTATCTACCAACTTTGAAAGTGGATCATTACGGTCTGTATAAAATTGGTAATTTATTGTGTTATTGGGAAGAAAATCAATTATTAATATTTTCTTCAGTTATCGCAATGATAGCTCATGGAATAAACCTATTTAAAACGGATTATATCGCGTATATTAATTGAATTTAACTTCATCCCGACGTTTCGCACACTTCACACAGGGTTACTGATCTGCGGGCAACTGACAATGGAGGAAATTTTATAGATCTACCCCCATCAAAATAAGAAAGATAAGTACAAAACTGCCCAAAACGAAAGTGTATCTAAAACTAAGCCACAGATAATAAAAGTAATTATTAAATCTGGTTGACGTAACTTAAGATCGTTCGATAGGTAATTTAATATGGACAATTTTCAAATTTCTAATGTATAAAAGTGCAACATAAAACCTTGAAATATTAGGTCAGCGATGTGTTTCAAAAAATAGAGGAGATTTTCATTTCATATATTTACGACGTACAATTAGGTTACTATGAAAATTTGTATACATTGCTTTTAGGGGCTTTGGACAATATGAAACCCTCGAGAGTATTAAAACAAATTAACACAATAAATAATTATTATTTAATCATACCAGTTTATAACAGTCAAACTATTAAAACAAGTATTAAAACACAAAACCAATGGAAAATTTGGTTACATCGTGGAACACCGTTAGGTAGTTACGTTGTTTCTTAATTTTATTGGTTGCTATGTATTTCATAATATATTTAGGGTCTGAATATTTGCTCTCTTACAATTTTAGAATGTTAACTTTGCCTTTAGGACAACTGAGCCATATGTAGTTGTAACTATTTGAAAAGTTACTGTAGGTATGTATACCATTCGTCAGTAGAATTAAAAAAAAAGTAAATAAAAATGGCTGACTTTCCATAGCATTTCACGACTTTGACATACCTATCGTGAAACACGTTCGCATAGATGTATTTTATGCGTGACTATGGAATAATGCAAGTTTAGGTTTGTTTACTTCTTTTTTTTCTATCATCGAATGGTATACGTATAATAGTATAAAGGAATCACTTTTTCATTTTAGTTATGGGACTTATCGGACCCACTCTATATAGGTAAGCTGAATAATTATATTGTGAAGTTCGAATACGAACCATAGGCTCGTTGTGAATTTTGCATACAGTGAACTAGACGAATTAGTTCCGCAATTTAATTGTGCAATAAAGTTCAAGTACCTACCTAAATACGAAAATGCCAAATTTCGTTATGGCTTGAAGAGTGCGTAGGTACCCAATTCACAAATGAATATAAATGCTTCTAACATATTTCTTGTTCCGGTTTAGGTACTGGGTGAAATCTTTCACATGATACAAAATCATATTTTCTGGATCTACTCATTATTACAGCTAACTTTTACTATGGGACCATCTTTGAATAAGTTACCACAAAATCGTAACCGTTATAATGGCGGGACCAGATCCTGAATTCGATCGATTCATATTGCATTATTTAGTACTGAATTTGTACTATTTGGTACCTGTTGTAAAAAAATTTGTACCTCTTCTATTTCAAAGTTATATTCAATCAGTCTGGTCCCGCCATTATAACGTTATAATGGCGGAACCAGTCCTGAATTCTGTCCATATTCTGTCGATTCATATTGCATTATTTAGTACCGAATTTGTACTATTTGGTACCTCTTGTAAAAAAATTTGTACCTCCTCCATTTCAAAATTATACTTCAAACAGTCTGGTCCCGCCATTATAACGTTATAATGGCGGAATCAGGTCCTGAATTCGATCGATTCATATTGCATTATTTAGTACTGAATTTGTACTATTTGGTGCCTATTGTAAAAAAAATTGTACCTCTTCCTTTTCAAAATTATACTTCAAATAGTCTGGTCCCGCCACTATAACGTTATAATGGCGGAACCAGGTCCTGAATTCTGTCCATATTTTGTCGATTCATATTGCATTATTTAGTACCGAATTTGTACTATTTGGTACCTCTTGTAAAAAAATTGAACCTCTTTTATTTCAAAATTATATTTGAAATAGTCTGGTTCCGCCAGACCATTTGAACCATACTTTTTTTAAATAATTTTGAAATGGAAGAGGTACTAATTTTTTTACAAGAGGTACCAAATAGTACAAATTCGGTACTAAATAATGCAATATGAATCATCAGAATATGGACAGAATTCAGGACCTGGTTCCGCCATTATAACGTTATAATGGCGGGACCAGACTGATTGAATATAACTTTGAAATAGAAGAGGTACAAATTTTTTTACAACGGGTACCAAATAGTACAAATTCAGTACTAAATAATGCAATATAAATCGATCGAATTCAGGATCTGGTCCCGCCATTATAACGGTTACACAAAATCTACATCTCCATACAAATTGTGAAACTAGCTGTCACTAGTTACAATCGAGTTGTCATTAATATGTATACAAATGTCCATACTGATCGATCTCTTTCAAATGTGTATACATATTAATGCAATCGACGGTAGTAGTTATAATTTTTTCAAGCCCCATATTAAAAGTTGATCGCAATCATGAGTAAATCCAGAAAATACGAATAGTAAAAGATTACACCCTGTATTGGTAGAGATAAGTTTATATGTATAGTAATATTCGGTCTGGTGACATCGTTAGAATCCTTATGTCATTCCCAGTGACCGCAGTCCAGCTTTTAATAGTCAATTAAAACTATACTGTGGTGCGGTTAACTTGTTATTTAACTGATGCCCCAAGTAACAAAATGTGGTTTTGTAGTGGTTCCGGAGCCAAGTCTATAAAGGGCTAGTAAAAGTTTACAACGACGGAAAAGGGCCCATTTTATATGCGTACTTTTGCTAATAAAACACTCATAGTAGACTGGGCGAGCACCACTTAGACCAATAATACACTCATAGTTCACCTACCCAGAACTATCTGCACCCGCGAAGCCAACTAAGAGTGACTAATAGAACTAGACATGCCCATAATATACTTATAGTTAGACTCCGGAGAACCATTTGCTCCCGCAAAGCTCACTATAAGCATAAAATGGAACCAGACAGGCCTGTAAAGTACACCCATATGATTTTTCTATTGTGTTGTGTTGTAGGTTTGTGGAGAAGATTAAATAAAATTAATAGCTAAGTTAAACTATTTATACTTCATAATTATTTAGTCCACAGAATACATGTAATATTATACGTGCATATACGTTTGCCCGGCAAACGCACGAGTATTTTCGGTGAAGTATATTGTGTTTTACATCTCAATTTTTGTTCGCCTTTTGAACACGGCGTATTTACTAAGATGTGTTTAAAAATAATATGAATCCTAACACCATTGTCGAGCCATATTGGAACGAATTAGGGTTCCGCGTACAAATGTCTTATGCCTAATTTTTGTTTCAGCTGGGTCTTTGGTCAAACTATCATGGTCAAACTTTCTTCTTAAATGAACCGCTTTTTTTTAACCGCTTCCATTTGTTTATATCCATTTTAGTTATTATTGAATAAAAACCCAATGCCTCAAAATAAATCAAAATGGCTGTGACTATGCGATAAATTTTAAAAGCAAATGTCTTCTTAAACGGACTTCACGAAGACATCTTTGGACACTAATAGTTTTACAAAAAACCTTTATATGGAAATTAAGTCTATAACAGCATTCGAACCACAATAATACCAAGTGCATTTACTCTTAGAAGAAACCACTATAGAACTAATTGACTTGTAATTGTCGTTTAAATTTGACTAATACACCGCTATAAGGTCAGTAATAAGTAAAAAAGGTTCTAAGTGCATTTAGTTCTATAAACTACTATTACTAGCTTATGACACTTGTAGCAGATTTATAATTACTTCTTGTAGACGATTATTAGTGTAACTTACTGGAGTATGTATTCTCAAGTGAATATACACCTTTGCACCACTTTTATAGGCCTTCTTAACCTTTACTGCGTCTATAATTTCTTTCTATACACGGCTATAAGTCAGCTTATAAGAACAGATGTACTATAAAACTAAACAAACTCCGTGGAACCTGTTATCAGGTTTGTGGTAAAACCTAGAACCATTAAGAGAGAGTTACTAGTGTTGTAAGCCTATAAACTGTGCACTACAGGAGAATTTTGTTACTTGGGGCAGATTCAGATTATGTGAGGTACACATTCCAATACATATCACTCACTTATAATAGTTAAGCATTTCATATATTATCCTCCTGCCGCATGCCGCCCAGACAATAAAAATTACTCCATTCTTGCTATTAAATTGCATCGCATGTAGAGCAGGGACAAAATAAATAAGCTATCAATAAAAGCCCGTTATTTATTATTTAGTTACAAATCGCGCCATAATCATAAATAATTGAAGATCGTTCAATACAATTTTAAGATACCCTCTTAAATACTGAAAAAAGTTTCGTTTCGGTTCACGAGTCGAGTTCGGGCGCGCTGGGAGGTATCCCTTTTGCACTAATCGAGCAATTTCTCCCATGTTATTAAGGGTAAATGGGAATGTTCGCAGGCCGTTGCGTTCTCAGAACGAGTTTCTTATAGACGGTATTGAATTTTTAAACAAATTTTTCGACCCGCTTCGGCCTCGCTACCCACTTTATGTTATAGGATTAGAACGTTATTGCCCCAATAAACCGTCATATTCCACTCCTTTTCTGTTTAGGCTTCGTATTGAAATAGAACGCAAATTAATACCTAACTAACCAGACAATTATTAATTTCTAATAATATTTATTTTCAACAATTATTATTCGTTCTAACTTTATACATTAATGAGCAAGTATGTAAGTAGGTAGCACCAGCAAACTTCAAAGTTCCCTACATAATATAAAAGTTTATTTGGGTAATACTAGTTGTTTTATGATGACAAAAGTAATATGAATGGAAAAAATGGTACAGGCACATCTAAAAATATGCATACATTTCAAATCATATGCCGATGGCACTAGGATCAAAATCGTTAATATATTTTTGCAGTCAACCGTACCTAACTTTATGCAAAACCTATGGAGGTCTTATGCAAAAAAATCCCATATTTGTACTCCCCAAACACACGGATTTTCTCAGTCACTAATAATCTCGCACACACCGTATACATATATTATATATTTAAGTCATATAAAACAGCTTCCAGAATGGGACCAATCCCAAAATCGCTAAAAAATGTCGCTGTATTTTTGTGTGTTTTTTTTCGCGATTTCTGCGTTGGTCCCATACTACGTATATTCCTTAGACTGTATGAGGAGTCATTTTCGGAGAAATATTTAAATTGTTAAAAACTACTTCTCACCACAAGTTTAGTACACTATATAAATACCAACTATTATTGGTGCTTTCAGTTTGACAGTTACCTTCCCCTTAATAAATATTAAGCTTGTGAACCACTGTGGGTGACGTGATACTGGACTATAGGCGTATAGTTTTACAGTACCTACGGTTGTTTATACAGAGTACCTAGCGCTATGAACAAAATTAAATATAATATGAAAGTCACAAGCGCAACAAAAATGCTTTTGAAAAACGGTCCTGAAATTTTTTACAAGTACCTAACCCCCCATCACGCTCATAAATTATCATGATAATGCAACTTTCAAACCAAATATACAAATTACCTACACATATTTTCGAACTCGACTGTACATCAGTGTAACATATATTATATGTACACCCGACGCAGGCCCAATAATTCTTATATTACACACAGTAGGTAAGTCGGATTATCTAGTCGCCGACATTTCATTCCACTGACTCATTCAGCCATGTGCTCGTTTCCCCACGATAGGATTAAACGAATGGACATTTATTTTTATTGCATAAGCCTTAATATCGGGTAAGTACAGGATGAAATCTGCAATCTACGCAAAACACGAAATCCTATTAGACAACCAGGTGAGCAATTTAAAACTTAATCGTGTCGCACGAATACTACAAAACACGAAGAATATTTCCCTGGGGTAGCGTTAATGTTCCGGTACTGGCGTAGACCATTCATCTTGACAATTTTATCGACCGAATCTCTGGAAATTAAGGCAGGAAAAAAGTCAATAAATCCAAGAAGCAAACTGGAACAGATAACGAATGTCTCGGGGTGCGACCCACGACGCGCTCGGGCTCGGGCAGGCCCGTTAATGTGACACTAAGTCCTGCCAGCAAGGGTAAACAAACAAAACACCAGGGGAAACTTCCGATATTTATTCCCTTTAGTTTCGACTCCACTTCTTTGATTATCTGTATGGATAATCTTTTTCGGTGATATATTTAAGTGGGTTATTTATTAGATTCTACAGTGTTTTTATATTTTTGGTTTCACCTAACAGATATTGTGTCATACCAAATACAACAAGCCAGGCAAATATGTACTCTTCCATTATTATCTAGATAACTATTAGTGTTATTTTAGCAAATAATGCCTCCACTGTCGGTTACAGGGGTCAAAGCTATTAAAACTCTTTTTTCCATTAATCCCGATCTGGAACAGTCTTGTGAAACTGGTAAGCCAGTCAATGAGATAACCGTGAATAGATGTGGGACCCACGAGGTGGTAGTTTTAGCTCACAAGTGGTCAGGCATCAGAGCCAAAGTGTCCAACCAATATAGCCCGTTTTGGTTTGGCATCTGTTTGGGCTACGTCAGCTTTCTTCATCATAGTATGAATCGCGGTATTGTATTCCTAATGTGATTGGTTAATTTTGCGGTGGCCAACATGAAGCGTTTTTGTCGAGATTGAAAGATTGCTCTTGTCCATGGGATTGCGTTTCAAAGACGAAAGAAAATATTATTTTGGGTACTCCTTTGTGAACCAATATGTAGTTCGTAGGCACGGGCAATTTCGGTAGCACTGGAAGGATATTATTTGACCCAGATTTAATGTATTTATAAAATTGTTTAATATTTGAAATCACCGCTAAGTAATCGAATGGCCAGGCTATAAACATTTGTATTTGACTTTGGGAGTTCTATTAGAATCTAAATTTTCCAGTAATTCAACCCTCTATTACCTGAATGAAGAATACGAAGTATCTTGTGTTCAGAATACTGTTATAATAATCGTAAATTTAACTTAAAGTTTGAAAACATACGACAGCGCACCGTCGCAAAGCGCAGCGCCGTGTACTGCACAGTACCGCCACTTCAGCCGAACTTTAAATTTAAAACAACAGATGGCTGTGATTTTACTTGTAAACTAAGCTTCCCAAACAGTTATTTTCAAGCGATGTTACTTATTTGAAACATTGTATACATTAACATGAAATATCAAAGTTATTTAAAAAAAAAGCAGTTAAAAATAAACGGCGCTCTTCGTAGTACCTAAAATACTTCTACAAAAGTATTTGTGAAGACAATTGCAGCGATCAATCCGGTGTCTAAATGGAAACGTTTGTTGCTGCGGCGCTCTGTGGAATTGGTTATTGACAGCGATACCTTCCTGGGGAAGTCTGAATGCATGAGAATGGTTCTAAAATCAATCTCACACTAAGATACCGAACGAAATATTAATTATGTACTGCTCAGATTTCAGTTCACTTTTAAAAAATGAATACAATAGGTTACCTTATTTAGGTAAGTATATTCTTTTTAAAGTTCCGTAGTGAAGAGGGCAAAAACGGAAGCCTTGAAGATATATAGATCACTACTATTCTTGTTACACCCTCTATATTGTCTCTATCCACGCATGGGTTAAGGAGAGTCGCCGCCTTGTCTACACGTTGTACAAAATGTACAGGCCTTATAAAAGCGGTCACGTACCGTCTCAGGTCGAGATCCCTAACGCAAACGATAGCCTTCATGAAACAGTCCCGTAGCCTACGCTAAGACGATTCCTGTCGGGTTTCACCGACGTAACTGTCTTCGACAACATCAACAGGGGCTGTTTGTAGTAACAATATTTAGTTTACGCAATTAGGGGTCATCCACATATTACGTTAATAGAATTAGGTGCGAGGAGGGAGTCGACAACTCGACATTGTGTAATATAGTGTGACGTGAAGAACGAGTTAGGTCACGTCACATAAATAAAATTCAAAATAATGAAATTTAATGTGGATACGTTAATATGTCCAATCATAATGTTGTAAGTTAGGAGAGGAAGTGTAGCTTGCCAGAAGAGTCTGAAGCTTGGCCCTACGACCTACATGAGATCTTGAAATCATACAATTTTTAAAATAATATAAATATTTTTAAGGCGGTAGCTTAGCTTGATAATTCAAAAATAACTATTTGTACGTTTATTATTAGACAATATATAATTAGACACTGCCAAGTTAAGAGTGATAAAGAATTGTGTAAGGCGACACTTGTATCTAAACAAGCTATCAACGAGCATTTCCTAATTAGCTTTAGCAAATGAATATACTAGAGTTTCTGAAAATCTCGATTAGCACATGTTTAAATCGAATATCATAAAGTTTCTTTAGCTCAGCTAATATTCATGTTAATAACCGTACCTGTTTCAAAGTTGGGGCAATTTTCGTAATGCAACACAGCTTATTCGCATACTAAGGGCCCCGGCGCATTTCCGCCTAGAAGTTGGTCAACTAATCCAAGTTTTCCTGTGCGGACTAATGAGCTGAGTTTGATTCGGATTCCCCGCAAACGCGTGGCTAGGACGGCTTCAAATAGTCTTCACAAACTGTCGATCGCACAGAACATCATAATAATAAGCATACAAGACACAGTATATAGAAAACGTATTTAGGCGGCTGAGCTGCCTACGAACGCACGTTTTCTTTTTCTGTAAACAAAACTGAATCACTGATTTAACTAGGTATGGTAACACAATTTTTATATCAAAACTGTAAGAGAGTTGAAGCTGCTTATTTTAACCTACTAGCCGTTCAGATACACCCACATTTAATATTGTATGATTAATTAATAATCTCTTTGCTATTGTTTTCCTAAATAATATTCATCAGTAAATCTAACATTCGCCTAACACTTAAAAACATAGGCAACGGGCTTATTCGACTGCGCGTAGACAAACAAAGCTTCTGGCCCCGTAATGGAAATTACATACCCCGAGGTCGGAAATCAAATTGACAGAAGAGGTTAAACAAACGAAGCGGTCAGGGAGCCGAGACCGTAGTCCGTCGAATATTAATCGCTCGGTAAATGCGCTTTTATTTGTTTCTTCCCTTCGTCCTCGGGCAAGGACTTGCCGGATGGATCACCTACACACTCGTACTTTGATCAATGCAATTAACGTTTGGATGATTGGAAGCCATTAATGGAAATAGATATCGAGAGGTTGACGTTCTTATATTCGTAATTCGTATGATACAGAATTAGTGAACGTACACAAAATACATCAGAATTCCGTAAGTACACATTTGATACTTGAGAATTAATTAAATGTTCTGTTGCTACTACCGACCGGCGGTATGTCGTACGGCGAGGAAAAAGAGAGATATCCGAGGCTTGGAAAAAAACAGTTTTTATATCAGGCTTTGGCACAGGTTTGATTTTTCAACCAATTCGCGCATGAAATTACTAGGTAGGCACTTTTAAACACAATTTATAAGGTGTTTGTAAGTTGGTTCCATGAGTCGAAAAGACAAAATATATACGCGCAGACGAACATACTTCCATTATTCTCCAATTTTAATGTCGTTCAACTATGTAACTCTATTGAGTTTTGAATTAGTTATCTTACCGTTAGATTAGTTCCTCTGCCCACTCTTAAATGAAAACTGGTATTAAAACTATTTATAATAGAAACTTCCCTAATAATGAGTTTCCGCGGACGCAGATTATATATAAGTTAGCGTGGGTTCGTTTGTTATTCATAAACGTCCGCTTCACCTCCCTAGTTACCACAGCTTTGTCACATGCATAGGTGCCCAAACTAAAGCAATTTTAACTTCGTTTTGTAACATTTTATACATAAAGGGATAAGAATTTGCCGCCGTGTGTTGACGGCAGTAAGAATACATTTGTAACCACCCCAACTCCTCCTGCGGGTGTCGTAAGAGTCGACTAAGGGATTGAAGTGTCACTGATCGTGACCATTCTACAAGATTGATGATGGGCAGCAGCGTCATCCTAGTGGACACATTACTGCGATCGCCAATCCTGCCCAGCGTGGCGATTATGGGTATTTACCTCCTAATGTCCTCCTAAACGTCTATACGCATAGTTAATAGGAGAGGCCTACGTCCAGCAGTGGACTAACATAGGCTGATGATGAATAAGAATTTATTTGAATACTTACATGAACATTTTCTTAAAAACAATTGCTGGGATGCTGTATAACAAGGAGCAATGAGCCTTCAAATATTATATTCGATTGTATACTTGGCCTATTTGGCATGGCATATATCAGCTATGCTGACCTAGCTAAATTGAACTAGTTTTAAGTTTAATAATTGGCTGTTTTGTAGTTCCTAGTGTTTTAGTTTTTCCTGTCATGCCGTGAAATTCAATTGAATAAATAAAATTAAATGACTGACCTAATAACGTGCAACACCTGAATAATACTTGTAAATACCTGGATAATCTATTTTAACACATAAACGAATACATATCCAAGTATCCAGGTAATTGGTGTCTGCTGAACCAGCCCATGAGGGTAATGAATCTTCTCAATACAAAAATATCCAATTTACGAAATAAATCACGCTAGTTGTAAGTACCTAATTAGCTTAGCTGCCTTCACATACCTACTTGTTTATTATATTCAAAGCTAGATAATTTAGATTTATTATTTAATAAGGTAAGAATATGGAAGAATGTAATTCACAACGTCATACAGAACTAACTAAAGCACTGTAATTCAGAAAAGTAAATAAAACATAATTAGAAAAGCTTCCTAAGCATCCTAACTATCCGAAGCGAATGTACAGTCAACAAATTAGAACTCTAGGCCACTCGGGAACTATCTCACAGTGACGTTTTAAATCAGATTACAAGAAATCTCTCACTACTTGTCAATTTGATATGGTTCTACAAATCTACAGTTGCCAGGGTCCCAATTGGCTGTACCTATCCTATCCCACAAATGTCCCGAGTGAGTGTACCTGTACTGCAGGTGAGGATATTTTAATCCTCAAATTTTTTCGGACGTTCTTCCTCTTCCATCGACAGCAAAGACGAGCTCGCACTCTCCAGCAGTAATTTCTTGCAGAACCGTATCAACTGCAAATGTCATATATAAATAAACTCTTTAAACACTATTTCCTTAATTTTTAGGGTTCCGTACTAACCTAGGAACCCTTATAGTTTTTCTGGTTTTTTATTTTGCCTTATTCCTATAGTGTGGGGTATCGTTGAATAGGCCTTTGGAAAAAGAATAAGGTACCTAAAAAAGTTATTTTTCTAAAGTCAATATTTTCGGAAACAATTGCTCCAGAAGAAAAAAATATTTTTAAAAAAATAATTTTGCCCCCTCCCCACTCTAATGTTTGATCCGTAGGTCCAAAAAATATGAAAACTATCATGAATGTGGGCTCTTAGAATACTGTAAATTAAAACTAGGTATTTCGAATATAATAGGCCCAGCTGTTTTTGAATAACTACGGAACCCTACATTGAGCAAGCCCAACATGCTCTTAGCCAGTTTTTTATTATACGAGTAGTTAGTAGTTTTATTATACGTACATGTCGCTAATTATCGCCAAAACGCCAATTGACAGAAAGATTTGTAAATAAAATAAATATCTGGGTCGCGTTTTATAAAGTTACAATTTACAATTTCGCTGTTTGCCTCTCTTTCTAGCTAATATGTGCGTGCGTTAGAGAGGCAAACAGCGAAATTGTAAATTGTAACTTTATAAAACGCGACCCTGATCAGGCCTCTACTGGCATGGCGTTAAAGTACATGTTCAGATATTTTTGAACACTGGCTGCTCCGATATATCTGATGGCCACTCACACATTGGACTGGCTGTTTTAAATTAGGTAGGTATGTAAGCCGTGTCGCTTCATATTTTATAGGATTTTGTGCAACTTAAACTGCTGAGTACATAATACGCACGAGTACGGTTTTATGAAACGAGCGCACACCGGTTGCGTTTGCTACAAAGTGCACGCAACGCACACGGGCACGTGCACGTGCTGCTCACGCATCTGATGTGGCTCAGCCTTAAATTGTACCTACAGCTGCTACATTGTGCTTTATGTATCAAGTAAAACCTATCGTAACCTTTACTTAAAGCCTTAGCCTTGGCCTTAGTAAGTTCCTTACCTTTTCATGAAATTCTTTCACTGATTTATTCATTCTTTTAATCTCCTGTTTTAGATGAACATCTTCTTGAAATCGTGTATTTACTCTCCACGTATCACCACTTAGCTCAATAGGCAACACGTAAGGGAATCCTGAAAATAAGCTTCATACTTTTATCCGACTTAAATGCGTAGGTTTGCCACGAGTGCTACGACGTGGCTGAAATATTAGTAGCGAAAAGTAATCTTGAAAACACATGCAGAAATAGGTGCTGAATCATACCGTAGGCGACTAGGAATAAAATGTACGGAAGCTGCGTCTCCACCAGTTCCGGAAATTTCAGAACTGAATATGCACATTACTTAGATCCGGCTAAGGCCAGCCTTACACACCCGGAATCAGAGTATGAATTAATACTCTTAATTTATATTATGAATGCATAACGCACGGATTTACATATTTAGCTGTTGACCACACACATTCTGATTTTTTCAGATTATGAATTTCTCAGATTGATCTGACAAAGTTGATCTGACCTGCGTTATGAATTCAGAATATGAATATTTTCAGAACACACGTCTTTCCATACAATATCGAGGACCAACATACAAATTCTGATTTCAGATTATGAATACATAGACAAAACGTCGTTCTGTATGTCTAATTGTCTGTGCTTAGGTTGTCAATGTCATGTCACGTATTTGTCTTCAGACGTTTTCGCAAGACAACTGTCAAGTGTCAATCTGAAAACCGAATGTTAATTATGAATTCTTACTCTGATTCCGGATGTATAAGGCCGGCCTTAGTCCATTTCAAGATTTGTTAAGCTATGATCCATCCTGTCCGCTGGTTGCGAATGGCGCAGGACCGGTCATTGTGGCAATCTTTGGGGGAAGCCTATGTTCAGCAGTGGAAGTCTTCCTACTTAAGTACAGTAACCCAATTGTGAAACGAAATACGAATTACTTTTTCGCCCACGAATGGGATTATGTCTGTTATTCACTATACATATAAATACACGTGTCGGCTTATCACATGGAAGGGTACTTACGTTACCTGCTGAGTTAAGCCTGTCTTAAGTAATTTTACCCGTTATTCGTCCTCCCACGCGAAGTATTTAAGGAACAATAAATACAATAAAGCTAAAGTCTAGTGAACACCTATTTTCCATGATCATTGAATGGAAACATTTGATTGTCTTAATAACACTCTTATTTATCTCTTCCGTTTCTATCGTATAGTATAAGTATTCGTTAGTTACCTACTTCACATCCTACATTTTTAAAAGCCGTCGTTTTGTTACAATAAATATTTCAATTTCTTTATTTTACTGTCTAAGACTACGAAGTGTGTCTATCAACGAATTGTTGAATAATATTTAAATAAATAATATTTCCTCAAACATACAATGAAATATTGTCTTTACGTTCCTTAAAATAGACTCGGAAGTATCGCTTTTAGGGCGCAGTAACTCACTGGGATGGAAAAGGAATTTCATAACACTTTTCAGGCCTAGGCCTGCAAAGTAACTTTTTTTTTTAATTTCGTCATCAGTGTCATTATTTTTTTTTAATTACTTTGTATGTTTGAGAAAAGCACTATACATGCCTCGGCGTAACGTACTATATATCTATAATAATAATAACACTAGTTTATGAAGGAGAATAGCGTGACGACATAACGCCGAGATATAAAGCCGAGGCAGGCTCTATCTTGCCGGATTTCTTTAGGGCCTAGGCCTACCTTAGTAGCTAATAGTTTTCAAGTCTGAAACAAATTATGCGTGCGAATTCTTTTGCACTTACCTGTAACCTATCTGCCGTTTTAACCCGTTTGTGTTTGTTAAGCCTAAATAGCTAGTGTAACCTCACACCCAAAACGTCAGGATATACGTATAGGGTTATCGCGTAAGTTTACGCGATTTTATCGTTAAAATTCATATTTTAACGATAAAATCGCGGTATAATCACAAATAGCCATACGGTATAATCATAAATAGGCACCTTTTATAGTTTCCAAAGACCCGTCGCTAACAACTCCAATATTAGTGTGAAGTTTCTCGTTGGTTAGACGTGTCCACCAAATCTGTTGCAAAGTTTTCGCAATCGCCGCCGCTTTGTAAATACCTCCGTAAGGATTCTTTCGAGCAATCGCGGCAGTCTACAAAACAACAAATTACTGTTTTATTTATTCGCTTACATAATATTAACAAGAGGTCAATTTCAGATCTGTAGGTAAGGGTATTCATCTAGTCTAGTGCTTTATTCCTGTTATAATGAAGTACCTATCTAAGTAAGTTAAGGTTTTTGTTAGGTCCATCGGAACGGGTTTTTAACTTTCAAATTGCACATTTTTCTAATTCATTCTTCATGAAGTAACGAAAATGGGGTAACGGTTGTCCCTAGGTCCCGGTAGGTCCCTGTCTATTGCATTTGTGGAGTGTACAACTTCTTTCTAACACAATGAGACTTTGCAGGTTGCAAATACCCATCTACTAAGTACCCTAAGGTACACTGTACACCAAAGGAACTGGCTCTACATTACACCCATGGAGTTGCGATGGTCCTTGAAAAACAGTGTGCCTGTACCTGCAGTAGGTAAATAAGTAGGTACTCTGTACGCTTGTCAGAAACCGTCGAAACAAAACCATGAACTATTTCGACCTACTAAGTGTGATATGACCTACGGCCAAACGATTTTAGGTAGATGTATCATAATACTCTACAGCCTCGACTGAATGACTTGTTTTGGCAGGTTGTTGCGTAGGTACTCGTGAAAACTTCTGACACGCTTTCACGAGCAGAAACCACAGCCAATGGCTATAAGGGCCGAACGATCGTAAAAGGGTTGATTAATCGGCCACTATCTTGCGTGCTTGGCGTAAAAGTACAATACATAGTGGAACTAACTATCTCTAAAAATAGACTTTTGGCGTAGCATAGGTCTGGGGGATTTATGGTACAGTCAGCAATTTTTTTTTGTTTCTATGCATGTGGAGGAGTCAAAAGCGCGTATTCTCTTGCAATGCAGATTTTTAAATTAAATATGTGCTTATATGCGTAACCACTTTTGGTGCTGATCTTACATGTGTGAATCAAAGAAATGCTGTATGTATAAGTAAGTTAACTTGCGATATGTATAAGTAGGTAATAGGATTTATAATTTGGTTAGGCTAATACAAATCAAAATAAGAAGAATGTAAATCCTTTTGGTTCATGTACCAAAGTTACCTAGGTAGTTATTTTATATTGAAGTCGTATCGTACCTATAGTGGTTACGACTTTTTGTGCATAAGAACATAAGTAAGTACCTTTGATATCAGATCTTTCTTCAACCAAGACGAACTAAATTGCGTATGGTCTAATTTCGTAGTGGCCAGGATTTCCTTGCCGACCGTCTCCCGATCGCACGGCGACTCGCCCACCCTATCTTCGACGATCAAAGGTTTCTCGAACTCCACGTGAAATATTTCATCATTCGCGGCCCAAACGAGAACGTTATTAAGAACTTTGCACTGGACCTTGATTTAATAAAAAATAAATTATATTAAACGGTTTCATTTTAATCAAAATGTTTCCAGGGATATTAAATTATTTTCCTAATCCCACCTTTAGATGTTCACCCAAAACAGATTTAGCGATGCTTGATATTGGCGTAGGGCAAAAAAATATATCAGAGGGCAAATTTTTCGATAGAGACATAAGAATATGTATGGACACAAAGCCGTCGGTAAGGAATATGGTCTTGCGAGCCTTTTTTTCGGGCAATAGCAATTTATTCTTAGGCTTTACATTTTTTTCAAGCATTTCGTCTTGTATTGGTCCATAAAGGTTATTTGCTACGTTCATAATAAAGTATAACATATTCAATTCCTTTTCATCATCATTCATCTTGGTAAAATCCAACGTATTCGGATTATCAAAATTTGTCAAAAGGCAAAACACGTCTGCATCTGAAATGCTAAGCACCGATTTTATTAAGTACCTACTTATCCACCTACTTGACTAAATTTCGAGAATCTGTCTCTTTTACTCCATGGCGCCTTCGTAGGAGTGATAAAGAAAGATGCCAGAAATTTACGATTTATGAAGTACGCGGTAGGCCTAAAAAATGAGTAGAAATTCTTACATGTACTTGCTAGTCTATTTATTAATTCACCTTCAATATATACCGGGTGGAAAGATATGTTGGGCCTTAGAGGGAAACTAGCTTAAATCATTAATTTTATTTTTACAAATAAAGCAACGTCTATTTTAAATAAAATGAGCCAACTTCGGGATTTAAGGTAGTTTCCCTCCAGGGCCCGACTTATTTCGTTCCACACTGTATATTTGCTTTTACCAACAACATTCAATGGATAATAAGTAATAAATACTTAAACAAAAGAAAACAAAACAACCATAGCCAGGAACCAAAATTTGTGATGAAGGAGCATTCCATGAAAACATGTCGTAAGCGACACTGTCTTTTCAATACTTTTGAGAAATTAAATTAGTAAGCTGAGTTACGGCATAATAATAACATATTACAGCTGCCAAGTGAACTGTACGTGAAAACGATCTCTATTTCAAATATTAGTTGTGCCGAAAAAACTACGCCCCCTTTTGTGAAGTGTGCATCAGAATAAAGACTAGACTTACGTTCAACGAAATCCAATTTAAAAAGTGCTTAGAACATCAAACACAAAACAAAAAGTGCTAAAAACTGTGCCCGCGCTATATACATCTATAACTAAACATAAATCCACAACTTTCACAAGCGAAATAAATCGTGGGGTAGACCGAAAAGCGGCTGACAGTGACAGACAGTTACCAACTTCCACACACAACTCCACAGATAAGATCATAGTTATCATTAATAGGAAGTTCGATCAGAATCGTGAGTGTGGCCAGCACAAAAAACTTTACTATTTTGGTGGGAAATATGGACGCCTTAAATATTCAAGAATTAATGGAGCAGATGAAATTGGAATTTAGAAAACAAACTGCGGAAATTACGAAAAGTGTAACAGATAGCGTCAACCAAACCCTCACAAATACGATTGATGAAAAAATGAAACCACTTATACAGGAAAATCAAGCTTTACGGCAGGAAGTAGACTCCTTGAGAATAAAAGTATACAAGTTGGAGAAGGGGGCCAGAAAAAACAACGTTATAATACACGGTATAAAAGAGACAGAAGAAAACTACACCCAACTCATGAGTATTGTGCTGGATACCCTAAACGAAGTGAGTGAGAAATCAAACATGGAGAAGTGGGATAAATGGGAGCTCAGTTGCATTCAAAGACTTGGAAAGAAAAACGAAAATAAGATCAGACCTATTCTTATCACAACAACACTAGAATGGAGAAAAATAGAAATCCTAAAAAACAACAAGAAGTTTGTTAGTGGCACCTATGCAACGGAGGATTTCCCAAGGGAAGTATTAGAAAAAAGGAAGGAATTAAGGCAAGAAAAGGAAGAAGCAATCAAAAACGGAAAGTTTGCACAAATCCGGTATGACAAACTTATTATAAAGGATAAACCCACTGAAAAAAGAAAGCGCCAACCGTCAGCTTCTCCCACCACCCAATCAAGTGGAACTGGCACATCTATTTACACTCCAAGCAAATTAAACAAGGTGAACGCTTTCGAATACATGCGGCAAAGGCCATCAAACGTCTCAAATGATTCATAGCAACTACCGATCACAACAAAAAAAAATATAGGTCCCAACCCGGCTGGTCCCCGTGGGACGTCTGACCAAAACCCTCCATCGAAATTTAAAACCAAATACATTCATTCACAAGAAGAAAAAGAACAAACCCTAAAAATATGTACATATAATGTAAGATCCCTGTCAAGTCCATCAAGACTTATAGAATTAAACATGGCAATTCAAAAAGTGAACTGGGACATTATTGGTCTGGCTGAAGTCAAGAAACTAGGATGCTCAATAGAGGAACATGAGGACTTCATTCTCTGCTACATTGGCGAGCATGCTGGACTTCACGGAGTAGGTTTCCTGGTGAAAAAGAAATATAAGACCAACATCGTAAGCTTTCAGGGAATATCAGAAAGAGTTGCCATTTTAAAACTGAAATTTGGAAACACAGCAATATCATTAATCCAAGTATATGCCCCAACAGAAAGCTCAACTGAAGAAGAAAGCATGAATTTTTATAAAGATATAATGAGAGCACAGGAGATCGCTGACAAAACTTTCCTAGTCATGGGAGATTTTAATGCGAAAATTGGCCAACCAAACCCAGATGAAAAACCAATACTAGGCAAATATGGATATGGGGTAAGAAATGCCAGAGGTGAAAAGCTCATAGAATTCGCACAAACAAACAATTTAACAGTAATGAACACCCATTTCAAACATAAAGAATCCCGAAAATGGACTTGGCTTTCTCCAGATCATAATACGAAAAACGAAATCGATTTTATACTCAGTAGCTGTCCAAAATCCATCTTAAACTTAGAAGTTTTAAATACAATTAATTACTCAACTGATCATAGGATGGTAAGATGCTCCCTAAGAACCAGAGTACCAGCAATAAGCCGCAAAAGATTTGATGGCAAGCCTAATGTGTTGAAATCTACTCTTGAGAAGGAACAATATATTCAAAATTTAAAAGAACACTCCGCAACTTTATATGAAACCATGCAGAACACAGAAGATATACAAACATTAAACAACACATTGGAAAGCACAATCATGAAATGTCTGCAGGTAAAGACCAAGGAAAATCCAAAATTACGCAACAATTCACACAACATTTTAAGTGACCATACGATAAATCTGATATCAAAAAGAGCACAGCTTTTAAGAACCAAAAACAAATCCAAAGAGGCAAGAGAAGAACTTAAGCGGCTATTCAAGACCACTAACAGGTCAATCAGAAAAGACTATGAGTTGCATAGAAAAAATATTATAGAAAGAAATATGTCAACATTCCACAGTGCAAAGAGAGCCCACAAAGAACTATCCACTCACAAAAACTGGATTCAAGGATTGCAGGACAGTAGAGGAGTACTGAAGGAAAGAAAGGACATCTTGAAATGTGCAACAGCTTTCTACTCAAAATTATATGAAAAACCGATGGGTGAAATAGAACAACAAGAGTCGATTGAAGTTCAAGAAAAGACAGTAACATCATTTAACCCTATAACGGCTAAAGAAATATTAGAACACACAAAAAAACTTAAGAACGATAAGAGCCCTGGACCAGACAACCTAACAAATGAAACCTTGAAAATAGGCGCACCAATTTTAGCTGAGTACCTAGCACAACTATTTACCCTGGCCATACAGAAAGAAGAAGTACCAAGACAGTGGTGTAAATCAAACATAACACTACTTTATAAAAAAGGAAACCCTAAAGACATTGGCAACTACAGGCCGATAAGCTTACTGTCTACAACATATAAACTATTCTCATCGATCATCCTAAGCAGAATAACGGCTACAATAGACAGTCATCAACCCATAGAACAGGCAGGTTTCAGACAGGGCTACTCCACAGTCGATCACATACACACAATAGAACAGATAATTGAAAAATATAAGGAATTTAAAAGACCGCTTTATATAGCATATGTGGATTACTCTAAAGCCTTCGATAGCATATCACACTCTTCTATATGGAACGCACTAGAAAACAACGACATAAGTACAAAATATATAAACATCATAATGAAAATATACTCTACAAGTGTCAGCAGAGTGGTACTGGAAAGTCAAGGCGAAGAGTTCAAAATAGAAAGAGGAGTAAGACAGGGTGACCCTTTGTCACCCAAACTTTTTATAGCAGTCCTGGAAGAAATCATCAAAAATACCGACTGGAACAGAAGAGGCATATGGATACTAGGAAAGTGGTTGTCGCATTTAAGATTCGCCGACGATATAGCTGTGTTTAGCGAGACAGCCAGAGACCTGGAATACATGCTAAGATCATTAGATTACGAAAGTCAAAAAGTAGGACTACAAATGAATGCATCAAAAACAAAAATAATGACAAATAGCACAAAAAAAACAATCTCAGTAGCAAACAATGTGATAGAATATGTATCCGAATATGTGTACCTAGGTAAACTGATATCCTTTGATGCAAACAGCAACGAAAATGAAATAAACAGAAGAATAAGTAGATCATGGAAGAGTTACTGGTCCCAAAAAGAAATACTAAAAGGAAATTATAGTTTGAAATTAAAAAAGACAATAATGGACTCCTGCATCCTGCCTAGCCTTACTTATGCAAGCCAAACCTGGGTATTCACCAACAAAGTCAAAAATAAGATTCTCTCATGTCAACATGCCATGGAGAGGAGCATCTTGAAACTAAGAAGAATTCACAAAACAAGAAACACGGATATCCGTAAGAAAACCAATTTGATAGATGCTCTTCAATACAGCTTAAGACAAAAATGGCAGTGGGCAGGCCACGTAGCTAGATATAGTGACAAAAGATGGACAAGGCAAGTTACAAAATGGCCAGGCCCTATGGGCAAGAGAGGACCTGGAAAGCCCAAGAGAAGATGGGCCGATGAAATTATAAAGACAGCGGGATCACAGTGGATGACCACTGCTAACGACAGGGAAAAATGGAAAAAGATGGAGGAAGCTTTTACCCATAAGGGACCACACACATAACAAGCAGAAACATTCAACATAAATACCAAGCATAACATTTTAGTGTGGACAACCAAAGCTAAAATAATAAAATAATAATAAATAAGGCTTTAAGATTGACAGTGTTTCCTAGCAGCTAGAATATTTTATTAGGGTAGCTATCATAGCGAGTCGTAAGCGACAAAAAGTAGATGTTTTCATGGAATGCTCCTGAACAACAAATAAATGCACTCACCGGGGATCGGAATGCGAACCCAGGACATTCAGCTTCGCAGACAGGGTCATTCTTGAAATTTTAAGATTAAAGTAATCATCAATAGAAATTGCGAATAATGTAAACAAACGTTATGTTAAAAATGTATTTAATTTAATCTGTTACGTCATTAAATATTAGTACCCAATATATAAATCCCAGATTACGGATATTTTTTGAACGGTTTGTTTAGCAACTTCTATTAAAGGCGACTTTAGGCTGACAATATACGCATTTATTTATAATACAATAAATTTGATATCTACCTAACAAGCTAGCCCTAATAGGCATTGCAGAATTATTGCAGAAGAAAATCTATTCTGCAGGTCTTGCAACTCACGCAAGTAATGGCCTGCTTGGCGGACGCGTCCGCGAACGTCAAATACCTACCGCAAATGACCAAATCACCCCCTCTACACGTTCGCGGATGCCTCCGGCAATGACGTCCGCGGACCCATCCGCAGACGTGTAGTGGAGGCATAACAATTAGAACATTTTCATAAAACGTAGTCAAATAAAAATGTATGGTTGTAAACCTACCCTCAAATTTTCAAGAATGACCTGCCTCTTTATCTCTGCTGCCTTAGCACATCTTGTGTTTGACAGCAACTCTTTGTGAATAAAATCGAAAATAGACGGTTAGTCCCGTTATGCTATCACATGATGTGCTATGGCAGCTACTGTCTTCAACTTTTGCAAGAACACTTCAATATTTGCATAAATCGAACCTTGGTAAACTAGAAGATACTTCAATTGAATTAGTACATGCAAATGCACATTTCTCTAATTCATGTTTTAAACCCATCGCCCTCGACTGTTCTTTTGGAAACACCATAAGTACAATGGTTACCAGCTGATTCATTCCAAAGACATCCCCGGCAAGAATCTTAACCGCAAGAAATTTTGCTGCCGGAGACATTGAATTAATTATTACCACTCGTAATGGCTCTTCCGGGGAGTCGCATTGGAAATTCATTATATATTTTAACGTTCACAAATTGAAGTAGGTACAATAAACTGACAAGTGACACATATGACATACATTTCATATAAATGCTTTTTTCTCAACAATAATCAGTCTTAAGAGTTCGGTATAGATTTGAAAGTGAAAATCGTTTATAAATTAATAAATTGGACGTAGTTATGCAAAAGGGAACCAACCCACAAGAATTTTTCGTTCTTTCCACCCTGTATATTATAATTATATTATACTCTTTCCAATTAGCTTGTCAGTAGATAAATGCGGCAAATTTAAAAAAGTATCTCGTTGCCGGCCTAGGCCGGCAAGTGCCTCTTTTTTAATGTTCATTTGACATAGAGTTGTGACCTGACATCTTGGCTTTTAACCAATAATTCTCTGTAAGTAATATTAGTATAAAAAAATGATTGGCTAATTTTTGCAGTTATAATTAGGTATTTAAGTTATATAATTTAAAATATGTACAATAACTACTCAAAATAATATTTTAAAAGTAGTATTATAAATACAATCTACATATATTCAGCCGGCAACCAGTCACTTCCCGGCCTCGGTAGTAATGTACTATTTCTCAAACATGCAATGAAATATTGTCTTTACGTTCCTTAAAATAGACTCGGAAGTGTCGTTTTTAGGGACGGTAACTCACTGGGATGGAAATGGAATTTCATAACACTTTTCGGGCCTAGGCCAGCAAAGTAACTTTTTTTTTAATTTCGACAACATTGTACCCTAAAAAAGTGCTCCACTTATTTAGAAGACTCATTTCTCAACACAGATATATAACTTACGTACCTATATAATTTTGATTATTTGTAGAAGACTGAACAAAAGTTACCTCTGCAATTAAAATATTGCGAAACAGCTCCTAGATTAAAAAAATATATATAAATAAATCAACGTGAACAAGCTGAAACCCCTTGTAGCCAAAGCTTTAATTTAAAAAAAAACAAACATACTTCATCTGTCATCGATTACCTACTGACAGCGACACGTAGCGTTGGCACAATTTCTACGTTTGCACTGTACTCCGTTTTACGTAGCGTGAAATTCAAGACACAATTTTTATGTTACTAAATGTATATATTTTTTAACTATTACTTTAAAATTTTAACTATTGTTAATATTTAAATTAAGATACGGTTTTAATATCCGGTATAAAAATATTTCATCTCATAGCAATAATTCTGTAATGTTCTATTTCCCATATGGAAATAGCAGTTTTAGAACGAAACGTTTTAAAAATGAAAACGTAGAAATAAACTTTTTGTTATGAATTGAATTTTCATTTTTTTACTTCAATTCGAAATGTTGATTTCTGTGTATTATTATGGCTTCTTCTAAAGATCATAGCTCAGAATTATCTCCGGCTACATCAACGTCGTCGGTAAAAGAGCCGCCTTTCGAGAGATCTCCATCTGTAACATCTGCAAAAGGCGAGAAATGGCCGGACCTACTCATATCCAAACCCGAAAGATCTTACTTTTCCAGTACAAAATGTAAGTATTTGGTTTATTTTCCTTAAGTTACTTACCCGCGACGTATTATTCGACTGCAATTTCAAGGATAATAGAGAAAGACGTTAGTCTTTGATGACCTTGTTTTAGTTGTTATCTACTATGGATATGTTTTTTAGTACACATTTTTTTTATTTATACAACATGCTATCGTGTTTACTGCATAAGTCTCATAATGCTAAATACTGTTCATTTATTATATTAAATCTTTTCTAGTTGTGGTGGGATATTAAGTAAAACATTAACGTTTTTCCCTACAATATTGTGTGGTCATAGAATTAGAATAAAGTTTAGATTCATACTTCTGTGTTCTTGAGAGCATTCTACAAAATAATACATAAAATAAGTAGTGCAGAACAGGTACTGTTAATAGAACAATGTTAACTATTTGAAGAAATATCCATAATGAAGCACTATTTTATTATTGTACTGGCTTCGGATAGTATAATGATAAGAGTTGATCATATTATACATGGATCTAATGATATAAAATAAATACAGTATTTAATGACATCAATTAGAAATTTCACACAAAGTCAAAGTCAAAAGTCAAAATATTTATTTGTCTAAAAGCGGGTGGTGTTACAAACAGGTGTTACATAAATGCTAAGTACTCCACTTTTTGCCCTATGAGGCATACAAATATATACAGGGTGTGATTGTGCTTCTGTGACAAAAAAAAAAAAAACAATTACAATGGCGTTATTAAACAATTATTGGCTAACATTATAGTTTGATGTCAAAATATTCGTCTAAATCAGTAGATAAATAATTAATTATACAATGTCAACTAACTACCTAAAATTAACTCGGACTTTATAAACAAAATATTCTATATAATTAGGTTATATGTCCGAATAGCATTTAGTTTTTAATAATCTTAATTTAGAAAGTAAATTATTTTGTTACACATAGGTAAGTAAGATTTACACATAGCTATGTTCTGCGGCATACAAAAAAAAATGAATAATGAAACAATTAGAATGGTCAACAATTACATAGTAGCATCACATGTGTAATTAAAATTATATTGTTATACAATCAGATTGTCATTAAAAAAATCATTAAGCGTGTAATAAGCTCTTTCAACCAGTTTAATTTTTAGGTCCCGTTTGAATATGAACAGATCTTGACATTTGAGGGCATCAGGTAAAGCGTTATAAATTCTTGTTGCCATTCCTAATATACTTTTTCTTAGAAGAACAGTTTTGCCAGGGACCACATTTATTTTATATTTATGCCGATTCTGTCTTCCACTTGTATTGGAGCTCAGTAGTGGAAAGAGATCTGGATTCGACTTAACAAAGACTGACACTTCAAAGATATATCAAAGGCACACACTTTGAATATAAGGGTTATAATATATATAGGTACATTGTTCAGAACTTCTATTAAAATGAAGTATACAGTTGGCGACTAAAGCTTGTATCCAAATATTATAAACCCCATTCAGTCATTTCGTCAAGTAGTTATTGAGACAAGTTTAACAAGCCCCAAACTTGATAGGGTTACATTGTTTGGTTCCCATTTCGTATTGCCACCATGTGACTCTATAATCAGACCAACTCCATGATATCATTACATTGCATTGTCATCAAACTCAAATATGACATATATTGTATCACATTGTGTTCATATGTGTCAAGTGCAAAAATATGACTGTATCGAAAGAATCCAATTATAAATATGTTACAACTACAACATTCTTATTACACAGAATTAAAGTGCACTGGGACATATTTTTCAGCATTTTTATATACACCTTATTCTGCCTTTGACTGTACACAAAATTTTGTTCAATCGGGAACTGGTTAGTAGGTCAAATCTAAAGGTGCATTCAGACCAAAAGAACATTCGCTGTTCTATCCCCCGCTCTACGAAATCAACCAATCAGCACCTTAACAATATTGAATTAATAGCAAGCATTGAGTCAGGTGAAACTCAATAAAAGCTTATAAGTTATTATATAGGGTTATTTTTTCACCGGTACAATAAATTTTCCCACATATTTGGTATCGATAATAGATTACATTTATCAAATAAAATTGACATTTTTTTTTTCATTTATTATTAATTTATCCTTCATGCAAATGCAAAATAATGGGCCTACTAATGATAAGACGTCAACGGGGTGCGGGACGCAGAGGGCGGCGGAAAGGGGTGAGCGACCTGCGCACGAGTTGGCAACATAGCAGTTACCTCAATCTCGGTGACTAGGTCAGGGACGGTCAGTGTCACGGTTGACGTAGGTATGTGCGCACGCGCCGCATCGTACTACCTTCAGTCGGAAATTGCTCGTACGAAATGGTTCGTAGTTATTTTCTCATTGGGGAAAATGCAGTGGCAGCCCAGCGGCTATACGCTGAAGAAAGTGTGCCCCGCCTGGAAAATGCCAGTGTTATAGCTATGGCCAGCCAGGTCAACAGATTTGACCCCGTGTGACTGTTTTTGTGGGGTGAGGGTAGGCCCAAAATTTAAAAGACTTAAAAAACCTAATAATAAGTGCATTTGATGAACTTAAAAGTGAGAACTACAGACTTGTGTTGGGAAATATCGAAGGAAACATTCAAAAACGGGCAAGAGTGTGTTTAGATAACCACGGCCAACATTTTGAACACTTGCTTAAGTATGTGAATTAATTAATTAGTATGAGAAATGGACTCCATTAATCAGGTATGTTTTTTTTATTCCAATCATCGTGCATAAAGTTGATTTCAAGTGTTTAAATTTTAAATACGCCTCAATGAAGAAAGTTTCTGTCCTTAGTGCAAGTATGAAGGAAGATTTGGGATCAAGTACAATTTTTTTGCCAAGTCATAATCATAAGTTAATTATCATTGCCGCTTTTCTAAGCCGCCATGCCACGTGCGATGACGTTGTAAACAAACAGTTGCCAGTTCGTGTGTTTTGCTAGTTATGTACATTGATAATGCGTAATGCGTCCAATTTTCTTATTAGGTTTGCGGATAAGTTCAAACATCGGTATTTTAGTTTTTTTGTTTTAAAGGGGTAGTAACAAAAAATGTTAGTATTCTGTAACTTGGACTACTATTAGGTATGTTGATTTATTGTACTGGTGAAAAAATAACCCTGTATATACAAAAATGGTAATACATGAATTACATGATCCAGTTCATTTTATTACCAAATGCATATAGGTAAGTATTCAGGTAATTAAAATATTTAACAATTCTAATACAGTTACATACTACATAATAATGAATAAAAATACAATTTTCTATTATGTGTTTCTATATGTGTGTGTGTGATTCTGTGATGAAAGTATTCCAACATACTTATAATTTCTAGTACTTTTACGTTTTAATAATTTTTCATTTGCTTGCTGCTACATTAAATAGAACAAAATAAATAATCATAAATCCATGCACTGAAAATATTTTTGTTTCAAAGACATTTTTGGCAGAAAATCAAAATCTTCAAAGTTTAATAACCTGAAAACTATTTTTATTAATTATTTATTACAAAAATCTTTTTATTGCAAAAAATAAAATTAAACTGGGGTATAATTTGAATTATTTAATAAATTATATGAACTCAAGAAAATTTGGTAGATCACCTTAAAAAATGCTGCACAACAAAATATTTTGTACCCTGGGAGATATATTGCTGCATATCTCTTACACAATCTACTTTTATATGGGGATCAATTTTATACAGGGTGGTCCAAACCTTGACGTCAAAAAATTTTTTTTAGGTTCCCTACGTCATGGGCTGTCAGAATATATCCCATGTATGTTAGCCGATTTTTTGTAGTTTTCGAGTTATGAATTTTTGAAAAAATTTTTTTGAGAAATTCTGGAATGAAGAAATTTATTGATGAAAAAAAGCTATTGGGTTTTTTAAATATTTTCTTTTCGTAAAAGTATTACTACAAATAAAGCATTTACTGACAAAAAAATTAGCGTCCTCACTTTGATACAAGTAGGATAAAAAATACCAAATTCAAAATTTTACGTTAAAAACGCATCAAAATAGCATTAATGTACGTAAATAAAACATATCCCAAGGATTTTTGGTAATCTACAGACTGCCCTAGACCTTAAACCTTCGTAAAAGCAAAAAAAAAGTGATACTTAATGATGAGGATTTTTCGGATTAGTCGGTCAAATAAACTTAAAAAAAAACTTCTAAATTTTTAATTTAAAAATAAAGCAAAATTTCGTCTGTTTTGTTGTTCTTATCAATAAACAAAGACAGAAAACAACACGAAAACTCAATTTGTGTAGTTATTCAAGTAATTTTTTAATACTTTCAAATTTTAAGCTTTTTTAAGTTTATTTGACCGACTACTCCGAAAAATCCTCATCATTAAGTATCTCTTTTTTTTTGCCTTTACGAAGGCTCAAGGTCTAGGGCGGTCTTTAGAATACGAAAATTCCTTGGGATATGTTTTATTTTTTTATTTACGTACATTAATGCTATTTTGATGCGTTTTTAACGTAAAATATTGAATTTGGTATTTTTTATCCTACTTGTATCAAAGTGAGGACGCTAATTTTTTTGTCAGTAAATGCTTTATTTGTAGTAATACTTTTACAAAAAGAAACTAGTTAAAAAACCCAATAGTTTTTTTTTTATTAATAAATTTCTTCATTCCAGAATTTCTCAAAAAAATTTTTTCAAAAATTCATAACTCGAAAACTACAAAAAATCGGCTAACATACATGGGGTATATTCTGATAGCTCATGACGTGAGGAATCTAAAAAAATTTTTTTGACGTCAAGGTTTGGACCACCCTGTATATGTATAATCGTAAATCCACAAATTATTGGCAAAAAATCTGCTTGAAAATACATGTTAATTTAGAAGATTTACCATATTGTGCACAAGACTAAATTTTGTTTAAAAATACGTCATCTACCTATAATATGTATACAATCGGCTACTTGTAAATAGTCTACATGTTTGAATATTAAAATGAGTACTGTCTTGAATTATAAAATTTTATTTTTGCTAGGCTGCACTACACAAAAAATGGATTACTGAATTTAACCATATGATATAAAATGATTGTGAAAGGAAACAAATTAATTTACATTGTCAGTGCCTTGAATACCAGGATTAAGGTGTTCCAAAAATGTTAACTATTAACCCCTTTATTCATAAACGTCTGTTAACTTAGCAAGCCGCTAATAATTGTTTGTCCCTTTCGGTCTTAACAATGTGTCCATAAGAGCAAAAGGGACAAACAATACTTAGCGGCTTGTTAAGTTAGCAGACGTTTATGAATAAGGGGGTAAGTATATTACCTCTCAGTCTCTATAAGGTTCTTCATTGTGCAACTGAGATCCAATTTGATCTCTGCTAAATTTTAGAGAAAGATTTAAAGGTTACAAACAAATTTGTAAGTGTGCAATACAAAAAAAATGCAATAAAGGAAAACAAATATAAACAAAGTTAGGACCCATATAGAAAAAAATGTTGTATTATTATTTGTCAGCACTCAAAATATAATAGTAACTACAAAAAGTAGTACTTACAGGAAGGAGTTATTTATATTATACTAAGATTAAGCTTAAAAATTTATATGGTTGAAATGGGAAGTTTTCATTTATTTTCATTAGTTTAACTACATCTGTTGTCAAACAAAAGAAGCTTTACATGTAAACGTCAAATAGGAGCACGACAGTTCACATACAACATATTTGCCGGCTGTACACACAGATGGCAGCACAAGTTAAAAGTTATTGATTTTTCCGGCCTATGTTGGAGGTAGTCATGCACTGGAAAATCAATATTGTTCGTTCCCATTTCGGTGGAAAAGTTATTCCGTAACGTGAAAAAGTAAGGCGCAATTGTAAATTTCGAAAATAAAACGTTACTAACTATTATACACCGCGTCCGGTGCTTGGGAGCTTTGCCCATACATAGTGAAATGTATTCTACGGAGTGATTCGAAATTCACGCTCGCGTGTTCGCTGTTTCGCTTGAAAGTTTATTTGCCGCTTTATTATGCGTTCGTTGACCGCGGTCCACGGGCACCCCCTGCCTGAGCTGGGCGTTCCGTCCAACATCAACCAGGGCGACGGGAACGGAGACGACATGGCCGGCGCGCAGGACACCATCTATCTCTGCAATTTTCGCGTCTCGGTCGACGGAGAGTGGCTCTGTCTAAAAGAGTTACAAGACATGGAAATGCAGGATTCCTATATAAAACCTGTCGAGCCGGGAGTTATCACATCACCCGATGATCCTATGCATTCTTTGATGGGTAACCACGCATACCGTTTACATCTAATTACGTCTGTGTTATCCAACTGTTACATATTATGTTTTTATTGTAGCACGTGACCCCGTTGTCATTGAGCGCAGTAATTTGGTGAATATCTCCAAGTTGATTGTTAAAGAACTAATTGAACAATCGCTCAGATATGGACGGATGTTGGACAGCGACCACTTGCCGCTACACCACTTCTTCATCGTCCTCGAACATGTTATGCGTCATGGACTTAAACCGAAAAAGGTATTTAAAACAATAGGCTTATGTTAAAACTTAAGACCAAAAAGTATTTAAGTACCTAATGTTGTACATAAAATTATGATTTAAACAAATTGAAAATTTATTGAGACTTAATTTCAAGTGTGAAACGGATGATGTTTAATTTAAACAGCATTTGCAGGGGCTTCTTGGTCCTAAAAAGGAGCTCTGGGATATTCTTCAAATGGTTGAAAAATACTCGCCAGAAGCAGCTGATATAACAGCAAGTGTCAGAGATCTTCCAACCGTCAAGTAAGTTGTAACTCCACTTTATACCTAAACTTGTATTCAAACACGTGTCAGATCTACAGTTCATCATCATCATCATCATCATCATCATCTCAGCCATAAGACGTCCACTGCTGAACATACACTCGGACCTCCACATGTACCGGTTAGATGCGACCTGTATCCAGCGTGTCCCGGTGACCTTCATAAGGCCGTCTGTCCATCTTTTGGGTGGACGTCCTACGCTGCGTTTGCCTAGCCGTGGTCTCCACTCGAGCACTTTTCGACCCCATCGACCATCTGCTCTGCATGCAATGTGGCCTGCCTATTGCCACTTCAGCTTGCTAATCCGGAGGGATCCGGAATCTACAGTTACAAGCATAGAAATAGTTAAACAATGAAAATACGTATATTATTTGCAGCTTTAGACAATCGATTTGTGGTAATTGATGAACAGTTTTCTCATTCTAAATATCCATCTTAGTTAACTTTGTGTGTATTTATTAGAACCGCAATGGGCCGCGCGCGTGCCTGGCTGCGTCTAGCGCTGATGCAGAAGCGACTCGCGGACTACATGCGGCTGCTCCTCGAACATCGCGAGGATACGCTCGAGGAGTACTTCGAGCCGCACGCGCTGATGCTCAATGACGAGGCCGTGATCATCACCGGCCTGCTCGTCGGTCTCAATGTGGTCGACTGTAATCTGTGTGTCAAGGTACTGCACTTTCAACTAATTAGAACTGCGACTGCGGGTTAAACATTGCGACGACATTCTCAAGGAGTGCTTCAAACCACAAGCGCTCATGCTCAATGACGAGGCCGTGATCATCACCGGCCTGCTCGTCGGCCTCAATGTTGTCGACTGTAATCTGTGTGTCAAGGTACTGCACTTTCTAAGAATCATTCGTTGTTTGCTACTTCTGATCGAATATTGCAAGGATACACTTGAGGAATACTTCGAGCCGCACGCGCTGATGCTCAATGACGAGGCCGTGATCATCACCGGCCTGCTCGTCGGCCTCAATGTGGTCGACTGTAATCTGTGTGTCAAGGTACTGCACTTTCTACGAATCATTCGTTGTTTGCTACTTCTGATCGAATATTGCAAGGATACACTTGAGGAATACTTCGAGCCGCACGCGCTGATGCTCAATGACGAGGCCGTGATCATCACCGGCCTGCTCGTCGGCCTCAATGTGGTCGACTGTAATCTGTGTGTCAAGGTACTGCACTTTCAACTAATTAGAACTGCGACTGCGGGTTAAACATTGCGACGACATTCTCGAGGAGTGCTTCAAACCACAAGCGCTCATGCTCAATGACGAGGCCGTGATCATCACCGGCCTGCTCGTCGGCCTCAATGTGGTCGACTGTAATCTGTGTGTCAAGGTACCGCACTTTTTACGAATCATTCGCTGTTTGCTACTTCTGATCGAATATTGCAAGGATACGCTCGAGGAGTACTTCGAGCCGCACGCGCTGATGCTCAATGACGAGGCCGTGATCATCACCGGCCTGCTCGTCGGCCTCAATGTGGTCGACTGTAATCTGTGTGTCAAGGTACTGCACTTTTTACGAATCATTCACTGTTTGCTACTTCTGATCGAATATTGCAAGGATACGCTCGAAGAGTACTTCGAGCCCCACGCGCTGATGCTCAATGACGAGGCCGTGATCATCACCGGCCTGCTCGTCGGCCTCAATGTGGTCGACTGTAATCTGTGTGTCAAGGTACTGCACTTTTTACGAATCATTCACTGTTTGCTACTTCTGATCGAATATTGCAAGGATACGCTCGAGGAGTACTTTGAGCTGCAGGCGCTGATGCTCAATGACGAGGCCGTGATCATCACCGGCCTGCTCGTCGGCCTCAATGTGGTCGACTGTAATCTGTGTGTCAAGGTACTGCACTTTCTAAGAGTCATACTCGTATTACTCGTTATTTGCTACTTCTGTTCGAATCGAATATCGCAAGGATACGCTTGAGGGGTACCTACCTAGTTTGAATGAGCAATACCGGCCGGCTCGCCGGTCTCAACATGATCGACTGTAATCTGCCGTGTCAAGGTACGCCATTTTATGTGAGTCATACTCGTTGTTTGCTACTTCTTCTCCAACATCGCAAGGATACTTGAGGAGTACTTCTAACCCCACGCACTCATGCTCAGTCATTACCAGCCTGCTCGTCTTCGACTGTAATCTGTGTACTGCGTTCACCGAAAGCGAATGGGATAATATAACATCATACCATACATATGTTCTAAAAGACTGCCGGCGAACAATGGGGCGCAATAACATTTTAAAGAAGATGGTAGCGTGGTTAGAAATTGTTTAGGAATATTTTCTGTGTGTCTTACATAGAACAACTGTTAACCCAGAACTGGATGCGTAGCCAAGTTGCCAATCGCTAACGCTCAATCATCAATCGTTAACGAAAGGTAATTAGCTGTCTTTGTCGCGCTAATAAGAAAGAGTGACAGAAACAGAAAACTACGATACGCTACTGAGCGTTAGCGATTGCCATCTTGGCGGTATAATCTTGGGTCGTCTCATTCGTTTTTGGTCACATTCCTAAATTTGTCCGATTCTGCTTTCGTCACCCATTCTTCATTCGTCACCCATTCTTCATTCGTCAAGTTAGTTTGCAGTCATTGTCGTCTTTGACCATAATAAGTTGTCTTTTGTCATTTCGTATTTGGTCATATTCTAAGTTGGTACCGACTTAAGACTATGAAAATATACGAAAAACATAGATTTAACAGCGAACATGCCGAAAGAAAATTATGACGAGTTAAGAACGAGACGGATTAAGATAAAGATGAACAACGAATTTGACCGAAGATGAGAAAGACCATCGACTATCGTGACGAATAAAGAATGGGTGACGAAAGCAGAATCGGACAAATTTAGGAACGCGACGAAAAACGAACGAGACGACCCAAGAGTATAACAACTTGGTTACGCACCCTGGGCCCTGGTCTCTTGATTTAACAATTTGTTCGTTTTTTAGGAGGAAGATCTGGACAGCCAGCAAGGTGTGATCGATTTCTCCCTGTACCTCCGAGGCAGCAACTCTTCCACCGACCTAACCACCACTAGTAACAATGCGAACACGGAGCCAAAGCAACGCCATATTAACACCATGCTCGACCAAAAGAACTACATTGAGGAGCTCAATCGACATCTCAAGTGAGTTGTTTCATCCTCACATTGCATTGGTAGTAACCCTGTCTACGAAGCTGGAGGTTCCGGGTTCGAATCTCGGCGAGGGGGGTTGGTTCATTTATCACAAATGAACAAATAAATTCCTTGTAAAATGCTTTGTACCCTTGTGGCCTTAAATTGAGCCTACTGTGGGGCTGGGTTGATTTGATAGTTTTATTCTTTTTTATTTATTTATTTTATGTACATTAACACATAACACTTCCTAAGACTTAATATTAAAATATTGTTTTACAAATACACGGCTGCCGTGTGGTGACGGGAGTAAGAATACCTACATTTGTCACCACCCCAAATCCTCCAGTGGGTGTCGTAAGAGGCGACTAAGGGATAGAAGTGTCACTGACCATTATTTAATAAAAGATTTGGCCATAATCAATCTTTTATCAAATAATGGTCTGTGCCACTTCAATCCCAGCGTCATCATAGTGGACACATTACTGCGATCACCTATCCGCTTGCCCAGCGTGACGATTTTGGACATTTAGATCCTAATGCGTCTAGTTACGCATAGTTAAAGAGGCCTACGTCCTACAGTGGACTATTATAGGCTGATGATGTATGTATATTACAATAGTTATTTATTATACAAGGGGGCAAAGTTGTTGTTTAACTGTCGTGCCAATATTGAGACCTGAGCTAGCGAAAGATTCCAAAATTGAGCCACGAGCGTAGCGAGTGGTTCAAAAACTGGAATCTTGAGCATTGCGAAGGTCTCAAGGCACGAGAGTTGAACAAACTTTGCCGCCAAGTATAATACAACTTTTTTCCCCTCACTATCGCGAGGAAATATGATTACAAATCTCATCCAAATGTAAATTAACTTAAAGAAACTATTTAAAACTCAATGTCCAAACGTATCGTAGAATAGAGTTAGTTATGGAACTTAAATATTGCCAATGGCTTACAAAGTCACATGAGAAACGACCAATTTAACATGTGAGCTCCGATTGCGCATGTTTACTACGGTCATACAGATCCACTTATACTAGGCAGTAGGGGGCTATAGGAATTAGAGAAATGTCAAATTACTTTATTCACAAGTGTGTAAAAAGCGTTTTTACCCGCTCGTATTAAAGGATAAACGAACGCTTTATGAGCTAGTGAGGGGAAAAATAAGATATATGCGATAATACGTCGGTATTCTGTAATTTATTTAAAATTTGGCCCTTATTTTCAGTTTTTATAACTTATGCCTTATTAAAATAATAATTTGAATACTGAAATCAACACTTGAAACGCTTGTTTTCTATCGTATCGTGCACGCGACCGATTCAATTCATAATTATACGTTCTGACAAATTTGAGTTACAATTCAAATAGCGACATATACCTACTTACATTTTTCCTTCCCATTGTTTTTCTATGTAATTTCAATCAGAAACGCAAATTTCTGTTATCCTGTTGAGTCAGGAATTTTCGTCTTCGAAAAGTGAGTATTTACTACATGATTCATAAGTAATAAAATACTTGAACACACTTTTAGCGCAACGGTAGCTAATCTCCAAGCCAAAGTAGAAAGTCTGACTACAACGAACGCTTTAATGAAGGAAGACTTGGCGATCGCCAAAAATACAATGATCACTTTGGTCGAGGAAAATAATCAGCTGAAACACGCATTGGGTAAGTCGTTGATAATTTGATAAATGAATATGCCTGTGTAGTAAGTGGTGGAGTGTCTCATACTGATAATTATGTAAATTAAAACTGTCCTTCAACCGCTGCAGCCACACGCACTAAGTAGTCTTTAGTACCTACATGTTTCGAGTATACGCGCATGTAATACCGTTATATTATATGTTATAGTTATAGTAAATTCAACCGGCGATTCGTGCGTTCAACCAAATTCGCTGACAAACACGAGATATGACATATGACATTGTGATCACGCAAATGTAGGTGTTTCTAGAGCTTGAGCCAATTTGAAGTTCACATTTTATGTATGCATTTATATTGAATGTCTTTGTGCCAAAGTATTAACTTAGAAACAGTTGTGTAAGACCTAATTACTGAATTTGTTTGACCTTTAATTTCTGCTACATATATTATCCAAGAACACAAGTGAATAACCAAAAATAGCCCTCTTGTTTGTATCAGTGAGGTATAATATATCCCCAATTCACTAATGAAGAATTAATTTTGATTGGGAAATCCTCTTGTAAAAGTCCCCCGTACTTAACTAATACTATCGTGTGTCCATCCATTTACTAATGAAGAATTTGTATATTTAAGGCAAGGACGTTGAACTTTTGGGAATCAGCTTCTCAATAATATTCATAGCTAATTGGTTTTAATTGAAACATTCTCTTGTATAAGTATTTAGCTAATACTGCCGTGCGTCGTATCGTACTTAATTGCTTAACTATTTATTGAATTCGCATGGCAATCGAACGTGCACTCGTAAAACTAAACGCGACTATCGAAATAGCGACTTCGCGAACAACAACAAACGGATAGAGGACACCAGATAAGACACCTTGCAGCCTAACACTTCCCATGACTCACGCGGTTTAGTCGGCATTAGTATGCCGAAGTTGTCGCACGTATTTTGATGTCCGTCAATTCTGCGCTCGTCCCGTTATGCTCTATCGCGTACGTTAAATGGGCAATACTACGGCAAAAAATCAAACGCGTCCGACCTTTTGGACGAGGTCTTGTGAGTTATTAATAGATTAGTGTTATTTTGTCTCCAGTTTTAGACTTTTTTGATTTATTGGAAGTGTGTTTATTTATGTGCCGCGCTATAACACGTGTTCCTTTTGTTTAGGTCAAGACATCACTAAAGATAGTAGGATGAAAGTAACAGAGCTACCGTCGGATGAAGAGGTAAGAATGTGAAATGTATATATTTCATATTCTGTTGTGTATTGTGAAATGTATACATTTTGACAATGGATATTAATGCTTAAGACGCGACTTAAAATATTGTAAACACATAAGTTGATGATGTCATTACAACGTCACTAAGCGCCGTATTTCATTATTATTATTGTTGTTGTACAATCCATTTAAAATATTGTTCCTGTATAGATACAATCTATTAGTTTATCGCAAAATCCCAACTAGATACGAGTATGTACCTAATGTTTACTTAAATTCGACGGTGAATATCTAATTAAAGAAAAATAATGAATCACATTAATGTTTCAGGAAAAGCGCAGTGTGAAGAGCGTCACATCTGATAAGACCAAGAATGAAAAAGATAGCGAATTAGGTCGAGTATTGGAGGAAGAAAGAAAGAAAAATGTAGAGCTGCAACGAGAACTTGATCTTCAAGTGTGTATTTTTGATAACTGACAATATTAAAACATCTTAATATAAAATTACCAAACACTTAATAACTTTTGATATTAACAACAAACGGAACTTAATCGCGTAACCTTAGGTTTAATATTATTATCCTGACGTTTCGGACATGACGCTACACCCGTAACTATACACGGTAACGTTCCGTTTGTCGATAAAATATGAGTGATAATCGCGAAAGTTTATATCAATATACTTGAAAACTCTTTCATATGTTACAGATTTCGCTAAAAGCCGAGATGGAGGTAGCCATGAAATTATTGGAAAAAGACATTCATGATAAACAAGACACAATTATTTCACTTAGACGACAGCTCGATGACATCAAACTAATTAATTTGGAGATGTACAAAAAATTACAGGTAAGTCAACCACCTTCATCCGCTTAACATAGTGAATTACAATGCATGTGCCTATTTAGGATCATTAACTATAATGAACATCATAATTTAGGATAATCCATTATCATTACATTTTTTTGTCCATTAAGTAATAATAGTATATGGAGGCCATTCACGGAAAAAATGACAATAACATTGACCTCTAAATTGGCGACTGCAGCTCTCTCCTCATTATGTTTCGAATCTCGAGTGTTACAGAGTTCGCACAGTTTTTAACAATAGTATTTAGATAAGAAGCGCGGCGCTCACGAAGGCCGTTTATTGAGCGTGGGCGCAAAGATGCATGTCTCCCGCCCATGCATTCTCTTTAGCTTATTGACTAATAGTTACTACATTAGATTAAACGGTTGATATCATCCTCATATAGCATATCTCTTTTGTTAACAATGTAAATATTTATAACTCTAATTTCTATCCATGTATATATTTGACACATTTTAGATATTTTTATCAGTTATTTTGAATGAATATCGCACACACCCTATATATACTATACTAATATACTGGTGTATTTATCTATGCCGCGCTTGTCGTACGGAAGGAATGCGAGATGGAATTGACGCAGAAGGGCGAAATCGTGGCCAGGCTTCAAGACAAGGCCGAGCAAATCGGCAAAATACTCAGCAACATTGAGAAATATAACCACTTCCTAGGACCCGACCACGACTTGGTCAAAGCGCTCAGATCCCCCACCACTAACGAGACCAATCTAGGCGACAAACTAGAGAAATTCAAAACTGATAACTTAAGTCAAAAGAGCTCGAAGTCCAAGGATGAAGGCCCGCCAAATAAAAAAATAAACCTTCAGGAAATACCACCGTTCAGACGGACCACTAGCAAAGATAAACCTGTTGCCCAAATAAGAGAATAGCTTTACAAATTCAAATAAACTATTAATCTTTTAAAATGTTAAATTGTACAAACTCTTGTTCTCTAGTTTTGCGCTCGTCGTACAATCTGCTGTTCTATTGAGGTGGTATTTCCTTATTAAAACCTCGTAGCAATGTACTAACAATATAATCCTTATAACTATATATTTACTAACGGTTATAAATTATAGTACGTTTAGAGAACGTATCCTCACGCCTCAAAACAATCATGATATGTCATGCTTGACTGTACATTTCCGCTTTCTACTAACAATTTTGGGCGCACTATGAACTTGTCATTATAATCTAGCTAAATTTTATTGGCCTTGTTTTAGGAATGTGAAAGTTCCTTGAAACATAAAACAGAGCTAATAGCCAAATTGGAAGCAAAGACTGAATCAATGGGCAGCACGATACATCAGCTTGATGAGAAGTAGGTTCCAAACTTTATACTATGAGAGCGTCAGGCGGTGCGCCTGCGGAAGGCCGCGGCCGGCGACGGACTGGAGATCACAATAGCGCAAGGTCGCTTACAACTGATATGACAAATACGAAGTGACCTGCAGACATTGTCGTACAAATGCTTTCATTGTTTCTCGTCCGCGGCCGGACCCCGGCCTTCCGTCGATGAGAGTGCCTAGACTTACGCTATCCATTGTACTATTCATGTATGTAATGCTTGACATATCAATATTGGAGCACTTAGGTGTGCCGCAATGCACAGCTTGCGTGAGGCGGAATAGCGTCGTAGGTAGCTGTTTCTACCCGCTCGGTATTGGCAAACCCCCACAATTTGTGAGCAATGTTTTGATAGTATATTTTTGGACTATGTAACCGAATTGGATTGTAAGGTTTATACGGAGGCCATGCTACTATTGCTTTAGCTTCTCGTTGCTGTGATTAAACAATCTTCTGGTTGTAATATGTAACTGAGACATTTTAAAATGTTTGTATTAGGTTTGTTTATTCTAAATAATTTTACGATCTGTTAATCAGAATCTATTAATTTGTTAAAAAAATTCATATCTCTATTGAGTTTAAGAATGTATTATTATTTTGTTTAATTATTTAATCTAAATTAACAAAAATGTTCGATTTATTTTAATATTAGTGGCATTATTAAACATAATGTAGAAGACTAAATTTATTTTGTATAATTAACTGTATAGTGGTATTTTACAGTATTATTATTGTACCTTACTAAATCAACGAGCTATTAATTGTAGACCAATTTGATCTCATTCGTTGAATGATTAAAATTCAATTACATTTAGCACTTACTCATTATATAATGTGATCAAAATGCTTGACATTCTTAAGCAAATGTATTGGGATCCGGTGATAGTAATTGAGATTCCTATTCATAGTTTTGTAATTTCGAGATAGTAGCTATGTAAAATTATATTTATAATAAAGCATATTCAATCGCATTCCGTATTTTATTGAGCACCTCAGTAATACTTGCTTGTTTTTTTATGTTAATTGTGTAGGTTTGCCACTACCTTCTTTGTGTTTGCATGCGTTTGTGAGTGACGCTGCCTACTTACTCGTCAGTCTACAATGAGAATTACAAATTAACTTTCTAACATTTTCATATCTTATTTGTAGAAGAATTGTTGTTTATGTTGCATTTTTATATTTAAAACACAGAATACAAAGTCCATAAATATCTCCAGTAGGAACATACATTGACAGACATATTCAAAACAAGAATTAGCCACAGTTTTAATTTTAGATAATTTTGTTTGTAGCATTTGTATTTCACGTGATTTTTACTAATTCACATATTTTCTAAAAAAAATCACCAATGCAAATAAATGATGGAGTGCACGTCGAGAACTCAAATAATGGCACCTTAAATCTTATGTCATTATGATAGAAGTGACAGATAGGAGTCATCTATTGGGCACTTAGGTGTCGAGCATTAGTACGTTTAACTTAACAATTGGTGGTAACTTTCATATCGAGGAATATTTTTGACTAGGTAGTTATTGTTACCGAAATTGACTAATTAATTATTTTTTATTATTTATATTTATTTATTACACAATAAGGATACAAATAGTTTTTGTACATAGCTTCACAAAACTATTTTATATAGTTTGACTGTGAAGGCACTTCAGTCTCAACCTATTATACACAAATAATACTGATACAAAATATATATCTACATTTTTCCGTTTAGTTGTCTTATCTGTATTACTTCGGCGTCCCATAAAGTCTGTTGAACTATTATACAGGGTGGTCCAGAAAATTTAATTCCAGAAATTATCAAAAAAAATTTTCAAAAATTCGTAACTCGAAAACTACAAAAAATCGGCTAACATACATGGGGTATATTCTGATAGCCCATGACGTAGGGAACATAAAAAAAAATTTTTGACGTCAAGGTTTGGACCACCCTGTATAGTTACTTAGTTAGAACTATTATAGTTTTTATACCAATTGGATTGATCACGTATTGCCTACTAAGTACCTACATCATTTTATTAAGGAACTTATCGCAAATAATTGCAATCACAAGGTTGGATATTGTTCATTGAGTGCCGATAATTACGTAGTTAAAATGTACTTGGTGATTTGAAACATCCCTGCACATGGATATCGTGATCTAGAAAACATTTCACGTAAGGGCAAGTATACACAACCATACATTTTATACCTTACGATTAGGTACAGTTGCGTTAATTTTTTGTTCGGAATATTCGATATACTGATTGGCATTATCAAAATTCCGAAATATCACTCCAAGTACCTAGGAGTTATGGTTCCCGCAGAGATTGAATATCATATTCTCGTGAAGCCAATAATTAATAAACTTTATAAATCATTTAGAATTCATACTTGTAATTGTAGAGTACTTCATCCATTATATGTTTACCTATACCATCCGGTACCAGCAAGCAATGTACCTACGTGCAACTATAAGCGTGCCACCTCTCGCGCGGTGCGGTTTTTAAAGTCCTCTGCCCAGTTGATAGCCTGATTATGATCCAAACATCACAATAACATACATACTCAATCAATATACCTATGTCGAAAAAGTCAAAATTGTAGCGCCAGTAGAACAGTCACTGAGAACTAGTTAGTCGAAATAGTCATTAGTGTATGGCAATGTCGCATAAAACTGGAACAGGGCCCTTCATTATACATAATAACGATGCACGAACAGGTTAAAGGAAGATAAAGCAGCCAGAAAGAGTTTAGAAGAAAGCGCGCGTTCGCTGGGGCAGAAGGCTGCGGCCGCCGAGACGAAGGCACTCACCGCCGAGGGGGATTTGAGGATAGAACGCGAGTGGAGGACTTCGTTGCAGGTGTGTATTTATTACCCTGAATTAGATGCAATGACGTAAGTAATTATTTTGTGATGACTGATGACGTAGTTAACAAGCGGTTGAGAGCATCATTATTGCGGTCACATTTTCCACGCTAAGACGTTCAAAAACCCAGGACAAAATACAATTTAAATTTTAACATGTTTCATTGTTGTTGTTTCTGAGACAGTCATACCTACCTAATCTTAGTAATAGCATAATTTCCTACTTTCGTCTTTATTACAAAAAATACCTGAAATTATTTATACATATTACTGAATGACATTACAAATGATAGTGATTGTTTTTTTTTTTCATTATAGGAATCAATGATACGTGACAGAGATAAAATATCAATGCTGACACAAGAGGTGGAATCTCTAAAATCTATTGGACAGGTAAGAATATGTACCTAATCAATATATTTGAAGTCTTATGTAGTTTAACTACCGTTTCTTCAGTACCGTTGTTGCGTAAGTACATGCAGTAATTTTAGTCCTTTATAATCTGCTCAACTCACTTGTCTCAAGTCTACTACTTTTTTATTTTTTGAATAAGAAAGTTTTAATAGTGACAGTACAATAAGTTTAGCAGACCCATCGTTAGCAAACCCTTAAAAAAAATCTAGGTAATAATTTTTCGACTGAGCATATTTCGACTCAGCGAACGTTCGATCCAGCAACAATCAAGCCTACGAATATTCGACAGCACTATACTCCGACAGTGCGTGCCCGAAACTATGATATACACTTTACTAAAACAGCAATCCATATTACGTTATTTCTCGAGGATATTTTGCCCTTTCAGAAATACCTAACCCTACAAGAAGAGCAGCACCTACTAAAGACCCAATACAGCGAAGCTCAGAAGACTCTAGAAGAAGTTGGCGCCACACTGAGCGAGAACAAGCTACAGCTAGCCGAGTTGCTAGAACGAGAGGCGTTGACGACGGCCGCCGACGATGCGCCTAACTGGACCAGCGATAAGGACGCTACGGTCTGCACGGCGTGTGCCAAGGAGTTCACGATAGCGAGGCGGAAAGTAAGTTTTTTTTAATTTTACCCGTTAGTCATTTCCGTAGAATACTGCGACCATATATAACATGGACGTCTAACGCCAGCTCAAAAATGCCCCCAAAAACAATTGTGCCAAGACGGGCAGGACATAGCGCTTTTCTTAACACCGCGCATATTTCGGCGCAACATCTTTGACAAATGTTTATAGAATATAACCAATCACAACTTTGATGGACCAATCACAACTATTTTTTAATGGCGGTTTAAGTTTTTATAGGTTGACATTGAAATTCATTGCCATGAAGCATTGAAGAGGGGGGTGACACTTGTCAAGTAAACTTCAGAACCGTTTTTGAAAGGCAATTTAATATGGCGTGCGGCTTCCATGTTTTATTTGTTCGCAGGTAGAATAACATTGATTTCTACTTATGTCTCCATAAAGGTAAGCTTTACTTTATTTAGATATTTTCGGGTACTTACGTTCTTTGGAATACAATTTTCACAATTGCACCGGTATCAATGCATGTCAGTATAAAAAATCTAGTAATTTACTAAGTTAAGAACAGATCATACTAAATAACGGTTTAAAAGCCGGATCAAGATAGTATACCTAATTACGTGCGTTTATTACAATAGCGCATCCGTTTCATACCTACTGTAATTTAATTCTGAATGCTTCAGGTAATTCATTTATCTAACTTGGGCTAACTGAAGCTTGCATTTGTAATACATTATGTAACTATCTAATTACCGCCTTATTCATAAACGTCTTCTGACTTAACAAGCCACTAAATATTGTTTGACCCTCTCGTTCTTACAGACATATTGATAAGACCGAAAAGGATGACAATACTTAGCGGCATGTTAAGTAATATTAAAGTGATAAATCATCATCATCAGCCTATGATAGTCCACTGCTGGACGTAGGCCTCTCCTATTAACTACGCGTATGAACGCATTAGGAGATAAATACCCATAATCGCCACGCTGGGCAAGCGGATTGGCGATCGCAGTAATGTGTGCACTATGATGACGCTGCTGCTTATCATCAATCTTTTATCAAATAATGGTCACTGACACTTCAATTCCTTAGTCGACTCTTACGACACCCGCAGGAGAAGTTGGGGTGGTGACAAATATATTCTTATTGCCGTCCCCACACGGCTCAAAGTGATAAATAATAACCACATACTCTAAGTAATGAGTAATGAAAATCAGGGGCCTATTGCATAACAAATTACAACTAATATTACAAGCGGAAGTCTCTTTCTAGTAAGAGAGGTAGAAAAGAGACTTCCGCTTGTAATATTAGTTGTAATATGTTATGCAATAGGCCCCAGGTTAATTTTTGAGACATGTTTTAAATATTTTCAGCACCACTGCAGACGATGCGGGCACATATTCTGCGGCGCGTGCAGCGAGAAGTCCGTAGCGCTCGCCGGCAGCACCAAGCCGGTGCGAGTGTGCGACGCGTGCTACGCCGAGGTCCGGTTAACGTAGCAGGTTACTTAGCCAAGTTGCCAATCGCTAGCGCTTAGTAGCGTATCGTAGTTTTCCCTCTCTTTCGTATTAGTGCGACAAATACAGTTAGCTGCCTTTCGCTTACGACTGACGACTAAGCGCTAGCGATTGGCAACTTGTCTAAGCTTCTAGGTTACTAAGCCATCCATTACTGACTAAAAACCGGTCCCTGTCAATTTTATGACAAGCCCGGATGACGGGAGCAAAAATGCACTTGTCACTAGTGCTTAGTTAAATATCGACTATACTGTCGACATCCATACCGACATTTTATGAATTAGAAATGTATTGATCAATAATAGTTTATGCAACGTAATCAGAGGCATTGCGATCTAAAATTAATAAACAATAATATATCAATAATACCTAGTACAGTCAAGAGCAAAAGTAAGTGATCATTCTTGTTCGATTATAGACCTTAACCCATTCTGATAAGGCACAAGGTGATCACTTACTTTTGCTCTTAACTGTACCATATGACAGTTACAAAACCGAAAGTAAAGCCTAAAAACCAGCATGAATATCGTTCAAAAGTTCAAATTGCACTTGTTAATATTACTTTTCCATCCTCAATGCGAAATTATTCACAAGAAATATCAGAATGTGTTGACTAAACAAGTTGGTGTTTTACTTTTTTAAATCTTATATAATTTAATATCTGGAAATGAAGTGGAACTACAAGGGAAACATAATAAGTATAATCTATGAATTTCTAACAAAAACAAATTTCATATGGATTTCGATAGAATAGTCGATATTTCATTAAGCACTAGTGAAAAGTTCATTTTTGCTCCCGTCGTCCGGGCTTTGTTGGCGCTAAGTTGTTTGGCAACCCTGAGTCTCGGGTGTAGCGGCAGATAAATGTTTTGTATGAGACTTACTACGCGTAATGTTTCTTACGCTTTTATTATTAAGGGCTAGAAATTTTAAACGGGAAATTGACGTTTAGAAAATTGGAGTCATCAATTTTATGACAATTGAACCTAGGCTTGTGATAAAAAATTGTTGTCGATAGTAAATAAATTCAAACTCTCTTTTGCCCGAATTCAATAAAGGCAAGTCGCAGATTCAGTACCGAACAGAATAAATACGTTATCACTCAATGCAAAATTAGATTTAAATTGAGGAGGAATGATCAAACTTTGCTTAATTCTGGGCCAGGTTGAATCGTATAAAAAAATATCTTAATGTATCACCATCCCCGAATGAAGTATAAATATTAGCTGTTGTTTTCTTTTATATACTCGGAGATATTGATACTTTAATCTGATAAATAAATACATTTATCTGGGAAATTGTGAAACAGACCTTTTATTTTTTTTTTGTGAGTTTAGTGCCACTAATGGGGATGTCAAACCTACGCGCTACGTAAGGTTAACGAAGGGTAAGTCCCGTCGTTGTTATATTAGTGGCGCCATCTAATGAAAGAGCAACGAAATGTATGAGGAATCGAGTCTAAAATATGTAGTAATGTTGTTGCGTTCATATAAATCATATTATTTTATGTGATGCTTCGCAGATTATAGAGTCTGTAAAGGAAACGATCCCACATTCAAGTGTTCGTTGAGACTATTTTGATTATAATAACTGTAGCTAGATTAATTATTTCTTCTAGTACCAAAGTCAAATAATTACTGATTATATTTCGTAGATAAAGCTACTTATCTATTTAAATTATAGAGCCTACTTTGTGTGACAAAACTAAGCAATAGGATCGAGGGCAAATTATAATGACTGTAATGTATATAAAAATAAATCGCTTTTTATGACTGTTTAACAAAGCTGAATTTAGTTTTACTGATTATGCCGAAAAAACTTCAATGGCAGCAAACAAGTACCTAAACAGATTGGATAGCCAGTCATGGTACATAGTCCTCTGAATGCGCATATTAGATTAAAGTTTTACTAACACGCCGGTTTTAAAAAAACAAATGGACTGGACTGAGCCTTGGGCATTTATATTATTTTAATAAAACTATGTTCATTTTAGTGAAATGTAATAATAATAATTAGAACAAATTCCATTGTAAGTATAAATATTATGATTATCTAAAATTATATTATGAATGGTGCTTATAAAAACCATGTTTGTCAAACATTATTGTTATTTAATATTGTGAATATCTGTATTATATTGATAAACAGAATGACATTATAAGCTGGAATTACAAAATGAAATCTAAACATGTTCTTTTTTTTCCGCACAAAATTTCCCCAGTTTCTCCCTAAAATAGTAATTATACTGTCTATTATGTACAACACGATCTTAACATTAATATAATTTAATCATAAATTATTTGTTGGTGATATTCCATTAATATTTTACGGCTAACCAGTCTCGCTACCTTTCGTTCTACTAGGATACGTCTAGCATATGTTCTAATATGTGCTCCATCGCCATTGGGTTGTCTTCGGGAATCTAGAACAAGTACATTTTCTAAAGATTCTGTAAATCATAAAAGTAAGCATATGGGACCAAATTTACTTCAACAGTGTAGTAGTATGAATCCAAATGATTATGATGTCTTACATAGTTGGGTTAAAAACATAAACGTGTGAACAATATATAGCATATTTATACACTGTAATATTCAGTCAAAATCAGAAAAAAATGTGGCTATAATTGTAACTGGAGATTTAAATTATACCCAACATAATTGATACTCGATGGCGCTGTGTTAAGACTTAGAATCATTAAAGTTATATTTAATTAGTTCTTCAGTATTAGGTACCTAAATAAATATAGTTATTAAATTACCTAGCTGGCTAAACTAAGAAGATTAGCTCCCGCAAGGGATATGGTTGTGATTTGAGATGTAAAACTGGCTCCTGCCTAAGAACACTATGCGTAATATTAGCCTTCGATCTTCTTTTGTTTCTGACATATTCGCGAAAATGTCATAAAATTATGTTGCTATTAAGTTTTTTTTCAGTCTATCTCACTGAGACTGACAGTAATAGCTGTCATGCTACTTCAGTCAGACTCGGTGACACTGCCTGAAACAGCATGTGTTTACGAACGTTTCCGAAGGCAAGTAATTTCTCACTACACCTGTACTCGTAAGTGTGTGTAAAAATATGCATGTCTTCTTAAGTTATCCTACTGGACCGTTTCAACAATAAGTACAAAATCAAGAAATCAACACATTCTCACCCAGTGACCAGCTCCGAAGACAGACCAGAAGCTGAACTGTCTGGACTGTTTATAGAACCCGTTCCTGAACCCTCGGATCGGCTGTCTCTTAGCTTCCTTCAGCTCCTGGCCACCGGGCCACTGTAACTTGTTAACCCAGTTTGATGCACCTGTCGTAACATATGAATATTTTCAGGTATCGCCTGTTCGTTGAATCGGAATAATTAGTTTTAGTCGGTAGACTGTCGCTCTCTTAAATCAGCTATAAATCCGTACATGGCGTGAAGAACTTGATAACTCGAGATATTTTGGTAAAGGAAAGGGAATCCGTTTCAGTGCGAATGACACGCCAGGCCAGATAAAATAAATTAATTAGATAAATTTTTGAAAATGGAACACGCAACGAATCGATTTATGATAAATTCAAGTTCAAATTTCTTTATCGATTTTTGATAACTCGAGATAAAAACTTTATTAAAGTTTTTATCTCGAGTTATCAAGTTCTTCACGCCACTATGATGTACGAGAATAATTAAACATATGCAAAACAATTGTATGCGTAAGACAACTTTTATTAACGGTTGACACATGTATCGTCAACTAAATGACCAGTTTCATATTTTTTGGACATTGCCGAACCCTTATTTCTAGTTGCGTAGTCAGGCGGTCTCTATTTCTTACAATTTGCTTTAAGTACAGGTTCGAAGTACCTAAATTAGATACTATGAAAGGCTTCGTTTGGGATTAGATTCGAGTCAGTCATTTTCAACCGACTTCAAAAAAAGGAGGAGGTTCTCAATTCGACTTTATGTTTTTTCAATGTTTATTACCTCATAACTTTTAACTGGGTGAACCGATTTTGATGGTTCTTTTTTTATTTGAAAGCTGATGCTCATTAATCCCGTTTTAATTTGATCCAGTTCTGACAATGACATCCATGTTAAAACCATATGGGTATTTTTGTATTAACCATGTGCACGACAAATGGACGAATAACTCAATACACGTCAACCGATTTCGATCGTTCTTTTTTTAACCAACTTCAGAATAGACCGAGATGGCACTGTTGGCACCTAGTCGGGTTTTGATGATGGGATCTTGAAGAATTCGGTTTAAGTCGGTTGTTTTCTAATTTGTTGATTATTATGTCCAAATATTGAAAATATTTAAGAAGCTTACCTGCTAACGGTGTCACTACGTCCAAGTTTCCATTGTAAACGGCAATCTTCAGCTTTGTAGTATTCAGTAGCATTTCTACTGAAAAAAAAATGAAAATTACAATTATTTCGGTCAAACCTCACAGGCAGCTAAATCATGATATAATGCTGCATATTTTTTCTTACAGAATTTCGTAGAAGGCACAAAGAAGTTCCTATAAAGTGTGGTGAAGACTTTATCTGAGTGGTAATTCCACTGTAAACTCTGATTTACGACATGAGACAACATTGGCTTCACGTATTTATTCACTTTCACTGCCAACTTGTCCAACGCTGGATACGGACTAACTTGATTGATATTGTTCATATTGATGTCCATTGAACCTTCTCTGTGAAACATGACGAATAATATCGAATCCAGCCTCAACGCTTTCATGAATTCGCTTTTATCTATGAACATACTCATGTCCTTCACAATTGTTTTGGCACGTAAATACGTGTTCTGGTCGATGACACCCTGTAAATACAATTAATGTTGTCTTTAAAACAAATAGGTACCTAACTAAAAATAAAGTTTAGGTACCTATACCTAAACATGACTTGGAAATTACTCAACGCTTCTACTTAAAATAATGATTTACCATTTTTTAAACTTTTAGAAAGAAGTTTTGTTGGCTTTCTAAAGTAATTACTTACCATTAGATACAAGAAATCCGGTTGGACCAAGGTACTTTCCCTTGGACATACCCAGCCACTTCCGATACCTATGCCCTTGAAGTTCATTTTCAGGCGTTTCTTCTCAATTGCCTGGAATTATCCAGAGCTTATTTTATTATAATTAGTATAAAAGTTTTAACCTCCTGTAAGATTTCCACAAGGTAGGATAAGTACTTGGAAAACATTTGATTTTAGAAACTGGTGGTTTGGACAGTCGTAAGGTCCTAACAGACTTTTATATCTCTATTTTAGGGACCACTCGGCCTGTCTTCCCACAACTATCTTCAGTAACTTCACCCTGTCTGAAGGCGTCCTGAATGTCCCACAAAATAGCCACATGATGGTAAATTTATCAATAGGTAATGTTATACTCTTGCACAAAGACAGTATTAAAACGTGTCATACGTACCGTGTGAAGATAATATCCCAATCTTGGACTTAGCTTTCCTCCGTAGCTCTGGCCAAAAAGATATGAAGGTGTCTTGCGGAATGCTTTGTGTCTCTTGAAAAACGCTTTTATTACTTTTGATAAATCCATCGCTGAAAGTCGAACAAAAATGTATATATATATATGTATAATATAAATATATTAAACGTGAATATCAACAGGATTATTTAATTTTCAGAATAAGCAATGTTTTAAATAGGGAAAGGGACTTGGCGTGTATAGATCGCATAGCTCGAATAATTGAGGCCATACCTATACCGCGTGGGGACGGCAATAAGAACACTTTGTCACCACTCCAACTCTTCGTGTGGATGTCGTAAGAATCGACTAAATTATTGAAGTCTCACTGACCATTAATTATTGATGATGGCCATCAGCGTTATCATAGTGGACACACTATTTACTTAATTCGCTTAACTGCGATTGCCAATCCGCTTGGCCAGTGTGGCGATTATGGGCATAACCTTTTATTGTGTCCATGCGCATGGGTCAATAGCAAGAGTACTGAAATAGGCTGATGCCGCTGATGATGTGGTACCTACCTGCCTAATGTGATCTGTGGTAACCTGTGGTAGCTTACCGAATCAATATGTAGGTATACAATACGTATAAAATGAAATTGTACCCATCCACTCCTTCAGTCTGTTGCGTCAATCTACCAACACAACTTCACGCTTAAGCCATTCCCTCTTAGAGATAAACATATTCAACAAGTACAATAATTTACTTTGGCTTAAACAAAATAGGTACGTAAGTATCGTGAAATATATATAATTATGAACACGCTGTTTTATCTTGAGATTTTTAGATACCTACGCATAATTCTTTTTAATTTATCACTGTGTGGATATCCAATTCCCGCGACAATCTGTACCTACTTATTCTTATCTTTAGAAATTCTTAATTAACTTATATCACATGCAATTCGAAACTTGTAAATTTTATACCCATTTCTCTATCGGTGTTCACAAGTAAGGACTCGTCGGTGGCGTAGCTGAACCCTGTGCCCACTGGATGGTCTATCAACAACACGTTTCTCCCATTAACCTAAAACAGTATTAGGTTGGTACTTTTACTCGGTCAACGAAATCTTCAGAGCATAGGTACAATGCGTAGGTTTAATAGCTAACTGACTATAACACCTACTGATAAGTACCTATGTAGATAAGACTAACAAAAATACCTTTTTAGGAGCTTTAAGTTTTTGATTCAATTAAAGAATAATAAACTATGTATATAATTAATCTACCACACCATACAGTAGGTACATACTGTAGGTCTATCTTGGCGCTAAGCTTATTGTACCTACGTAATCGGTACCTATAACCACAAATTAGACTACAGCATAGAAACAACAATCAATTTGAAATTAACCCTTTCATTAGACTTGACATATAATTTATATGATAATTAAATATTAAGCAGCCCAAGATTGTAGATTTGATTGGTAATATTACCCAGGTATGATTCCGCGGTTGCATTTCCATATCTAACGGGCCAAACTCCGCAAAATTGCCAATCCCTGTGGCAGCCAAGCCTGGGCCGCCTTGTACCCATATTATTAGAGGCTTCCGATCAGCCCCCACGGAAGTTCCGTCTGCGTAGTACAGCCAGTAAAATAGGAAAGCCCCGGGACGCACTTGTACATAGTTTTGGACACTTTTCCACGGCTTATTGCGCAATGCCGCCAGATATGGATTGTATTCAGTTTGAAACGCTGAAACGGAAAATTGAATGGATAATGCGTCGCAAATTATGGCGTAAAATAAATTTGGTACGTTATACTTTTTCCTCGTCCATAATCAACAAAATTACTATGTGAGTCACCTAATAAAATTTTGCATACCTACCTTGAGGTACTTGCACTGTAAAAGTTCAGTTGTAGCAATTTGAGAATCATGTCCATGTTTTCAATAGGAAATCAGATAATTGTACTTTTTATGATCTGAACTTGAAGTTTTTTCGCAAATTTTATCTCTCAAAAGTAGATACAAATATAAATAATATGTCAAAAAAATACCTCCTCCACGAGCCAAGGTGAAAATGACAAGCGCCGGTAACCACAACATTGCATTTATTTTATCTATTTAATTAACTTCACATCAACAAAACACAATAGCACTGACACTCGGTATAAAACACATGCGAACTTTTGAGCTGCTCAAAAGCATTTACAGTCGTCAGCAGCCACCACTCGAGGTGACATCACATTCACACTTATATTTAATGAATTAATGAGGTAAATGAACATGAAAATTTACAGACACCATTGCTAGCTCTCGATTAAAATGATGTATGTCACGCGCTCCCCATTAAAGACGTGTGGGATGACATCCGAGACGCTGGATTAGCTGAAACCCACAGCGAGCTCGACTCAGACATCGTATACACCTCAATCAAGATTAATATTGAAGTTTCACGTGTATGGATACGACACGCGTTGTTCCTGCTCGTCTCAGCGTCAAGCAAATGACGTCTAATGTAAAAGGTTAAGTGTTGGTATTTCAGCTACTCTACAACAATGAAAGGTCACCATGAGCGTCTCGACGCCAACAACTACATAACTTAACTACGCGAAATAAATAATATTTTCAACTAAATCACTTAAATAGTAGATCAATGAATGAGCCGAGTATTCCGTCGTTGTTGAACATTCTGGGTCTGTCCGTAGCAGGTCTTGGATGAGCGGGTCTGTGGGTTCGCGGTGGATAACGCGTATTGTAGTGGAGCCTCTTTGTCGTCGTGTGGTCGATCGGTCGAGTAGTGGGCCGCACGGGGTAGTGGCCCACAACGTGACCAAGCGGACCTCCTACGATGTCCGGACGATACGTCGTGTGGATCTCGTGAGCACCTTCATGAACGGGTTTCACGTAATCTGAAAAAAAAAGAGATTTATCAAGAATAAGCTTGTACATAATATATTTACTCGTAGATAGGAACTTTAAAGTGGATAATCAATACTTAGTAGTTAGTAATAAGTTTTTTCGGAAAGATACCCATTGTTTTTAACAGTAAAAAATACTTTCTCCGTTTTTAGATTGCGCGGTATTGCGTTGTTTGCTTTAGGACCCATTCATTTTTTTTGCTATTAGTTACGAAAATAATATTATGTGTAGGTGTAGTTCAAAGAGCAAGGATACAATAAAAAAAAACTTGGATAACTACTAAATATACTATTGTTACAAGGAATGTGTACGAAAACAAATGTATTTTTAATATTATTATCTTACTTCTTAAAGTCAACTTTACGTATAAATCTGTAAACAAATTCCCTAATCCTTAAGGCAAGTATATTGCCAGCTACTGTTGTAAGTAGAGTAACGAGTTTCGCCTTTCAAGGACTGTTGCGAGTGGGTAGGTCCCTTCGCGCTATTCTAATCTTTGTTTGGGTATATACATTAGCCTAGTGAACTTATAGCTCATTGCCTTACTTTCAATTCTAGCACGACTCTGTGCATATTTCGTACTTCATAGTTTCTTTGTCACAATAATATTTGCGTGTTTTTCGAGCCGGTGTCACGTTCATGGTTCACGTTTACCAACGTTCTATTAATGTAATTAAATATTATTTATTTCTTAATGTAAACAGGATTTAACATGAACAGTGGGTATCATAGTATCATTATGATTTTTTTTTTAATATTTTTCGCAGTTTTTGTTTTTTGTACGAGGCTGGTAGACAAAGCCAAACATTTGTTCCTACGTTTACTATTTTGAATATATTATGTACAATACATACCTACTGGATCTGAGTTTAACGAATCCCCACAATATTTGTTAGGTACACCCTGTAGTGTCCGACCTTAACTATTTAATTGAAACAATTGCTGAACAAAAAAAAACATTACAATAATAACGTAATAAATAAGTAAGTACCTAACACAAAAAGTTAAGCAGTTGGCAATTTAACTGCCAATCTGACGAATGCAGGCGGATGAAGGTGTGATTGCTATTATGACCTAGGATCCATTGCATTAGTAATAAGAATAAGTAGAAGCATCCTTTTCACCTCTCTTACTGAACTAAAAAAACCACTAATTTGAATTTAAAATTGTTATATAATATGGAGTACCTACATATTTCCTTATATGGAGTACAAACACAAGTGAAATACCCACCAGTGGCCCTACCATGAGCTGCCGCTACGTTATTTTATTAACGCGCGTTTATTTTCTATCCGTCCCGCTCGTACTTGCATATTTGCACGAACGAGCCGGATAGAAAGTAAATACGCGTTAATAACGCCGCCGCAGCTCATTGGTACGGCTACTGACTTAGCATGCAGTCTCATAATTGTTCCTGTGCAACAGTTTACTAAATGCATCTACATCTGTAGCCGATTCCGTCAATGTCCTTGTATATCGTACTAGCCTGGGATTGCTAAAGCTAAACAACATGGGAACATTGGGTACTTACCCGATGGCTCCTGCTGCGCCGGTGGCCGGTAGTGGTTGTTGCCGAAATATCCGCCCGACCAATAGGGCGGCGTCTGAGTGGGCGGTACCCGTGTCGTGGCCTGGTTAGGTCTTTGCCACAAACCCCCGAAGAAAAAGCGGTTGTCTTGCCCTTGATGCGTGTATGGCTGATTGACTGCAAAGTATCAAATAATGTGTATATCGCAGTATACTGTATCGATTACATGTACTGGTTCACGAGCGACGCTTTATACATACTTATGACTTAATTTATATCCTAAAGGTCTTGCAAAATCGTATGGCACCGTGAAAACTTTCGCATTCACTTTTAAGCTTCAAGGAAATGATCGCAAAAATCTACTTAATGTGTAGATACCGTAGGTATTTATACCAACTGCGTACTAGTTGTTTATTGTGTAAATCTTAAGAAAAAAAAATGTTTTTTTTTTTATTTATCAACGCAGTATGCTTATGATGGTACCGCGTCTTATCGTTTGTCGACGTTGCCGTCACGTTCTAAGGTTCTAACAAGTATGCAAGTGCGAAAGCGACGTGTAGCACAATAAATAGATAAAACGGGACCATCATAAGCCACTAGTTTTCCTTATTATTAAAATCGATGACATGGTAGATGGTACTCGTTAAGTAGTTATTCAAAGTACTTGTTAAGTAAGTAGGTACCTAAGTTACGTAGGTACTTTCTGTACGTATAGCTCGTACTGGCTTATATCTGCAGATACTAAAGTTTACTCACGCCACCAACTACTGGTCAGAATACAGCACAAAATGGTTTGTAAATCACGAAACATAATTAGGTTAGTATATTTTAACCACAGCACAGCGGCAAGTGAGTATTAAAATTCAAAACAGCTTACGAGAACTTAAGTCCGTTTCGTCGTAATCTTCAATATCCCCACAATCATCAGGGTCGTCCTCCTGCGGCCGCTCCTGCAGCCCCTGCTGGTCGTACGGCGCCCCGCCAGGGGTCAGCAGATCGTAAAACGCTCCACCGAAAGTTCGGGCTCCATAGTGGCCGTGGTAAGCAGATCGTTTGTGAGGTGCTATTTTATTTGTCGGGCATCGCACCGGCTTTACTGTAACTCCTTGTAAAGGCGTGAAGAAAATTAGAACCTGCGGATATAGGTGTTTATTTATATTTATAAGTAAAGTATAATACGAGTCGCTTGGCGTGAACGCGGGCTCAGTGCTTGATACTTTATGAAGACCTAGGCTCTCCGAAACATGTCGCGCATAGTGACTAAATACACGTGAGTTTAATTCTACAGTTTAATTTTATTTATAGATACGTAAACACTAAACAGTTTGAAGTTAATAATTAAGCTATATAGGTTTAAAATTGACCGAAATATGATATGAATCTATGTAACGATATGGTTTCTATTGTTATGTTACGATTGGGGGTGTGTCACGGCCATGTTCGAAAGTTAAGGTGTTCCAGTAAATACATAGTAAATCCAGCATTTTGATATTTTTGATTCTTATTTGCGAAGCAGCCGACGCAGGCGTCGAGCTTTCAGTTCGTATATCTCGGGTGGCCCGTTGAAATTGGTCAGTATGGGAAAGTCTGAAACTATAAGACATACGAAGATTTGTTCTTAGGGACCATGTCACCGATTTTGATAAAAAGAAAAACTGCATTCATACATTTGAAAAAAAAACTGTACCCAGCTAGGGAATCGAACCCGGTTGTTCTGAAAAAATAAACTTACACTATTTCTATTTAGATATCGTTTGTATATAGGTCTTAAACAGTAAATATCTCTAAGAAACATTTCTAAAATGAATAAAATTCATTGTTTTCACGAACTTAAATTTATTTTACTAGGTGTTTATTGTGTAAATCTTAAGAAATATATTTTTTTTTTTCATATTTATCAACGTAGTTTTCCTTATTATTAAAATCGATGACATGGTTCCTAAGAACAAATCTTCGTATGTCTTACTGACCGATTTGAATGGGCCACCCTGTATAGGTAATAATAAAAAAAAAACAAGTTCAGGTAACGTTAGCTTTCTGTACAAGGGTGTGATAAAGACAACTCACAAATGTACCTATGTATGGGCGGATTTTTATTTTGTTGTAGTTTTTTTTAATTTTCCAAATTTGGATTTTTTCATATTTTTTTCTACTCAGAATCGCGGGCTCTTTCGATCCTAATTAACAGAAAAAAGTGTCCCGAAAATTCCATAACTAAATTTTTTTGTCTTCCACTGTTACGGTCACAGTTACGGTCGAAGAAAGTGTAGGTATGAAAAATAGTACTTAACTCAATGGAATTTTTTTTGGGACATTTTTTTATTTCTATCAGGATCGAAAGAGCTCGTGATTCTGAGTAGAAAAACTACAACAAAATAAATATCCGCCCCTATATGAGAAATACCTATCCATTTATGTAATTCAAAAAAATATCAAAGTAGGCACATACTGATTTTCATTCAGGATTTTCACTCGTATTTAGTAACACGGGACTTTGTCGCATACACACGCGTGCATGCGCGTGCGCATTTAAGTTTATAAGCTAACATAGTCAATATAGTCACAAAGTACCCAAATAATCTCTGATATAGTCATTTAAATGTACACATTATAATAATTATAATTATGATTTTTGATACTTTACATGATAAATACTCCGTTTTAAATCATAGGTACTAATAATATTAAACGTAAATCAAATTAAGTTCGTATTAGTCTGCCTGCGATCACGGGCGTAACGTCATGACCGAAACGACAGGTCAATACTAAAAGTATGTCCATGCGATAGTTCTAATTATTATTAAATGTATCTAAAATCTCTATATGAAAAAACCGATCGTACAGCTTGTAAACAGAAAATACACATCAAATCACGGCCATGTTTTCACAAATTTGTAGTATTTAGTAGCAGCGAAAATACGCGCACTAGATCAGGTTTTTTTCACAACTATACTAACCAATATCACTCGAATACTGCACAACTTGGTTTCTAGTGACATGTCTAAAGTTTAAAAAAGTTATATTAAAAAAATACTCTTCGCGTCGAGGCCCGCCCGTTGTCTGACTGCAGAACGGCAATCGGCATTACCATTCCTTGCGCTCCCACGCGCGTGGAGCGAATGTGTAAATCCTTGGGCAATGACCGCTCCTTTTATGAGAAATTATAAATCGCAATCAAACGAAATTTGCGAACACGGGTCAAAGGATGACAACATTGTTTTGCAAATGGCTCATCTGAATTAAAATTTAAGCCAGTAGTATACAGGCTGTCCCAGAACTATGGGACATGAAGGGCAAGTATACCTACCTTAAATATCGTTGACCGGGTATTTTGATAAAATATGATCATGTTATTTTTAAAAGGTAATAATTTTATTTTGCTTTCACAGGTCTTTTAAAAATGACTAGCCTCATCTGGGAATCAAACAGACTCAAATGGGAAAAAATAAGCGCCTTTTTTATGATGCCAATCGAGAGCACGAATCTGAAGAACGCATCTCACGCATTAAAGGTGCATTCAGACCAAGCGAACATTCGCTATTCTAACCTCCCACTCTACGAAATTCGATCGTTACACAAAACGTGATTGGTTGATTTCGTTGAGCGGGGGATAGAACAGCGAATGCTCTTTTGGTCTGCATGCACCTTTACCTACCTAACGATTTTGATAGTAAGTAGTACTTTCTTGTATTCGTTCTGAAATGTTTCTACCTATACGTACTTATGTAGATACCTACATTAATTAGCCATGACTACGAGTACCTAATAAACAAAGCTTAATCATTTTGTTGACAACGTGGTTATTAAAATGAACTAGGAGTTTATACTTCTAAATATGTTTTCTTAAAATATAAAAAAAACACTTAGCAACTAGGTCTCTTGGTCGTTACATTGAAATCATTGAAGTTATTTTAGTGGCTAAGTAGCATAATAATTATTTATGTGGCTGGCGCATAATAAGAGGCATTAAACATGAGTGTGGTTTTAAAATAAGATCACACGAGTGTTTAATGCCTAATTATGTACAGTCACATACATAACTTTATCTACATCCATATCATTAGTTTAGAATGACAATTTACCTTTATTTTCATTGATATCCACTAAGTAATTACCTCTAAATATAAAAATTCAAATCAGTTGAAATCACTCAATTTGAGTAAGGATATCCTACAATAAATATTTATTGAAAAAAAAAACAACAAAAAGAAGTTGACTTCATAATGTTAAAATTAATATCATGACGACGATACTTTAATGTCAACATTATGATGCACTGTACTCTGCCTGTACCTACTTTAATGTTAACATTATGATACAGCCACAGACACCGGTCTCTTAATATAGGTCATTACATTACCGCTTCTGAATACATAACAGGGAAATTATGATATTCCTGTAGATAAACATAACTAGTGTGTTGTAAGTATAAGTAAGTACGTGCTGCTATTGACTGTCATCGGCTTCGAATTCAAATACCTTAACAAAACTAGACTCGACGATGATTATTTTGTACTATGTAGGTAGGTACATCAAGATTGTCAATCTTTATCCTTTACTAGTCTCTGTATTTACGTAGACCGGTACCTACTCAAATTCGATTAATGAATAAATTAAGTTAAAGGGCCAAAAATATGTACCTACACCGGCATATTTTGTCTTCTAATAATTATGCTCGTGTAAATATATTTTTGGCGCCTGAACCGTTTTTTAAAAAGAATCATTAACATACTAATAATTGGCAAACATTAATAAACAAATCTTAGACCTCATTAGTAGTCATATCTTGACACACTTGCAGTGCACCCATTTTTAGTATTTCTCCGTTAGACTAGCCTGATTTATAATTATAATCATGGCAATTCAGGTTCTGATTAAGGATCCTCAAGGTCTAAAGCTATCGGGCTGAGTCAACGTTTTAGTCAGTGTTACAGATTGCCTAATGCCTCAATAGGGTCATATGTCATAACAGGTACCTACCTACCTCTAGGTATATGCTGTTATTTTATGGGACGGTTATATAATTAGCCTTGAACTTTTGTTACCTATGACACGACAATGATGGTAAGCAAACATAACACGCTTGAGTTTAAGCAACTACAGCCTTAATGTGTATCTGGAATCCTTGTCTCCGGGTGCCACATGGGCGTTGCCTACGCTGTAGAAACCTGTAGGTACATTCCTAACGCACAATCGTCATTCCAGAAATCTTAAGCATATGCTGACTGATTAGGCGGCTAGAGCGTATGCACCAAGTATGACCTTGGTATGAACCATGAGGAGGCAAATTTGATTCTATTTATGACAGGATAAGCCCGATATCAAAGGGGGCTTGGGCCACTGGTACGATTAAACACCACACATAGCCCGGTAGCCCGGAGACAAAAACCCGAAATTTACGAACTTCAGTAGGTAGGTATTCGCGGTAACAGGCCTGAGTATTAATTAGCCTGGGTACTAGGAATGGTCACGCTGAGCCATTTTTACTACGGAGACAACCAAGAAACCGCGAACAAAAAATTTTATTTAAAGTTTTAATTGATAGTTACGTGTTACGTAGGTATCAACTACACTTTGTCCAACTATCTTGTCAGTACAAAAAGGCGGCAAATTCAAATTTTCTTTGGGAAACCAACTTCGTGCCTAGATTTTTTAAATTTGCCGCCGTTTTCTACTGACAAGCTGGTTGGACAGAGTATAACTCATAATTAGGATTTTTTTTACCCTGTACAAATCCACTTTTTAGTTAGGCAAAAAATAATTTTATATTTATAAATTAATAAATGTTCTTGGGATCGTGTGGATGAGGTGCATTTTTTTTTACAATGGCAACCCAACCTATACGTCAACGTCAAAATCATTATAATCAATCAATTCTGTCCTACTTTTGTGTTCAATATTGTATTTTCCGCGCGATTGATTAATTAAAATCAACTTAATTTATGGAAATACAATGGCAAAACAGCAGGGTAAAGTTTACTTAGGGTACGAAGAAGAGGTTGTAGGCGAAAAAAGCCAAACTTTATTAAATTACACTGTAAACAAGATTGGTGGATTTCCCGTAAGTTGCTATATTTTTTGTGAAAAATTTGAATAGGTTAGCAAAGCATGATAATACTATAATTGTTTCCTACAGGATTGGCCGCCTCTTGAGAACATACAGTTTCCTTCCAAGTGTCAATTATGTGGATTACACAGACTTTTAATCGTTCAATGTTATGCTCCTCTGGAAAATTCAGTTTATCATCGCACTTTGTATCTTTTCGCCTGTATTAATCCTAATTGCTGGATTCAATCAGAAAGGTAAATATTAAAATGGTATTCTTATTACTATTAGAAATTAACAAACAAAGAACAAAATAATTTTCATAAAAAAATATTATTCTTTTTTTAGTTGGGTATGTGTACGAAGCCAATATCAAGACAATTCGATTAAGCAGTCAAGCACCATAGTGAACTTGCCATCAGCTGAGACTAACCTTAGTTGGTGCACAGGAGCCAATGACTGGGATGAAAATGACAACGGCGACACTGCTAATGGGAATTTCATGAATGTGGATAATGCGCCAAGCCCTAATAATGGCATGCACAGGTACATCCTTAAACAGAGCTAGCCTTGATATTTATATCATTTATTTATAAAAAATAGTAATTTCATATGATTATACACCACACTGTAATGTAATGTATACTATAAATTATTTGCTAACATTTTCATTTCCTGCTACCCTAAGGTTGTCTGGAAGAGATTGCTTGTAAGCGATAAGACCGCCTGTTGTTGCCTATCGATACATGTTTTTCTGTATTTGTATTTTAATTAAGTATGTGGTGCACATTAAAGAATATTTACTTACTGTGATAGTTTCCCATAAAATGGTTGTATAATTTTGTAGTATATTCTATAATAAAATAATTCGACTTAGACTTCTTAAACACAACTTATATTTTAAAAATAAATTAAATTTTTTAAATATATATATTTACTAAAAAAAACAAGAAAATCAAACAAAAATAATATTTCATTGAACTCCACACATTGCCTGTATTGTGGGAAACAGGCAGTGCCTAGTATGGAGTTCACTGAAATGTTATTTTATTTTATTATTAGGTATTCAGACAGGCATTTATGATAAACAGACATTGGAATTCTGGTAGCATTTTTTAGCTATCATAGGAACTTCTCGTTTATTGTTTATTTTACATTGTATTCTGCATTTATCAATATACATATGTATAATCGGTAGTCGATAAATGAGAAGTCCCTATGACAGCTAAAAAATTCTACCAGAATTCCGATATCTGATGATAACTGACATTGCCTGTATTTTAATTTGTCAATTTACTGACTAACAACAATGTGACATTTAGTAAAAGCAGCTCATATTCTATTTCATGAATAATTATAAGATATTTAGATTATTATATTAAAAGATTTTATAATAAATATTGGGGATATAATTTTTTTTATGTCAATTTTATTTTGGTCCTAGGAACTCTGATGAGGATGAAGAAAGCAACTCATTAGAAGTGGAAACTGTAGAGCAGGCCCTTGGCAACCTTCATGTGTTTGATGCACACAATGCCAACATGTCTCCAGTGCAAGGTACATTTGAATTGGAAATAAAATTATTTGTTGCTATTTTGTTATAGTCATGGCATCAGTTTCTTCTTTGCAATAACAGATATTTTGATGTCTGTTATGATAGGCATAAGGCATTTATGCTTGTAATAAATACAAAAAATATACAGGGTATCTCAGTTCCTTGTATAATTTGAACCACATGTTTCTTTGGCCAAATGAAGGCATAAATGAGACTTTAGCAGAAATTCGCAAGCAAAGTTAGTTAAGTTGTTACATATACTTAAAAAGATAATGATATTATATCACCTGTAATATTTTTTTCAATGTTATTAATTTTGAAACTAGGTGAAATCCAGCAAAGTATATAGCACATTTTAGTCTTTAAATATGATCAAATATTATACGGAATCCCCATTACCTTCCTGTTTTTGAAATTAATATTGTTTAATGCAATAAAACCATGGTTTTACAAGTTAGAGATAATTAATCATGATTAAAACTGTGGTGATCAGATCACTATAGCTCTACAGTTAGGGTAAATACTTTCACTGACAGGAATCCAGTAAGCAGGTAGTTTTTGTATAGAAACTAAGAAGTCCAGAACTTAATGTTACAGCTAACTGTTACATTTGAAAAAGGTAAGATATACATTTGCGAAAAATTATTTTGCAATAATATTCTATTTTATTAGGAGCTGTCGGGGCCATAGGAGTACCAGTGGCCGCAGCGGAGCTCGAGGGCGGCGATGAGCCAGGGCTCGTCACCGTGGACACGCCAACCGCCGCTTCCAACGACATAGAAGCACTCTTGCACCAGGTATATTTACAGTGATGTAGAAGCACTTAATGTTGAGATTAGCTCTTGAATGGTGTATTCACTATCATCATCATCATCAGCCTATGATAGTCCACTGCTGGACGTAGGCCTCTCCTATTAACTATGCGTATAGACGCATTAGGAGGTAAATGCCCATAATCGCCACGCTGGGCAAGCGGATTATTCTATCCTATTGGCCACTGTACTACAGTTAACAAATGCCAGTGCCATTTTCATTTATTGTTACCCAATAATAATGCAAGATTTGAATTCAATACCTACTTCTTTTTTCATTGAAATACAAACACACAAAGTTGCTTAAAGTGCACAGGCTATCTAAAATATGGTAAAGTACATCAGGAAAGACTGCTGAGACATACCAGTCTTTTTTTCAAATTATCTATGAATATTACATAAATATAGCTGGATTCCATTGAGATAAGGTGCTTTGGGGCAAGATGAAACGGTTTTGAAAAAGCTATGTCAGAAGGACGACTTTTTGTCTTTCCTAAGAAATCTGTTGCCCACACACCTCACCCCAATGCACCTTACCGTCGAATCTCCTTCAAAACATGAGTGATCAGGATCTTGCTTACTACCTATGATTTTAAATAACCGCATAAAAATAAATCAACAAAGTGAAGTCGCAAAACCTGAAATTCACCGAAGCTATCTTAAAATGGCTAGAAAATAGGTTGAAACCACGTTTTCATTTCAAAAGACCAGATCTGGAGGACCCAGGCCATTATATTATACTAGTTTAATCTTATTCTATGTAATTAAAGATTTAGAGATGAGATTTTAAGGCTTGCGTCCATTTTAGGACACTTTATAGTAATATACACCGTGTTTTTTTTTAATTCCGTTAAATTTAACAGGCTGCTTCGTACGCTAATTGGAGCTACCTGGTATATAGCTTTTAGTCGAACTCGAAAAAAATATTTTTTTTCGTTTTCATACATAATAAATGAAATGGTAAGTGTGAGAGAACCTTAAAAATAACACAAAAGTTAATTTCAGGTGACTGACGGCCCACGTCAAAATAAGTAGCATTAGAATGTAATAAAGGTTGCAATACACTTGTTCAGTCATTAAACTTATTTTTTGAGTAACTCAATAACAGTAAGAGTTAAGATACCAATTGACCTAAATAAGCTTCCCTTTAATTTAACTGGAATCAATAAAAACACGGTGTATAGTAGCTGATACGTCTACAGGACTTACATCACTTTTTTTTATTACCTATTGGTTATAAAGATGTGTGGACTGGATTTAAGTATTGAGTATGCTGACCCTAAAAGTTATACTACATTTTTGCAGACGGCAGAGCTACCACAAGATATACGGAGTCGACTGATGTGCGCTCCAATGCAATTTGTGCCAAAATACATTTACGTAGAGGAAGAATGGCACAAGGGAGCTAATCATGACGATAGAGTGACGGAGTTGCTCAATAAATATAAGAAAGATAATGGTAATTGAGACATCATCTATCCTTATTTTTCATTGACATAGACTACTTGATATTCAACATCCTATATACTTAATAATAATTAAAGCTTGGTCATTCGCCATCATAAAAAGCAGGATTTATATTGCCCGTCGTATTATCATCGGCAGCTTTTGTATTTAATATGTGACCATTTCAAACTTCCCTTCTGTACCGCAGGAATGGACAGACTCAGTTATGTTCTAGGCCTGTATGCTTGATTATTATACAACTTGCGCACTATGTGGACCAACGGTTCAAAAAATATCTAAAATCAAGCATTATTTTATTGTTTTCATGGGAGGAAATTGAAACCCTATTCATTTTTAACAGTTCAACAATATAACACACGTTAGGAATGAAATGAAATAATCCCCAAATTAAAAATTTAAAAACCCGACTTCAACCGGTTTCTCCAAGATTCCCGATTTGTTTCCATCATTGGTTTCCTCAAATCCTACTTTCTGAATGCAAATGCTTGTAAATGAATGAAAATTACCAAAAGCGCCATACATGTACCTATAACATTTGAAGAGATCCCTCGATTTCTCCAGGATCCCATCATCAGAACCCAACTTGGTGCCAATGGGACCATCTCGGGGTAATACACGTTCGATCACAAAAAGAAATTTTAGAATCGGTTCACTATTCTCGGAGATATCAGGTAACATACATACAACAAAAAAAAAAAAAAAAAAAAAAAAAAAAAAAAAAAAAAAAAAAAATCAGTCGAATTGAGAACCTCCTCCTTTTTTTGAAGTCGGTTAAAAAAAACGATCACTCCCCTCACTTTACGTGTAGTACCCTAATAAAACACTTATGCATTTTTTTTTTTACATATTTGTACCACAGCATTGTAGAATTGTAGTGCTAACGGCTACTGAGATTATCCGCGGACGACAGACATGGCGATGCTATAAGGGTAGTATAGTTGACTACGGAACCGTAGAAGGAGCATTCCATGAAAACGTGTCGTAAGCGACACTGTCTTTTCAATACTTTTGAAAAATTAAATTAGTAAGCTGAGTTACGGTATAACAATAACATATCTAGGCTTTAAGATTGACAGTGTTTCTTAGCTCCTAGCATATTTTATTAGGGTAGCTACCATAGCGACACGTAAGCGACAAAAAGTAGATGTTTTCATGGAATGGATGGCTGAGATACGCGTCATACTCGTGAACGGGTGCTGTTTGCGGAGACCGGTCTAATCAAGCTCACTCATGGCTTAAATTCAAACAATTTTCCTGCTGTTCTTGATATGAGAAATTGAATTCGCTACATGTTTGTTTATTTATGATTATTTAATATTATGACGCATGGAGACCTTATACATCTCTGAAACATTTAGTGAAATGTATCCGTTTGTTTTCTTTTTACTCTGACAACTAGAGACCTTTACATCTCTAGCAGTATAATAATGCTAATTTTAACGTTTAACTAAAAACAATTGTATGCCCTTTTACATATATCTTTACATCTATACATTTCTCAAAATTCATTAAATTTATATAATTGTTCTGACTATTAGAGACTTCATCTCTAGTTAATGCGTACTATATCTGTATTTATATTAAATCAAATTTATGTTTCGTTTTTAATTAATGCATGTTAGCCGTAAGATGTTATAAAACTATTATTTGAAAAAAGAAAGTCCCGCTGAGTTTCTTGCCGGATTCTTCTCAGGCAGTGGTGTAGGGTTAGAACCGGAGGTAGTTTTTTTTTCTCTCATTCGCTATTTAGTTTAACGATTCAAAAGCGCTCGTTGCTGGGCCTAATTGAATAAAGAATATTTTGACTTTGACTTTTGACTTTGAATGCTCCAGAAAAGGAATTATAGAACTATAGAACACAATCTGTGTTTAGAACTGGAGGCGTGCGGCGGCGGCGGCGCCGGCGGGCAGGACGACGAGCTGTACGAAGACTCAGCGCCGTTGCATGGCGACCGACTTTTCCATGCCTTTCTATCACGACTCAGGAAGAACCCTGGACAGATTCTGAGGTAAATTCCGTTCTCATCAATTGTTTCGTCAGCCTCCGTAGCCTAGTTGGTAGTGACCCTGCCTACGAAGCTGGAGGTTCCGGATTTGTGTATTTATTTATCACAAATATTGGTTCCTTGGTCATTCATGGCTGTCTATGTATTTAAGTATCTATATATATCTATCTATTATATATATCGTCGCTTGGTACCTACATCACAAGCCTTAATTGAGCTTACCGTGGGACCAAGTCGATTTGTGTAAGATGTCCCAAGATATTTATTTATTTATTGTCCTATCTTTTCAAAAGGCTTATTTCCATTCTGTCAACAAAGGTTATTTTTCAACGTTTTCGTAAAAGAAATAATCTCTGTTGACCAAGTTGGACATAAGCCCTTTTGAAAACACGCTCCTCAAATTTGCTATACTCGTTTTAAAAAAAGTGGTGAACAATGTAAACGAACCCAAGGTCGTGCAAGTGGGACTAGTGAGGTTAAAATTTTCAATGGATAGCTGTCCTCGTGCTGCCCATTGTGATTCCTAAAGGACATATTTGATTTTTATTAAATTATGAATGATAAGCCTGTTGAGGTTGAGGTTACACTCAAAATTCTTTTCATTTATGTATAATGTAGAACTAAGGAAAAGCGACCATATCATAATATTCATTTGGTTTAAATTTCAATAGCTCACACTGAGTATGACGGGCAAGATGACTTTGCGGCTTTTGCATGTAGATGGGCAAATTATCAAAATGACGGATCTGAACCAATTTGGTCCGACCAAATCTTTAAGTTTTTACGAAAGTAGTAGAGGTAGAAAGCCCCGTTAAGCAGGGCGTCCAGCGGGCGTCCATGTTAAACAAATGCAAACGTATGCGCGTGGCCTGAACACACGCTGTCGAAATCCCTTGAACGCTTGATTGAGTGAGATTGATGCGATCCACCTTTACCGTCAGTTTGTGTAAGTGTAAGGCGTGTCCGGCGGGGCGGGTAGCGGTGCGTCGAGCGTCCAAGGGATTTCGACAACGTGTACTCAAGCCACGCGCATACGATTGCATTTGTTTAACATGGACGCCCCGCCGCCCGCCGCGTTCAAGCGTCTACTCAGGCCTTAGACTAAGATAGCCCTACGATTATTGCCTGGCAGGTACTCCCGCTCGGAGCCGCCGCTGCTAGGCGCTCCACTAGCGCGCGGGGCAGGCACCCCAGACTCCCCCGGCGCACCCGCCGCCTGCCCGCGCTGCGGCGCCCATCTCCTCTGCGAACTACAACTAGTCCCCGAGTTCCCTGAAGCCCTCTCGCTGCCGAGCCTGTCGCCTCCCGCGTCGCACCTGCACTTCTTGTCCGTGCTCGTGTTCACGTGCGCGCAGAGCTGCTGGCAGGCTGGCGACGCGCTCGTGCAGGAGACGGTCGTCTTTCAGCCTGAAGTTGTCTAAACGGGGATTTGGCTAGGCGGCTTCCTTGTAAGATAGCCCTACTATTATTGCCTGGCGGGTACTCCCGCTCGGAGCCGCCGCTCCTAGGCGCCCCACTAGCGCACACGGCAGACACCCCAGACTCCCCCGGCGCACCCGCCACCTGCACCCGCTGCGGCGCCCATCTCCTCTGCGAACTACAACTAGTCCCCGAGTTCCCTGAAGCCCTCTCGCTGCCGAGCCTCGCGCCTCCCGCGTCGCACCTGCACTTCTTGTCCGTGCTCGTGTTCACGTGCGCGCAGAGCTGCTGGCAGGCTGGAGACGTGCTGGTGCCGGAGACGGTCGTCTTTCAGCCTGAGGTTGTCTAAACGAGGATTTGGCTAGGGGAAACGTGACGGCTTAAAACAGTGTTGTCGGAAAATTACATCCTTCTGGCACGAATGGATCGAGTAAGCAAGGCTCGGAACCGATTTTTTTCTAAAACTTCGAAATAGCCCAATATTTAAAATATTTTATATTCTTTATGTAGTACTCAAAATGTTATGAAATTACCAACGTCGTATTTTTAAATTACTCCATTAACAAAGAATTGATATACCGAAGAACAAAAAAGAACGAAATTCGATTTCGTTCTTTTGTATGGAGTAAAAACCGGTATCCGAGCCCTGCGAGTAAGTGACAGAAAGTATCTATGTGTGGATACTGTGGATGTCTTAATGACAGTAGATACAGGTATAGGACGACCGCATACACACAATGATAGATATCATTCATTCCATTCGTGCCAGCTTTAGTGAATTTACCTGTATATTGGAGCAGGAAAATTTTAAAAATACATGTGCGTGTTTTTTAATTTCGCGCAATTTAATTTTGCCAACTGTAGTAACGAAAACGACGCCTAACATTATACGATAGCATTTTATTATAGTTGCCGATTTCTAAGAATGAACATTTGTCATTTTAGAAATGAGCCTTATGTATATATATACTATTGGACAAACTTACAGTCTTACTCTCATATTAATAAGGATTAAACTATATCAGTCAAAAGTTCATTCTTAGAAATTGGCAACTATAACCGTATAATGGGGTGTAATTTAAAATTCCAGATTAAACATTACTGTCACATTATATACAAAATTACTGTCACGTTTTCCCGGCGGCGTTATGATCCCGGAAATAAGGATGCCAAACATGCCTTTAAAATAAAACATGAAAGAAAGAATATTCTATTGAATGCGTCGAGCGACCAGACGTAGATTGCTTTTGAAATTCACGTTCAATAGCAAGTACCATGCGTGTCCATTATTAATTAAGTCATAATAAAGAAACGATAGTCTCAAAAACTAGTCTTCAATTAGAATAGCAGATAACACTTCATGTCTCATACATAGATTAAATAATAAAATTGTAATTTTTCTGTATCCAAAATACATATAAACTAGTCCAGGAAATAGTCAATAGAATATTTCATCGTCCATACAACAGTTGTATAAGCATTTTCCTAAAGTGCATTTAACGTCAAGTGTTATTCAATTACTCATGTAGAATTATTATTATTAAGACGGTCTTCTTAACGCTGGGTAATAGTGATATTGATATTTTATTTATTTTAATTAATGTATTTTCAAAAACCTAAAGTCTTGATTATGTGCAAAATGAATGTATACATTCATCTGTGATATAGTTCTGAATCATACTGCATTAATTTATATGTAAAGTGTATCCTTATTTGAAGCTTGTTACTTATGTAATTGTGAAGGTAGGAAACTCCGAATATTGTTATTTAATAATGTCCTTATTAACCTATAGGTTAAATATATAGTCATAAGTTGTCATAGCAAACGCTAGAGTAGGCTATTGTTATCATAACAATTCTCAGTTTTTGTCGTTTTCAGTTCTTTTAACACATTTATGTTTAAAGTCCACACAGGGATCAAAACAGAAACCATATTAGTTAAATTATAGTACATTGTGCATCTAGGGAGGCAAGTACAGTATCACTAACGAGAGTGGTAGCTTTTAAATGACTCCAGTTTGTATTCCTCTTACCGACCTTGATGCATACAATGTTTTTCATCACACTTACGGACATAAAAATAAGTTTTAAGATAAAATAATATACTAACATTTCTATAACTCCCGCGATGCATGCAAGCATTGGCGCACATAGGAAGCAAGTGTGATGAAATAATAATAATACAACTCATATTTCAAGCGCGCTTAAACGTCAAATATATCGTCGACACGCAAAACTCACTAAATAACAAATATCTACTTAGTTGAAATAATAAATAAAGCTCGTATCTCAGTTCTGATTCATTTACGAAGTTGCTAAGAGTAGTGACGGTTATTATAGTGAGTTTTGTGCCTGTCAGCCGACGATATCTGTCTTACTACCGCGAAAATAGAAATTCGTAAATATCGCGAATTTTTCGTGAGAGTCAGAATGGCGGGTGTACCTCTATAAATACAAAACTCGACTATACTAAAAAAATGTACTCAAAATGTACTATTTAGTACCTATTTAAAAAAAAATTGTACCCCTCCGTACAAAAAGTTATTACAATGCTCAGGTACAACCGCCGTTCTGACTGTCAAGACGGCGGGTGTATGCTGGTTTACCGGGAAGCTATTGATTATCGACAAATCCTATTGACTCAAAAAAATGTACTAAATTTGTACTTGTGTAATACGTCGATTTACTAAAGCTGGCGCGGAATTTGTACTGAGTGACAGCTATTTTCATAGAAAATCTGTCAAATCTGCGCCAGCTTTAGTGAATCGACATTTGTTCTTCTCTAGAGTTAAAAAAATAAGTGAGTAGGTACTTAGTTAGATACACTTACATACCTACTTAAATTCTTTTTTCCTTGAACCGTAGAAAAACCGGGAAATAAACGCTAGGAAGAAGACGAAGAATCGAAAAAAGTAAATTTGCATAACTCCGCGATTACAAATTATATTACTAAAATTTAAACTGCATATGAAAGTACAAATTTAGTAATTTTTTTTGAGTCAATAGGATTTGTCGATAATCAATAGCTTCCCGGTAAACCAGCATACACCCGCCGTCTTGACAGTCAGAACGGCGGTTGTACCTGAACATTGTAATAACTTTTTGTACGGAGGGGTACAATTTTTTTTGAAATAGGTACTAAATAGTACATTTTGAGTACATTTTTTTTGTATAGTCGAATTTTGTATTTGTAGAGGTACACCCGCCATTCTGACTCTCACAATTTTTCTCGGTTACTCAAACGAAGGCGTCATTAGAGTGAGAGAGACAAATCCTCGAAATCTACGAATTTCGTTTTTCGCAGTAGGGCCGCTGTTATTGCATTTAGCTATAGTTTTGTCTATTCTCGGCTTTTAGTATCTACTTGCGTGTAGAAAACAATAAATACATGTGTTATTTCATCAGTATATGAATCCTATAACATGTTGATAGATTTCCTTTTAAATATTCGAACCATTTAAATTAGAAATATTTATTCCCGGTTTATGTCAAAACGTATTATTTTATTTTCAATGACCATTCACATTTCGTCAAAAAAATTAAAAAATATTCTTACTTAATATTAACTGGGCTATCTCTGCTTAGGCTTAGCAAGTTTGAATATTTAGAATCCAACATTTTTCCTTCATTGTTGTTTCTTCAACTATAGATGTGGTGTAATGTTTCCATTGTGGTCTTTTTATGAATATTATCAAGCCTTAAACATGTTTTACGTATTCTTTCACATTCGAGACCATATTAAACTACTTAATTAAACAACTCTGTGTAGGTACCTACTTATATGGAATAAATAATAATTATGTTCATGAAAACTTCATAGCTGAAAGCTATACTTACATTGTTGTTCATTGTGAAAATTTGATGAAATAAAAGAAAGAAATTCCAACTTTTTCTATTAATTCTTCGAATACCTAATATTCCATTAAATATTCTCCTAATACCCACAGACTGCAAACATTTATTCATGTACAGTCACCACACGGGATTGTTGAGCCACTTGCCACTGTTCGCAACTTGGTCGAATAATACAAATCGGGTTCCTAACTCTTATGAGGCTAGTATCACGACTTCGGCCGAACTCTGCTGACCAATGGGGCGGTCGTTGCTACGGTTAGCCAATGACCGCTCGCGTATTCTTCAGAAGGTGACATTACCATGGTTACGTAATAACAAAAATGTTCGCTATTTTTCCGGAAGCTGACGTTACTATAGTTACGTTATAACATCCGCTTTAGACCTGGAGACGTCAATCTAACTTCAGAGCCCTGATGGTAATTTCGTTCACTTTCCTTTTAACGGCTGTCACTGACAGGTATTTTTCAAAGTTAGAATTTCAGTCAGAAACTATCAAGTTTCTGTTATACATTTTTATGGCTACTGACAGATTATATGATTATGGTTAGATTGTCAAAGGTTACCTACCATATTTCTACAAAGGTTACATTACATCACATAATAATTTCCATCCGACTTTATAAGATTTAGACAGAATAACAATAAATATGGGTATTCCTGCGAAATGTGGCAAATGTAATACAAGAATTTCAAGCAGACGGTCCCTAGACTGTTCTATTTGTACTGTCAGGTACTGCTTAGATTGTCTAGAACGTGCAGGAGTGAGCAATGCCCGGTATAATTTAATGTCTGTCGAAAACAAAAAGAATTGGAAATGCCGGAATTGCTGTAATAAACCTAATCCTAACAAAACTAGCACTCCATTGCCTGATTCCAGAACATCAAAACTACCGCGCTTAATACACACAAATACTACGAAAACCACAAAACAACAACGGAAGCCTCAAGCAGACGATCCCTAGACTGTTCTATTTGTACTGTCAGGTACTGCTTAGATTGTCTAGAACGTGCAGGAGTGAGCAATGCCCGGTATAATTTAATGTCTGTCGAAAACAAAAAGAATTGGAAATGCCGGAATTGCTGTAATAAACCTAATCCTAACAAAACTAGCACTCCATTGCCTGATTCCAGAACATCAAAACTACCGCGCTTAATACACACAAATACTACGAAAACCACAAAACAACAACGGAAGCCTCGTTTAGACGACTCATCTTTAATTAACTCAAGCAGGGAAAGTCTGGAATTAAGTCAGTTAGATGACACAAAATCGTCTCTATCTGACATAACTATAACTCCAAACAAGCCGGCTTCGAGGACGGTTGTCGATATGGACTCCACACTTAACAATAAGTCAGAATCTGCATCAGACCTACAGGCCGAGGACTCTCCAAAACTAATATACATACAACGAGAAAGTCGGATCTCCCATAGTAATGAGACGTGTACCACCCTGATTCCTAATCCTAATGCAAACCTGGACACCTCAATATCAAGCGCAACAACGAGACCTATTACTATAGACGATTTTAGCGCACTCCTAGACACGAAATTGGAAATGAACAACCAGAAAATTATTTCTCAGTTTAAACGGATAGTACAGAATGAAATTAACGCCGCTATCTCCTCGCTCCAGACGGAAATGATAAAAAAAAACGAGGAGCTTTCTAAAGATCAAGCACTTATTAGAAGCCATATAAAGGACCTCGACAATAAAATCAAAAAACTTGAAAATGAGAACGTAGAACTACAAAGAGGCTTAAAATATATGCAAGAAAACATAGTTCAACCTGATTTTTACGACCCAAATTTACATAATAAGACACTAGTATTACACGGCTTGGCCGAACACTATGGTGAAACGGAGGAAGATGTTCATGGAAAACTAGCATATATTTTTCGTGACTTGATGAACATAAATATAGAATGTTATATTGAAGAAACCCGACGAATTGGAAAAAATAGTTTAAGACGTCCACTAGTAATTGAACTTATCAGTAAAAAAATAACTAAACAGATTCTACACAATAGACACCTTTTCAGGAATACTGGACTTGCTCTAACAGAATTTTTAGATAAAAAATCGCTCAATAAAAGAAGACAGCTAATAAAAGTCTTAAAGGAAGCCAGAAATGAAGGACATCATGCTGTAATAATAAATAACCAATTAAAAATAAACGGCAAAATGTACACTGAAAACTCCCTCCAAGACAACGCATACCAAGAAAAATCACATATTCAAAATCCAAATATGACTACATCGAATATACAAAACCACGTCGTCATTCCAGATATTAATAACAAACATTTCAGTGACTCTATAAATCATTCCTTTCGGAACTGACTTTTGGATATTTACACAAAATATTCAGAGTATGAAAACAAAAACCAGCATTCTAGAAAGTGTTTTAAATGAAAACCGGTACCAAGCAATTTGCCTCACAGAAACATGGATCAAACACGATATCAAAGATCTTACCAACATACCAGGATACACCCTTGCAGCTAACTACTGTCGCAAAGTTCATAAAGGCGGAGGCACTATGATACTGATCAGGGAAGATATCCAGTATAAGGAGAGACCCGACATTGCTGAACTCTCAATAGAAGGCGTTATAGAATGTTGTGGAGTAGAAATCAAGCCCGAAATACTATTAGTGACTATATATAGACCTGCCCGTTCTATAGATATATTTTTTGAAACTTTAGATAAATTATTGTGTAAATTAAAAATGAAGAGCCACAAGCATATTATTATAACCGGCGATTTCAATATTAACAAATTTCAAAACTCGACTCAATACCAAAAGCTAAGTAATGATATGCTTGAACTTAACCTATATCAAATAATAGATGTACCAACTAGAGAAACAGAAAAAACTGCAACCTGTATCGACTTAATTTTTACAAACAATAAAGACTATCTTGTTTATGTAGAGGACCAGGGATTTTCCGATCACAAATGTCTTCTCTACAATTTCAAGCTAAACGTTCTCCAAGAAAAACCCGCTTACATTGCTAAAATAAATTTTAAAACAAGTAATATAAATAAATTTAAAGCAGCATTAAGCGAAATCGAATGGAAAGACTTACTGATCTATAACGATGTAAACGCTAATTATAATGTTTTTCACTACCATTTACAGACTTTGTTAAATAAATTAATGCCCTTAAAACAATCTAGACTTAAAAAAGTACAAAGAAAACCCTGGCTTACAAACGGTCTTAAAAAATCATGTCTTCATAAAAGACAACTAAAAACACATATAAACCAATCAAACAATATAGTATTAAAGAACCATTTTAAAACTTACTCTAAAATTCTTCAAAAATGTATAAAAAAATCTAAAAAACTTAACTATATACAAAGCATGAAAAAAGCTACTAACAAAACAAAAACAATGTGGCAAATTAAAAAACAAGAAATTGGAAAAAATAATAATAATATACATAGAAAAAACATTGAACTAGACTGTCACGGGTCAAAAACGAAGTGCCCCCAGACAATCGCTAACATCTTCAACGAACACTTTGCTACCGTAGGCCTTCCGCCACATACTGAAAATAGTGAATCTATCTCCCCACTAGACTGGCCGAGCTCCTTAACCACCGTAAACTCCATGTTCCTACAGCCTGTCTCTGAACAAGATGTATACATGACCATCCAAAACCTCCCTAATAAACTTACCAGCGGATTCGACGACATCCCTCCAGTCTTAATAAAAGCTTGTAATAATGAACTAATAGCTCCAATTACAGTACTAGTTAACCAATCATTTGAAAAATGCCAATTCCCTGACAAATTAAAAATTGCCGTCATAAAACCTATTCCAAAAAAAGGGGGTAACCAACACAACCCCTCCAACTACCGTCCAATAGCTCTGTTACCAACAATATCGAAAATATATGAAAAACTCATAGCTGACCAAATATACAGATTTCTAGAAAAATACAACCTGTTAGATGAGAATCAATTCGGTTTTCGCAAACAAAAATCAACCACCTTAGCTGTTTACAATTATGTACAAAGTATACTAGAATGTTTAAAAAATAAGAAATATGCTATAGGCTTGCTATTAGACATGTCTAAAGCATACGATAGGGTATCTCACTCCATCCTTTTACAACAACTGCATAAAATTGGTATACGTGGATATGCTCATTCTTGGCTCAGATCATACTTGAAAAATAGACAGCAATATGTACAAATTGAACATCAACACAGAGACTCAGGACAGTTACAAAATTACCAATCCAAATGGATAACTTCCAATCATTCAATCCCTCAGGGCAGCGTACTTGGATGTGTGCTCTTCCTAATATATATCAATAATCTCCCAAAAGTATTAACAAACCAATCCAACAAATGTATCCTATATGCCGACGACGTTTCTTGCCTTTTTTTACACGAAAACAATTCTGAAAATTACAGTAACATAACGAAAACTTTCAATGATATAACTAAATGGCTAAGCGAACGTAACTTAATGCTAAATACCAATAAAACAAAAGTAATACAATTTAGACCATATCAAAAACAACAGACTGACTTGACTTTACTTTTAAAACAATTAAATATAGAAGAAGTGCCGGAAATTTCATTATTAGGTTTGACTTTAGACACCCACCTAAACTGGAAAAGTCATGTAGCAAAAATAACTTCAAAATTATCCTCTTTCGTCTTCGCGCTTAACATATTAAAATCCAACACAAACACCGCTTGCGCTCTGTCGGCCTATTACTCATATGCCGAGGCCTGGCTTCGCTACGGAATAATTTTGTGGGGTAATAGCACCGACTCCCACAATCTCTTCCTGCTCCAAAAGCGATGTATTAGGATAATAGCCAATATAACTCAAACAGAGACCTGCAAATCACATTTTTCAAATCTGCAAGTTTTAACTCTGCCGTCACTATACATACTAGAAATAACAACCTTCGTCAGAAATAATATTCATTTATTTAATTTTAGTAAAAGTTCCAGAAGAAAAGATAATATCAACCCACCGGAACCCTTTCTAGACATTTACAAAAAAGGCCCATTTTACCAGTCAATCAAAATTTACAATAAATTACCTAACCGCATTAAAAACATAGAATACATAACCGAATTTATAACAGAGCTAAAAACAATATTATTACATAAAACATACTACTCAGTACAAGAATATATGGAAGATGATAATTTGTAAAATAAACATTTTGTTAATCCCATTCCAAATCACATATGTAACTTAGGTATACTTTTATAACTAAAGGAATTGTATGATTGTACCACCTACATTTAATTTTAAGCTAGTTTTAAGTTATAATTGTTAAAATACTATCTTGCTACACCCCAACGGGGTCCATGTGATACGTACGATCATGTAACATCTAAAATACCATGGTATGCAATAAACATATTATTATTATTATTATTATTATACATAAGTTTTCAAATAACGTCAACTGAGCTGTAACGAATGATAATAAAGACAGCAATAGCATTTGTCTTTGTCAATGAAAAAAATAATTTAAACATTGTTCGATAACATAACCATTTGTATAAATATGAATTGAAAAAATATCTCGCCTATTAATATCAGATAAATCATGGCTCCCGATTTGAAGCAAATACGAAAAAATTACTAAACGGTTTTAGACAAATCTATGAAGAACTGTCGTTATCCAGTTTCCTCTAGGAACAACGACATCTAGCGTCTAATAATGGCCGATGACTAATCCTTAATTCTCGTAGACGAAGAAATTTTATTATTTCAACTAGTTTTGACTTTGACACACTGTAATTTTGACGCAACAAAGATTCGTATTTGACTGACATATCATCGGGGAACATTGGTCATGTGACATAACAGGCACGATCGCGACATGACTCATGTCGCGATCGTGCCTACTAACGAAAAATACCGAACCCATAATATTACACGACCAAATTGCATCCATTGCCAAGTGGCTCAACATTCCCATGTGGTGACTGTACGCATAGTAATAAGCACTTTTGAATCGTCATATTATATTGTGTAAACAAGTATAAATAAACTAACTACTTTGGTTCTAGTCCTACCGCCCACTGACCCGAGAAGAACCGGTAAGAAAGTCAAAGGGGGCTTATTTTTTCAAAACGGTATAAGGTCTCTAGCAGTGGCGTATCTAGGGGGGGGCAGGGGGGGCTCGTGCCCCGGGCGCCAAATTAGAGGGGGCGCCAAATCGCCCAACATTTTTAATTTCCTTTTGCATAATTTACTATACCTATGTTAAAAATCGAAAATCTGTATGCGTTTTCTATCAGAAGGGGCGCCAAATCAGCCAAGATTTTTGATTGCCTTTTGCATAATTTATACAATAAAAAAATTTCATTCATAAAATGCTAGATTGGCACGTTTTCCGGGCGTCAAATTAAGCGGGGCGCCAAATCAGCAATTTATTTTGATTTCCTTTTGCATAACTTCATCTTCATGTGTAAATTAAAAAAATGCTAGATTGGTACATTTTCCCTGGGCGCCAAATTAGGAGGGGCACCAAACAAGTCAAAATTTTTGATTTCCTTGTGCATAATTTATACATAAATAAATCAAAAATATTTATTGTAAATATGTATAGAGGGGACGCGAAATCGGCCAAGATTTTTGATCGCCTTTTGCATTACATTAAAAAAATGTAAATTCATAAAATTCTAAATTGATACTTTTCCCGGGCGTCAAAGCGGGGCGCCAAATTAGCAATTTATTTTGATTTCCTTTTGCATAACTTACACATAAAGAAAATCTTCATGCGTAAATTAAATTACAGCCTGGCAAAAAAGAGTAGAAATTAAAAAGTGGCGACATTGTAGTGTCGTCCCGTTTTCTCACGCATATTGATTTGAAAGGGACGACATTACGATGTTGCTACTTTTTGATTTCTACTCTTTTTTGCCAAGCTGTAGGAGGGGCACCAAACAAGCCAAAATTTTTGATTTCCTTGTGCATAATTTATACATAAATAAATCAAAAATATGTATGCGTAAACTATTAGAGGGGGCGCCAAATCGGCCAAGATTTTTTATTTCCTTTTGCATAAATGATACATTAAAAAAATGCTAGAAGTATGGCCATTTACATTTTCCCCGGGTGTCAAATTAGGCAGGGCGCCAAATCAGCAATTTATTTTGATTTCCTTGTGCATAATTTATACACAAAGAAAATCATTACGCGTAAATTCAGAAAATACTAGTTTGGTACCTATATTTTCCCGGGGTGCCAAATTGTGGAGGGCTCCAAACCAACCAAAATTTTTGATTTCCTTATGTATAAATTACACATAAATAAATCAAAATCATTAATGAGTAAATTCACAAAAAGCTAAAATGGAATTTTCTTAAACTCGCTTTCTATAGTTTTCTCTTTTTTTATATTAACAATTTGGAGAATTTTTAAAACTAAAAGTATGGAAACAAGTTTATATCCTGTGCTGCATGTAGTACTTATTACTCTTATTAGCATCGATAAAATTGGAAATGTACCTATTCAGTTCGAACACAGTTGCATTTATATTGTTTCGCAATTTTTTTTAATAAACTAAAATTTTCCTAGTAGGTGGGGCCTTTCCTGTCTAGTAGGTTGAATTTTGGATAGATTGCGGTATCCTAAAAGTGACCCTTTTTAGGGTTCCTACCTAAACTAGGAACCCTTTTAGTTTCGGCAGGTCAGACTAGACCGGCAGTACTAGAAAGTTGCAATTTGGTAAAGGTATTAATATTAATTACGCCGAGAAAATAATATAATAAAATATAGAACAATAGTAAATCACAAGGGATCAAAATGATATATTTTCACGCCCGAATGAAGCGATGGATTCCACAATAGAATCCAGAACGTAGTGAGGCATTCTAAACTGGAATCCTGAGCGAAATGAGGGATTCAAGCGAACAAATTAAAGCACGACCGAAGGGAGTGCTTTAAATCGACACGAGTCACACGAGTTACGAATTTGGTTTTCGCACGTGTATACTGGGACGACGTTTTTCAGTACATTTGGTCCTCCCAAGACCTGACGTAAAATGAACCACTTCTCGCACTAGCGCGTAACAATCACCCGAGTTAAAAAGAAGTTTTTACACATGTATCGAACGACTTTTTTCATAACAAGTGCCTAAACAACGTACGGCGATTTTTTTTACGCACGCGAAGCAAAGTTTACATTTTCGCACTAGTTAGGTAAAAATATTTTTCCCCCTACACGTAAAGTGGCGATGGATTTACTGCTAGCAATGTCGAAATTAGGCGTTAACTTTGGAAAACGAGAGGGGGAGGGGCGCAAATTTGGCGCTTGCCCCGGGCGACATTTACTCTAGCTACGCCCCTGGTCTCTAGTTATCAAAAAACAAGAATCAGAGATGTAAAAGGTTTCCAGGCGCCATGATTTCATAAATACATTATTAAATAATAATCAAATATAATATTAAATAATCAAGTTATCTGTAGAGGCCGCTCTCCACTCGTTAGCGAGTGTGAAATTCAAATGAAATCGATTTCACATTATGAGGGTTTTTTATACTTTTTCTGTCGCTATGGGGCGGTGAGATGGCAGCACTGTGCAGAAGGTCTAACAAACTGTCAAAATAAATAGGCACATTTACTTTTCAATTTAATATAGATTTATTTATTCTGAAAACCGTTACTTTAGAAATTTTGTTATCTAAAAAAAAACAAATGAACGAAAAAATATCGAAAACTCAATATTTTAAGCCACGTCAAAGGAGATACGAAGAGCAAACCATAGAGTATATTTAATAATGAGCAAACTTATAAGCAAAGCTTATGGGACTACATTGCATACATTAAGCCATATTATAACCTAGTCTCTGTTGGCAAGTTAAACTCTCTTATTTTTATATTATGGTTATGTGATTAATTAATTTGTATCCTGTAAAATTTTACTGAGAACAGAAAATCCCCCCAAAAATGGAAACCCGAATGAGTGTACTGCAACTGCACATAATATAATGAAATCCGAACGCACCTCACCTTTCGTTACGTCATTCAGATTTTTCCAGAAAAAACGAAATTAGGTTATACTTCGAACAAAAAAGTATAAAATATATTTATATTTTATATTATAATAAACTTAATCAGTATTTTAAAATTAACTAAAGTATATAATTAGCAAACATTTTATAACATAATTATTACTCTCATTAGAGTTTTATTACTTGGTAACCCCATGTATTTTTTTTTCTTTTAATGAATCGGCGAGGCGGTGATCCGGTGAACGTGCTTTTAATCGAGTCGTGAAATCGGAAAAATTGTGTCCATAGAAACTGAAGTATAATCAATTACATTACAAATTGACTTATTCATAAAGTTTAACTTGTAAATCTTCATCATGAGCGAGACTGCGACCCCACCTGCCGTTTTATGGGCCCAGCGGAAAGAAGATGTATTCCTCACGTTTAGCGTTGAATCAAAAGATCCTACTATTAAAATAGAAAAAGATTCGGTATATTTCAAAGGTTTGAATGCACAGGACAATAAAACACACGAGGTAACTATACCTTTATATGATGCTGTAGTTCCTGAAACTAGCGCCTTCGTAAATAAAGGCAGATGCATAGAAATGGTATTGCGCAAAGAAAAGAAGGATGCGCCTTACTGGCCGTCGTTAACGAAGGACAAGAAGAAACCTCACTACCTGAAGATCGATTTCAATAAGTGGAGAGATGAGGATGATGAGGAGGAAGAAGGTGGTGGTGGTGCCATGAACTACGACATAGAAGAAATGCTGCGCTCGATGGGCGGCGGTGGCGGTGGGCTCGGCGGCGCTGGTGACAAGCCCGACAAGCCGTCTTTCGACGACCTGGAAAGCGATTCTGATGATGAAAATCTACCTGATCTGGAATAATCCTGCTTGAACAGATAATTACCACCTGTGTTTAACATTTACAGTACATTATGTATATTAAGGTTTTTACGGTTATAATAAAATTTTGCCAAAAATGTTGTTAATTTATATTTAAAGGGTTTGCTCATTTAGACTGTCTTTTCCACTTATTAATAAAGTCATACCAAGTTGTTGAACTTGGTATGGTGATCATGTTTGATCTGTATGTCTTTGATCACAAGTAGTTACTTGTAATGATAAAAGTGATACCGTAGAGAAATATTTAATCATAGGATACTGTTTCATATATTTCATTAATATATTCTAAAGCCGCATTTTAACTTAGTGTTCTGAGCAAGCATTCGCTTGTTCGTGGGCTGACGAACGAACATTTTGCTATGTGGAATCCTGTTTTCATCTGCTGAAGAACTAATGAATGCTCGCACAGAACAGTAAGTGAAAAATGAGCTTTAACACTTAATCAAACACGAGACACACCAAAATTTCATTGGATTTGGCCATTGTCAGTGAGACGCACGATTCAAAATAAGGTGGGAAACATATTCCCATTATCCGATTAAGGGTTAATAGAACTTATTGACAAAATTTAATTATAAAATCAAAATACTATGCTTTGATGAGAGGTTAAAACTAGTATCTATTTGTTTTGCCATGAACAGAACAGAATTACAACTAATGTGATTAAGTCTCACATTAGTTGTAATTCTAAAACATTAAAATTTTATCTAACAAGGTTACTCACGTATTTTAGTTGATTGCTCAGCTTTGACCGAAGGTGCTCCGGACGAGGACCCACTTAATAGTAGTACTGATCAGTACGCATCGGGCTTTGGCCGAAGGTGCTCCGGACGAGGACCCTCTTAATGGGTCGAAACATATCGAGCAACAATCAACTTAAATATGTGAGTAACCTGGTTCAATAATATTTTAACTTATTTTACCATGTCTCCGTGACCTATTTGTTTATTTATTACTTTAATAATACTAGCATGTGTACCTTACACCGCTAGTCACTGAGATAACATTAAAATGTAAAAATTTGTCCCATGCAATTGCAAACTCAAGAATCTACATGGTATAATGGTGACATGGACACAATTATTGAAAAATTGATGGTGGTCAAAGATCAATCCACAGAACTAACATATCATTCCAAGAACTACTTTGAAAGCAAAGCAAAGCTTTTACACAATTTTTTAATGTTATTATATACCTACCTATCTGTGCTATCAATATTGTATAAAAAAATTAATGGCTAACCATCAAAGAATATAATATTCTAAGATTGTTATACATCAAATAATAATATCACCAGCCTATCACAGCCCACTGCTGGACATAGGCCCTCCTAATATGGGCCATTTTACCCTACCGCGCTGATCGCACCCAGTTTAACTCCCAGAAACTTCGCAAATCGTAACTTATCTAGCTAAAGGGCGACCCAAACCGAGCTTGCCGAGAGGCAGTCGCCACTCAGGAACTCGTTTACCCTAACTGTTACCAGCCTACTGTGCAATTTTTGACTTTAGAACGTGGAACAGCGCAGTGGAGCGAGGTAAGTATAGTCAAGTGCAAAAATATGTATTGAAAGAATTCTGTTATAAATATGTTACGACGTTCTTCATCGTCATCATCATCAGCCTATGTTAGTCCACTGCTGGACGTAGGCCTCTCCTATTAACTATGCGTATAAACGCATTAGGAGGTAAATACCCATAATCGCCACGCTGGGCAAGCGGATTGGCGATCGCAGTAATGTGTCATCAATCTTGTAGAATGGTCAGTGACACTTCAATCCCTTAGTCGACTCTTACGACACCCGCAGGAGGAGTTGGGGTGGTGACAAATGTATTCTTACTGCCGTCACCACACGGCACGACGTTCTTATTCCACAGAATTAAAGTGCACTGGGACATATTTTTTGCGAATTTTTATATACACCTTATTTTGCCTTTGACTGTACATACAAAAGGCATGAAGGCGACGATGTGATACCAGGCAGAGGCGGCGTCGGCGTCTGGCGGATGAACCCCAACTAAGCAACCAAAGATGTGCGAGAGGCCGAGAGGTGTCTCTGCTGTACAGATTGTCTACCAATTGAGGCGTTGAACCATGTCAAAATGAGGTGTTTTTAAGATATTTCTTACAATCTGATTTACAACGTCACTGTGAGTTTCTGAGTGGCTTAAGGGTGCGGCTCCACTGAGGCGGATATGTGCAAAATTGACCAATTACATTCTTCAAATTCAAAATTCGAAACACTCATGCGGCCTCACTGGCCAATTTTGCACATCTCCGCTCCTCTCCGCCTCAGTGGAGCCGCACCCTAAGAGTTCCAATTGGTTGACTGACCCAGGCATAGTTTACCACTGGTGACGATCTGTAGGTAGGTAACAAATAGGTAGGAATAAGAGTAATCGCGAGAGAGAGATATGAACGTCACTGTATCCATGAGAGATACAAATAGACTGTATACAAATATTTCGAACAATAATTAAGAAACCGACAGAATTCGCGTCTCTCACTCTAATGACGCCTTTGAGTGACGGAGAAAGATCCTCGAAATTTCCGAATTTCGATTTTCGCAGTAGTAGGCCAGGACGTGAAATTCAATGTCGACAGGAGCGTCTATCTGGCGGGTGCGCTGTGCCGAATGTGTTACCATCACCACTTTAGGCACTGGTCTCACTGCGAGCTACTAAGCTATGAACTATCGGCTATAAACACGAACAAGAGATACGCACTCCCGTGTAAATAAAAGAGACACGGCGATACTCGCCCAGCTATCAGCTATCACCGCCGGGCGAGTATTGCCGTGTCTCTTTTATTTACACGGGAGTGCGTATCTTTTGTTCCTGTTTATAGCCGATAGTTCATAGCTTAGTAGCTCGCGGTGAGACCAGTGCCTAATTGACCGCTACACGTACTCGCAACTCCGTTACTGCTATTTCCTTGATTAACCTTTTAACCGCCGTAGTCTATTCTATACATCAGACGATCAATATCTAGCTCGCCTCGCCAGTCTGATAATATATAAATAAGACGTACCTTTCAAATGCAAGCTCTAATCTGCGTGGTGTATGAAAAACTAACGGTGGTTAAAAGGTTAAAAATTGAGATTTCATGGGAAAAATCGCGACATATGCAAACTATTAGCGCCGATCCAGACCGGAATGGTAGCGGCGCGGCGATCCCTTTCATTGTGAAATAATTTTAGAGTTTATCTACATCTTAAAAAAAAATCAGTGTCGTTTGAAATACTCGAAAAGGTCGCGCGGCCGGGCGGCGTCGGTTGCCTGAGGTAACGCGAGGTGGCTCGCGGCGCCGCGCGGCCGTCGGCGGCATCGCTCGATTCGCTCGGCTGTTCCGCCACTCACACCCGCCACCCGCCGGTAGCCCATGCCAGCGGCCACAGGAGGCGGTGACCGGCCGCTGGCGGTGACGGGAAGCGGTCAGCGGCCTCGGCGACGACGCGAGGCGGCGGGCGGCCGCCAGCGGCCGGCAGCGGCTGGCCGCGACCATTCCGATCTGAATCGGCCCTAACGAGACAGGAATAAATCTGCCGTATTCCTGGTTCAATTTATCGGCATATATTTAACACGTTCCCTGTGCATGTGCATGCATCACATGTGATACATTTGAATGTATTGATGATACGTGAATGCAGCATATATGATGCACGACCCTATTTAAATTTAGGGATAACTTGAAATTTGCACGTACAAGCTAAACTACGTTAACTTACCCGCACGTATCAGCTGTAAAAAGTGACAATTTGATAAAATTAGATATTGGCGGACGGTTGCCAGGTTATGCTTGAAATTTTGTGCGAGAATTTGCACGTGAGAGGTGACACTGTCGATTTTAGCTGCACATGGAACGTGTTAAGTAGGTACCTATACTTCCCAATTGCCACTTTGCGGGAGTCGCGGGTATAACTACGTTAGGTATGTTAGGTTGTTGTATCAGTAAATTAGACATATTATTATTAACAAGATTTAATCAGACGGAAGTCATTGCGGTCAACACGGTCATTACAAAAACAATTATAAATTATAATAATGTATAATTTTACTATGCATGAGGTATTTACGGTTTAGTTTTTTCTGTTATCCCTACATTCACGCTGTATAAGTGAAATTGTATGCCATGTCTTCTTATATTTAAAGTCAGCGTTATACAATAGATAAGCCTATTCAGACTTTCGCATTTGAGCATGTACGACGCCCCTTGCCCAGGACAGAATATAGGCGCACCAAAGCTTTGGCAATCGAACATGAAATAAGAAGTGCCAGCACGTCCAAATGCCAAGTTCTTTGTGGGGCCGATCAACAAACCCAAGTCATTACTCTCGAAGAAATAATTCAATGCTTTGCTGAGGTTAAATCTATCCTGTAACATATTGTACACGAATCCAAATACTATGTTATCGAACTTAGCTGTAAACGAATATGGGAACATGTCATCAAATTTCGTGTCCAAATCTTCAGCTGTCAGTTCATGATTTTCTGCTGCACCAACCTTTTCTGCACATTTCTGGTGATACCTGTCACCTGCGTTGACAATACCGTCGAGGAAACCGCTCGTCCACGCGCTCAGTTGGCAAGCTTGCGACATGACAATGGCTACCACACAAGTAGCCAAATATTGCTTACCGCGATTCGCGTCATCAAACTTCGCGTCAAGTGGGTGGATGGTGCCCCATAGTGAATATAAATCACCAGGAAACTCAATATCCCATTCTTTCCATAAAGTACGTGGTGTTCCCCGTTGCAAACCCAAGTCGTTTGTGGGATTCATTCGAGACCAGGGTATGGTCTCGATATTAAGCCAGTACATTTTTTCATCTACCAACGGACGACTTCTCCTGTGTTTCACATATGGCGTGTTCGGGTTTTCATCAGGTTTAAACAGAGGACTGAGTCTGTAGTTGAGGGCGGAATGTCTGGGAGCAGTTTTTATTGATGTCAATTCAAATGTGAAAAACTCGGGTGTTTCTGCAGAACCGTGAATTGTTTTTCTCAATCTATTTATTAATGCTTCTTGAGAACGGAACAGCGTCCACGATGCGTAGTGTTCACATGGTATTGTTTTGATTCCAGCTTTCATCTGGTTCTGAATAACATTGGAGTCACGTTCGTCTTTGGGAGACCCATAAGGATCGAACAAATGGTAGTACCCATCGGAATGGCACACCACCAAACTGCACTGAGGGTACCGTATCATAAAGTAACGAAGTCGTCGTGCTACGGCACTAATATATTGCTCTAACCTCTTCTCTGGGTTGTTGTTTATTACTATTATCTTCTTTATGTTAATATTGATGAATTTCCCATCGACGATAACGTTTTTAATAACTCTCTTTTCGCATGGAATTAAATTAGTTGCTTTTTGGTATATTTCGGCGCCTTTCTCAATGCAGGTGTCTATCATGGTATGGTCCCAAGTCCTGATAGGATGCATGGTAGCCATGAGCATGGCCATTAGACTAACAAAGTGACACGTCTTTACATTTAAACACGTCGTTCTATCTCTGAGGGAGGTGGTTCCTTCTAATTTGTACATGCCGTCACATAAGGTGTAGCCTATTTTAGGATTACTTTTTGGTTCCTGTGATGGGAAGGGTATGGACGTTCTTTTTCCTTTGGCCTCTGGAACAACAGTCGTTTTCGACTTTAGATCTTTGGGCGCCATTTTGTCGTATTGGTAGTCCTCCGGTAGCTTGTAGCGCGTTTGTTCTAAAAGCCGACACACTATTATTAGGCTCACTATAAACTGTTGGTCTTCGGTCCGGCCATCCTTGTTGTACATTATCCTGAAACCGAAATAACAAAATCAAACATCAAAAAAATAATACTTATGCGAAAATATGATTTTTTTACGATGCTGGAGGTGGACTCATATGTATCCTTCCCTTTCGGTGTTTCCTTGAATCTGAATAAGAGCGTTAAAATAAACCGGAGATGTACTTTATGTCCCAATATTACAGGGTTCTATTACATTACATTTTCGGGTGATTAAATCTAGAATTGAAGGGTCCACGGAAACAACATGTCTAGTCAATTCAAATTACACAATCCACCTTACTTTTAACAGAATAAGGTGTGAATTTGCCCTGATTTTTTTAAACACTGGACATGTTTTTTCCGTCGACCTTTCAATTACAATATTCAAATTTCAAGTTTGCAACATAGAACCTTGTAATATTGATGCAGCACTCTCTAATCGAGTGTTTAAAAATGTCTGAAGGCTTCTTTATTATCAAGGAGCTATAATAGTAATAGTCGCCATATTATTGTATACCTCCGTTATACAGTGTGTTACCATTATACAGGCTTTTATTAAATCCGAGGAATGAGGTCGAGGTTGAGTTGCAGGTTTTTAGTCAAACCGTGAGCATCAAAATTCAAATTGTTGTTAGAATTTAATTTTCTAAGAAAAATTAATTGAGAAGCAATGTACAGTCGACGTCAAATATATTATTAAGGGATTAATAAAAACGATGATCGTTTCCATTGTGTTACGAAAATTACTCATAACTTCGTAACACAACACAAAAGAGTTAAGTTATTAGAATTATGTTAAGTTTAGTTTTCATCTTCTCGCTCAACTATGTAATTACATATTATTTTTTTAAATCGACCCAAGTAGGTATTTTCGATCGAGTGAGTGACCCTGATCGCTCCGATTATTAGCGACTTGGGGCTTGTGCATGAAGGGAAGAGAAAGGGGGTCAAAAAGTAGCCGAAACAACCTCGCATGATTTAGGCATAAGCCCTTGTCAGCCTATAGTCCCTGAGATCTAAGAAGGAACATTTGACAGTTAAAGATTAATCCTTATTAATATGAGGGTAAAACTCAGCATTTTTTAACTAAGGTAAGACTCACCGTCATAAACATAAGGTACATTTCACAACTGCCAAATGTTCGTTCTTACAAATCGACAACTATAGTTTGTAGTGAACCTGCTTACGAAGTTAGAGGTTCCAGTTTCGAATCCCGGCGAGAGCATTTATTTATTTATTTAAAGTTTACTGCACAAATAAATAGTACAAAAGTCGAACTTAATGCCATAAGGCATTCTCTACCAGTCAACCTAGGGGTCAAACAGAGATTGAAAATTGGTGCATGTGTCATTTTCATGGATCAATATTTACTTACAGTTAATAATACAATACTTATATTTTATAAATATACATATACAGTATGTATCACCTCGTAGAGCAAAGAAAGAAACCCATTAATTTTTAGATCATACTAAACAACTTTTACTATGGGGCCAAACCCGAATTCACGAAAAAAATTTGGACATTTTCATATATTTTGATTGCGTGATCATGAACACGTTGTATGGGAGAGTAATTTTTTTTTTCGTGAATTCGAGTTTGGTCCCATAGTAAAAGTTGTTTAGTATGATCTAAATATTAATGGGTTACGCGTTTGCTCTACGCGGTGATACATACTAGGGCTCTCGGTCGTGTCCGGGTTTCGTGTACCCGTTTCCGTGTACCCGTTTCTTTGCTACCGGGAAACGGGTTTCTTACCCGTTTGGAACGTGTAATTAGGAACCGTGTAATTAAGACACGAATACCCGTGTCTGACCCGCCCTCAATGTGTAGTGGCATTGGCAATCTAAAACATAGGTTCATAAACATCGGTTTTATATTTGAACAAAGTATTGAACCGCATTTAACCACTAACAAAGAAAATTTCTAGCTGCGTAATTCGTAAAAAACTTCGAATTTTTCGGTAGGTATTGTTTTGTTTCTGACTTTTTACTAAAAAAACATAGGCTTTTCGGATATTCCATTGCAATGGATCCACAAGACTCAAGCTTGGAAACGTTTCTAACTTGGAAACGTTTCTAAGTGGAAACGTTTCTTGGCGTTTCGTGTCGTTCGGGTTCTTAGTACCGCCGGTGTTAAGGATTCGTGTACCCGTGTCTGCGGGTAACACGGATACCGGTAGCCCTAATACATACTGTATAGCATTTATGTTGGTTTAGCACAAATATTTGTTTCTGGTCATGTATCAGAACGAAAGGCCAAGCTGAAGCCTGGTTGATGGTAAAGTGCAGATGTTCTAACCTAACAGAATACTAACTAAGGTGCAGGGGGCTAATTTCGAAAGTCGCCTAATTTCAAAAGTCACAAAAATCCTTACTCAATATGATAAAAATTATTTCCATCATACGATTCCTCTTGCGAAATTATCCGAACATTTCTGAAATTCGTAATTACTCTATTGCACCTTAATGTAATGACTTTTATTTGCTTTTTTAACTTTGATCAATCTCAACATGACTTTGGGTCTTGTTATTTGCAGTCGGTTAGAAATCAGCCAACCTTTAGAACCTGCAAGACATCTGTTTATAAACCTAAACATACTAATTAAAACCAATCCACATCATATCAGATTACTGCAACTTCAACTATGACCAGATACTGATAATCCTAATAGGTACATACGAAACGCTAAACACTGAAGAATTTTATTGTCATTATTTAATTTTTATTCAACGGCGGTTTAGCATATCATTGTAGTTCACTTTAACATAATTATGACATTAAAATTGTCATCTTGTTATTTTTATTTTTAAAAAGGTCAGGTTAAATCATCTAATTCGACTTTTTTCCTTTAAATTTAAACTTCAAGTCTGGCCTGCTACCGCGAACACCGATGATCGTAAATTTCGGGGATTTGTCTCTGTCGCTCCAACGAAGGCGTTATTAGAGTGACAGAGAAAACTCTCCTTAATTTGCGAATTTCGTAGTTCGCGGTAGGACCGCAGAGTTTGAAATTCGACTGCCAAGAAAATCGAATAAATAGAAATTAAAAAAAAATACTGATTATGCCTTTAAATTTTTCTGCGGAGAAACTTGTGAATATGATTCTTCTTTACGGAGAGTGTAGGGGAAACGGGAATGCCGCTGTTCATCTGTAGGTACGCAGAGAGGTTTCACGCACGAAACCATGGCCGTGTGATCGTCAATACACTCATCCGACTACGAAATGACAACCCGCCGATGCCGATCAACCGAGGAGGGGCTCAACAATTAAACGTGAGAGAGGAAGAACATGTGCTATACCATTATCAAAACCAACCGGGATCTAGTACGAGACGTTCAGGACGCATTGAATACTAAAACAGGATCGACAATATCCTTTCTCCGTTAAAAAGACGATTATGAGAAACGGAATGAGTAGGTATGCAGATTGAGCTTTGCAAAAAATAAATCTACTTCCATATCATAAGTTGTCTACAATATGTTTAGCGGCGGTAAGCAAATAGCCTACTTTAAGAAATCTGTAGATATCTGTGGGTGTATCATAATTTTTACGTTACGATATCGGCAACCGATATCTTAATCACAATTTTTCGAACATTCTGTTAAAAAGAAAAATCACACTTTAATTTCGATTATCGAATTAATCGATTTGTAATTTCATTCCATTAAAATTCATATTTCATACATTCTTCTAAATCTCGAATATTGAGAATCGATATCGACTCAAGACCTTACCTTGTCTATAAATAAAAAAAAACTAATGTCAGTCATTTGTTTTGTTTGAATTGTTTCAAACATTCAACTTTTTTGGACTGTTGACTTGAAAGTTAAATATTATCGAGTTCGTTGTGAAATATTTACACTGAAAAATGAGTTATGACGACGAAGACAGTGATGTTGAAATGTGTGAAACACCACCAGAAATCCGGGACGCCGCTACAACCGTGAAGAATAATTTGCTGCCACAAAAATAAACATACTGTAGAAAACTTATTATATGCATGTAGATAAAGTTATGTATGCAACTGTTCATAATTAGGCATTATGAACCAGTCACATAAAATACTATTTATTAGTGGATTGGCCGATCCGGAGCGATCCTCTTGATTTTTTCTTTTAGGGGTTGGGTGTTTAAAAGGAAATCACGAATTCGCGAACAAGCACGGATAGTTGAAGAATTTAATAAAATTAGACTCTGCTCGGCAATATCCGATTTTAATACGTGAGTGTGAACTCAACTTTAGCTGTCTGAAGTTATCAACTGACATTTACGTCATTATATTTGTTGTTATTATAGCACTGTAAACAAATAATACAGGCGGTAATAAAATAATAGTTTCTATTAAAATACGCTTAATTAGCACACGCCTGGCACCATAATCATCAGTGGTCGGATATCCCGGTGCAACACCAGGGGATACCAAGTAGAAAAGTTAATATGGATAGGACCTAAATTCCCGGGTTTAGTTTGAAAAAAAAATATAGATCTGATAGGTATACTTAAAAAGGCAGCTCAAATTGCGAACATAAACGAAATCTTTGGGCGTTTTCACAAACCGTTGTTCAAAACACTTTTTTTTAATTCGGACAAGTTTGGGTTTGTTCGACTCAGGATCACGAGCTCTTTTAATTCTGATAGGTGAAAAAACTGTCCCACAATTTTCGTACATTTTTAATTTCTTCCATTACGCTATCGCTATACAAAGTCTATAAAAACGATAGCGTAATGAAAAAAAAAAAACATTTTTGGACACTTTTTTTCTCCTAGTAGGATTGAAAGAGCTCGTGATCCTAAGTCGAAACAAACTTGTCCGAATTAAAAAAAAAATGTTTTGAACAACGGTTTGTGAAAACGCCCCTTTACAAAAGTATTGAATATGGCTACACAGATTAAATTAGAAGCAGTAATGGCACGAAATCCAGATTTGGATGACGTTAGAGAATACGTAGACCAAATTTCAAATAATACCGCACCTGATGAAGTGTCTCTTTACAAATTTGCTCCACTGACATCCGTAGAAGTGGAAAGGACTTTTTCGGCGTACAAATGGATTTTAGATGTGAAAAGGAATCGATTGAAAATAGAGAATCTATAGAAAATAATTATATGCTATTTTAACGTTATAGAACCTAGTAAGCCATAATTCTTTCATAAAATACATATACTCGTATTTACTCTAATGTGTCTGCATAGGTGTGTCAAGTCTTCATGCTTAAAAATGTTTGATTTTATGTTACATACACGAATCCGTAACCAGGTATATTTTTTCTAACTTAGTAATTGATGACCTCAGGAAGACCATGTACCATTCAGTGGTGGTTATTGGATACAATTTTTCTTTAACTTTAAATTAATAAAATTTTGAGGTATCTGCGGGAGACGGAATATTTAATTTAGGCTGGGTATGGATATTGTTTTAATCCTGATCACGGATAAAATAATCGTGTATTATATGTTTCGGCGTAAGGGTCTTTATATCAGGTCCCGGCCGAGCTATAGGGAAATGGTTTAGCTATCTACGCACTTATGCATGTAGGCATGGACTCATAATGAAAACACAACATGAATTAAGATCTTTTTTTATTACTACTCTGGTTCGCAAGAGTTAAACCACAACAGAGAAGAACCAGGAAGAAACTCAGCGGGTTGTATGTTTTAATCTTTTCAAATCATTGGTAATTACAATTTTAGATCATTACAATAGGTACACACTTAAAACACGATTAATTAAAACACTTTAAACAACAACAACAACTAATGGAAAACGACTGGAGAGTTCTAAGATTGAGTCCATGCTTCACCAATTTCAAAACACAAGAAATAACGTCTTTCGTCAGGATGCTAGGATCTGAATCTGAATCTAACGAACTACTGAATCTAGTCAAACTCCTCTTACTCTGGAGTGCACTTAATCAAATCTATTCGCGGTCTCAAGATAGACTGACTTAAGGAAAGGAATGATCATAATCACAATCTATTCCAAGTCTAAAGCAAGAATCAATCTTTCGAAGTCTAACGCGGGAATCAGAATGAATTGACTTTCCAATGTCTAAAGCAAGAATTACTTCTTTCTAAGTCTAACGCGCGAATGCGAATGTATCATGAAAACAGCGCTAGTGACCTTTTATACTGTCAGGTCATAAACTACCTGCTTCACAGGCGGGTAGATCTCAACCGGGTTTTATAATCTACCGCATGGACCAAAGCAAAGACCACTCCAAGCAATACATTGCTTATCATTTTCTAGATTTAGTAACTCTTAACAAATTAAATGTAAACATTGCAAACAAAACTGTTATCATTGTAAATAACGCAATTCTGGCGTCCGACGACTCGACGGTCGTACAGGTCTGCACCAACTGAAGCGCGACTCCGACATATGATATTTCTGTTTTTTTTTTTACGTTTGCAATTTCTAGAAGTGGAACCTATTGTGCCTTAGTAAAAAGCTTCTATTTTTAAAGCTAAACTCTTTTATTTAAGAATATTCATACCAAAAGGCTATTTGGTACTAAGGTCTATATTAAACAAAATGTATAACCTATCTTTTAAAATAATTGTTGAAATCGCATAATAATAAACGCTTGTATGTACATGCACTTATTTTTCGTTACAAAATATTACTAAACTTTACTGGATGTAATTTTGTGGAATCCCGTGGTATATCCATATTAGTCTAATGTTTGAGGTCATTCACCCCTTGTTGCACCGGGATATCCGACCACTGATAATCATATTTATGGTCTAAACATCAATCGATCTCTTTCTGGGCCTTTCGTTCTGAAACACACTGTATATCTCGTATATAGTTTCTTTGAATCCACGCACAAGTCTTAATTGAATTTACCGCGAGACTAGGTCGATTTGTGTAGGATGGACAATCTTACACAAATCTATTATAATTTATTTAAACTTAATATTATCCTCTAATCGCTTTAAATGTTTACCTGGCAACAAGATCATGAAGACTTCTGAAGCGCATCAAGCACGCCGCGCCTTTTCCCTTCTCGTCCCTCAGGCCCATGGGATTACAGTTGGTGCCGTCGTACAGGTAAAACAGCCCGTTTTTAACAAAGAACGCGCAGCTGTAGTTGGAAGTGGTGATGATGCCGCGGTCGTACTTCGGTAGGAACTTGCTAGTCAGAATGTTCTCCATTTTCCAGGTGGGCCCCTCGGCCACCACGTCGATGGTAGCGTGGTATGCCTGTATTGAGATAAATAGTTTCGAAGGGTAAATATCCAGTACCAATTTACACATAAAAAAAAGTAAATGCAGTTTTTAAATCTTTGTCTTTACTAGCTTAACTTCAAAAGGTTTGCTGTCAATCGGCGTCAGTGACGTGCTTTTGGTATTGAAATTGATTATCTTAGGACTGATTTTTCAATCCCCAGTTAATAAAAGTTTAATAAATGTGTTTAAGGGGAGATAATTGATAAGGACAAAGACTACCTGAGGCCAAGACATGATGATGATGCAATGCCGTCTTTACCATAAGGACACAAGGGGCACGTGCCCAGGGCCCCCATCTTCAGGGGGGCCCCCGAAAGATCGACAACTTTCCTCACATTTATTCTCACGTAGTGATGGGTCGTTACTAGGGCCTGCAGTACCGGGGCCGGTACTGAGATTTTCATTTCCCGGTACCGAGCGGTACCAGTACCGGGACTCCCGGTTCTGTCCGGTTCTTGCATCGGCGTATGACTTAATGACTTTATTACTAAATTGGCTATTGAACAAATAAATATAAATAAACCGTAATGCAGCGCTTATAGTATTAAATGTGACGTTTTCAAGTTAAAGGTCGCGTATCATATGGACGAAATTTGCTCGTATTTTTATACGAATTAGAGCGTCCTTGTGCCTAAGTGACAATGTTGTACCTTTAGGAAAATGTCACAAAACTCACAAACTATATATCTTCCATTAAAGACAAAAGTGACACAACTAAAAAACCATGAAAAAATATTTTATTGCAAAAACGACATTATAAACACTAATATTTTACGTGGCACTAAAACACCTGTCGATTTGTCGTTAGAAAGTATCAAAATTATGCAGGTACCCTTTTTGCACTATCACGCTTTCGTTATTAACTTCAATGCTAAACCACCATTTTGTCAGTTGCGACTCGACCGTTGACCAAAACGCATGACATTTTTGAGAAAAAGTGCCATAAAGCCAAAAAAGAAGCGATTATGTTAAGAATGTTACAAGGAAAATGCCATATTTGTATATGTGGCAGTTTTAAATAAAATAAATATGTAAATATTGTGTTCCTTTATATAAAAAGTAGTCGCAATACGGAATGTGGCGGTTTAGATTTTAAAAATGTATCCTCTTAAATTGGATTTTTCCTAAAACAAAACTGCCGTATTTGGATTTGCAAACTTTTTGAATTAAAAATATATTCGAGTCCATCAATCACAGGTGTCATATTTGTACATGTGGCTGTTTTGAATTAAATACATATGTATGTAAATGTATTATTTTTATAAACAAAGGAGACGCAATACAGTTCTGAAATGTACCTACACTGCAATTGTACGTTTCAAAACACAAAACGATCGTATTTGCATTTAGAATAAATTATATCCATAAAATGTGCCAGATATACATATATTCTTATGCAGTGAGTTATGTTTGTTTTGCATGAAATCTGCTAATTTCTTGTGAAACATGTTTGTTTGCTGATCTGAACAAGAAATAATATTGCCCCTAGGTATAAATAAACAATCAAATTTGATATTATTAATATTAGTATACATCAGTGAACATCAAAATGTCATAACTCAAAGATAGTTTTTTTTGTGGACAAGCAAACAGAGGTTTGAAGACCATACATACATCTGTCATCATCATAGATGTCATAATTTAAAGATAGCTTTTTAGTGGATAGGACTGTAGGTGTAATATATTTATGGATTTTATCCATATTATGTATTAATTATATTATGTGTAAATATTTTGCATTAAATATAAAAAAATATACACACACAAAAGCACTCGTGTGCTTTACACGATCACAGCTACATAAGAGTTAAAAACATAATCTCTATATTTGTTAATACACAAGACGGCTCTGAAAAAACACGCATCTTGAATATTTAACATAGAACCGGGAAAGAACCGGGACATTATCTTCAGTACCGGTCCTCTCGGTACCGGGAGTACCGGGAAATTCCCGGTACTGAGAGAACCGGGAGCAGGCCCTAGTCGTTACCAGTAAGTTACCAAAAGTTGGGAATATTTCCGGTAATGCTACCAGTAAGTTACCGCTGAAAGGTAATATAGGGAAATATTGGAAACATATATATGCACGAGCATATTTTTTCGTGTCAAATACTCTCCTATAATATAACGAGACACTTTACATTCATCTAAAATATGCAGCATTATTGATTTAGTAAATTCCCAATGTTACCAGTAAGATACCCAATAATACCGAGTATCTTTCCAAAGTTACTAGAAACATAACTTCCTTTTGTGAAATAATAACGCGGTTGTGCAAATTAAAACCAGATTTATTAGGTAAGCTAATCATGCTTCACAAAAAGTCACAACACACAAATGTCAACTTATACCTGTTATACAACTGAACAGTGATAATACTTATTAAAACAAACAAAATTTATTTTTTAAAATAATGAAATAAAAAAATTACAACCTCTCTGCCTCGCATTACAAGCTTACATGAAAAGCATGAGTAGAAAACTAGAAATACATACAAAAAAATCTCCAAGTCCTCAATATCTGAAAAATCATCTTCAGAGTCAGTATCAGAACTGTCAGAAGATTCACAAGAATGTACAGAAGGAATATCTGCATTGACAGAACTCCGATGTACGGGATTTTGCGGCTCTGGTTGGTGAGATAACTTCCAGTTGTTGTTATAACTTATTGTCAGTACGAGTATATTTAATGTTGTTTTTAATGTGTTTATTTAAATGACTAAAAATTAATTCCCACTCAAGAGAATACTTAACAAAAGGCACGGTACAATATTTATATACAGGATGGAAATAGATTTTGGGTCAGTGAGGGCAGCTACCCGATTCCGTGCAGTTAGGCGAAAATGGTCTCAAAAGACTATCCTTCGATTTTAGGTTGATGAAAATTGGCGTTATCAGATTAAAAAAAAAAAAAACATACAGGTTGGGTAAAATGGTTATTTTAAACAAACTTTATTTATGCCAATCGATCCTGTTTCTGTTCATGATCATAAGCTTGTATGGGACCAAAAAAAATTCCGACTAGAAAAGCCGAGGGATAAGTCTCTTAAGACCATTTTCGCCTAGCTGCACGGAATCTGGTAGCTGCCCTCACTGACCCAAAATCTATTTCCACCCGGTATTAATAATAATAAAATGCTTTATTGTGCACTACAAGGAAAACTTAAAAAGAAACGCACATAGAACATTAAAGTTAAGTAGGTGACAACAGGCGGACTTATCGCTGAAGACCGATCTCTTCCAGACAACCTTAAGATAGCGGACTATGGCGAAAGTATATGACTATAGGGCAGTGCAAAATTACGTAAGCGTGTATTAGTGTTATTTTAACAATATTGGGAAATGTGCACAAAAAATAAGCAAGTTTACCTAAAACCCGCACATGACTGCTTGCCCTAGTAGCGTGAAGAACCTTATCGATGTAAAAAAAATATTACAAATTAATTTCATTTTACATAAATCATAAGTTTTCAATCCTACCGCGTTTTTGGGAAGTTACTGGTAATATTGGTAACTTACTAGTAATGTTCCCAAATGGAAACTTACCGGTAGCGGGAATATTACTACGACCCATCACTATTCTCACGTTTACTTTCCTTTCGAAAGGGCCCCCCCCATAGTTAAAGACGGCCTTGTGATGATGATTTCATTCAGACAAATGTTTTTAAATGTTCTTTTATATACCTATTGATAAGGATAGTCCTGATTTATCTAACGAAAATGTATATACAGGGATTTTGAAACAAGTCGTAACGTAAGACACAAGAAAGTCACCTGTTTTCCGATCCCAATCTTCGGAATAACGTGCACAGGGGCAGTCTGGAATCGTTCCTTCTTGCTCGAATGCAGCTGTTTTCCAGAATCAACGGCGAAGTCCACGATGCCATTCGTCCAAGTATTGATCCTGTACTTGTACGAAGTGACTACCGCCATGACGGCTGAGAACGGTAGCGCGTCATTGTCCTCGACGATTTTAGATCCTCTTATTATTTCGGTGTTGTCGGGAAGCTCTTTGAAGTTGTTGGGTTGCTTGAGTTCCTGGGAGTAGAAATAAGATAATCCTGTATTGAAGATAAAAATGAATGTAACAAGTGGCAATCCCTAATCGATTCTTATCAACTTCCTAATTTTTAACTCATCACTATACAAACCTGATGGTTTATAGGTACAGTAGTAACAGTTATCAAGATTTCAAATGAGTAGCAAACAAAGTGATTTCAGTAAAATCGCATGAAATTTTAGTATGTTGTAGATTCAAGTCTCATGATTTTTTTGTAAGGGAACAACTTTCTCAGATTTGCACTATTAGAAATAATCAAATTCTCGCACGCCGCCGTCCATTCGCATCAATGTGACATCCACCATAGCCCGTCATCAGTGAAAGGAGAGGTGATCTTTCTGCGCCAGCGCAGAGTGTAAAACGGCGTTGAGCATCATCAGTAATGAATGCTGTTGGTATTTGATACAAGTTACCTCCGAAGATGTGATGATCACCCCTTCGTCCGTGAGTGGGGCAGTGATCTTCCTGCGCAGCGCACGAAGTTTGAAGCAGCACTACGCGTCTTAACCACTTGAACGTCCGATGATAGCATACTATCCAAACAAAAAAGGCAGTAGACTGTTCGTGGATACTATACTATCCCATGAAGTCGAAGGAGACACAGTTGATTATAGCGGCATTTAGCGAAATATAGAGGCATTATTTCCTAATTCCCTTGTTGCAACAACGTAGCCTAATAAACTAGTTTGCGCTAAAAAATATATATGGCAGTGTACGCTCTTTACTTAGTCGATAAAAAAATATAATTTGTCAGTGTTGTGTCAAACTATTGTGAGTGTTTGCTAAGGACTCCTAGTTATGTCGTAAGTATTTCACGTTAAATTACATATTTTTGGGGTTATTATACATAAAAATGATCAAAAACGTGTGCTCTATACGATAATGTGTATCATCTTAAGTTTTTGACAGTGTGATACCTGTCAAGTGAGTTTAAAATATGAAGAAAGATAATTCTTATTTTTTTACCGATGTCTTAAGTTTAACCTTGATTATAGTCAAGAATCATTAGGTATTTTACAATGACTATCATTGTATTTTATTAATTGTACTTTCATTTATACTCCTGATTTTTTTTATTATTATACCTTAAGTAGTTTAGAAAATATAAACGTTTTTGTAAAATCTTGTGACTGCGCAGCGCGGGGCGTACGTCGCTAAAAAAACCCGGACAGTTGACCGGAATATGGTCGCGCGGGGTGGACGTTCAAGTGGTTAAGTAAGCAACACACGCCGATCTATGCCGTTAATGCATGCTGTTGGTGATTATACAAGTTTCAACAAACGCTGGTGTTACCTCCGAGGGTGTGATGATCACCCCTTCGTCGGTGAGTGGCGCAGTGATCTTCCTGCGAATGATGTTTAAAGCGACGTTTAAGCGTCTCCGGTAAATAACACTTGTCGCTCCATAACGTTAGTGCCTGTTGTTGATGATTATACAAGTTTCAACAAACGCTTATGTTACCTCTGAGGGTGTGATGATCACCCCTTCGTCGGTGAGTGGAGCAGTGATCTTCCTGCGCAGCGCACGAAGTTTGAAGCGGCACCGCGCGTCCTCGGTGAGAAACACTTGTCGCTCCACACTGTTAATGCATGCTGTTAGTGATTATACAAGTTTCAACAAACGCTTCTGTTACCTCTGAGGGTGTGATGATCACCCCTTCGTCCGTGAGTGGGGCAGTGATCTTCCTGCGCAGCGCGCGAAGTTTGAAGCAGCACCACGCATCTTAAGTAAGCACCACACGCCGATCTATGCCGTTAATGCACGCTGTTGGTGATTATACAAGTTTCAACAAACGCTGGTGTTACCTCCGAGGGTGTGATGATCACCCCTTCGTCGGTGAGTGGCGCAGTGATCTTCCTGCGAATGATGTTTAAAGCGACGTTTAAGCGTCTCCGGTAAATAACACATGTCGCTCCATAACGTTAGTGCCTGTTGTTGATGATTATACAAGTTTCAACAAACGCTTATGTTACCTCTGAGGGTGTGATGATCACCCCTTCGTCGGTGAGTGGAGCAGTGATCTTCCTGCGCAGCGCACGAAGTTTGAAGCGGCACCGCGCGTCCTCGGTGAGAAACACTTGTCGCTCCACACTGTTAATGCATGCTGTTAGTGATTATACAAGTTTCAACAAACGCTTCTGTTACCTCTGAGGGTGTGATGATCACCCCTTCGTCCGTGAGTGGGGCAGTGATCTTCCTGCGCAGCGCGCGAAGTTTGAAGCAGCACCACGCATCTTAAGTAAGCACCACACGCCGATCTATGCCGTTAATGCACGCTGTTGGTGATTATACAAGTTTCAACAAACGCTGGTGTTACCTCCGAGGGTGTGATGATCACCCCTTCGTCGGTGAGTGGCGCAGTGATCTTCCTGCGAATGATGTTTAAAGCGACGTTTAAGCGTCTCCGGTAAATAACACATGTCGCTCCATAACGTTAGTGCCTGTTGTTGATGATTATACAAGTTTCAACAAACGCTTATGTTACCTCTGAGGGTGTGATGATCACCCCTTCGTCGGTGAGTGGAGCAGTGATCTTCCTGCGCAGCGCACGAAGTTTGAAGCGGCACCGCGCTTCTTCAATAAGTAGCACTTGTCGCTCCACACCGTTTATGCCTGCTGTTGGTGATTATACAAGTTTCAACAAACGCTTGTGTTACCTCCGAGGGTGTGATGATCACCCCTTCGTCCGTGAGTGGGGCAGTGATCTTCCTGCGCAGCGCGCGAAGTTTGAAGCGGCACCGCGCGTCCTCGGTGAGAAGCACTTGTCGCTCCACACTGTTAATGCATGCTGTTGGTGACTATACAAGTTTCAACAACCGCTTGTGTTACCTCCGAGGGTGTGATGATCACCCCTTCGTCCGTGAGTGGGGCAGTGATCTTCCTGCGCAGCGCCCGAAGTTTGAAGCAGCACTGCGCGTCTTCAATAAGTAGCAAATATCGCTCCACACCGTTAATGCCTGCTGTTAGTGATTATACTAGTTTCAAAAAACGCTTATGTTACCTCCGAGGGTGTGATGATCACCGCCTTCGTCCGTGAGTGGGGCAGTGATTTTCCTGCGCAGCGCACGAAGTTTGAAGCAGCACCGCGCGTCTTAAGTAAGCAACACACGCCGATCTATGCCGTTAATGGATGCTGTTGGTGATTATACTATACAAGTTTCAACAAACGCTTGTGTTACCTCCGAAGGTGTGATGATCACCCCTTCGTCCGTGAGTGGGGCAGTGATCTTCCTGCGCAGCGCCCGAAGTTTGAAGCGGCACCGCGCGTCCTCGGTGAGAAGCACTTGTCACTCCACACCGTTAATGCCTGCTGTTGGTGATTATACAAGTTTCAACAAACGCTTGTGTTACTTCCGAGGGTGTGATGATCACCCCTTCGTCGGTGAGTGGAGCAGTGATCTTCCTGCGGAGCGCCCGCAGTTTGAAGTGGCACTGCGCGTCTTAAGTAAGCAACACACGCCGATCTATGCCGTTAATGCATGCTGTTGGTGATTATACAAGTTTTAAAAAACGCTTGTGTTACCTCCGAGGGTGTGATGATCACGCCTTCGTCGGTGAGTGGGGCAGTGATCTTCCTGCGCAGCGCCCGAAGTTTGAAGCGCCACCGCGCGTCCTCAGTGAGAAGCATTTGTCGCTCCACACTGTTAATGCATGCTGTTGGTGATTATACAAGTTTCAACAAACGCTTGTGTTACCTCCGAGGGTGTGATGATCACCCCTTCGTTCGTGAGTGGGGCAGTGATCTTCCTGCGCAGCGCCCGAAGTTTGAAGCGGCACCGCGCGTCCTCGGTGAGAAGCACTTGTCGCTCCACACCGTTAATGCCTGCTGTTAGTGATTATACAAGTTTCAACAAACGCTTGTGTTACCTCCGAGGGTGTGATGATCACCCCTTCGTCCGTGAGTGGGGCAGTGATCTTCCTGTATAGCGCCCGAAGTTTGAAGTGGCACCGCGCGTCCTAAGTAAGCGCCACACGCCGATTTATGCCGTTAGTGATTATTCAAGTTTCAACAAACGCTTGTGTTACCTCCGAGGGTGTGATGATCACCCCTTCGTCCGTGAGTGGTGCAGTGATCTTCCTGCGCAGCGCACGAAGTTTGAAGCGGCACCGCGCGTCCTCGGTGAGAAGCACTTGTCGCTCCACACGGTTAATGCATGCTGTTGGTGATTATACAAGTTTCAACAACCGCTTGTGTTACCTCCGAGGGTGTGATGATCACCCCTTCGTCGGTGAGTGGGGCAGTGAGCTTCCTGCGCAGCGCCCTTAGTTTGAAGCAGCACTGCGCGTCTTCAATAAGTAGCAAATATCGCTCCACACCGTTAATGCCTGCTGTTGGTGATAATACAAGTTTCAACAAACGCTTCAGTTACCTCCGAGGGTGTGATGATCACCCCTTCGTCGGTGAGTGGGGCAGTGATCTTCCTGCGCAGCGCACGAAGTTTGAAGCGGCACCGCGCGTCCTCGGTGAGGAGCACTTGTCGCTCGACACCTTCGGGCGGCGCGGCCGCCTCCACTTCGACGGGCTCGTGGAAAGGAATCTCGAGTGGATGCAGCTGTTTAATAAAAATACAAGTACGACTTGAGAATAAGATTATATTACTTTTTTCATTATCTCATGAACGGATTGCGTTAATGTGACGAAACGTGTATCCTTTATTTTTGTAGAAGTTTCGGACAATGTAAACAAACAGTTCAAAGAAACATAGAATCTAACACTATTTTATTGTTTTCATTGTATAGGATAAGCTATTGGTAAGATTTGATAAACTAATACATGGATTTAACATGAATTCAATGACGTACATTGTAAATTACCCATCACATTTTGAACGCCCAAAACGGAATAGCTTTGATACCGTATGATATATGACACATAATTACGTACGTATTATATTTATTTTCAAATTTCATTGTTAATTTTTAGGCTTGCAATAGAAGGTCTTTTAACAGAAAAGTGCCACCCTTTTCCCTCCTAGCAGGGAAGAAAAGACCCGTATTCGAATAGGTAGTGTGAAAAATGTATTTAACACTTTCGCTACGGCAGTTAGATTAACTGAGGAGTGTCTTTTCAAAAGGGCTTATTTCCACATTGTAAATAGAGTTTATGTCTCATATGAAAACAGAAAGAATAACTCGTAATTAATCATACTTTGTAAGGGGTCGAAAGGCCCGATACTGCAGTGAACAAGTAGATGTATTTCATACCTCTTCTCCGGGCTCGGGCTGCGGAGAAGGCGGCGGGGGTAGCGGCGGGGGGAGCTCTTCCGCCTTCCTCCGTGCCTCTTCCTCCTCTGCCTTCAGCCTCGCCAGCCGCTCCTTTCTTGCCTCGTCGTCTTCTTCTTCTTCTACCTTCTCCTCTTCCTGTGCAAGGAAAGTATTTCAATAAATATATCGGTTGACAACCAAAACTCACTTTATCTACTTCCATGTCATAATTTATCCTATTATATATTCAGAAGCGGTAATGTAATGACACAATGTTAACATTAAAGTATCGGTGTCAGTACATTAATGTTAACATTATAAAGTCAACTTCTTTTTGTTTTTTTTTTCAATACATATTTATTGTAGGATATTCTTAAATTGAGTAATTTCAACTGATTTGAATTGTTATATTTAGAGGCATTTTACTTAGTGGATATCAATGTAAATAAATGTAAATTATCATTGTAAACTTATGATAAGAATGTAGATAAAGTTATGTATCTGACTGTACATAATTAGATTAATTAGGCATTAAACACCGTGTGATCTTATTATGAATATATAAACCCACACTCATGTTTAATGCCTCTTATTATGCGCTAGCCACATAAATAACTAATAAAAACTCAAAAATGTTCCATTATATATTTGAATACAAAAGGTGAAACTCACCTCTTCAATGCCTCCTTCCGGAATCTGAAAAGAAAATAATAGTATTAATTTCACGCAAATTAGGTATATAGGCATTGATTATTGTCATTATCATTGTTGCCATAATCATTGTCATTGAAATGAAATATGATGTAATGATATTCCTTTAATATAGGTAATTTAGGTAATGAATCGAAAAGTTGCTTAAACTACACTCAATCGATAAAAGTTCCAGATTACACATACAAATATAATCGCAAAGAGTAATCGGATTACTTTTTGCCCACCTCTGGTTACAAGCGGAAGTCTCTTCTAGTAAGAGAGAAAAAAAGAGACTTCCACTTGTAATATTCGTTGTAATTTGTTATAATGTTACAAGCGGAAGTCTCTTTCTAGTAAGACAAATAGAATAGAAATTTTCGCTTGTAATATCTGTTGATGAGATCTAAATAGTGTTTGAACGTTTTCCAAAAAAAAAATCCGAAAAACCATTTTTTTCCAGATCCGTGTTTGGGCTCATTCGAGTAAGAATCACTGATGAGCTGATTCAATCAGGATACTAAAAAATACGGTTCCAACTTATTCGTACAAAATTTGAGTTTACATACGTACCTGGCTAAATCAACTTTTTTCTGTATGTTATTGCCATGGTTACGGTCGCCTGAGTCACGTTGGTTTTAATCATAATCATAATCATAAATCTTTATTTGCAATAGATATAGTACATAAGAGATCTTAGGCTAGTATTTACAGAACCATATATCTAAACTTAAACAAGTCATGCAAAAATATGCTACTTAAACTATGCAATCATGCATTTTTCTGGCATTGTTAAGTCCGTTAATTAATGGGCCACGTACAAACATGCACTACATGCATATTTGCATAATTTAAGTGTCATAATTTAAAACCTTCGTGACTCAGGCGACCGTAACCATGGCAATAACAGACAGAAAAAAGTTCATTCACCCACCTAATGGTACGATGTAATGGTTTTTTAGGACATTATTTTTTATTATCTAAATCGAATCGGCTTGTGATTCTGATTCGAATAAGCCCAAACACGTCCAGATCTGGAAGAATTAGGTTTAACCCTTAGGTGCATACAGTATCAAAAACGATACGACCGAAATGACAGATGTCGAAATAAGTAATCAATTGCGACTGTCACACTGAGCAACAGAGTTCTAATTGGCATCGATTGTTTACATAAGTCATTTCAGAAATAAAATGTGTGATACTATATGCACCTACCCCCTTATTCATAAACGTTTGTTAACTTAACAAGCCGCTAATAATTGTTTGTCCCTTTTGCTCCTATGGACACATTGTTAAGACCGAAAGGGACAAACGATTATTAGCGGCTTGTTAAGTTAACAAACGTTTATGAATAAGGGGGTTAAGGTTTAAGGGTTTTTTAAACGGTCGTTTACCGGCGGCGGCGTGGGCTCGGGGCTCGGGTCGGGCTCCGGCGGCTCGCCGCTCTTGTCGCGCGGCGTCACCATTTGAGTCACCGACACCGTCGGCGACAGGTTCACTAAGGCAAACATTGTAAACGGCGGTTTACCGGCGGCGGCGGCGGCGTCGGCGGCGGCGTGGGCTCGGGGCTCGGGTCGGGCTCCGGCGGCTCGCCGCTCTTGTCGCGCGGCGGCACCACCTGCGTCACCGACACCGTCGGCGACAGGTTCACTAAGGCAGACATATTGTAAACGCCGTTTACCGGCGGCGGCGGCGGCGTCGGCGACAGGTTCACTTACTTACTTACTTACTCCTCTGGCGCAGCGACCCAAAGTGTGTCTTGGCCTCCAATACGAGAGAACGCCACTGATCACGGTCTTGAGCGACATTTTGCCACTGGTCAATGCCGAGACCGTTTAAATCAGCCCTCACAGCATCCGCCCAACGATATCTGGGGCGGCCGACCGGACGTCTACCTTCTGGTTTACCCTCGTAGGCTCTTTTGACGGCACGGTTATCTCCCATTCGTTCGAGGTGGCCAAGCCATCGCAGCCGATGAGCTTTAGTATTACCGATGATATTCGGTTCAGCGACAAGTTCTTCAATTTCGGCATTTTTGCGGACCCTCCAACTGCCATCGGATCTTTGGGTTGGGCCAAGGATTTTCCTGAGGATTTTTCGTTCCGCCACTAAGAGCTGGTTTTCCTCCTTAAGTGTCAATGTCCAGACCTCACATCCGTATGTTAAAATTGGGCGTATCACGGTCTTATAAGTGCGGATCTTAGTGCGTCTACTGAGAAGCCTGGACGTTAATACCAAGTTCACTAAGGCAAACATATTGTAAACGCCGTTTACCGGCGGCGGCGGCGGCGTCGGCGGCGGCGTGGGCTCGGGGCTCGGGTCGGGCTCCGGCGGCTCGCCGCTCTTGTCGCGCGGCGTCGGCCACGGAGGCACCACCTGCGTCACCGACACCGTCGGCGAATCCAGGTTCACTAAGGCAAATAAGAATAAATCATTCTTCACACAGAACAAATGCGAGTTGTTTGAGCTAGCAACCCTATTATGATGAGCCTAACACAATAGGGATGATGACTGGCAAGTCAAATCAGCATCTTTTATCGAACTGTCAAAACGATCACCACTATGGAATTTTATATGAAATACTCAAAGTGACGTCACTTTTGAGTACTGCTAAATAACCTACTATTTTAAGTTCTTTTCAATTTATTAAATAGAAGTTCTGTACAAAAAATACTGCAATTTACATCTTGGTATTAATTTATTCGTGTATTATGTCGTGTATAATTTTAAATAATTTATTATAACTGTCATCATTAGTGATATGCCGTTACCGTAATTTACGAGAATTTAGAGAATCGTGTGGTAACTTTCTCGGTAAGATTACCAATATCGGTAATTAATGAGAAAGTTGTTTAAATACACACATTTTCATTATTATTTTTCCAGGATAGTATTTAGTTGACTAACCATGACTTATGTAGAAATTTTCAAAAACATTCGTGGGCGGGAACTAGTTTATTACCAAAATTACGGTAAATTACGGGCGTAAATTACCGAAAATTCTCTCTGCGAACGTTCTCAGGTAAAATTTCCTATAGAAAACTTTAATGTTTTCAATGATATTTTTAATTTTTTCTACTAGTGCACATTAAATATTGTTAAAATGTGAACTCGTACATTAACGAGTATATTTTAAAATGATAAGTTCTGCACCATTATCTATAAAAGTAACAAAAATGATGTATGTTGTATGGGAGCCTTATTAAATATTTATTTTAATTTACTTTTTAGTGTTAGATGTCATAGCAGTAACAGAAATACATAATCTGTACAAATATTAACTATGACGGTTTATGAGATACAGCCTGGTGACAGAAGGATGGACAGACAGCGGAGCGTTAGTACACTTAGTACCTACCTAAGTTCTGCCTTTTCTCCGAACTTTTTTTGCACCGAATTTCGTTTACCAACCAACATTTTGCCAATTTTTGTATGACAACGTTTCGTTTGGCAGAATTGTTATAAAACGGATTATTGTAATGACACAATGCTTTTAGCATACTGATCATTTGTCAAATATTTCACTAGGCCTAACAACTATTACAGGAATATTTCGTCAGTGTTTGAACTAAGCAAAAAATACACATTTAAACCGATCTTTAAAATTATGACTGCTCAATTACTTGTCTTAGACAAAAAATATTAAGCTTTTACTTAATTACTTAAAAAAAAGTTAAAAAATATATGCAGATTTCTGACTCCTCTAAGAAACTAAGTACAAGTACTTTACCTTTGTTGCTGTTGTTGTTTAGCATGTTTCGAAACTTGCCTACAAAAAAATACCGTAAAAAAAACATTTCACAGAGTCCTGTTAGGTACGACGACGAGCGAAGCGAGGAGGAGTGTTAGGTGAAATTGCGACCTTACAGCGCGCGAGCCGAGCGAGCGAAGCGAGCGTGCCGCGGCAGCGGCCGGCGAAGTGCCAGAACCGACTGTTTTGTTATTAGTTAACTAAATGAATATGATACCGACTAAACCATAAACCACATGAAAATATGTATTATAAAAAGTTTCAATTAAAAACCAAGCCCAAAGATTGAATTGCCAACCATATAGTTGGGAACTGAAACGATTTCATAAAATTCAATTGGAACATGATCATTCGGCGAAATGACTTTATGCGAAAAATTGGTTGCGATGTGATATTCGTACAAACAATTTTCGGAGATGATTTAGAGAAACATCTAATAGACTCACGTTTTACACTTTGGGTACGGATCAATAAAAATGAGTAACAATCACCGCTAAACCCTTTAAATTTTACCTGCAAGTGCTACCTTAGATAACACGATGAGTAACAAAAAATCTTATGATTTACGAGCAAAGTAACAAAATTACCACATAAATAGGTGCCTGAGCCAGATAACATTAAAATACTTATTTGAAAGTACCACGTGAAGCGATAATAGTTATTTGTTTTACTAGGGAGCAAAGTGATTGTTTAACTCTCGTGCCAATATTGAAACCCGAGCAAGCGAAAGATTCCAGAATTTGAACCACGAGCGCACCGAGTGGTTCATAAAATGGAATCTTGAGCGATGCGAGGGTTTTAAGGCACGAGAGTTGAACAAGCTTTGCTGCCGAGTGAAACACAACATTTTTCACCACACTAAAGCGAGGAAACATGCGAAATAAAACTCAAACATAACAAATTAGAAGGTATTTATTTGCAAGTCCTCAACTTCCAAAAAATAAACAAATCAGCTTTAGTCTATCCAGAAGATTAAAAAAAAAATACTTTAACCTCTAGAGATTAAAACACAGTTTTGCGCTCTGAACTTGAAGGACAAACAGCGTGTTTACGAGCAGTATGATGAAAAATAATTTAACATCATAACATGTTTAAGCAAAAAGGTGTGAAATAACTTTCGTTAAGAAAACAACACGAAAAATAATAAAAAGTTTGAAAACACGATATTTGTAAGCAAATTTTAAACATGACCAAACATTCTTAAGCGGTAAGTTACCGAGAAATTTCCGTAATTTACCGTAATTTCCATCGATGAGAATTACCGTAAATGCGTAATTTACCGACGGCACATCACTAGTCATCATCCCTATTATGATGACCGAAATGGATTAACGGTCTCTTTTCTATCCTTATTTTAACCTCGTAAGACCCAACAATGCACATACTTGTTGCAATCCAATTTGTATCTTTCGTGAACCAATTAAAGTAGAATTTCTTTTGTTTCATTACTTTTTGAAACAAACGAAATTCTTACCAATTTACATATAAAACAAGGTTTAAAAACAGAAAAACTAACTATGGTGGGCCTTACGAGGTTAAGGGGCCATGTCAATATCGCCGAGTAAAATATATTTGTCAGATAAATATAAACTGTTCTGTTCTATTATATGCGCGCCAAAAAGGATAGTGATATTTTTTTATACAGGGATTGTGAAACAGGGTAAGAGCTTCTAGTGCCAATACACAGCACAAGTGTGGTGAAAAGGTACTCTTGTATTGGTTGCTGTTTGCTCGGCATTGGTTTAAAGGGCCTGGCCGGACTGCCATGGTAAAATCGCCCCTGGCAAAATATGAAATATTGATATGCAGAATTATTCGTATTGTTACTACATGTACTACTACTGGATATTATGCCTCAAACTATTTCCGTTTACGAAATAAATTAAAAAAAAAGAAATTTTGTTTTTTATTTTTTTCTTTAAAACCACGTATCCGATTGACTTGTTCTTTGGATATTTTATAGATATATTAGGGATACATCAAATAAAAAAAAATTTACTTCCTGACTTTTTGTTAAGCATATTTTTTTTTTAATTTTATTTTTTAATATTTTTTTTTTACCACATACGAGTTAGCGACACCTACTATATTTTCATATAATATTCGCAATTTTATACTCTATTACATATATTTTTAATAAAAATATTACTTTGGATCAACAACTTGAAAAATTTTTTTTTCATATACATAGTGAACAAAATTAACCTTAGTATTGTTTAACAGGAAGTGGCCCTGCTAGCCTACCATGGTCGCTCTTGTCACAGAGGCTGTCAGGCTCCCACCAGTACGCGAGTGCGAAATTATTATTTTAAAAAATAAGTTTTATTGTATTTCTCGCACTAGTGGGAAATTGAAGCAGTCATATTATAGCTAAAAACTGAGTTCAGTTTTAAGGCACGTTTAAATAGAATCTGCTCATTTAACAATAACAAGTATGTATGTTATTTTATATTCTCTTATTTTTTTTCATTTAGGGTATAGTATCAGTTTGAGCCAAAAGAATACTTAAGTACCTCCATATACTTAGTAGTTTTGTTTCTTTTTAATAAGATTATGATTTGATTTGTATTAACAGTGTGGTAAATTTTTTAACTGCCGTGTGGTGACGGCAGTAAGAATACATTTGTCACCACCCCAACTCCTCCTGCTGGTGTCGTAAGAATCGACTAAGGGATTGAAGTGTCACTGACCATTCTTTGATAAAAGATTGATGATGGGCAGCAGCGTCATCAAAGTGGACACATTACTGCGATCGCCAATCCGCTTGCCCAGCGTGGCGATTATGGGCATTCACCTCCTAATGCGTCTCTACGCATAGTAAATAGGAGAGGCCTACGTCCTGCAGTGGACTATCATAAGCTGATGATGATGATGAAATCTTTTAACGAATCAGCTCTAAACTCTGTTAAAACTTAATGTATATTTATCAAACTTAAGCATAGTTTTAGCCTAGCTATCTTTTATTTTAGTAGACGGACCACACAGAGCGAGGCACGCTGCGAGGCAGAGGTGCTACGTAGATGTGCCACAGCCGAGGCAGTGCGTGCTCTTTGCTCGTCTGAGCAACCTGCCTCGGCCGAGGCACATCTACGTAGCACCTTTGCCTCGCGGCGTGCCTCGCTCTGTGTGGATGGCTAAAACTATGCTTAAGTTCGATAAATATACATTAACTTTTAACAGAGTTTAGAGCTGATTCGTTAAAAGATTTACCACATTGTTAATACAAATCAAATCATAATCTTATTAAAAAGAAACAAAACTACTAAGTATATGGAGGTACTTAAGTATTCTTTTGGCTCAAACTGATACTATACCCTACTTGAAAAAAATAAGAGAATATTAAATAACATACATACTTGTCATTGTTAAATGAGCAGATTCTATTTAAACGTGCCTTAAAACTGAACTCAGTTTTTAGCTTGTAATATGACTGCTTCAATTTCCCACTAGTGCGAGAAATACAATAAAACTTATTTTTTAAAATAATAATTTCGCACTCGCGTACTGGTGGGAGCCTGACAGCCTCTGTGACAAGAGCGACCATGGTAGGCTAGCAGGGCCACTTCCTGTTAAACAATACTAAGGTTAATTTTGTTCACTATGTATATGAAAAAAAAATTTTTCAAGTTGTTGATCCAAAGTAATATTTTTATTAAAAATATATGTAATAGAGTATAAAATTGCGAATATTATATGAAAATATAGTAGGTGTCGCTAACTCGTATGTGGTAAAAAAAAAATATTAAAAAATAAAATTAAAAAAAAAATATGCTTAACAAAAAGTCAGGAAGTAAATTTTTTTTTATAATAATTAGTTTTAATTGGGAAAACAGAGGGCTTACCATGGTCGCACTTGTCACAGAGGCTGTCACGTTCGCACTCGCGTACTGGTGGGAGCGTGACAGCCTCTGTGACAAGAGCGATCATGGTAGGCTAGCAGGGCCACTTCCCGTTAAACAATACTAAGGTTAATTTCGTTCACTATGTACATGAAAACATTTTTTTTCAAGTTGTTGATCCAAAGTAATATTTTTAATAAAAATATATGTAATAGAGTATAAAATTGCGAATATAATATGAAAATATAGTAGGTGTCGCTAACTCGTATGTGGTAAAAAAAAAAATTAAAAAATTTAATTTAAAAAAAAAATAGGCTTAACAAAAAGTCAGGAAGTAATTTTTTTTTATTTGATGTATCCCTAATATATCTTCAAAATATCCAAAGAACAAGTCAATCGGATACGTGGTTTTAAAGAAAAAAATAAAAAACTAAATTTCTTTTTTTTAATTTTTTTCGTAAGCGGAAATAGTTTGAGGCATAATATCCAGTAGTAGTACATGTAGTAACAATACGAATAATCCTGCATATAAATATTTCATATTTTGCCAGGGGCGATTTTACCATGGCAGTCCGGCCAGGCCCTTTAATGGCCAACTATATCATGTGCGAACTGTTGCCCCGGTACGACTTATAGGCTAGGGTTGCAGATTATTATTATTATTACGAAGCCATTAGAGTGTCCCACTGCTGGGCAAAGGCCTCCCCCTTTGTCTTCCAACTCTCCCGGTTTAGCGCGATCTCTTGCCAGTCGTTTAAGTATGCATCCAGATCGTCCCGCCATCTCCGAGGGTTGCAGATACTTTTCGAAAATCCAGACAAGGGAAAAGGCTTTGCAACTTGCAGCGACTGCTAAACTTGTTCAGTACATTAGTACCTAGTAATTGTTACCTTCAAAGACTAGCGAGAACAGTCAATTTAAACAGATATTACTACTAAAGAAGACTGACTAAATTTCATATCTCTCGTGTTTAATATAAATTATGTCAGTTTTCTTTAGTGAGCCATGAAAACTTTGCAGCAAAAGTAAGTAACCCGTGAAAGTACTATCGTCCGAAAACGATAATGTGAAAACCATTATAGACAAACGATATTTCTTTCATTTAAAAATCCGAACGATTTTGACATAAATCTTAGACCTATACTAGAGCAAGAGGTTTTTATGATAAGGATTATCTTTACCAATTCTTTCTTCAAACGGTTCAGGGGGCAAATTCTTGTATTTCAACGGAATTGACGGTACATAGTCATCTTGTATACTGTCAACCAATGAGATGATGTCCCCCATTTGCTCTTCATCCTTTTTATCATTTTTAGGTTGCTAAAAAAAGATATTGATAACTTATGTTAAAAAACATCTTATAATAAATGAATAAAATTCCCAAGTAAAGTTTAGTGAGCAGGAATTAAATATAAATCGTTAAATATGTCATGACAATACATAAAAAAACATTAGCTTGTTTAGGAAGGTACAGTATGAGTTTTTTTAGATATTATTAAATTATTATCTCACTTGACCTAGTATCCGTAAAGTTCAGGTTGTCCATTTTATAATAAAAATAGAAAAGGTTAGCGTTTTAAATCAATAGCTTAAGTAGTTATCTATCTATATATTATATTTTAAATAAATAAATAAAAATAAAAATGTTTTATTTTCAGACAATATGAGTCCATAGCAGTGGCGGCTGTACCTTAAGTGCGCTCGTGCGCTGCACTACCATAAAATTCAACAGAATCGTCATCAATAAACATTTTCAAATATGTACCCATTCCGTCCATACGACATTCCTATATCTTTATTTTCATATTTAAAAAAATCTATGGAACCGTTCACTGTGGCGAAGTCCTTTAAACTATTTTTTTCGCACGTACTAAAAGTAATCCGTGCGCTCGGCGGAGCGCACTCGTCATCGAGTCGAAATTGTATGGGAATTGCGTAAACACCTCTGGCGCGTGAGACGGAAGATGCTACGTATAAACTGTATGAAGAAATATGCGAATTTGGAGCGCCGTCCCGACTGGGCGGTGCCGATGACTTCCGGAAGTTCCCGACTAGACACGAGGCGGCGCGCATCGGCCGGAAAGGCGTATAGTCCATTATATTACGGCAACGTATGTATGGGAAAAGTTCACATTCGGATACCAGCACCAAATTTTAGTATGTTGTTAAATATGTCATTCTGTATCCAAAACTGTCGGGAGACACTCTCTCAAAGGTCAAGGTCACCAGTAATGACGTCCTCAAAATGGCTGCTGCCTAATTTGGAAAAGCGCTTATTTGTTCCTCAACCGCCCAACATACACCATCGTGTGTAGTATCAATTGAAAGGTTATTAAATATGCTCTAACTTTGTCTTTTTGTGTTATAGCGTACATCTAAAAATAAAAAAAATATCGTGGAAAGAATAAAAATATTTTTTTACTCTTTTCGTACAATGTACATTTCATCAGGAAACAAGCGGTATTAGAAAAAAATATTGTACTACATAAATGTAGCTAAACTATTATCCTAAAATAAACAGTTTAAATCATCGAAATCGGTTGAAAATAAACAAAGTTATGTCATTTTCTATATTCCGCGGCAAACGCCATATACCCGCCATCCGCCCGCCCGCCAGTTCGAAAATGTTAATTGCACCCAAACTATGCAATTGATTTACACTGATAAGATATGAACTAAAAGCCAATTAATTATACAAATGCTAGTTGTTTTAAAAATACTGTTGTTATTAAAATAAAATACATAATTTAAGAAAAAAACAAATTAAAAGACATAGGTACTTAGAGTAAGGTAGGAAAAAGGTAACAAATTGATAATAATAACTTCTAACTATCAATGAAAGAATATTATGTATATATATATTTCAAGGGTTTATTCTGAACAGTAAATTCTGGAGTAAGTTCCTTCACATACACAAAGAAGAGTGCAATTTAAAACGTTTTTTACGCATACGCCAACATGGACAAGGCAAGTTCTTTCTTCTTTTTTCCAGCTCCAATCGCAGGGATCAATTTTCTTGTGGATAAGGCAAGGCACTTCGTCCATATCTTCGTTTGTTTGTAGCATGGTTCGCTTTAGATGTTGAGTCAGTTTCAGTGCATCTTTTGTTGGTGAGATGCTTTCAATACTCAATACTCAATCATTTATTGCTTCCACACAGTTTACAAGGTATTATGTGAACAAAGTGTTTACCGCTATTTAGTCTTGCTATAATTAATTGATATATCATTTGTAGTCTCTCTGGATATTCGTCATCCAAGTGGTGGACGGTCTTCCTCTTTCCTGTAGCCATGGATAGATAGTTTATCACGACATGACTGTCCGGTCGGCGAAGGACGTGACCTTACCATCTTAGCTTATTTTTACAATCTTGAAACTAACCCTTACATTACATAAGTGGCGAACGCAGTCCTTGAGCGTGTCTCCGCCTATCTATCGTAGCATACGATGTATGTGATAGAGTATTGAGTAAACTGAAAGAAATAGAAGCGGAGAGAGAGTGGAAAGAGGGAACCACTTCCAGGCAAGCTAAAATGACGTGAGGAGAACCCGATACTTTACGAAGTTGGAAATAATTTACTTGAGGATGTTGATCAGAATTATTTCGAGAAACAACACCCTCAACAGGTATCTTAAGGTGATGGGAATAAGTAATTAAGCAGCCTGTCCACATTACGGGAGAGACGAAACTAGTCAGCATGTTCTGGTAGAATACATTTTGTAGATACGCAGCGGCATTATGTGTTTGGCAGGTATCCCTGCAACTTATCGGTGTTCTTTCTCCTCACTCTTGGACGTGTCGACGTCCATGAGTTCTTCCCTGGGGTCGCCCAGGGATATTCTACGGTTCTGCAAAAATACAAGGAGGCTAGAAGAAAATAATGTGGTAACGCAGCCGTGACATTAACCTACGGCTCCAGCAACGGGAAAAGGATGAATGAGCACACCAGATACTCGACAGCCCACTCGATTCCGGCCGAAACATAACATAACATGCGATGAAAAGCAATCAGAGACATATCAGCAATGAACGGATCGCATAAGAAATTAATCAAACTTACAGGCAAAGTCTCTTCAAACAAGCTAACGATCTTATCATCGTGTATCGAGAGCATGTAAATCCTTTCCAGGGCAAGCAACTCTAAACATCAAAGTTTCCGTCCCTCTAAAAAAACCCTCGCCCTCATGTATGGTAGTTATTTGTTTCAGCGGCGGCTGTGTGTAAAATAATATTCTGGCATAGGCTGGTTCGCGTGAAGACGAGAGCATAGTCACGGAGGAAGAAGTGAGGACTTTACCTTTATATGTACAGATTACAGTTGTCATTCCAACGGAATATTCATTATTAGTTGAAACAATTCTGCTGTTACGAACTGATGTAAGCTGCTTGCCCTGGAAAACGATTTCCGTGCTCAGTATCGTGCTTTATATTGTTAGCTTGTGTGAACAAACTTTGCCTGTAGGTAAGTTTGATTATTTTTTTATGCGATCCGTCCATTGCTGAAATATCTGGGATTGCTTCTAATCGCATACTTCGTTTGCTACGATGGGCAGGAGGAGTCGCGCTCACGGCCAGAGTTCACAACAAGCATGTAAAGAGGAGTTTCAAGGTGGTAAAAATAAGCTAAGATGGTAAGGTCACGTCCTTCGCCGACCGGACAGTCATGTCGATGTCGTGATAAACTATCTGTCCATGGCTACTGAAAAGAGGAAGGCCGTCCACCACTTGGATGACGAATGTCCAGAGATACTACAAATTATATAACAATTAATTATAGCCAGACGGAATGATTTAATATGAATATAAAGCTATCGAAAGCATCTCACCTTAATTTATGATCTCACCAACTAAAGATGCACTGAAACTGAATCAACATCTGAAGCGGACCATTCTACAAACAAACGAAGATATGGACGAAGTGCCTTGCCTTATCCACAAGAAAATTTATCCCTGCTATTGGAGCTGGAAAAAAGAAGAGAAAGTATTTGTCTATATTCCAGTTCAATTGTGGAAAACGATTCCTGATGCAAGCGCTAGTTGCAAAGAACTTGTGCCTTGTCCAGGTCCACGTTGGCGTATGCGTAAAAAACGTTTTAAATTACACTCTTCTTTGTGTATGTGAAGGAACTTGCTCCAGAATTTACTGTTCAGAATAAAACCTTGAAATATATTATACATAATATTCTTTTATTGATAGTTAGAAGTTATTATTATTCATTTGATACCTTTTTTCTACCTTACTTTTTTTTAATTTGTTTTTTTTTTCTTAAATTATGTATTTTATTTTAATAACAACAGTATTTTTAAAACAACTAGTATTTGTATAATTAATTGGCTTTTAGTTCATATCTTATCAGTATAAATCATTTGCATAGTTTGGGTGCAATTTACATTTTCGAACTGGCGGGCGGGCGGATGGCGGGTGTATGGCGTTTGCCGCGGAATATAGAAAATGACATAACTTTGTTCATTTTCAACCGATTTCCATGATTTAAACTGTACATTTTAGGATAATAGTTTGGCTACATTTTTGTAGTACAACATTTTTTTCTAATACCGCTTGTTTCCTGATGAAATGTACATTGAACGAAAAGAGTAAAAAAAAAATTTTATTCTTTCAACGATATTTTTTTTATTTCTAGATGTACGTTATAACATGAAAAGACAAAGTTAGAGCATATTTAATGACCTTTCGATTGATACTACACACAATGGTATACGTTGGGCGGTTGAGGAACAAATAAGCGCTTTTTGAAATTAGGCACTAGGCATTTTGATGACGTCATTACTGGTGACCTTGACCTTTGAGAGAGTGTCTCCCGGCAGTTTTGGATACAGAATGACATATTTAACAACATACTAAAATTTGGTGCTGGTATCCGGATGTGAACTTTTTTTCCGTAATATAATGGACTAGTAATATCTTTGCACTTGTTGTTTCTGTTTGTTATTAGTGTTATTACACGGAATTTCTTAATTTTCCTATTAGCATAATTAGAAAATTAAAACTGTAGGTAAAGTAAATAAAATAATATTTTTTGAAGTCGAAAGTGAAAGCTGTATGTGTGAAAATAAATGTGCAAATTGAATTTTTTAATTAAAACATTATTTTCCATACTAACTATACTAAGTGCACCACCGGTTCTCGAAGTCAGCAGCCGCCACTGGTCCATAGCAATGTTATTTTAGTTTAGAACATAAGACATTAAGCTTAATATATATATACGGATGCGATGGACGGGCAGAGGGGCACCATACAGGTTTCTTATTTTGTTACGGATCCCCAAATACTACTAAATTCATCGGATACCGAGGCGGGTCTAATGGATTTTTTATTTTCATTAGTATCTCATCTATTTTATTTTAAATAAAAACAAAACATATTTCGTTAGCTTTTCTAAAAAGGAAATAAGTTAGTGTCAACAGTCACCTCGACAGCATTCATCCTGTTTTTGAACATGGAAACAGAACTCATAGCAGGCATGACATCGTGCACCAGTTCTCTGTTGTCACCTCTAGACTTCGCGGCATGTAAAAGTCTCCTAGATTTTTTGTTAGGTAATTTTTCGTCGCTCAAAGTGCACACTAGCGCCGTCTAGAAATAAAAGAACAGGTTAACTTGCAATTATGAATGTTAAAATTAAATTGAAATGTCTTAACTATGATCTGATCTTCAAAGGAAATATCAGTTATCATTATTGACTGACTACACAGTATCATGGATCATGGCATACATTATAGTATTGTACTATTTGTACCAAACGGACTATAAATGACGCGTATTTTTTGAAAGACACAAAAAAATAATAGGAAATTGTGATTAGTAATGATCAAACCTAACTTCGTATGTAATTTACGTAAATACATATTATACCTTGGGTTGTTTCTTCTTCAGTTTTAAAACTTTAAATGCATGAATGTAAAATTGTGTCGTAGCCGGTAAGTAGTCAAAGTTTTTAATCAGCACTCCAGCCATACTCTCAGGGTTAAGCAACATCCAGCAACAGGCTCGTCCTGATTTGAAAGACCTCAAACCGTCGACAGTGCGCGGGTAGGGGTCAAACAAGTAAAACATCTCTTTCTGTCGCCACACTCCCATGCTATAATGACTAAACTCCAATATGCCACTGTTGTATTCATGACTAAAGAAATCCACCAAGCCAGACTTGATATTGAATATGCATTCTTTAGGCGTGAACAGCTGTCCTTTTACGCGCTCACGGTAAATGATGATCTCGCAACAATAAGGCCCCAGTGTAATTAGATTCGGAATGTTATCAATAGTCAAGTCGATCATCACTTTGGGTTGTGAACATTCGCGGTACAACTTGTTACCTAAACGCAATATCTTATCTAGCGTTTTTGAAAACCAAGTGTTCGGAGGGGATATTTTTGCGTAGGTCATAGCTACTACTGCGATCGGCAATGCTTGGCGATATTTCGCTTCCTCGAAACACCGATCACCGAGATGCATATTAGCATTGACTATAGCGCCACTTTCATTCAATATTTTATAACCTAGCATTGCTTTTTCAGCGTGAGTAAGTTCTGGGTCAGATTCGAAATCTTCGTCTGCTGTTTCTTTAACCATTCTCAATACTTTGAGGGAAGCGAGTACGTATTTTTGATCGTCTAAAATAGAGCGCGCCAGGAGCACTTCGGCTACTGACTTTACATCTACGACGTTCATGAGGGCGGCACCGCCTTGTGCGTAGTTGGAGTACGCTCGGGAGTCTCTTCCAGCGGGGTCAAATATGTAATAGCATACCTTGTCCTTCCAAACCACTAGTTTTAAAACCCTGAAAGTATACAATCATTACCAATAGGTACTTCGATCTACTTATCCAATAACCGTAACATTTTCTCAAATCTACCTTGTCAATAAAATCCCGGCTCGGTGATCCTTGAAGAACGCTTTTAACCCCCTGCATAGATTATAAACGGTTGGATCTTTAGACATCGTGTAACCAATGACGTCGGGCTCACCCAGAAGAATTTGCATTTTCTTGCCGTTCAGGATCAATGTTTCTTTTTTTCCATAAGGCAATACTTCGCACATACCTTGTATTTCGGAATGATCGTGAACTTTGTCTAAGCACTGTAAATACCTAAGGAAAAAATGGTGGATTAGATAGTAGTTGAAAAATGTATTGTTCCTTAATCTTCGATTTAATATTAGGATTAAGGATCCCAGCGAGCGAAAGGACCCAAAATGTACACAACTTTTGAGAGTTAGCAGTGCCTTTCAATTCTATCAGTGTACGCTGCCCTCATAAAGATATAGAATGGCTAAATGTTATCAATTTTGATCCTCATACCTCGGACCTGTTCTGAAACGTATATCTATACATATACATACCGAATAATACAGATACATATACTATATTATTAAGACCTGACTGTACTGTAGGTACATACCAGCTATCGCCAGAGTCTACGAGATTATCAACCAATTTCGTGGTCCATTGCTTTGGGTGGTAGTGGAACGCCAAGCAATACGCCATCACACTCATCGTTAGTGCTTGCCGTCCTCTAGATTTCGGTCCTAAAAAATAAATAAACCAAGGGTGAAAAAAATGAAAAAAGTTAATGAGTGCGCTATACCGAAATTGCCATACGCCAATATTGATGTGATACTGAAATGATAACGATATCTACTGTGATGTAATGTTGTATGAAAGTTCATTACAGCCCTAGGTCGAAATGACCTACGGCGCGAATCGCCAGGGTGTATCTATGACACCCTTATCAAACTAGTCTGATGAAAAACACTGATATAACTAAGCACTTACCGAATTTGTTGTCGTACATGTTGAAGCTCCCTTTCAATATGCCGTAATGTATAGGGTTCTTATCTTTAGTGCAAGGTAAAACCGTCAATGAGTGGGTGTCCAGCATGCCTTTCTTAAGGTTAGGTGGTATAAAGGCCTGTGAAAGCAATAACAAAAATCTTTGTAATTTTGAATATGCGAATGTTGGAGAGAAGTTAATAAAGTAGGTAGTTTAAATTCCATGGAATTAAAATTAGAACCATAAGTTTGGCTAATATCGCATATTAAAAAAAACGGTCAATTGAAGGTCTATTTAACACGCGCACCGTTCGTATAAACTTTATAACTATCAAAATACAGCAGCATCACGAAAGAGTCGAAAATGAGTATTTTGTGTACAGCGCCGTCTATGGGCGAAATGAGTAGCTAATGTGCGCGCCATGAAGTAATACGGGGTGTGACCAGCGTTGACTAGCCGCATACAGTTTCGCAGAAAAGTGACGTCTGCCTAAGGCCGGGATTACATATGTGAATTATGACCTGCGTCATATCACATCACATCATCAGTTTATCTCAGTTCACTGCTGGACGTAGGCCTCTCCTATTAACTATGCGTATAGACGCATTAGGAGGTAAATTCCCATCGCCACGCTGGGCAAGCGGATTGGCAATCGCATGTAATGTGTCCAATATGATGACACTGCTGCCCATCATCAATAAAATCAAAGAATGGTCAGTGACACATCCCTTAGTCGACTCTTACGACACCCGCGGGAAGAGTTGGGGTGGCGACAAATGCCGTCACCACACGGCTGACCTGCGTAAGAGGTGAATATCACTATTTCATCCACAGATCAGTATAGATAGCTAACGGTGGCATGGAACATGTCGCAGCGTTATGGCCGATAGGCCTTTATAGTGTGACAGATGCGCGCCCTATGAGCCAGTCGCAACTTACCCGCGACTGCAGGATGAGCTCGGACATATCCGCAAAATGCCGAATTGTGCCGTTATTTCTTGTAAAAATAGGAGTGTAATTAAACATTTCAAGGACTATCGAGTCACGTACCACATGAAAGTATTGATTTTTTTAGTTATTAGTTGACAAAGCCACGTATTTTTACAAATAATATATAACAACAAACCGCTGACATAAATGTCATAATGATTTTACTTGGGCGTACCAATTGGTTGAACTATTCAGTGACAAATTGTATGTGCGTTTTACATTGACGGCTTAGAATAGCAAGCAAGTTGCAATTTGTTAAGTGACCGTGCAATGTATCCAATAGCTAGCGATATTCACAACCGTCCTGTCATTTCTTGGTACGGCCGCTGCGAGCAGGCCGCGCACTAGAGGTGCGACTGACCGTGCCGATGACAAATAGGGTCGATAAATTGTTGATGTATTTGATTATATTCAATTTTTCTTTCATATTTTGACCTTTGTATCAATATCTTATCTTCATAAAGGTAAAACAATATATATAGATTATATCGCGTATTATATTATTTTGAGCCTTTTACAATAACCGTTGTCAAAGGTTGAAATTGTTTTATTTAAATATGTGACCATCGCGGAAACATTAAACATTAAGCTGATAACATTATATTTATTAAGGGTACAACCGTCTAAATAATTATTTGTTCATGTGATTCCCAGCCACAATTAAGATAATGTCGTTAATAAATTGCTTTGTTCATATTCAAATATATGTTTATAATTGACATTCTGTAGTTTATTATTTACAAACCAGATCCGACACGAAAGTAAGAAAAAAGTTTTCTAATTTATTATTAAACGACATAAAATGAAAACAAACAATATAAGGACTTAATTTAACTACCTATAAATGAAAAAAATGGCCTAAATCGCCGTCAGTGGGCAAGGTACCCAGAAGGCTGGTCGCATTCCCCCGTTGTATAGCTATACTTAAACGCTGTGCAAGGTACTGGCCAGCCCTCTGGTCGCCTGAGGTCTCTCTTAGGCGAGCCGCTAGATCTTTAAAAAGTCCATGTGCACTTGGCCCCCATGGCCCCAAGGTCTCCACACCAAACGCCGCAAATATGTAGCTGGTTCCTAAAGCAGCATATTTGCGGCGCTTGAGACTTTCGGCTAATGATGCCGCGGCGCCAGCAGCAACGCCGGTGACCGAAACATGAGACGGCGCCAGAGTGTCAACGCAGGTGGCGTCCCAAACTAGCGGCCGGCCCATGCTCCAGGGCACCAGCGTCATTCCGTCAGGCCTCTTGCCGTCGTCCCTGGCCAGACCGTTGGGCTCTAGGACGGCCGGTATTTTCGCGCTAACAAGGGCGCGACGGATAACATAATGTTTATAAAGATTAGATACATCGTCCGATGCGATATTTTAATCCGTATTTATTTCTTATTAAATGATAGATCGATTTTAATGTTTTTCTTAATATTCCGGCCTTATCAAATATCTATGGATACTAATTTATCGACATAGCCTCCTCTCTAGTGCCGCATCATATGATAGCGGTTTAGCCAATCACAGCGTGGCAAAGGCCCGACCTCGGAGACACCGAGACTCATTACAATTTCGCTTCGTTACAAATCTCTCTCTTTCATATATCTATGATTTCATCCCTTAGTATAGCTCCATCTCTACAACTTACGTAAAAACTCACAGGTGTAGTGCAATAGCGGCGTTAGAAACAAATGCAACTTACGTGTTCTGGTCGAGGTATTTCGTCGAGGCCGCAGGTTGAATCGTTGTCCTTAACATATCTTAACCGTCCTCTTGTCCTGGGCTTTCCATCTGTAACTCCCATTACTCCTGACCGGGATTTGAATGGAGATGGGGACCCGCTAGAAGAACATCAGTTATTGTACACACGGTTTCAAATTTGTACGGTCACATGCACTAATTTGAGACTCACTTAAGGTAAGAACGTAATATGAATAATATGTGCCTTAACATAACCTTTCGTATGCGAAAGCGTCAAGCAGAGCAAACAAAACAAGACTTTGACGGCTGTTTCATGAAGTCAAATTGTGATGGAGCAGATCTACTCCTAAGCATACGAAAGACAACAAATAGCAATGAATATTTTTTAAGAATTGAATAATTTTAAGAAGAATAATTTTTCCTAACTATTTCTGAAAAGTAAACTTTGAGCTTGTTATGAAAAAAGTCGTTCGATATACGTGTAAAAACTTATTTTTAACTCGGGTGATTGTCGCCCTCGTTTCACTCGGGCTCCTACTTTCACCCTCGTCGAAAAAAATTTTTTTTGCTCTTGTATCGAAATGTGCTATTACAGTGCATGCTCTCCATCGGCATCAGAAAAATGCGAGGTGCTTATTATATTCACATTTCAGATACCCTAAGGAAGCAATTAATTTTCAGAGTATCAATTAATGAAGTATAACTCATCCTTAAAAATTAAATTAATTTTCCTATCAGCAAAATAATGCCCGCGCACACTTAGCGTCTTTCGAGCGTCGCCGTCATCACTTAGTGAACGCCCACGTAGCTCCGATGTAATGTTCATGAAGACGCTGCCAAGAAGCTAAGTAGGCACGGGCCCTATATTGAATAAAAAATCAAACTTTACACACCTCACTCTTCCAAAGCGTCGGCGTTCACGACGTCTCCTGGCCAACGCCTTGCTAAATAAAATAAAATATAGTTAACGCATACACTTCTACTAGATAGATAGGTAACTACAAAACCGGGTGCGTAGCCAAGACGCCCATCGCTAACGCTGAATCGTGAACTGTCTTTGTCGTACTAATACTCGTACTGAGCGTTAGCTATTGGCAACTTGACTGAGGCAGCCCGGCAAGCACATAATTGAGCGCGAGATAGCTCGCGCGGTGACAAACCCATGTCGCTGCTTTCAAATTTATATTTCTAGCCGTCATTTTCTCGATTTTGGTAGCACAAGTTAACAGCTCGAGAAATTAGTTCCATGCGAAAGAGTCATCCCGCGGGCGACATAACAAGTGTGGCCATTTATGTGTGGGACTAACTTTTCTTTCCTAGCAACATTGAATCGGTATAAATAAAGTTGAATGACGAGTGAACAGCAAGCTTTAAAAATGAAACATCTCTAGTCACGATAACTTTGTCTCGTTCGCGTAGTATAAAGATTAAAGAGATAGGACATTTTAAGACGAAAATGTCAAAGTGTCATAATAATAATCTGTCACATGACATTTGTAGATTGTGTTTGGTGGCGATATTTAAAATGTATCATGAACGTAAAATTTAAGTAAATTATAGCCTTTTATACTCTTTATACGTTACTGTGGATATTAGATACGATTATTTACATTTAAAGCGTATATTTTTTGAAATTCATGTTCATAGTTCTTTAATAAAATTTTATGAATTATATTTTCAGTGATCGGAGCCCAATAATAAATACAAAGCAAGATGTCGTTGAACTAAACCCATAGTTTCCAGACGGAGAATGTGGATCCAGAAAAGATGAAGTACCTAAATTGGGTCAAACTCCAAAAAAGAAATATATCGGGTCTTTGAATTGCCAGCAGGTATTCCGATGAAAGCTTGTACAAATCATTTAAATTTATGATGAAAATATGAGGGTTTCCATCCAGATCCCAAATAATATACCTATGACCTAAAAGTAGTTGATATATCGGATATTCTTCATAACCAACTTAATTATTAAGGTCAAGTATGGTCAAGAAAAGTAACACCTTAAGTTACATACATCGCTTCTGATAGTATTATGTATAGTAAAAATCATAATATGATTATTTATTTGATCTGCAGGTTATTTGCTATGTGCTGTTAATAAAGCACGGTATTTATCAATTATTAATATTTTTTAAGGATATGGCGCAAACTGAAGAAAAAGGTTCGCGATCAGCAAATCGGATTCCACGACAGCTATGAAGGCGGCCGCTGGGTCGCGCTCTGCAGCTCGTCGTGAACAACAAGAGTAGGCTTGGCGCCCGAGCTCGTGGCGCAGCCTGCGTTTGATTGGGTGGTTTCATTGTACCTATATCGTTAAAGTTAGAGCCCACGGCTGTATGATATTTTTTCATTATATTTATGAGGTTTCCTGTTGTTACAATTTATGATAGTACCTAAACCACATTTCACATAATAAAAAAAATATCACGCCGTGGACGCGAACTTCCGCGACAAAATATTAAAGTGCCCATTCAATTCAGACGATCGTCTACAATAGAGCATAAATTACAGGCGTTTATTAATTAAATTATTAATATATTTGTGATTGTAAACTTGTTTGGCTCAAATGTTTTTTACGATACAGATATATGTTACACTGAGTATTTAATACAGGTTATTATAATAAATTAAGAATTTATTTATTGAATAAACAAGTCAATCTATGTACATACAAAATACTTAAAACTAGTCAAAAAGACCCCCGCGAGTCGTCCCCGGTGCAAAGGTGCCCATCACACTAGCCGCGTTGCCACGCTGAATGGCGACGGACAATCTTTGCACCAGGTACGAACCCGCGCGAGCGTCAGACCCTCTCTCCCTAATACGTCGTCCCACTTCCCTTATAAAATCAATAGAATCTGCCCCCCAACACCCAGTCGTCTCGAACGCAAGGGGTACAAAAAAATAACTGCCCTCTAACGTCCCATACTTGTCACGTTTTTTTTGGGCGGCAAAATCTGCAGCGGCACCAGCCGATCGCACCGTCCGGCTTCGATGTGAGGCGGCAAATGTACTAACGCACGTGGCGTCCCATAATAGGCACCTCTCCCTCTGCCACGGTACTAATGTTAAACCGTCCGGTCTTTTGCCATCGGTGCGGCACAGGCCCGGGGGCTCAAGGACGCAAGGGATGTTGACGGATATCAGGGCTCTCCTCACGATATCATTGAGGGCGTGGTGGCGTGGAAATCTACCCGAACAACGACAACAACTTAACGCGTGATGGCCATTGGCCTCCACCCTGGAGCCGCAGATGCATATATGTGGTTCACAAACATTGCAGCCCAGGCGGAGAGCAACTGCCACCCGCAAGGAGTTGTTGTCGAGAAATGTTCCAAAATGTGGAGCAGGCAACGCATGTAACCACGCCCCTGCTTCAACCCTCGACACCGCCTTTAGCCTCGCCAAATCCACCCCCTCAACTGCATCCATAAGTCTTGTAAGAGCGTCCTTGGCCCCAAAATCATCCCACGCTCGCTGCACCCACGGCGCCTCGGGCAGCGACGCAGACGGGTAACGAGCCACCCACCTTGACCGCGCATCCTCTGCAAACGGAATGATAACCCGATCTCCTTGGCAACTCAAGATCTTAGAAACCAGGCCACTCACTCCATTCGCTGACGCCAAAAAGGCGGGCACACCAACGTCCTCCGCACGCCGCATTTTATAATAAATACATTTTTTGTAATAAATGCATACTGGATTTTTTTATTGTATATATTTTTATTTGTTTAAAATACTAGTTATTAGCCGTGTGGTGACGGCAGTAAGATGTCACCACCCCAACTCTTTCCGTTGGTGTCTTAAGAGTCGAGTATTTATCAATGGGTAGTAGTGTGAGTATATAGTGTGTCCGCTATGAAGGGCAGCAGCATCATCAACATCATAGTGGACACACTATTCCCGATTATGGGTTTTAACCTCCTAATGCGTCTATGCGCATAATATGCTAAGGAGAGGACATTGCCCATGCACCCATGAACTAATAGAGGCTGATCTACCTTTTCCCATACAGATTATGTGTGCAAATGCCGCTTATCTTAATTATATTGTACTTGTAAAATATAGCTGCGTAATGTACGGTATACTGCACAGAACATGGCTATCACAATTAATGCAATTATGCATCTTGCCCTTAGATACTTCTATTCAATAGCTATTAGCATTGGTAGGTAGGTTAATACTTCTTCTTTTCAACCGCTACTTTTGAAAACATTACTAGCGTTTGATTCTCTATTGAACCTCATGGGTCTTCAGACCGTATGGTATCGACAGTAGGGTCGGTAATGAAACGAAGTTTGTTGATATTAAAACATTAAAAAATAAAAACATTATAAAACAGATTATCCATAACTACCAATACATAGCTCATAGCTACTTTAATATGCGACTGAAAGCCTAAATTTTGCAAGCCGTAACGAAGTTTATGTGTTTCTCGACTTTCTCGCCACCTTCACACCTCGAAGACAATTTGTCGCATTTTGACATTAAAACGCAATGTATTTTATCGCTCAAGGTACACTTGTGCTACGAATTTGGAGGATATCTCACGTGGGACTTTCAAGCGAAATAATTATGTCGCTTTGATAGATCATCGCGAGTCAGCGTTATCTCGCGCGCATGTTGTGCTACCAATTCGTGACATAGCTCGAGAAAACTCTATGTCGCAGTTTTTGTCGTCCCGCGCCCATGATGTGCTTGCCGTGCAGGTAAGTTCATATATGTGTCGGAGTCGTGCTTCAGTTGGCGCAGACCTGTACGACACCCGCTGAGTTTCTTCCTGGTTCTTCTCATGCAGTGGTTTATCTCTTGCGAACCAGAGTAGTAATAAAAAAATCGTAATTCATCTTGTGTTTCAATTGTTAGTCCATGCCTAGAAGCGTACCTAGATGTGTACCTAGTTGCAAAGATGCGTAGATTCGTAAATGCGTAGATACAATATTCTGAGTACAGTTCGTAATGAGTAGCTAGAAGTTATATAATCTCCCCCGATAGCTCGGCCAGGGCCATAGGGTCTCCTCCTACGCCGTCATAATATAATGTATGTATAACAGATAGATCTAATGTACGATTCTAACTTTCCAACTGACCAGGCGAAGTCGGCGCACATTTCGCATTTGTATGACCACAAGATCAGCTCCCCGCGGACGTGGACGGCTCCGGCCGGATACCATCACTTCTGCCATACAAAATGTATGTATAGGCACATTAGAGTGCGCTCCAGCGAGGTCCGACTTTATTCGTTCAGTGGGAACCGTACATTATACAGCGAGTAATTGTATATAGATTTATCCATCCCTCTTTATTAATATACTTAGTCAAATACGGAGTCTATCTCACGGCGACATACGTAATGCCGCACCAATAATGTATCGACAGACAGTATGTCGCAGCGAGATAGATTATCCATCCCTCTTTTATTAATTATATTTAGTATAAGAGGGAAAGTCTATCTCGCGGCGATATACTGTCGTGCCAATCATGTGCCAAGCCTACAGGTTGGGTTGAGGTGGTATTCCAACTTTGCAATAAAAACTTAAGACACTGATTTCTTACCGGCATTTCTTTCTAGAACACGTCTTACTCTTGCACACCCTGAAAAACATTGAGAAATGAAGTAAAATAAATTATTACTCATAAAAACGTGTCGTTGCATAGGTACATACAACAAACACCGCTAAATTATTTAAATACTAGTTAATCTCTATGTAAAATTTCGTTCATTTTGCCGTCATTTTTCCGAAATTTAATAAATTCCAGGAAATAGGATTTCATATTCCAGATGAAAGCTGTACGCACATTGGAATTTTATACATATTTACTTTTACTACAAAATTGTATGAATACATGGATAGTTGTATTTTTCTAAAAATCTAGATAACTATTGCTTATTGTAAATACGTTATCATTAAATTTAACATATAAATTAAAATATCGCCAACTTTTGAAACAAATCTAGATCCCTAAAACTGCGTAAATCGATGACTTGAAGTTTTACGGGCGACGATGCTCTTAACTTCTAGATTTTCTAGTATTACATTATTCACAGTTTTAAATTTTGGAGTTATATCGGACAATAACGTAATTTTAATCTTTGATTTTTAATTTATTTGACTAATATTCCGCCATCAGGTAGAAATATGAGACAGACTTTGCAAGGCGCTTTGGCTGGATTTCAAATTGAAGACGTAGTAGAGTCATCACCTATATTCAGTTCTCTTTCGTATTATTTTTCATGTATGGGAATACATTTAAAATAATAGGTAAGTTCATACAGGTACTCACCCTTTTTTATGACCCCGTTTCCGTGATGGACTGAAAACAAAAAAAACATTGTTAAACAAAGAAAACTTCGAGCGGCGTGTAAGTTATTGTAAGTTCCTATATTTACATTTTAAATTTTCCCGGTATGTGCACAACATCAGGAACAAACGATTTGTCTCGGTTGAGAACGATTCCGCTATGAGGTTTAATTAGGCTGAAAAAGAAAACAAAAATAAATATCATAAGTACTATCTAATCGATCTCGCATTTGGAATTCAAGACCAAAAACATATTTCACTGTAGCCACTGCAACAAAACGATTGGTTTTTTGCTAATTTAAACGTATAAAATACCCTCTTAATGTTAATTAACTTTATTTTTAACATTGCTGTGCCCTTGCTGGTTCCATATTTCAGGTAAAATGAAAAATGTGTGCAATCAATTCTCTTGATTTTCAATACATAAAAAAGCATCAATGCGTGCGCCTGAAGGTAGCCACTGTCACATAGCATAGGTGAGGTGTATGTCTGCAGTCTATCGCAAAAATCAAAGAATATGAGAGTTTGTCATTTATCAATTTTTGGTAGTAACAAATTAAAAGCTAAAGCTAAGAACAAATTCAGTTTTATGCCTTATAAAGTTATCAAATCCATGTTCAAAGTCTGTTTCAAAAGAGCTTTATCATTAATTTAGCAATAATAGGACACCAAGGACACCTAGATGCTGAGACAAGTTGCCAATCGCTAACGCTTAATCGTCAATCGTAAACGAAAGGCAGCTAACTGTCTTTGTCGCACAAATATGAAAGAGAGAGATCGAAAACTACGATACGCTACTAAGCGTTTGCGATTGGCAACTTGGCTAAGCATCCTACACATACTTTTTCCATATTATCGGATTTTAGATTACTTTTACAATGTATTTGCCAAGAAAATGATACAATTATTTTTAAAGCCATAATTTTACCATTGGTCTAATTCGATATGTGTAAAGTATTTATTTTATTTAAGTCTACAAACGGTTGGTATCCTGTAGTAATTTTATTGGTTTCGAATTCCAAATGCCATTAAATTATATGAAAAATAAAATAAAGGCGTTGATTCAACCACTGGCTTTCTTTAGAAGCAATTAAAAAGCTATTAAGAAGACGATGGTATATTTATAATAACAGGCAACAGTACGAGTAGGTAGCAATACACATTTGATGGAGAATTATATTCGCTTACTCATATCCCGATTTAGCAGGTAGAGGAGGTCTCCATTCTGAAGGCTTCACTTTCGCGTCTTGAGCACGGATTACTTCTCCGCTAGTTCTAGGGCTGGCCATCTAAATGAAACGATAAGAATCATTGTTTTAAACTTTAAAACAATGATGCTTTAAAATTTAAAGCATTCACAAGATGAATTGTTTCGACTGCGAATTCGCTTAGCTCCGTCCCGGGAAACTATACAATTTTTCGGTATAAAAACTGTCGCTATGTTTTCGCCTGGGACTTGCAGTATCTCGGCATAAAAAAAATCATGTAAATCGTATCAGTAGCTTAGGCGTGAATAAATCGTAACGGACAGACAGACTACGGTTAAAACCAGTTTAACCTTTTGACCGCCGAAGTCTGATACATCAGACAATCAATATTCATCTCACCTAGCCAGAGTCTGATGAGACAAATGTCCGATTTGTTTTTTTATAATGTAAACATTAGTCTCCTTCAAATGCAAGCACTGATTTGCGTGGTGTAATTTTATATTGGGTGGCGATACGGGCACGCTCGATAGAAAATTCACGGCGGTCAGCAAAAAGTTAAAACAGGTACGTAGGTTGCCCTGAAAGTTTCGGGAATCGGAAAAAATACGCATTTTAATGAAATAAAAGTACTTTTATTATTTTTCAAAGTATTCTCCTTTGTGTTTAATACACTTTTTCATTCTCTGAAACCAGTTTTTAAAACAGTTATTGAAGTCTGAAGTGGGGGTTGACAAAATGGCCATTTTATAAGCGTCGACTGCTTCTTCCGCGGTCTGAAAACGCTGACCACGCAACCGATTCTTTATTTTCGGGAAAGTAAAAAAATCGTTGGGACTTAGGTCGGGGCTGTACGAAGGATGGTCCAGTAATTCGACGTTTTCGCCCTTCAGATAGTCGTCTGTTTTCTGAGCGATGTGAGGGCTGGCATTATCATGGTGTAGTATAATACGGCGGTTAGGGTTAGTTTTTCGCAGTTCAGCAAAAACAATCGGTAAACAAACGCCTATATACCAATCGGCATTGACAGTTCTTCGATCTTCAAGAGCGATAGTCGCCACGTGACCCGATTTGGAGACAAACGTGGCTACCATTTTTTTGATCGTGTAATTGTTTCGATCTTCGTAAACCCAAACTCGAGATTGGTTTTTCGATTCAGGCTCATATGCGTAAATCCATGATTCGTCACCTGACACAATACTAAAAACGGCATTTGAGCTTCCTCCATTAAATCTTTTTAAAGTTTTGGCACCAATTGACACGTACCGTTTTCTGGTCGTCAGATAACAAGTGAGGAATCCACCGGGAAAATAACTTCCGCACGCCCAACTCTTGTAGTAAAATAACTTGTACCTGACTCATTCCAATGCCTAAAGTCTCCTGAATCTCCCGATATGTAACATGCCTATCTTCCTTTATCAGTTGGCGAACAACATCGATGTTTTGATCGGTAACGGCCGTTTTCGGTCGACCCTCACGTACGTCATCCGCAAGAGACACACGGCCACGTTGGAATTCCGAATACCACCTGTATATGGTCGTCTTTGAAGGTGCTTCACTACTAAAAGCAATAGTTAATCGGTCTCCACATTGTTGTTGTGTTAATCCACTTTTAAAGTCATAATAAATAATTGCTTTAAAACTTTCGCGGGACAGCTCCATTTTCACCAGCGACTCAACGACTTTAAAAAACAATTGAAAATCGGACATTGTTTTTTTTTTCTAAGTGGCCAGTGTTTTCGAATAATGAGACTATGCTTGTAAGAAAGAGGTATAACACATGTCAAATATACGTTCCTAAGTATTAAATTCCCGAAATTTTCAGGGCATCCTACGTACTATTTGTTACTTACGGCAATTATACAAGTATCCGAGTCGGTGTGTTTAACGACAGGCGTCGGGGTCGACAAAAGCACGTCTCCCGGGTTCATATCAACATATCGGACTTTCTTCCTAAACCTCTGCGTCCCTCCTTCTAGGAGTTCCTCAGAAGAAGAGTCGAATTCGGGGCCCGTGAAAAGTTTTCTGCCAAAAAACGCACAATCAATTGAAACCTAATAAAATGAGACGAATTGAAGAGGTATCAGGATTCTAAAAGTACCTACCTATGTACCTTATAGTGATACATACTGAATAAAGAGATCTCGGCTATAATTAAATAGATACGGTTATGCACGTAATACCTACTTACTTTGCACCGCTATCAAATCTCGGTTCTTCTATGGGACAGTGGCTAATATACCGCAATCTGTAATGAAATACATTATAAATTAGATAAATAAATTTGATGCGTTGTTACCCCAAATTTAAAAATCTGATCAATCCCAGTCAAGATCAAAAACCCTAAAGACCATCATTGTCGGCTATTATACGACGATATACAGGATGTGACACGGATACCAACAACGGCTAAGCCGAGCAGACAGCTTCACTAGTACCTGTAATAATATACCTACCTAATGACACAGTTAAAAAAGGCCAATTTTGCTTGAATATTGAAATCACGTGGTGTGACACATCATTAATTTAAAATGCATATGCACAGAAAGTGACTCTTTTCCGTACTAGTGTGGAAATCTATGACAATGAATCGGAAAGAAAGTGGTACTTTTATATATACTTATAGAATTACACTAAGCCGCAATAGCGCGGAAATTAATTTTCATAGTACTTTTCTGCCCAGTTAAGTTATTCTGTATACTTTCTTATTCCCCATAATGTCTGGTAAAATGTTCTATGATACCTACTCACTCATTATGATATGTAGGTTTTTCTCTAACTCACGTAACGGCTCGGTCACGGACACGAGCGAATAGCGGCGTGGCAAGCGTTTTATCTATTCATTGCGCGGTCTTCACGCGTAACGTGCGGTGGTTAGTTGGGAACACACGCAATGATTATGAAAAAAGATTAGGTTGGCTATCAACGGTCGTGTAGAAGAACCTGAACACTTGGCGTTCAAACGATTTTTTTTCCTATTTTGGTTATTTAAAGACATACATTTTGTCAGCCTCTGTAGCCTAGTTGGTAGTGACCCTGCCTACGAAGCTGGAGGTCCCGGGTTCGAATCCCGGCGAGGGCATTCTTACAACAACTTAAAACTACATACGTTTATATATAAAATTGCGATGTGTTTACCTGGTGTGCATAGAAGGTTTCATTGGTACGCAGGTATCCTTGTAGTGAGGTGGTACAAACGGCTTCATTTTAAAGTTCGTAGGGACGGTCACTGTTTTCTGCTTTGCGAGTCTCCCTTTAACAATATAGGTAGAGTAATTAGTAAAATACTGAAAATCTTAAAGCTGCTGTGGTACCTCATGGCAAAGTGAGTAAAATAATGTTTGAGTTAATTTGGAAAGTTCTTTTGGTAGGTATTTAATGTACCTACCTATTTGGTGTCTTAATTTTTTTTTAATTAAATCGGAACCACGTTAAACAGGTACGGTCGGCTCTAAAAATATGTGTACGATTTTGATCCCTATGCCTTTGACATACGTTCCGAAATGTATACATATCATTAGACGTCACTGTACAATAAAACTCTACTAATGTATTTCTTGCGAAAAATGATTCCTTTCGATAAATCGAGCTATTGAAATGTTATAGGAACTTTTGACAGTTATAGATTAATCCTTATTAATATGAGGGCAAGACTCACCATTTTTCCGATAGTCTTAACCTCATAAATCATTTCATTTCTAAACTATCAAAAGTTCATTTTTAGAAATCGCCAATTATAGGGACGTATTTATGCAAAAGGGACAACCCACAAGAGTTTTTCATTCTAATTAACACCATAAATCAAAATAAACAAGTCAATCTTTGAAATGACAAATCACGTGGGTTGGTTCCTTTTTGCATAACTACGTTCTAGTAAAGTTTCCCTGGAAGACCTATATTTTTCCCCGTGCAGTCTAAATGCAAGAACTCACGTTGTAGTTCCTCGTAGGTAAGTGCTTGAATGACATCCTTCACGTCTAAGGGTTCCGGGCGCTTGAACTGTCCATGTTTGCAAAATCGCTGGAGGTTTGGAGGGCATTTGCAACAGCTAAAACAATCCAAGTATAGGTGAAAAACAAAGTGCATAAAATAGCCAATAGATAAAATTGCCATAAGATATTTTTTATGTTATGCACTTGAAATTATTTCCGAAAGCCCGGATAGTTCTTTGAAACGTTATATTAGAGTAATAAAGTGTAATATTTATAACATCATCTTTTTCTCTTTGATATTCTTGTATTGATTGAAGGCTCAGCGTGGGTAGGCCCCCCACAAGGTGGACTGATGACACGGTGAAGGTCGCAGGAGTCCGCTGGATGCGGGTGGCGCAGGACCGGTCATTGTGGCAATCTTTGTGGGAGGCCTATGTTCAGCAGTGGACGTCTTTCGGCTGATATGATGATGATGATGATTCTTGTATTCTATAACATTGTCCTTGTTACACTTTGTTTTAGACGTTATATTACAGAAATAACATCCAGTGTGGGAGCACCAGCGCCTCGCGGGATGCATTTCCGTGGACCAATGTTGGGTATGGGATCCAAATACGGCATCGCAACAAGTTGTATAAAGGAGAAATTGTACCTCTAAGTACCTATTCAAAAGTAGTAGTATTATATGTACCTACACATTGTGATTGCTATAAAGTGAATCCATTCACGGCGCGGCCACTGCTCTATTAATTATTATTATAAAAAATAATTGACATACCTTTCTCCATGTCAGTATCAAGTACTTAGATACAAACAAATAGAGCTCTCAATATTATCATAAATGACCACCAAACTTACCTTTTCTTTTTACTCATTTTTTTTCCAGTTTTCTCTTTATTTTATGAAAATATTTACAACAAATTTTGATGACATTTGACAAGTGTCAAATATCTATTTTTTAATTCCGATTTTAAAGTTCTTGTGTCAAATCAAGTAGGTTTGTTCATGTGATACTGAATCATAAAGTTAGGTTTTAACATTTTCAACTTGGTATGCACGCAAGTGAAATCTAATCCTTGCTAATACAGGATGATTGTAAGCCGAAAACTGACAGTCACAAATAAATGAACCTGATTCTCAATTCAGACGCAATGTCGCAATTCATGGAAGTACAGGGTGCTTAGCCAAGTTGCCAATCGCTAGCGCTTAAACGTCAATCGTAAGCGAAAGGCAGCTAACTGTCTTTGTCGCACTAATATGCAAGAGTGACAGAGAGGGAAAACTACGATACGCTACCAAGCCCTAGCGATTGGCAACTTGGCTAAGCATCCAGGTTTGACGGAATAATTAAGAAAATATTTGTGATTAGTAGCAATTTCTTTTAAATATTATTATTAATTATTATTTTCACCACTCATAAATATTCCAGAGCATTACATCTTTTTACGACTTTGGTTGTTCAATAAAGATAAAAAAATATATTTCTTGCACAAAGGCAAAGCAGCAGGATCAGATCAGCAGATTGCCTTTGGCTTAAAATATTGTCTTTAATAAAACACTCTTTAAAATATACATAAAATTACTTGTAATATAATAAATGAAACTTTATATAATAAATTATTATTAACATAATTTAATACATTTGTAGTGTATATTTACATTATGTACTTAAATGTCAAAGATAATTAATTTAATGAGATGATAAATTATGGTATGTCAAGGAGTCTGCTTGTCCCTAAGAATTGCAGGAAATTGAAAATAAATTGGTGAATTAATTTTTCTTTGGCAGCTAAATTTGAGTTGCTCCAACTAAGTGACAAAAAAAAATGACAACTTATTTTTAAATAAAAGCGTTATTGTATAGAACACAGATAATAAAGCTGAATAATAAAACATTTGCTATCATATTCAGTTACTTTGTGAAGTAGGCTCTTTTTTGTATAAAAATCTCAGTCATTCTATCTATTTATTAAAAACATTTTTTATTTATATATTTGTATGGCTTGTATACTAAGCTTCTTATTTTACATTATATAGTTTAACCCCTCGTATGCTTCCTGTCAAATTACGTTACTGAAAAAGTTACCTTGACAATTAAAACAATAGATTGAAATTCCCACGCACGGATCCGTGTCTAAGCATACGAGGGGTTAAATATTATCAAATCAAAGAAATAGAGTGAAAAATCAAAAATAAAAAAAATATTCAGCCATATTTTTTTGTAGATAGAAAATCTAAATTTTAAATTTTAATTCCCAGACATACACATAAGTATACACATTATATACATAATTTTTTGCATAATTTATTTGTATAATTATAATAAATTATAAAGTTTTACACAGTAAACCATAACCCGATAAAATATGTATTATACCAAGACTACCATGTAATTCCACATCCCATTACTTACTTCAAAACATTTTTTGATAAATTTATGTCAATGTTTTTGTTACCAAGTTTGAGCCAGCAGGCAAGTTTCAATAATATTATCAGTCATACAAAAGATTGTAAGTGATTAAAATATTTTTTTGTTTGGAATGTCATTCCACTTCATACAATTAGGAGATAGTATAATTCAACTAAACATTGAGTTGTGTAGAGTGTCAAGGTCATCTTTTCGCTGCTCTGCTCTTTTCTTTTCTTTTTTAAATGCTTCATATCCCTCATGATCTGTAGGTAATTCATATCGACAAAATGGACATGAATTTGTCTGAAAGCAAACAGTAAATTATCAATTATGTTTACTACTCCATTGGTTTAATTAAAAGTAGGATTAGACTTTTAGTAAGTAACACATATTATTATGCAATCTTTGTATGGGAAAAAGACCAGTCAAAAACTATGTTCAGTTATATTGTTAAGGTTTCATTAAGAAATTAAGTACAATACTTACTTTTGCTAGCCATGTCAGGATGCAAGTGCTGTGAAACGCATGTTTACAAGGCATTTGTTTAGCTTTATCTCCTGGATTAAACTTCTTTAAACATATTGGACAATCCTTTTGTGAGTCTTCTATTGTAATCTCTGGCAGCTTTTCTACAACTTCTTTTGCAGCAGGAGGTGGTAACCTGTAAATAATAATCAAATTCAAATATAATGTTAATATAGTGGAAGGATTTTCTTCTAACTGATAAAACTATGTAGGCCTATGCTTCCCTAAGTATTTATTAAATAGGAATACTTATGGAATTATCATTAATATTATTTTTAGGTTATCCCTGTCACCCGTCTATAACTACAACTGAACTTATTCTGAATATATATACCAACCTGGGCCATTCTCCAGAGAAATTATCCTCATATAAACCAAAGTCAACGAGGAATCTTGCCATATGCAATAGATGGTTTGGTTCCTCCCCTTCTGCCAGCTCCCTCCAACCCATTTCTTCAAAGTAACCAGCCATTCTACTTTCTGATTATTAATGGAAAAACACTCTATATGGAGAATCCCTCTATATAAATGTGCTGTACAATGTTATATTAGTTTAATTAAAATTCCGTTGTTTTGATGAGGTAGACGATTGACAACATTTGATAATTTGACACTGACATGATCAAGCAAGAATGACATTGACAGAATGATAAAGCGAAAAAAAAAAGAGTTCGGCTAATGTGCGACTAAATAATGAACAACCAAACAATCTACTACTTACAATTTGTTGGACATGGATTGTTATTTGTTGAGTCCTGCATTAAAACTCCTATTGAAAGAGAAGCTTTGATCGTTACTTCGTCGTTACCTTAGCCCTGTAATGCTCAGCCCAAAAATTCCCAAAATATATTTTTTCATTGATACATTTGATTTCATTTTCAGGTCGTAAATTTTTACTCTGAACGGATAATGTGATATTGATATTGAGTTTTCTGAAGTGTTAATTTTGTGATCTGTTGAAAAAATAATACTTGGCAGAAATATTCATAAGCTATTCATAATCGTCTCATAACTTAGCAAGCCGATGATTCTTGTTGGTCCCTTTCGGTCTTATCTATATGTCTATAAGACCGCAAAGTACAAACAATACCTAAAGTAGAGGCATCGTAAGAAGTCGTTTTTGACAGCTCACAATAGTGTTGTGAAACGCTCGATTTTATCGTCGTAAAATTTTCAGTCAAGTGCGAAAGGGCGTTAGATCTGGTAGGTACTTGCCATTAAAAAAGTGTTAGGTAATCCGAATTAAAAAAGTGTTTGGTAATCTTACTTAGAATCATTAGCAGGCATCGAAATTTTGGTGCCGGAGACGTCATATAGAGAAATGCTGTATATACAGTATATAAACTCACTAAAACCATGTATTAAAATCAGAGCACATCTAGGTGATAAATAACGTAGTGGTACATAAATTATTGTTATACGAAAAATAAAATTATAGGTACGTGATTTTACAACAATTTTGACATTTATCGGGTTGTCAAGTTCAACACAGTCTGTAAAGCCGCGTATCCACCGGGCACACGGGCTGACGAAATTGAGTTAAGTATACCGTTCGACTGCAAATTTCCTGCTCTATCGAACGGTGTATATAAAATATTGATATCTAGAAAAAAAATTCGAATACGTTAACAAAAACTTTGCTATTTTATTAGGTTTCTACTTTTTTTATTAACGTATGTAAAGGTTTCCAAAAATCATAGACAATATTTTAACGTAAGTACGAATTTGTAAGTACAAAACATGTCTTTCCTAAGGTACTCACCATATTTTTATAAACGTCACTGCTGTAAGCGCTGTCTGCATTGTATGGCTCATAAGCAATTCGGTTTCAATTTGTGAGTTACACCAAATTCCGAATTTCCACTTTTGATGATTTTCATTGATTTGTTAACGTATCTCCAAATTTTTTTGAAAATATTTAACGTAAGCACCAGCCATTTACTGAACTATAAGTGTGGTCGCAGTTAGTAACTGTCTATCAAATAGACCTCTCAAAAAGAAAACAAACAAGATAAACATCATTTCAATAGGATAATTAACTAAAAAGATACATCTCACTTTATAAATGTCCATTTCGTTTTATGGCCCTCCTGAAAAGTCGTCATTTGGTGGTTACATTAATTCATATTACAACTGACGATATGTGCGTACCTACTATTATAGCAATTATTCGTACCTCCATAAAAAAAGGTTTACTTATTTATTTCGATTGACGTATCGGTAAATTGCAGCAACAGTAGTAACATCACTATTCCGTACAGGCAACAATGAAGTTTGACATTTGCTCCATTATACTATCTGTGAACATTTACAAAACTTCATGTGCAAACAAACGTCAAAAACGACTTCTTACGATGCCTCTACTTTATGGGATTGCTAAATTAGAAAACGTTTATGCAGAAGGAGGTAAAGCGGGTTAAGTATTGTATTGCACAACTACCGAGTTAGTGTATTTTGGAAACGATTGATTTTTCATCCGCACCAATTCGCCAACAACGGGCTGAGTAGAAAGAAAACTAGGCAATCCTTAAAAGTTTTATTACGTGGCCATTTCATGGTACTTACGGCTCATTTGCATCAGAACTCGTTCAAAAATCAACTGAAACCGAAGTCACACCTTCGGAAAATCCATAAAGCATCATACTAGCAAAGGAAAAAAAAAACAATTTTATTCGGAAGACTCTTAACTACGGTGACAATTTCAATTTTCGACATTCCTCCGCCATACCTACTGTCATTTTTAACAGGTATTGAAAACGTACACGTTACTACCATTGTCAATTAGTAGGCATAGAATAGGTTTTTTCTAACGAGTGTGATGAAAAAATTCTGTAACACAATGTTCGGTTATATTCAAATAATGTTTTCACATCACCTGTTCCCGAAAAAAGGCCCATATTCAAATGAATACGGGCCTTTTTTCCTGCCAGGAGGGAACAAAGTGGCACTTTTCTGTACAATGACTTTTTATTGTCAGTCAAAAATATGACAATTTAATGTGAACATTACATTCATACTTGAACATTTTCTTCAGAATCAATTATTTACATAAACATGAAATTTATGATATACCTACCTTTTATTTTTCCCATAAATTTATAAGTGGTGTGAAAAGCGGTATTTGTCACACGGTATCAAAATTATTTTCGTCGTGGGAGTTAACGCTTAACTCCCACGACGAAACCTGGCTGCGTTTGTCAGATCTAGCATTGTTTCGTTGCGCATTTAGTAGATTATCACGCCGACATAGGATGCATTCTAATACTTACAAGACATGAATGTAGGATTAATATTACAAGACAAAATATAATAGTCTAGGGGCCTATTTCTCGAAAGCTTGTAAATAAATTTTAACAGATTTTATACTTAAACATCATAGAAATTTTGACAATTTAATTAATCTTGGTAGGTTTTATTGTAATCATAAAAAAAATCTAGTCACATAGACCTATTCATTTACAAAATTAAGTTAAACTTATAAGTCTAAGATATAAGAAAAAAATTGCAATTTCAATATACAAGTTACAACATTAATTGATCTCAATCTTGTCAATACGTCAACTTGTCCGACAGATCGAGCTCGTCTTCTTGCGACTGCGGAATGGGAGGCGGGTCTATGGCTAAAAGCTCTTCCCTCGTCATCCATAGGTACGTTGTTGGATAATTGCACCTTCCGTCTGGCGACTAGTTTGCGCATAGGGGCAGCTACAAACGCCCCACATCGCTGCCAATGCGGAGCCATGGTCGACCGCCTGGGTCACCATGGACTCTCCTGCGGCCGGAGCGCTGGGCGCATACCTCGGCATGCCAGCATTAATGACATTATCCGACGGGCCCTTGTCAGCGTGAAAGTTCCCGCCATCCTGGAGCCCGTTGAACAGCGATGTTCTATCCTACCCGAATTATCCCGAATGCAGCCGCCGCGAGCCGCATGCGGATTTGCAATATTTGCATCAATGTGACTTCGCCTAATTAATACGTTACTTACAGAGTGGCTGGTATTATAAAGGGAAGCAACACTAGCAGTCCATGCAAGTGTGGGGAGGAATTTGTGTAAAGACGAATTCTGTTCTCGATAGGTATATTGGTACTGACTGCCGCACACTCAGTCTTAACACTCAGTCTTCCTCTCCTTTTGTCCACTATAAAGCTAGAACATTGTAAACCCAAATATTTCATACTCCAATCAACAAAGCACTTGACCCCAATAAATAGGTAGGTAACTAGTTTACCGTTTACATAAACATTGTGACTTCAATTAAACATTTTAATTAAGTAAGTATCACCTAAAATACGATATGAAATTTAAATACAATTTTTTAATATCTTTCTAGGCATTTTTTCCTTCCTATCTTAAACCAACTGATATGGCGTATCGCACAAAGAATGCTCGTTGCATTGTATTTCGGTTACCTACCTGAACGTAACCAATACAATCGTAGTAAACAGTTACACGGAGCGCTAACGTAACGCCACCCGATAAGGGTTCGGTATGAAGGAAACAAGAAGTGCTATTACGCTGTCGACAGTCTTACTGTGGCCCGTGGCTTGACCGGTTGTAGATACGCTACATTTCGTGACACGCGCTTTAACACCTTTTAGGTGAGTTGTTATACTTATTATACGTAATTTACGTGTTTTTAAAGCTTGTGAGAAAATATCTGTAGCATCAAGACTACAAGTTGCTCGAGTCACGCTTAAAATGTTTGCGTGAATTATCGTTTATCACAGTGATATCATTTTCAACTTTGTGAGTAGTATTTTTGAAGAATATAAATTGTTTTATTGTTTAACTTAGTAGCAGAATAGCAGATTTTCGGCCAATAAAATTATTTTGAGCCTAAAGCTAGGTACCTACCTATTATACAGCGTCAGCTAAATCGCCCAATCTAGGTTCATAATTATATTTATAACAAAAGAAACCTAAAACAAAATAGGTAATTAGGTAGTATAAGTTATTGAACTATTATTTCCTTGGTAAGTACTTTATAAAATATAAGATGAATAAATATTTACATTTACACATGCGCTTTTGATAAGTTGGCAGCTGTGAGCGAAAATTATCTCACAAATATATTTTTAATCGGTCGTTAAATGTCGACCTTAGGATGCAACGCTATTGTAATTTTAATTATGTGCCTTGGCCTGATCGGTGGCAGTACGAGTCTAACGATGACTCATCTATTAAGTTGTAAATCCTACACAGATTAGGTTCCTAGTAACATTTTTGCTAATCAGAAATAAGACATTGATAAGGAAGGAAGCGACATTTTAAATTTAAATTACATTTGACAACGAAGTGGACAAATACTAACTTCCTTCTCTTACCACATGGATGTGGATTGTGGATTCATCTCCCACGCTCATATAAATAGTAGATGCCTAACAACTTTCAACCGTTATACTCGTAGGTGCCTTTGCCTTCGACGCGCTGCATTTACGATGCACTACCTGACTTGGCATCTATGGTGTAGCAACCATGAATCCATTCAATGACCCCGTGTTTTACCGCTATTTATACATATAGATAAATAGTCGGTGCATGGCGCATCTATGCGCGTGGACTCATTCATATTTACGAAGCGACGTTGTAAATTTCCCGCGTGTTGACTCATTTACAATCAATTTTCTCATAGATATTATTCATAATTGTAGACATAGTGGAGTGTATCACTTCATCATTGTAATGATACACTACAATTAAACAAAACAGGGATTTGTAAACATACCTAGCTAAACCTATCGCAATATTAGATATGTCTCGAACTATACATATTGAAACAGGCCGTTAAACGATTGAAATTTGACTCTAGCTAAAAAACTATAAAGCAGATGATCTTGATCTCACGTTTTTTACTTTTATACATAAATGAGGTGAACAACTTGATAACTGCTGAATTTAAAATAGATAGCGTTCCTAAAATACACAAACAGCCTTTAACTAGTATAGATAGATCACGCTCGACCATGGGGCATTATTAACATTGCTGTAACACTCCTAGCATTCCATTAAAGGATGCTTGTTTCTTAATGTTAATTGTGTTGTGGTTACGTGTATCGATAATTTAAAAAGATCACAGATCATATATAGGAAACTCTAAATAAATACAAAGGTATGTATAATTGGATATGTTGTCCTTCCTATTCAAAGTAGGTACTTATTAAAACCATCTTACGCAAGTACAGTCACGTCTAATAATATGTATACATTTCGGAATGTATGTCAAAGGCATAAGGATCAAAATCGTATACATATTATTAGAGCCGACCGTACCTACCTATACCTAGTAAAATTATGTTATAAAATTTCATTTCAATAGGTATTATGGAATAGAAAGAAACGGAAATCCTTTCGTTGCCTTATTTGTGAATGTCAGATGAAACAAGGAACTATGTCAAATTAATGGGATACTTTACCTACATAAACCATCAAATTGTAACTATGAATCTTCTACATTATGTACAGGTAAATGTCAATTTTATACAGTTCTATGGGGTCGGACTGATGCATTTGGTGCTAACATCTGTCGAACTAAAGCACTAAGTGTAATGTTATTACTAGATTCACGAGAAGAAACTCTTCATTTCATCAGTATTAACCTTATTATACAGATACCTTTCATACCTATAGGTAATGCACATAGTGCCATCAATTATGCAGAAATTTAATTATCTTGTTTCTTACGAACTTACGTGAGCATATAATAATAATAATAATAAAGCCTTTTATTACCCAAACCATAGAATTTACAAAGAATTACATGTAAATTAGAAAAAGGAAGAAAAAACAATGTTGAGATAGAAAAATTAATTAAAATAAGTAAGCTTAGTCTATCATTTTATTTTGGGGGGTACAACCAAAGTAACCGAAATAGCTCTCCGAATCGCTAAACTGAAGTGGCAGTGGGCGGGGCACATTGCGCGTAGAACCGATGGCCGTTGGGGCGGGAAGGTTCTTGAGTGGCGGCCACGTACCGGAAGGCGTAGCGTGGGTAGGCCCCCCACAAGGTGGACCGATGACCTGGTGAAGGTCGCAGGAGTCCGCTGGATGCGGGTGGCGCAGGACCGGTCATTGTGGCAATCTTTGGGGGAGGCCTATGTTCAGCAGTGGACGTCTTTCGGCTGATATGATGATGATGATGATGATGATGAAGCTTAGTCTAATTTATATATACACATTTTTAAATGTTTTTTGGGTTAGTCCATCTTAGGACATACGTGAGCATACTGCGTACAAACCAGTTGTTTCATAAAACAATTATGAGTAATAACGACTTGAATCATTTGTATGACTGCTTTTTAGTATGACGTGCAAGTTAGACAGGGTTGGTTCAGTTCAGAATGTGGATTTAATTAGCATTTAGTGAAAATTGGGTCAACTTACAACGTACCTATTGGTAACTTCTCAAGTTCTCACACGGTAAACTTTTTTGTATAATTTTTGACGGAGGATGAATCAATTAACTTAGTATGATTAACCTCAATAATCTAACACCCTATTGGCTTTGGGCTAAGGAAATCCTTATCTCTAGGCCACGGCCCATGTAAGCCGTTACAAGGATAGATATAGGTAGCCAACGTAAAAATATTAGTACATCTACATCCTAACTATTGATGAGGTTTATGACGTTAGAATATTAACAAGGTTACATTACTTTTATTTTATTAGATGTTAGATTAATAAGAAAAACAAATCTAAGGGAATAATAAAGGTCAAAATTGAGGTCTGCGGGGCCGGGGTCTAATAGTCGTACCATAAGGCCAGAAACATTGGTTAGTATTAATACCTATAGCCTCGTCCTGCCCGTATACTAAATTAGAGCTTTTGAAATTGAAACCTAATGAGTTCGAAAATATAATCTCTTTTCTTTTGTTCTAAACAATCGAATATGTCCTTTATAAATCACATTGGGCAGGACGAGGATAGATACAAACTAAACCTAAGCCTATAAAAAAACAGGTAGACTCATTTAGAACGACTTATCAACGTTATACATATTTAAATTAGTGTATTCAACTATACAATTAAGAGTTTAGTGAATTAATAAGGGGGTAAGTCTCTAACCGTTCAATGGATTGATTTACTCTGTAGGTGATTACTTGATTACTCACGAACGAAGGATTAACTTTCATCTGCCTTATTAGGAACCTACTAGCGAATCTAGCAATACGACAACCTGAGAGACTTCAGGGACGTAAGTCGATTTTAGATTTTTCGACCAAGATTAGGCTCAACATGAAAGTTGAAATGTTTTCAATATTTTTTTTTGTTTTGAAGCGGGATAAATGTAGTTTATGTAGTTAGGTTAGGTAATACTTATCAAAGTATGGTTGCCCGGCGTTTAATCGGAGGTTAGTAAAAATGTAAATATGACCCGATAAGATAATGCTGAATCTGTCCTTTATCAGGAAAGTGTTCGCTGTAGCAGCGCATTTTTACGTTAGTTTCGATGAGCATGTTAATTTTATGCCAATCGAACCATCACTGGCAATCAAATGTATTTAAAAATTGTAAATCTACTCCTAGTATACTGTATACAGATAGAAACCTAAAAATACTTAAATAACAAACACTGATTCAATGTTTGCCCTCGAAAAAACGTACGTCGTACATGGTGCAGCTACGTTGGTTCGTACCAAAAGATAGGTAGGTTACCTACCTGGGCGAAGTAAGAATACGAGTAGTTACATTTTGTTTTTTCCTAGTTTGTTATTTCCTAATCGCCTCTAACTAATAATGTTAATGTTCCTTCACTTACAGTCTGTTGTTTTAGGCATTTAAAGAAATGTAAACAAGCAATACATATTTTCGGGTAGTTATAATATTTATTGGTTAACCCACCAAATACAAACGCATCTGGATCCATCACTGATACATGTCACTACATTACCTTACTTTATTTGATCGTGTCATCTACCCTCAACTGTGTTAAGGAGCCATTTGAGAGTAGGAAAATACCTAAAACGACAGACTATAGGTGCTATACCTTTCAGTCAACCTGAGGGTTTTCGATAATTTTTCTGCCACCAGGCGGCGCTTCGTACGCGACAACTGTCAGATTCATACTATTCATAGGCACCTGGGCCTAAAATATTGAAATTCTATTTTATTTGGAAGAGAATTGATTTGTAATTGATTACGACAATTACACGGTAATCGAACTGAAGACGGAGCTATAAAACAGGCGCGCAAAGTCACTGGTATTAAAAATAATTACTTTAACTTTGTTAATTTCATGAGAATTGACTTGGAACTATTTTATTTATTTATTTTAGGTAACAATATGCCTAAAGTAATGGTTTTCAGAATAAATAAACCTATAAATATGTTGAAAATTAAATGCGCGTATTTATTTTGACAGTTCGTTAAACGGTCGGCTCAGTGCTGCCATCTCACCTCCCCATAGCGGCAGAAAAAGTATCAAAAACCCTCATTGGAACGATAGGCCAATGACCATAACAAAGACTATGATAGACCATGTCAAAGTGACGTTATATCAGATCAGACTGTAGGAAATCGCTTACTGAGCGCTTCATATTTTATCATTGGATCTAGACTCTACTGATACTGATACTAGTGGCCACTCCAGCCAGCAGTTCTGCTGCAAGGACTCGGAAGAGGTGACTACGAGAGGGAGGAAGTGTTAGTGCAAAATGGCATATGGTGTTCGCATGTCCGTCCTGCATCACCATAAGTGGTACCGAGTCGATGGTGAATGTCAGTTTCACACCACACCGACTGAACCTCAAACACTAAAGCAGTTCGGTTACTCGAGTACACCTACTCGTTTAGCACCAACGGCCGCCGCCCCACCGCAGGCATCAACAACCTGCCCGAGACACCGGAGCACCAAGTAGATAGGACGGAGTGTAGGGTTCGCAGTCAGGATAGTAGGAGTGACAGGAGGTGGAGCCGACCCGAATACAAGGCATCGTGAAGCCAGCATGAGGGAGATAGATACTATACTTGATGTGTAATATATACTAAATATGTGACTGCATTGTGCCCCCCAACCCCATTGTCTTTCATGGTCTTCCAGTACTTTTTTTCTTTTTGATATATCCAGCATATCTTGAAATTGAAGCATATCTTGACATGTGTGTGTATGTGAAGGAAATATAATCCTTGATCCGATCGTTTTTCTTTTAGCTGCATAAAACCACGAAACTTTTCTTGAATGTAGTGTTGACTAACGGCCATAAGATTATTTAATAAGAGTATTCCAATTTTGATGCAAGTATTTTCAGGTGCGATGAACTATCTGCTGTCGTTGTTTGTTCTAGGCACGTGACTCTTTTCACAAGCGCGTTTGTCTGTATATCAGGACATATATTTTATTATATACATTAAAACCACAACTACTACACCACTATAACACTATTACTCACACTTAAATATATATTAAACACTTAATTTAAAGCTGTCGATATAGTTCTTATCTTGTCCGAGATACATCGCTGAATCGTGAATACGACTATTATCCATAATTATGGATCCTCAGTCCACTGGTAAACCCTCATCACAGCCATTACTGTACTCTTCAATACTGTTTTTTTTTTCTCTATCATCAGTAGCAACGTACAGTACAACAGGACAACGTAGAGTACAGGTCTTCCCTATTTTTCCCCCCGAGTGGGCCAGCATTCTTTCTAACACCGTCTTCCATTCTTGATATCTAAATATCAACCTCCTGGCTAATAATAGATTGATACCCACATGTACACCGACGAAACATTCAATTCACTAACTCTTAGTAATAACGTTTAACCAGTGTTGTATCACAATAGACAAATTGTTGCGTTATACCCCAAAAAAAGAGATACATTTCTAAATTTTTAGTTGCCGCGTGCCGCAAGGTCCATCACTATTACAAGGAACGTTTATATTATTGTATTCTCTCACTCACTTTAATTCACTCACTGGCCACTATAAAATTAAAAACACTAAATATTTGTATGGCACACACATATTACATTAGATTTAGACAAAATTGATAAACGAATACAAAATGATTTTACCAAAATGGACATGCTTAACAGGCCTGCACGTGTACTTAGATCTTATGCAAACCTCTGGTCAACAAAAGCGCAATTGTTTTGTGGATTTTTACGATATCCCCTAGGGGTTGCTTATTGCTTATAGATTTTTTTACCACTTTCTTAAAAAAGCCTCATCTCTGCCGGGCTACAACATGTTTTATGATGACAATTTAGGCCATTTTGTTCGTAGTTATTAGAATTTCTCCGACTTTTTAGTGATTTTATGGCTTGCTGTTACCAGACATATTCACCGTTAGTGAAACGTGGGAAAATGATTGACATACCTGCGGAGATTTGTCAATGTGGTAGTACATATTTAATTTCTCAATGTGCATTTAACGGTGTGAGGTTTATTTTTATTGTTTAAGTCGCTCGCGATGGTGTAAGTAGGTACTTCATATTCACCCTTAAAATCATCAGCACATTTTTTCCACTCGGGCTGCATTTATTTGCGACATGTATGTAGGCCTTAAGTAATTTTTGGCAAGTAATTTATACAAAGTAAAAAAATAATTGGTTTGATCTCCCCTGAATTGTATGCTTTTTTAACTACATATAAACTCGTTGCAGCAGTGTGTTGGCAACGTGGGGTCCGACCGGGGAACGTTCGCGCACTCACTAGACTCTGTAGACGTTTTACACATAAATGTATTTACATAGTGGGACACTTCACAAGTTCACATTCGCATATAACGCGCACTTTCGTACGATTGAACACTTTCACGAAAATCATAATCCGACATAATATTAAAATAACCAAATACACAATACACATAATTATACACACACATACATATACACTTTGATTGAACACTTTTCATGAAAATGATAATCTATGTATTAAACACCTACACAATGTAAACTTCATAACAATTTACTTTAAAACTTGAAACTTAATTTTAGTTTAAGTTAGAGAGGTGAGAGGAGATTTCAAGATTAGATTAGATAGGTTGAGATTGAGTTTGTCAGGTCCTGTTATGCCTTGATTTTGCAACAAAAAATCTAAATCAAAACGATCTCACCAAGTTTGCTGAGGGAGTAGGTGTTATATGCGGCTGTATCCGCTTCGCTTGCGCCTGGTCGCGCGAGGCAGGCGGCTGCGCACGATGTCGCGGGTTATCAAACGCACTAACACGCACTTGCATACACTCACTGAGGCACGAAAATATTATATGGACGCGGCACTTTAGAATACATAGAATAACACTATTCGCGTAATTGTAAGCAGAATTTAAAGTCGGGCTCAAGGGCTTTCTCTAATCTTTATCATTGGATCTAGACTCTAGAATAAAAAATCTAGAGTGACCCTACGTGGTTGAGTGTGTCCGTCTTATTACGGGCTACACAAGTCCGTATATCCCTACTTACTTTCAAATTACCTAACTCTGTTGTCTATTTAAATAAGTAGACATTGTCCTACTATTTTATTTAGATATGTAGGTAGATCCGGACTCCGATAACCTATATGAATATCTAACTTTATCAGTATCCACGCCCATTACTATTAAATCCCCTTAATCTTGTAATATGGACAAGATCGATGTGGCACGAGCGCTCCATAGAACTTTATGCAAAATACTCGTTGTAGGTCCTTACGGTTTCACAATCCCCGGATGAACATATCCGTCCCACAAAATTATTACTATCCCTTTCTCCAGGCATATAAAATAACAGTGCAGGTAATTTTGATCTGACAGATACCTATATTTTATTCGGCAATGGTGGAACAGGCCCATAATAAATTAAACACGCAGGGTTACTTGGGAACAATATCCAGAAAAGACGAAGCATCTTCATGTACAAGATTAAATACTTATTCGCCTAAAGTTTAATTCATTGCTCCCTACTTAGCATCACATATACTAAATATTTACCTACTAAGAGTTAGGCATTTGTTTTGCAACAGTCGCTGTCAAAAGTATCCGTTATTGGTACCACCATCTAAATATATTAGTGTTCCTTCGTCTCAAGCTGAATAATTATTTTTTTTCTTTTCAGATCATGGGAAACGTGTTGTTCTCCATCATATGGCTGTTGATCCTAATCTTCATAGGATTCTGGATCGCGGGCATCGCTGCCGGATTTTACATCCTCCTGATCCCCTTCACAGTATGCATAGAACCTTTAAATGTAAGTGAACAACTACATTTTATACTTTTTTTAAACCGTTACTTAGATTCTTAGGCAACGGAGACGGTGAGTCATTTTCCATCAGTCTCATATCAGTCCAAAGATAATATGACTGATTTGACATCAGAATTGGCGCGTAACCTATCTTAGTTTAGACGTCCACAATGTATCGAGTAAACATTACTTGCCAACTCGTGGTACGGCCACAGATCTACAAAATATAATTTTTCGATATTTGAGGTAGAAACTCAGTCTTGCCAATTGTAATCGTTTTATGCTTATATAGTTTATTTTTGTTTCAGGGCCTGACGGACTTCTTACTAAAAGTTTTACAATTTCCGAAATATTGTGCCCAGTCTATGGTGGACGGAAAAGGATTTAACTAAATACAGTATTAAGCTAGTCATAACATAATTTATTAGCACTAATTGGTGCCATAATTTTTAATATTACTGATTTTAAACTTAAATGTTATTTTAATAGTTGTCAATATTTAAAATAAACCTTAAATCTAAACACTATTCTTTTTATTACTAAACGACTGAAAATAGTACATTAATTCCGTTAAAATGCGATAAAAACGAAGTTCGAAAACGAGTGGTGATAAATTACAACATAACCAAAGTGAGTGTTTTAAATCGAGTATATATCGTACGACGTTTTTCAATACAGATGGCCCTCCAAAGCTTCGACCTGACAAAGAATGAACTACTTCTCGCACTAGTGCGTAAAAAAACACCATCTGTACTGAAAATTATATACTATGTACTCTTGTATGTTTAATTGAATTACCTTAACAAAGTTAATGAATAGCCAGAGTCACTGAATTCATGTCGTTGAGATGTTCCGTTTGTTATTCATAAATGTGAATGATTTAATTTGCATAAATTATTATGCAATTATATTAAAGTAAGTACTGGTAAAGTGGCTAATAAATATAGCCAACTTGCCACTTTTTGAACTGCTAGGATATATAGGTATGTAACTATGTACAATATCAAGTAGTTTTATCGAAAAGTATCTTACCTAATCTTCAATATCGCCATGCCTTAGTATGTCAAAATAAAAAATTAACCATTTATGATCTCAATACTCCCAAAGCCCAAGCATTGGGATCATAAATACTCCTAAAAATAACATTCCAAGTCATCAACAGTATCAATTAAGGCCAGCTATTAATGTAACATTGCCATCACAGTTATTATTGAACTTTATTAGCATTGTAATAAGTAATAAGGGTCGAGACCAATTAGAATAATTAGTTAAATAGGTACTAATAGTCTGAGATTTCTAAGAATGAACTTCTGACAATTTAGAAATGACCCTTACATCTATGACGTTAAGGCTATCGAAAAAATGGTGAGTGGCTCATATTAATAAGGATTAATACATAACTGTCAAAAGTTCATTGTTAGAAATCACAGACTATAATATGTCGGTATTTGTATTTTGTACCTTACCTACCAAACAACAAGAAGCTGAATATAGCAATAAACGAATGATTATTGTGATCTCCTGATATCTCGATTCCCGCGCCTGTTGCAAGACCCACAAGTGCTATCATAAGATCAGTACTTCGTTTTACTGTCAGTTATACTGTCAGCGATGGATTCTATTTTATATGTGGACTGGCTGTCGATATAATTTACTTGTCCCTGCAATAAAATTGAAATCCTAGTAGCTCCTGTCTGCCAACTCCTAATCAATATTAGGAGCAGTTTTCAATATCTTGGATAGCAGATTACAGTAAATCTGCTATACAAGAAATTTGGAAAAAAATGAAGGTATTGTAAGTGAACAACATTGAAAAATAACCCGAGAAGAACTAATAAATTGAGTAGTTATATACAAAAAGCTTTTTAATCCAAATTGTCGCGGTGTTGATGTCGAAAGCGCTTGCGAAAGGAAAAAACCTTGGGTATCATAGTAGCCTAATGTGACCATTATAGGTACTGGGCACAGCCTGCGGTTTGATATTTTCATAAAAGCGGTTTCAATAAAATTGAAGCCTGAGTGGCGAGCGTTCAGCGGCGTGTGTCCGGCGGGGCACAGGTAGCGGCGTGTCGATCGTCCAAGGGATTTCGACAGCGTATACTCAGGCCACGACCATACGTTTGCATTTGTTTAACATGGACGCCCCGCCGCCCGCGCCGCCGGATGCCGCGCTCGAGCGTCTACTCAGGCTTTAAGCATGCGCCACTTCTGCAAGATTACCTTGGCAGAAGCGAGGTAGAAGCGCGGCTGGCTACATGGTTTACAACAAGGCAAAAACTTCAGTGTGATTGTAGCGCTTGTGCTAGGTAACGTGTGTAAGAATATTCTAAACATGTGTACAGAAACGCCATGGCTCCTTGTTTATCAAATTTTCAGAAAGTTGGAGTTTGTTTTGCTCTGCAATTGAAGAAAAACAAAGACAAAATGATTTGAATGAAGCGGTGGCTGAAGGAACGACTCACTTTGAGTCATTTAAAGGCCATAGTCGGATTTTCATAGTAAGTCAGCCTTTAAATCAACCAGACTCTAGTATTTTTTTGTGAGTACCTCTTATGGTGAAGAATATTTCTGCTGAGTATCAACGTCCTATCGGTAACAGTTTTTGACTTATGATTTTTTTTAGTTTTTTCTTTAATGTGTTGTATCTCAGGATGTATAAAAGCGAATTGCTTCAAATTTTGAAATAATGTTCTTTATTTAGATATGCATCGAATTTAAAAAAATGAATATCGATTGTCGTATAAAAAAAAGAAAAAAAAAGACCAAAAAATTTTTCATATTTTTTTTTGTGTACCTATGAAGTAGTGACACCTCTATTTTCTTTTTCTAATTATAGACCATACATTGGCCTACTAGTTGCCTAAGTATCAAAATTTTCCAAGCGGTACTTCTTACCAAAAATTGGCAATATGTGTGGTCAAGTTCTGCATTCAATCGGTGTTTTTCAATGTAGTATACAAACTCTTCATTTATATTTGAGTTTTCTTATCAGGTTATCTTATTTAAGAGTAAATGCTAATGACAACTTAATGTCATCATGATGCAAGCTGTTTATTTCATTATTAATCGGCCGTTTATTATTTTAACTAGCGTAATTCGATATTATTTATGACATATTCATTAAAAATAATATATTTCTTGAATATATTACTATATACGCTAGTTGAAATGGTAAACGGCCGATTAATAATGAAATAAACAGCTTGCATCATGATGACATTAAGTTGTCATTAGCATTTACTCTTAAATAAGATAACCTGATAAGAAAACTCAAATATAAATGAAGAGTTTGTATACTACATTGAAAAACACCGATTGAATGCAGAACTTGACCACACATATTGCCGATTTTTGGTAAGAAGTACCGCTTGGAAAATTTTGATACTTAGGCAACTAGTAGGCCAATGTATGGTCTATAATTAGAAAAAGAAAATAGAGGTGTCACTACTTCATAGGTACACAAAAAAAAATATGAAAAATTTTTTGGTCTTTTTTTTCTTTTTTTTATACGACAATCGATATTCATTTTTTTTAAATTCGATGCATATCTAAATAAAGAACATTATTTCAAAATTTGAAGCAATTCGCTTTTATACATCCTGAGATACAACACATTAAAGAAAAAACTAAAAAAAATCATAAGTCAAAAACTGTTACCGATAGGACGTTGATACTCAGCAGAAATATTCTTCACCATAAGAGGTACTCACAAAAAAATACTAGAGTCTGGTTGATTTAAAGGCTGACTTACTATGAAAATCCGACTATGGCCTTTAATGAATCTACTCGATTTCGACGATGTTCATAATTTTCTTAGAATGGATAAAGAATCTTTTTGCACGTGTGTACACTCGGAGCGTGCGGCTGAGCGACTGTCCTTAAAATGGTTGACAACAAGCGGCTAGACGGTTGTAAACCACTGCGTCTGCCAACGGTTGCCAAGAGCTTTTAAAGGTCATGCAGAATTTGATTTCAAGCACTTGCTACATGATTTACAACCACTGTTTTTCTACCAAAGTCATCTTGCAGAAATGGTGGTTGTCAGCCGTGTAGCTCATACTTTAGACTTAGACTGAGAGCGGCGCGTCCGGCCGGCGCGGCAGAGGCGACGCGTTGAGCATTCAAAGGATTTGGACGGCGAGCATTCAGGCCACTCGCGTACGTTTGCATTTGTTTAAAATGGACGCTGGATGTCCCGCTCGAGCATCTACTCAGGCCTTAGGCACTGGTCTCACCGCGAGCTACTAAGCTATGAACTATCGGCTATAAACACGAACAAAAGATACGCGCTCCCGTGTAAATAAAAGAGACACGGCGGTACTCGCCCGGCGGTGATAGCTGATAGCTGGAGAGACTCGCGGTGAGACCAGTGCCTCAGACTAAGTGTGCCTACCAGTATATAGCGCCTACTTGCTTTCTATAATATCCCACTCATATTCGCGTAGCTACCTATTGGTGCGAGCGCGGGGGATAGAAAGTGAATCTGCGTTAAACTCACGGCGACAGCTCATGATAATCAAATTGAAGGCGCCACCTCGAAATGGCAATTCCAACCACCATTCCCTTCACTCCAATTTCGCTTTAACGCCCACAGTATTGTTTCTGGTGCAGCGATGGTGGGAGGTAGGACTAAACTGCTGCGTAGCAGCGTTGCGATACGATGCATCGTTTTTCATTTTGCGTGTCACATTAGCATCAGCTTTTATGAATTAATCGAATTTGGCTGATATCAGGGGAGAGGAGGCGCGTAAAGGTGGTTAGGACATAAAGTGTCTTACTTAATTCGGAACTGAAATCGATAGGTGTGCTATGTTGGTTGTCTTATATGTTGTCTTCTATGTTGGTCGTATCGCATAATGTTGGTTGTATTGTATTCCGGATACCGAATAATACCTGAACGTAACGAATACAATCGTAGTTAACAGTTACACGGAGCATTAAAGTACCATCACCCGATAAGGGTTAATTAAGTGCCGCTGAAAGAAACAAGAAGGGCTATAACGTTGACAGTCCTACTGTGACCTGTAACTTGACCGGTTGTAGGTATACTAGGTAAAATCAGCAACTTCAGTATTAGCACCTTCTAAACCGGTAAGTACCTACAATTAGGACAGTGAAAATATGAAGTAATTGTACATTTTGTGTTGCTAAGCTTGTCACCGCGGGAGAAATGTCCAGTCAAGTGCAAAAATAAGTATCAAAGAATCCGCTCATAAATATGTTACGACTACGACGTTCTTATTACACAGAATTAGAGTGCACTGGGACATATTTTAGAAACATTTTTGTGTACACCTTATTTTGTCTTTGACTGTACTTCAAATTGGTTATTGATTTAATCATTAATTCTCTAATTGAATTAGACCTATTAACTACAATATTAGCAAATAAAAGTTTTGCTGCTTGTATTATATAATTTCCACTCTTGCAGGTTGATCAAAAACGGAGACTTGAGACCGAAGTTTGATAAATTTCAATTTGAAAAGCTTATAGCTTAAAAGCTGTACAGTAAGTAGTGGCAAAAAGTTTGAAGCGTCAGAAAAATATACTTAAGTTGGTACAATACATTTTACTCGAATTATTGTGATCTAAGAAAATTGTAAAGCAATTACATTTTTGGTAATGGCTTCTCGGACTCACACTGTATACCTAGGTATATAATATAAGTTATGCTGAGCAACTTTTAGTATGGGACCAAGAGGACAGACCTCAAAATAGACATGAGCGCCGCGCCGGCGCGCCGCCGCCGCCGATAAAAACTACGCGCCGCCGCCGCCGACGCCGCCACCGGCGTGGAATCGGCGTGACCTTGGTGAGGCATCACAAAATTACTCTTCTTTTAATACCCAGAATAAATGTTTTTAAATAGCTAAAATCGTGGTAAATATCACCTTTCGAAAACGTTTGACAAATATTATGGTTGTTCAGTCGAGTACAAAGTGAAAGAATTTTGTAACTTCCAGGTGTAGGTACAAAATTATGTATCCATTTATGTTAGTAGCCATGTTTGGTTTTCCTGTACTCGGTTGTAGTTCTTATATGCGTATTAGTAATGATTGAAACCAATACATATAATTACCTATATACTCTTAATTTTTCTTGACGACGGAAACCACAGCGGACGTTAACCAGAACCTTAAGGATGTGGTTCGCACCCTCAGGGAGGAAGGTACGAGATTTTGTGAAATGCAGCGCAGGGGCAGGAAGTCAAAGCTTTCGGGGGAGACCTTAGGGCAGTTAGGGCTAATGTAGGAACGACGTGGAAACCCGTCTTTTCGTCAAGGAAACGGACTCTAAACTAAACCGAGAGATCAGTAAGCATGTACGAAAAAGCGATGGTGAAAATGGTGTTCGTACAATCTCTAGGAAGAATCCACCTGACGAAGCTGACTACACAGCTCGTGGAGAAGTCGTTACTTCGAAGCCGGTTATTCACTTATATGCTTCGCATGCATCTCGACCTGATCCCGAAAATGAGGATTCTAGACCCACTTTGATACGCCACTGCACCGAAGACCTGCTAGAAGTCAGTATCGGCGAAACCGAGATTGCTCTAGGGCAGCTTAAAAACGGAAAATCCCCGGGATAGGATGGCGTTATAACAGAGTTGTTAAAATCAGGAGGTAAGGCCTCTACTGAGCGAGCTGCAAAAGCTTTTTAACGCTGTCCTATGCGAAGGGAGAACTCCGGAGGCATGGATTACAAGTGTGGTCAGCCTGTTTTTCAAAAAGGGAGACAAAACCCTGATGAAGAACTATCGACCCATTTTCTCTTCCAAACCATGTCTATAAGCTGTTCCCAAGAGTGATCACGAACCGTCTTGCACGGAGACTCGACGAATGTAAACCTCCGGAACAAGCTGGATTTCTGAGCGGATACGGCACCATAGACCACATCCACACAGTGCGGCAAATTATACAGACGACCGAGGAGTATAATCAGCCCCTGTGTCTAGCATTTGTGGACTATGAAAAAGTTTGATTCGATTGAGATTGAGATCTGGTCTGTTCTGGAGTCCTTTGAGCGATTTCAAGTTGATTGGCTATACATCCAAGCGATAAGATATCTCTTCGAGGCCGCCACCATGTTCGTCTAAGTACAAAATCAGCGAACAAATCCTACACCATTTCATAGAGGCGTGACACAAGGGAACGTTATCTCCACGAAATTGTTCTCAAAGGCAATGGAGGGCGAACATGTTTAAGACACCGAGCTGGAAAGGATCAACATTCAATTGGATAATCGTTTGTTTTAACCATGTTTTCTTTTTTGTTAAGGTGTGCAATAAAGAGTATTCTATTCTATTCTATTCAACATTAATGGCGAGTACGGGAAGTAGATATGTATACCTCGGGCAAACATTGCAGATGGGTAGAAACAACTTCGAAGATGAGGTGAATAGAAGAATTTAGCTAGGTTGGGCAGCATTTAGGAAGCTACGTCGAGCCATCACATCGTCGATCCCACAGTGTTTGATTACAAAAGTCTTCAATCAGTGCGTCCTACCCGTCATGACGTGCGGAGCAGAAAAGTGGACACTGACGGTACGCGGGTCCACAAATTCAAGGTCGCACAGCGAGCTTTAAAAAGGGCTATTCTCTCTGCGGGATCGAATCAGAAATGAGGTTATCCGGCAGAGAACCAAAGTGATCAACATAGCCCACCGTATTAGCAAGCTGAAGTTGCAGTGGGCTGGCTATATTAGCTGTAGAATCGACAACCGCTGGGGTAAACGAGTTCTTGAGTGGAGACCGCGTGTCGGTAAACGCAGTGTAGGACGCCCTCAGGCAAGGTGGAGCGACGATTTGCGCAGAATGGATGGCAGAAGCTGGATGTGAGCAGCCCAAGATCGAAGACGGTGGCGTGAAATTGGGGAGGCTGTCCAGCAGTGGACTGCGATAGGCTGATGATGATGTATTGATAAGTGTCAATTATTTATCGATAGTTAAAGAGCATTTGAGTCAATCCCTCTGACAATTTGATTTTTGCTATGGAAAATTTCGGCTTTGCTATTAACTCTATGAACAACTGTTTTCAAGGCCACGCCGCCGATACGCCGCCGCCGCCGATCAATTTTGACCGGCGCGCCGCCGCCGGCTATTTGGCCATCGGCGCTCATGTCTACCTCAAAACCGCGAAAAAAACTGTTTCGTACAAATTGGTTCATTTTGTACGGGAAACGGATTTTTTCTGCAATTTCGGCGTTGATCCCATAAAGTTTATCAGTAAGACATATGTATACACGGTGATAATGAATATACAAACGATTCCCTTGCCGGGATTCGAACCCGGAACCTCCTGCTTACTAGGCAAGGTCACTAACAGGGGGTACCAACCTGGGACGGAGCCTGACTAAAGTGACTAATCAAGTAAGACCAATGTGGTTCAAGTTCTAGTACTGTAATAAAGAACTTGACTAATTAAAATAAATATTACGGATTTATTTAACACGTTCGACGCCGGTGACACGCATATGTGACCGAAAAAACTGTACTCCTATGCCAGTGACACACATACGTGATCAAAGTAATATTATTCTTATGCCACTAGCATTAATCAAGTTCTCACTCCCATGCCAGTGGCATAGAAATACGAACGTTTTTGACACAATGCTGTGTCGCCAGCATAGGAGTACAATCTTTTCGGTCACACATGCGTGTCACTGGCATAAGATTTCTATCAGATAATTTCGATCGGCATAGTATAAGCACATAGTGAAACAGTACCGGAGGCGAACGTGTAGAACTACTACGTGTACAATATAATTTTGGAGGTAAAACTGATCTGATAGACCTCACTGAGATGGTTATTTTTGGGATACGAGCATTTCTTGTTGATATTAGGTATTTTTGTGGCCCCATTGCAATTTTATCCCTAAATACATTTTCCTTTATAAATCATTTGTTTTTTCACAAGACGAAATAATAATTAAAATGGTTTTGTAATGTTCAATATGAATTGAATGAATTCTTTCAAATTATAGGTATGCCACGCCACACGAGTCACACGACAGACAGTGGTCAGACTTTGAAATTGTGCCCCTTTTATAATCGGGCATTTTTATTAGTTGATAAAAAATAAAAATAAAGAAAAAATGTAGGTATACTGGATGATGTGTTCAAATTAATTGAAACATTCAACTTAAACCGTTAATAGGGTAATGTTATTGAGCTGATCTGATAAGGCCTCCATCATCTGATAACCCGCCAAAAGAAATGAAACGATGCAACAGAGCGCATAAAACCAAATTGCAACTCAGATACTGAATGTTTAGACGTGACAATCATTAAGATAGGATTTGGCTATGCCTGAAAAAATATACATAATAGTAGAAAACCATGAAATTCGAAACGAGTGGCGATGTTTTAAAACACGAGCAATAGGAAGTGTTTTAAATCGACACGAGTTACGAATTTCGATTTTGCACGTGTCTCGTACGTCGTTTTTTAGTACAGATGGCCCTCCGAAGTTTTGGACCTGACGTAAGATGAAGCACTTCTCGCACTAGAGCCTTAAAAGGCACCATCTGTACTAAAAAGGTTTTTAAGAATACGTGCGTGCATATTGCAGTACTTAACATTTTAGAACAGTAGCTTTTATCGATTAATATAGTAATATTATTCAAAACCTTGTTTTTTTTCAGATCATGATAAAAGTAATTTTCTCTATCATGTGGTTCTTCATCCTTATCTTAGGATTCCTGGTTTCAATTATGGCTGCCATCATTTACATCATACTGATGCCCTTTACAGTGTGCATAGATCCCTTACAGGTATGTTTGCATTCCTATTAATTATCTATAAGTGGTATGTCTGTATACCTACACTCAACATAACAGCCTTTTTTTCTGCTCCCTACGCTACATTAAAAGTTTTGCTTCTGGGATAAAATTCCTCCAATCATATTTGGTAGTAGTAATATAATAGTATTTTCTCAAACATGCAATGAAATATTGTTTTTACATTCCTTAAAATAGACTCGGAAGTATCGCTTTTAGGGCGCCGTAAGTCACTGGGATGGAAATGGAATTTCATACATATCACTTTTCAGGCCTGCAAAGTAACTTTTTTTTAATTTCGACAACATTGTCACATTTTTTTAAAATTTCTTTGTATGTTTGAGAAAAGCATACCTACTATACATGCCTCGGCGTGAAAACGGATTCCCGGCCTCGTTACCTATCCGGCCTATACCAACTTGGCCGGAAATCCTCATTTTACTGGCCTCTGATGTATTTAATGTACTATTTTATTTCAGTGGTTGGCGGACTTATTATTAAAATGTATCCAATTTCCGCAATACTGTACCCAAAATATGATAAATGGAAAGTTTTGTTAAATATCGTTATAGGCTAGTTATAACGTACATAAATACTAGCAAAACTTAGGAACATGATGTTTAATAAGGTGTTTTAGGGTAAGTGTAGATCGAGTTAAGTGTGAAGATTCCAATTATAGCTTAACAAGTTCCTTTTGTGCACTCGCCATGCTGCGGATTTTTAGTGGCAGTTTGTTGTCAAACGTTAGAAGCAGGGATGTAACGTATGTGTGTTAATGGAAGCGGAAGCCGAAGCAGAAGTTTTGAATTTAGTTTAACGGAAGCAGAAGTGGAAGCGGAGCTGGAGTGAGAGCTAAGTAGACGAGATGTTAAGGGTAGGTAGAGATGGCAAGCGGAGAAATGAGCGAATGACCGGTATAAACCTGTTGGTTTTGGATGTACGCCACTCATGTCCCACCGTCGCACTAGGCTCCAACTTCCGCTATGACTTCTGTTTTAAAAATAACAGAACCAGAACAGAAGCGGATGTGTAAAACAAAACGGAAGTTCCACAGAAACTGAAGCGAAAGCAGAACTCCGCTACATCCTTAGTTAGAAGCCAACGAATGATATCGATGTCAAAAACGAACGAAGACTAAATTTTAAATTAAATATAGGATCTCAACAAGGGTTCGGCGTAAACTTTATAACCATTAAAACACTTCTGTATCATTAATGAGTCGAAAATGAGAATTTCGTGTAATAACGCCATCTACCGGCGAAGTGAGTCACTAATGTGACAAGACACACAAGACGTATATAGACGATCACGATCAGTCGCACCTCAAGGGTTCCTTTTATACCTTTTTGGTAAGGAACATTAAAGTATACATACACCACACCACACCATATTGCCGTCACTTGCGGACTTTATTTATTTTTTCATATTTGTTACCTCAGAATATATCACGCCAACCGATTTCGATAATTCGTTTTTTAACCGACTTTAAAACAAACCGAGATAGTCCCGTTGACACTAAGTCGGGGTGTGGTGAGAGAAATCGGTTGTTGAGGTCCGCTTTTATTTTTAATTTTAATCGGTACAATTGTAATTACTGTCAAAGGTTGTTGGACAGATAATAAATAGTATGTTTTTTCTCATTCAAGGCGTCTCCTATTAAACGTATTTACAAAAAAAAACGGTTACCGATTTGCCGCTAAATTAAAAAAAACAGTAAAACAGAATACATACCGACAATTTTCGAAAAATGTGCCATAAGGCACAAAAAACATGAATTATATGCTGTGCGAACGCAAGAAGTGCAAGAATAAAGTCTCAAAACGAAATATACTTTTTTGATTAACTTTTTTTTTTACTTTCACGTTATTGCACGATGCCAATATACAATATCCCGACTATATTAGATATATGCGACACACGTGTAATGCCTACTGTTGCAAATTTCTAAGAATGAACTTTTGACAGTTATAGATTGATCCTTATTAATATGAGGGTAAGACTCGCTATTTTTTCGTTATTCTTAACGTCAATTAAAGCCTAACAACTTACTATTTGACCCTCGCCATGTTGCGGATTTTCAGTGGCACTAATTTATTTTACTGGCAATGATTACTGTTTGACATCAGGCGTTGAATGTCATCGAATGTCACCGATGTAAACAAAAAGAAAATATATCGCGACTTAAACGATTTTATCATAAAAATGCCGAAAAAGATACCAATAGAAGCAAGAAAAATCGTCTTAAATACAATAAAATATTTAAACCAAAGAAAGGACGAAGGATTGAATAGTATTCCATTGGAAAATGTTTTGCAATGGTTACTGACATGACCGGTCCTGACACTTTATAGTGCGGTTGTATTTGAATTGGTTAGTTGTTATAATTAAACTTAATAGATTTTATTTTCTCATTTAAGGTGTATGTAGATCGACGATTAAACATATTTCTAAAAATAAAGAAGCGACTTTGCCAACTGAACAAAATAAAGCCCCACGCCAAAAGAAAATTAATATACTATATTTATCGAAGTCATCTACATTATATAAATAATATAATATAGATGACTTCGATAAATGTGCCATACGACATTAAATTCATGAATTTTATGCCATGCGAAAACAAGTACCAAGTATCGAAACTCTGCTTATCGCTTTGAAAAAAAACATTGGATTTACAGGCAGCAGAGAATACTTACGAAAACTGATGCACAGTATGGGATTCAGGTATAAAAAATGCAAAAACCAACGCTCTGTATTAATGGAGCGTTCTGATATTGTGGTTTGGCGTGAAAGCTATTTGGATGAAAAATAATACAGAGTTTGTACAAAAGCGAACTTATCCCTTAAGGGATCTCTTCCAGTTAACCTTCGAGTAATTTAGTTGAATATAAATTATTTAGGATTGAGTTTATGTTATTTATGCCTTAACTGTTTTTTTTTTAATTTATGACTACTATTTAGGAAGTCACTCAAGAAAACTGGACCGACTGCTGTGACCATGTAAAAAAAAAATTGAAGACGATTATACGAATAAAGGCCGAACGATTTATAATCGAGGTTCGTGGTCCTGAAAGCGACACAACATCTGACCAAGATCAAACTTCATCAGAGTCAGAATATCAAGAATACATAAATATTGAGTAGGTATTTGGAATCGGATTTTGACGAATAGGTAATATTACAAAGCTTTGATTCTTTGTAATATTTTTTTTGTTATTAAAAATATCAACATGTAGCCAATACACACCATGCTGACTATACATGACGTATGCACATTATTGCCATAGGTAAACTGTTTGTAGCGACACTGTGTCAGGGTCAAATAGAAAGTTGTTAGGCTTTACATAAGGCTTATTTCTAAACTGTCAAAAGTTCATTCTTAGAAATCGGCAACTATAAGCGGTTTGTAGCGATACTACCTAAGGCTTAAAAGGAATTTGTTAGGTTTTGTATGTGTAGATTACCTATACACGGTGTTACGTCAGCATTCCGAAAGATTTTAATGCTGGATTCCTGACCATATTTAGAGTCTTTAATGTTATATAGAACTTCCTGGATTCGGCTTGGTTTCAGAGATAATCAACCTTTTTTCGAAATAAGTTTTTCGACGTAACTCGTCATTTAACTTCTTTTGGATTACAATGCTACCACAATGTGTTCTAATATTACCACACCTTTTGCCTGACAATCAAAAAATACGAATAGACTTGACGAAATAACCTCTACCTAAAAAAAAACAATTGAAATCAATAATTTAAACAAATTGTTGTTATGATAAAAAACACTGGAAATGTTAAAAAGTAGAAAAAAAAAGAGAAAAAAAAAAATTTTTTTTTTGGTGGAATTGACATTAGGCCTCATAATATTTTTTGTTTATTTTGATGTCTAGAATGCATAGTTAAAATCTTTCGCAATGCTCGCGTAACACCGTGTATGTTATATGGGTGAATCAACTTTTTTTGGCTGTTATTGCCATGGTTACGGTCGCCTGATTCACGCTGGTTTTATGCAAAATTATGCTACTTAAATGTAGTGCATGTCTGTAGGTGGCCCATTAAGGAAAGGGCTTATTAACACCAGAAAAATGTATGTTTGCATAGTTTACGTAGCATAATTTTGCATAAAACCAGCGTGACTCAGTCGACCGTAACCATGGCAATAACAGACAGAAAAAGTTGATTCACCCATATGCAAATGTTATTTTCGCTTGCAGGCCAAACAAACGCCTCCCAATATCGTATCACCTAAATTCCATATAACACCCATTCACAAACATTTTAAGCGAATGTTTGTGCGTTGGAAATGTGGGAATATACAAAATAAACAGTTTTCAACGAGGAAATAAAAAAAGGTGCTCTCCTATGGCGGTGGGCTGCCGATTATTGTAAATATATGTATTTTACTTAAATATAATAAATATTTGTGTCCAATTTATTAGTGTTGGTTATCTATTATTAAAATACAGGTAGTATATTCATTAGCCATTAGTAGAGTTAGGAATTTTGGTGGCATTAGGTGAATAGAGAACGGTGGAGTCGTTTCTTTATTTTTTTATGATTGATTGAATAATACATTAATCAAAAATAAATCTCTTAAACAGGGTCTTGCCCATTTAAAGTTTTCAATAATTTCCTTTAATGTTTGCCTAGCTAATATTTAACTAAATTATCAATTTTTTATAATATTGCTTGCGATTATTAAATGATATTTAGGGGCTTCGGGAAAACTGGAACCTTAAAAACGAAACCAGTAGATTTTCTTAAATATTTTTTCGTTTTTTAATGCATTTCAATATTTTTTTTGGTTTAAAAAATAAAGTGTATGTTGTTTCTTTAAATGCATTTATTGCATTAAATTCAGCTTGGACAAAACATCATTGATTTATTATTTTATAAATTAATCATTTATTTAAGTAAAAAATATTTATATCGAGTAATATCGACTCCACTGCTCTGTGTTCAATAAATGCCACCAAAATCCTAACCCTAGTCATTAGTAATTACAGATAATGATATACTACCTGTTTATTAATTATCGGTGTTGGCCGCTGCTGTTTTTTGGAATTTCGAACTTCCGTAATTATGCCGCGCATTTTTTCCTCAGTAATTATTTCCAATTCAGATTTTGCGCATGTTTGTAGTAAAATAGCTTATAATACCTACAATAAAAAAATGAACACTGCATTTTTTTCTCTTCATCATACCATAAGCCATTTTTTACTTCTTTGTACTAAAGGCTACAGCCGTGTAAGGGAACAAAATATGCCCCTGACGATATCAGCTAATGAGTATATCCTATACATTGGTCGTAACGCTAGTTATTGGGGCGTTCCCCCAAGCGACGGTAATGTCAAGAGAGCCCCGCAACAAAAACCTAAAATGCGAATAGTAAGCTGGAACGTGGGCTCGATGACAGGACGAAGCGCTGAGCCGAGTGAGGCTTTATATCGTAGACGCATCAACATCTGCTGCATCCCGGAAACAAGATGGAAAGAGTCAAAGTCACGCAACATCGTGCGTAACTACAAACTCGTGTACCATGGAACACACACAAAAAATGGAGTTGCGATAGCCATAGATTAGGACTTTCAGGAGCGCACGGTAGAGGTAAACAGAGTTAACGACCGATTGATGTCGATAAGTTTGCCATGGATACCCAAACAATGTACGAATGTCGTTTGCGCGTACGCCCCTCAAGTCGGCTGTTCAACTGCCGAAAAAGACCGATTCTGGGAAGACATCAACGAACTGCTGCGATCTATTCCAAACAGCGAGTCCAAGTACAAACAGCAACACAGCTAGGTATACACTTCAGAAATTGGAAATATTGCATGAAAGAGAATCACACTTCAGTCACATGTCAGTTACATAGGAATGTTGAGCCACTTGGCAAAGGATGCAATTTGGTCGTGTAATATTATGGGTTCGGTATTTTTCGTTAGTAGGCACGATCGCGACATTTCCGATGGTCCCCGATGATATGTCATCGAATCTTTGTTGCGTCAAAATTTCAGTACTTATTTGAAAACTAGTTGACTTATAAAAAAACTTCCTTCGTCTACGAAAATTAAGAATTAGCTATCGGCCATGATTCGACGCTAGATGTCGTTGTTCCTAGAGGAAACTGGATAACGACAGTTCTTCATAGATTTGTCTAAAACCGTTTAGTAATTTATTCATGATTTTTTCAAATCGGATGCCATGATTTATCTGACATTAATAGGCGAGGTATTTTTTGAAGTCAAGATATTTTTACAAATAGCCATGTTATCGGGCAATTTGAAATTATTTTTTTAATTATTATTTGCTGTCTTTAGGGTAATTCCGGGGTAGATGGCCATAAGGGCGAGATGGCCAATCAAAATATTTCACGGTTCCATGGCTAGATGTCGGTAGTTCTTTGTTTAGTTCGCCGCGCGTCGTGAGTGCAAGCAAAGGTACGTCAAACATTTTGGCGAAAAAAAATTGAAAAGTAAGTAAAATCTGTGTTAATTGTTTTGAGAAGTGAAAATATTTCAAAGGAGGTTCATATTTTAACTTGTGGTTGTGTTAGTTTCTCATAATATTGGTGTTTTTTGTTTTTATTGTAAAGTATACGGTTGGCGTTATGTTCTAACCTCAAAATTAAGAAGATCGGGTTTGGACTTGTTTTCTTTTTAGGTGTGGTCATCTCTCCCGGAAAAAAAGGAGAGATGGCCAGTTTTAGTCGGTATGTCATGGCCAGATGGCCATCATACACTGATGGTGTAAAAATGATGGCCTATTCAAACAATTTATTTGTTTTATTTTTTTTAGATGCCAAACAAGTACAAGAGGAAGGCAGTAGCTGTCAGAGGTAATTGGTCAGAAGTTTCACTCAAAAATGCTATTAGTGCTGTGAAAAATGATGGGTTATCCGTGCGAGCGGCGGCTATCCAGCACCATATACCTCGAAAAACGTTAGAAAGAAGGTTGAAGAAGAATAATGACAAAAAGGGACCTATGGGACCATCAACTTTATTCGGAAAAGAAAATGAGGATAAACTGGTAGCTCACATCAAAGCAATGCAAGCTAAAGGTTTTCCATTAACAATGACGGATGTTAGAAGAATAGCTTACAGTTTTGCAGAGCAATTACAATTAAAGCACAGATTTAATAGAGAAACCCAGAAAGCAGGATATGACTGGATGCAAATGTTCCTAAGTAGACACAAAGATATTACACTAAGAAAGTCAGAAGGTGTATCTTTGGCCAGGGCCAGTGCCATGAATAAAACAGAAGTAAATGCTTATTTCCAACTTCTAGAAAGCGTTCTAATACAGGATAATGAGATGTTGGCGCCGAATTGTGTATTTAATATGGATGAGTCAGGCTTACAATTAAACAGTCGTCCAGGGCATGTACTTGCTCAAAAAGGATCTAAAGCAGTTTCCACAGTAACATCAACCGAAAAGGGGGAGACCATAACCATAATAGCCTGCTGCAATGCTGAAGGTACTTTTTTGCCTCCTGCTTGTATCATGAAGGGCAAAAACAAAAAGCCTGAATTTGAAGATGGGATGCCACCAGGAACAAAGCTGTTCATGTCTCAAAAGTCAGCGTACATAACTTCAGAGATATTCTTGGAATGGTTAAAGACACATTTTGTTCCTAGAAAACCTGCTGGAAAAGTTGTTCTTCTTCTAGACGGCCACTCCACTCATTGTAACTCAGTGGAAATGTTGGAATATGCAAATGAAAACGATATCATTTTGATATCTATGCCAAGTCATACGTCCCATTATCTCCAGCCCTTGGATCGTTCGGTGTTTAAGTCACTTAAAACACATTTTTATGAACAGTGCAGACTTTGGCTCATTCAAAATCCAGGACGTCGTATAACAAGACTTTCTTTCGGAGCTTTGCTTAACAAGGCTTGGGGAAAAGCAGCGTCAGCAGAAAATGCAATTTCAGGCTTTAGGGCGACTGGAGCATATCCATTAAATCCAGCAGCGATACCAGACTACGCATTTATTGAAGAACCTGCACGTACTGCTGCACCAGTATCAACTAATGCTACTGTTTCACGAGTGGAGGACGACAGTGATGAAGATGCCTTCGTTCCGGGTTGTTCTAATGAGGCAAGGCGAGATATGAGCTATAGCCCCGAAATCACTCCCAGGAGATCAGAAGCCTCAGTGAACAATACCATCGAGTCTAATGTTTCAAAGCCTTGCACTCCGAAAGACCGTCCACTCAATAAAGATCCAGACTACACCCCATCACGAATTTTACAGGATATATCCCCTATCCCACAAAGAGTCGCTGAAATTCGTAAACGAGCTAAGCAAGTGGGAATGCTACTAACTTCGGAAGCACATATTGATGTTAGAAAATGCGCGGAGGAAAAGAAAATTAAAAAAGAGAACAAGAAAATAACCGGAAAATCAATTAAGAAAGAAGGACAGGAAAAAAAGAAAACGGCGCGGGTAAACAAAAGAAAGGCTATCCGTAGATTGTCGGATAGCAGTGGCGATGTCCCCCTTTCCATAATATCGAAAAATAAGAAGAAAAAGAACTTAAAAGAGAAGGATAACTGTCGTGCATGCGGAGAAAATTATTACGAGACTCGTCTCGTAGAAGATTGGCTCCAGTGCACGATTTGTATGTTTTGGGTTCATGAAAACTGCACCGAATTCGACGATGCATGCTCCAAATGTGGCCAAGAAAAAAAGAAGCGCCTCAGGACCAAAAAATGAGACTGAAGACATACAATAACCTAGAGTTAGGTTATGGCCATCATTCCCATAAGGGTATGGTCATCATACCCAGATACCACGGGAGAGATGGCCAATTGTGATTTTTTTTAAAAACGATTTTTCAATCTGATCTCAAGAGAAATTATTTTTTGTTTGTTTAATTATCTAACGTTGATTGTTCAAAGTTTACATATAAATAAAGATTTCTTTGATAACTCGTATACTTTTTTTTTTATTAGACACAAAAAAAACTATGGCCAACTACCCCGGAATTACCCTATTATCATTCGTCACATCCACAGACAACATAACCTCAAGACGTAGCATAGCCGGGCGACCCCCTCTGTCACTCATACGGTGAATTCACTCCATATTGGAGCCACGCCTCCATTGCTAACTTCAGTCTGCGGCCGGCGTTCATGAGATAATTACGAAAGTTTCAACGTGATTTACGTCATGCAAAATGCATTACTGTTGCGTGAAATTGTGTGGCAAGAATACAAAAACATCTAGTGTGCAAAAAGATGGTATTTCGTTTGACAAGTGAGCAATTTTTCATAAATTTTAATTAAAATTAAAAACAGTTTAAGCATAAAATCTAGTGCACTCGTTGATGTCTTTTTACAAAGTCTCTTTCTAATACTTTGCACGAAGTATAACTCCCTCCTTGTCTAGCGTAACGAGCAGGTAGGCCGTCTGAACTAGGGATGACCGTAGAGTATGTTTGTTTACTATCGATAAGGTAACTAAAGATAAATTAATATCTTTATTCTCAATCGTACCAAGCAACAGACTCTGCGGTGGAGTCTCCGTATCCGAACTAGTGATGTCTATGTCTGCAGTCTGTTTACTATCGATAAGATATTACGATTATATTCAATTATCCTCAAATAAATTCTGGTTAAGTGTAAAGTGTAGAAGTATAATTTTCAAAAATACTATTATGTTAAATAATATTGTGTATCTTCTCTAAATGCCCAAACATAAAAGAAATGTGGATGAATGCTACAAAACGGTCACATGATTGGTTTCCTACTCCTAGCAGAGTGATATGTTCCCGACACTTTAAACCGGAATATTTCAAATTAAAAAAAAAAACGAATAATAGACGAATTTTATATACAACGTATTTTAATGGTAGTTTCTTGGTTACTTTGTAACTACGAGTTAAAGATTCTACAAATAAAAGTATATTTTGTAAAATTGTTTTATTTATTGTCTCAGAAAAGATATATTGTGACATTAATATTTGACTGCAACTTTGTCTGCGTGGATGATGATGATAAAATAACTATCCTTTGTCCTTTTTCGGGTCTTAAACTATCTCCATTCCAAGTTTCATCTAAACCGGTTTAAATGTGAAGATGAAGGCACAGCAGACAGACAGTACAAATGTTTTTTTTTTAATATTTATAAAATGCATTTCAAGCTAGCATCATAAGCTAGTATCATAATATATCTTCATCTGCGGGGATGATGATGATAATGATGATGATGAATGAAATTATGAAATATCGTATGCCCTTTCCCGGGTCTTAAATAATCTCCATTCAAAATTTCATCTAAACCTAAATTGGTTCAGTGATTTAAGCGTGTAGACTCAGTAAACTGACAGACATACTTTCGCATTTATGGTATGCATTAGTACGGATATGGATTTACGGTTTTGTCGGTAAGTCACTGACAAATATCGAATTGTGAAAGCGATAGACATCGATACTTTTATCGACATTCGGAAATCACTAGCGACCGGCGGACATTTTTCTTTTACACCTCATTGACCTTGAAACGACGAATCACAACACAGTTCGCTCATGTTACGCCGCCCGCACCTCAGCATTTTTGGCAGCATCGGTTTAAATGAAATAATTGTCTAAAGCTACGTCTTTAGGTTATGTTGTCTGTGGTCACATCTCTTAGTTGACGTTAGTTGAATACTTATGTAACCTTTGTGGAAATATGGTAGATAGACGTTTGACAGTCTACCTATAATCCTTTAATCTGTCAACATAAAAATGTTTAATAGAGACTTGATAGTTTCTGGCTGAAATTCTAACTTTGAAAAAATATCTGACAGTGACAGCCGTTGAAAAGAAAATGAACGAAAATTTCTACATAGCAGCTTAGCAGTCAAATTACCGGGTCTGAAGTTAGATTGACGTCTCCAGGACTAAAGCGGATGTTATATATAACGTAACTATAGTAACGTCAGCTTCCGGAAAAATCGCGATCAATCATTGGTTAATCGTTTTTGTTATTACGTAACCATGGTAATGTCACCTTCTGAGGAAACCGCGAGGGATCATTGGTTAACCGTAGCAATGTCCGCCCCATTGGCCAGCAGAGTTCGGCCGAAGTCGTGATACCAGTCTCATAAGATTTCGGAACCAAATTTGTATTATTCGACCAAGTTGCGAACAGTGCAAACAATCAACATTCCCGTATATTATTTAATTTGAAGTTGATATAATATAAATATATTTATCTCTTTCATTTTCTCTCTGCTCTGTCTTTAATGGTCCGTTAGGAGTGTTGCTGTTTGTACATATGCGGCGACCTTATTGGTCACGTCGGTGAGACTACCGTCAATTTCCAAAGAATGCATAAAACCAGCGTGACTCAGGCGACCGTAGCCATGGTAATAACAGACAGAAAAATGTTGGTCACCCACTGTCATAATTATTGACAGTTTCCTAGAAATGTCACTTAAAAGTTTTTTTTACTTTCCTAAATATCTTCAAAACTCCGGTCCGATTGTTTTGTGATTAAATATGTTGTTAATGGCCTGCAGAGGAATGTATTTGCAGAAAACTAGACGTCTCTATGTCAATATTAACTTGGTCATTCTTGCTCATCAATTCATTTTTGACAATGTCAAAAAATTATGTTGTCAGACAAACAATTATGGATTTAAAAATATCGTTACGATGTTTGTTTTAAATCTGAAATAAGCAAGTAAAGAAGTCAACAACATAATTAGATGAATGTCTCAATAAATATGACTAATACCAATAAATATATTATTATAAGACTGAAAATAACTATATAATCTCAAGTTTGATTCAAAGATACGCCGGTACGATATAGAAATACAGAGGTACGGTTTTGGAACACAATTGTCTTAAATCGGACTTTTTCCACTTTTTTATACTGTATTATCTCAGGATATATTTAAGTTTAAGATTTATTTGTTATTTTAGTCGATGAATAAATAAATGAAGATTCTTTTGACATCATACACATATTCATTTTTTATTTATATATCCAGATATTCAGCACTTTCTCTTAAGGTGTACGAATTAGGCAAGTTTTCCTTACTCACCATTTAATATTTTTGAATATAAAAATAAACGTGCGCATGCAAAGGTAATTTCGTCATGGGAAACCAACGAAATATTCGTAAATACAAAGACTTATGTGACATTCACTTTGCTCTTTCAGCGATTTTTATTCATAATAAAACTAGCCACGATTTTACCCAAACAGAAATCGTATTAAAAAAATGTAAATGGAAAAGAGTAGCCGAAACAAGATTTTTTATTCTGAGTAGATCATAGAAAAGACAGTACGTCCCATGAAATATTGTTACCGTCACATAATTGACATTAATATCGATTTATCGATAATTAGAACAGAAAGTAATGTCAAATATCATTACAGAGCTGGAGAGAATATCTTCGTAAGACCCAAAGTACATTACAATGTAGTTGTTGCAATCCAATTTGAATCTTTCATGAACCAATTCAAGTTGAATTTCTTTTGTTTCATTGCTTTTTAAACAAATAAAATTCTTACCAATTTACATAAGCTCCAAATTAAAAATAGGAAAGTAACTATGATAGGCCTTACGATGATATACAATTACGTATACGGAAACACAACAATTTAAAGCCTAGGACCGCTGACACAAATAATGTAAATACAAGACTTATGCACCATGACGGCGAAAATACCACAGTCATTATAACTTTACAAATTGTATTGACCGTAATAGAATTTAAAGTCTAATCTCCAGAGCCTGGAAAATCCATAGCAAAACAAAAGACTGTAAAGAATCAAACTGGGTTTAGAAACATTTTTTTATCGATATCGAGAAGTTTTGTCAAAAAAAATCATAGCGATATGTTTAGGTACATTATTTTATAATCATTCAAGCCAAACGCAAAGTAGTAAGTAAAGGATTTGTTTTATATGTGTTATTTCATCTAAAATAGAAGGCAACTTATATTATCAACGTTACTTATATTTCATATTAAGTAATAAGCCTTCCCTTTTGGCGGGTAATCAACCTCATTAAAAATAATAGACACTTCAGAAAATTAATACTCCATGAAACATTGAATGGTAATTTCATTGCGTATGACAGTGTTAAAATATAAGTTGTCTCTGTAGATAATAATTATTTGTATTTGAAAACGGTTGGAAACGGACGTGGTTGATATACAGGGTGTTTTTTTTTCGACCGTTCAAATTCTACGTAGTGAATGTGTAGGTCATACTCACCAACTTTTACTATGGGGACAACGTCGAAATCGCGAAAAAAAAATCAGCTGTTTCATACAAATTGGCGGCATTACGCCGGCCGAAATGTATGAAACAGCTGATTTTTTTTTCGCGATTTCGACTTTGTCCCCTTAGTAAAAGTTGGTCAGTATGACCTACACATTCACTACGTAGAATTTGAACGGTCGAAAAAAAACACCCTGTATAAACTTACTCGATATCGATAATAAAATGTTTCTCACCCTAGTTTCATTGCGAAAGTCTTTTGTTTTGCTATGGATTTTCCTGTTATATACTCTTATATTATAAAAAAAACATGGTGTCCAAATTTAATGTAGGACAGAATCTATTTACTTCGTCTTTTCATGAAAACGTCCGAATTTATCTTTCTGTCTCAATTGGCTTCAGTGCAATGGTTACCTACTGAAGTTCATATGAATTCGGACGTTTCTGTGAAAAGCCCAGGGAAAATGATAATGCATCTACATTTGTAACAACGATAATAATTATACCTCGATATTTTTCTAGCAGGAACGAGGGATTAACAAAATTAAACATCGACATAATTGTTGTCGAGGAATACACCCTGTTCTCATAAAGATGCTAACTTCATAATACCAGGTAACCAGAAATACAGGACCCTTTTAGGCTTAGTTTTAAACATCTTAAACTTCATATTAATTATTTCCTATGACCTTAGAGTACATTTTATTAGTCCTTGTTATTTTGATGAATACTAAATATAAGATATGAGAAAAATAATGTATCATTTTGAGTAGGTACGATGTGCATTCTTAATTCTTAATATATTAAGCTACGGTAAATTATTTTATTATCTATATTAATAATTCCGTGCTGGTCTACGGTAAATCGTTACGAGACGTATCTCAAATTGAGCAGCTTAAAATATAAACTACTTCTGATATGAGAAGTTGGTACCGCAAAATTCATTTTACGAAGATATTAGCGAAAAACCGTTATAAAATTACGACAATATTTACTTAGTTGACAATCTGGTGTCAATGGTGTCATTGTTTGTCTGGGTGCATTCAGAAACTCATTAATAATATCTCAGTGACATTTCAGTTTAAGGCCTGTCTAGAAGGTAGAATTTTTCTGACATCGGGACGCAAAAACGCCATGATAACTTGTAATATTATGCCCTCACGACAAAAATTATTGAAATTATTTTTATAACTTTATTTCAGCACTATCAAGCCCATTTAATTTGTTACACAAAAACTTGATTTGAATCGTGTGTGCAGCGAACTCTTTAGCTCCTAAGTTAGGATAGTGTTATTGTTAGCTTTAAGTTTATGGTTGGGGACTGAAAACCAGCGGCCTCGCTGAGTCCTAAATGTCCTAATCCATTTTGCTGCACAAACATGTATGTTGTCATTACCTATGTTTATTTACCTATAATCATAATCATAATCATAATCATAATCATTTATTTGCATATAAAAAGGCTATGTATGTTTGTGTAAGTGAATAAATTTCTTTTTATTTTTTTTATTTTTTTATTTATGATGAGGCTGGACTGGCTGTTAAGATATTTCAAATTCAAAAAGATGTTCTTGTTACATTTATTTCACGACCACTATAAGACTTATCGATAACAGTTATGTTGATGTTTAATTTTGTCAATCTCTAGTTCCTGCTCAAAAATATCGAGGTATAATAATAATACATATACAATACTAAGAAGATGAAAAGAGGTAATTGATGTTTCAGCAGAGTTGAGGTGGAAGATTAAACACACGTCTAAATAAAGTACTAATTAATTCCCCTTGTGTTTGACATGACATGTTGTTATACAAGGTGAAATTTTAATAGTTGTTTTCCGCTTAAGGACATGTTCTTCAATATCGTGTTCTGGTTAGAAAAAGGAGAAAGATTTTTTTTCTCCCTAAACATTTTGATTTTCTGTGGAGTGTCGGCTAATTTGAAAGACTTGCCCCATAGAAAAATTGAAATTTTTGATTGTTTCACGTGAAACAAAAATTCTTCTCTTTCATCTAAATGGAAAACGATACTGAATTAGCCCTTAAACAGAGAACAACCATTAAAATTTCACCTTGTATGCGTGACCTCAACTCTCGTGAAAGTACTAATACGAGAGTCTCTGAGTCGGGCAACATGTAATCGGATTACTTCTTTCGATTACATTTATATGTGGAATTTGTATTCAAAATTACAGAGTTTGGAATACAAATTTACCTGTACTTGTAATATTCAGGAACAAATTACTTTTTGCCCAACTCTGCTGAGCCATCTTCAATGATGTTTATGGGTTGTCAATTTTGAATTTGACCAATATTCTGATACCGTGAATGACATATACAAGTTCTTCTGTATTAAATGTAACAATTACTAGAATTAACCATATTTTACCACATTTATTCTTACAACAATGACTAAATAGAAGACATGGGAATAGTAATATCTTATATTAATATTTCTCTCATTCATTCCGCTTTAAGATAATAACATCACATAAAAGTTTTACACATTCAAAATGTTCAACAAAATAAAAAAATAATACACATTTGTGGCACCAGCCACCATTTTTATGCTAAGCTTACTTTAGCTTGTGGATACCACATTTATGCTATGTACACAGTTATAACGTATTCACAGTCACACACACGTTTTGTTCCTTCGAGAGTTTCAACTCGTTATGGCACATCACAATCGCACTTATTTACCTAACGTAATGAGTACCTACAGTTCTTATTACAAAGTTGTAGGTAGTTCTCGTCCACGACTTACCGTCATTTCGCTTTGACAGCTTCGGCGAGTCTCGTCACGCATGTTAACAGTCGTTCCGCCAACTCCAGGTATTTCTCAACCGTCGCTCTGAAAACGGACACATTAAATTTCATCAATTGAAGAATTTTAACGAAGTGAAATTGTATGGCCAGGTTACAAGCAAGTAATTACATTGAAAATGTAATTACTTGCGACGCACCTCGGCTTAAAGCCCTCCATACAATATGAAATTTTACCTTCCAATAAAATTATTATTATGTTTCCTAGACTTCGGATATCTTCAGGATGTGAGAGCGTAGCGTCTCCCAATGACCGATAGATGCCGCTAGCGTCTATGAAGCCGCTCCACAGCCCGTAGCGCGCCGCTGTGACGTAGTTTCCGCCCCGACAGCTTCCTGTAACCAACCAGCTCGCACCCGGCGACTCGCCGCCATTTCATTGTTGAGGAGAATGTAAAGGTTGATAAAATATTGCCACCAGGAAGGCATTATCCAGATATCCGAAGTCTAGGAAACATAATAATAATTTTATTGGAAGGTAAAATTTCATATTATGTGTTCCGTTCGACTTCGGATATCTTCAGGATGTGAGACCTGTCTATTATCTCCTGGTGGCGAGTCAGCGGGTGCAGAAATGTTAGGGCTCTACTGCCCTAAAACAACCAATGAATTTTGACGTGTAGTCAATAAAATTAAGAATACATGATGCATCGCTTTGCATTCAGAGGTTAAGAATAGGCTCAAACGAGGCTTTTCGGTTAGGTAGAGTAGATATCCGCAGATTATATATAGGACTTACTTATCCGCAGATTTTACACATAAGTTTCACATAATATTTTCGGTAATTTATACGAATAGACACGTCCAGAATACCGTCGAATAATAATAATAATTCATATTTTGATGTTATCGAATTTAGAACGGAATTTCAGACAGAAAATAATTAAGTGAGAATTATTAGAATAATTGTCTACGTATAATACAGTACAGTGTAAGGTCATGGACTCTAGACTCGGTATTAACATTCCATATGTGGGTTTCTCTCTGATGTCGTACAGCTGTTCAGATTAAAACTAGTATTCTTTAAGCGTTTAATCAAACAGGCACCTTGAAGGCGAAGGTTTCGCCAAATAAATACTTTACAAATAATATTAATCAGAGATTATCGTTCGCTACGCTAAATGCGATAAAATATGTGAGGATATTTTCGTTACTTGATTTGATGAGATAGCTGGCAGACGATGTTATTTTTAGCGTACGACGATGACTATTTTCCATATGGGCGTACCTGTTTTTACTTTGGAGAAACGCCAACGGAACACCAGCAGACTTTTCTTTTGATCTGGTCAGTCAGCGTCGGTGTAGTAGCGTTCCGCTTACCTAAACGCATCGTGCGTTCAGTTAGGGCCAGTAGACCGAGGCATACTGTGGCACGTGGGCGTTTGAGGTGAGCGAACAGGTCGATGGACGGGGTACCCTAGCGGGTGAAGATCTGCTCAGTGGCTTCCGGGCACTGGTGCCGCTCGGGGGCGCAGAGTCCCCTAGCTCGTCCGTCGACTTTCTGAAAGTACCGACCTGTAGGTATATGAACCGAACTGGTTCCGTAAGTTGTGAACCTGTAGTGCGTAGGCAATTCCCTGATGCCAATACTTTCTGCGTTGGTCGTTGTAACTAATAATCATACTAACTATCGATCTCCTCAGGTTCTCCTTAAGTTTTAAAGAGTAGTTTTTTTTTTTTTTTTTTTGGAGTCGCAGTGCAAGTTCCCTGTTGGAGACCACGCACCGGCTTCCTGTTGAGGATCGACTGAGAATGCGGTGCGTTGATCAATATACTCAATATAGTGTTTCCTTCTTACCTCGATATGAACGTATTTTATTACGTTCTTAATCCACCATGGGAGATTCCCTCAAGAGTCCGGTTGGCAGATGAGATGGGAGCTGGCATGGGACTCTGTAATCGCCCGAAGCAGTGTTAGGGCCTGCGATAGTGCAACCAGCCTCCATGGACGCCCAAGTTCGTAAGGTTGAGTCCGTCTAGGAGCGCACGGCGTTGGACGCGAGACACTGTCTCGCAACTAATCATTTACCTTATTTTCCCTGCAGGACGCAAATGTTGTGGCTATGGTTTGAGTAAGGGTTGTAACGTATTTCAGGTAGTATATTTGCTAACCTAGGTTGATGGGGGTCGATCTGGTAATCTGTACTCCTTTTTCGACTGGATTGCTATCAGGAAATAGTCTTGATAGGTGATCAAACGTTGGTCAGAAATGTATCATGTGGAAGCAGTCACGGACGTATCCAATTGTTTACTTACAAATAATATTAAGTATACTAAAACTGCCCAGGACCGGAGTCAGAGGTGAACAGTCGTGTTGGGGACCAGGACTTTCTTTGGGTCGTTGCGCTAGAGGAGTAAGTAAGTTCAGCTATTAATATGGGAGACCTTTAATCGGCTCTGGGAAAGAATAATCTGTGTAGGGACAGCACCGGGCATAACAATACGCTTAGATAAAAACGAAGAATTTATATTCTGTGACGAGTATACCGGTGTTTCGAGCTATCTCTCCATGGCCTCTTTCCTCGAGCAGCTGTATCTCGAGCTCGCTTACGACCGGGGGATTTTTGTCCCAAATTTGTTTATTGCCCTCGGAGAAATGGTCCGTTTTATGAGGAGGAACCCGTATTGTTGGAGAACGACTGCGAGTAGAGAGATTATAAGAAATCTGTTTCCAAACCTTGTCAATACCATCAGTTTTCAGAAAGCAGGCCCGCGGATTTGAGTGTCTGAGGAATCCGGGGCTGATCAAACATTTGTAGAATAACATGAGATATTACGTTACAGATTCCATTCATTGTCGAACAGGTCTTCGGTTTGGTGCACTAAGTTTTCCTGCTTCTGCTGTATTGGATCGTGGGAGACTGCAGGTAGTATTTGAATATAGATACAACGTACAGATTTCCTATAGAACAATAGGACGCAGTTCCTTGTGACTCGGTCAGCCACTACAACGGATCCTCGATCGAGAACGAGGGATCTGCAATCCCCCCAGCTGCAGTAGGCACGTGTATGTCTATCAGGGACACCCGAAGCAGGAGCACCAGACTGTGGTTTGCAATGCTTCCGCTCGGCAGGCGGCGTCAGGGTGGTTGCCGGCATCAGCTTGGTTACTTACGTGATATGGGGGGGCCAAACTGACAAGAGTCGTTGGCGCTTTCGCGTTGGGCAGAGCGTATGGCGAATATCGCGGGCGGTGGCGTCATCCGGCCAGTTGGCAGCCGGCAGCGAGGCGTCATTGTATCGGCTTTGCGGGCCACTGTAGTTGCACAATGAACTTCATCGGACCAATTGTATTGTGACTTGTAGCGCCATTGCGGTGGTCGCGTGAATGTAGCGGTTTCGTGATCGGCAGCAACATTGAGGTGGGTTATACCACCATGCCTGGACAACATCAGCATCAGCATCGAACGGCAGTATTATTACCTGTAATGCCATCATGGTGACTATAATTTCGTGGCCAGCGGTGTCCCGTGGCACCCGGTGAGGTCAATACCGATGGTGCCGTCGCGACGACTAGTGAAGTCGGGACCGGTGGCGTGGTTGCGGCAGCCAATGAGGCGAGGACCGGTGGCACCGTTGTAGCGCCCAGTGAGGTCGGGATCGGTAGCATCGTAGTCGCACCCCGTCAAAAAACGGGATCGGTGGTGCCGGCATGGCACTCAATGACTTTAGTACCTGTGGCACCCACGTGGCGAGCAGTGAGCTCAGGACGGGTGGTGCCCACGTGGCAGCTAGTGACGTCGGGGCCGGCGGCACCGACATGGCGTCAGTGAGGTCAGGGCCGGTGGTGTTCACGTGGCGTTCAGTAGCGTCGGGACCGGTGGCGGCCAGCGTCGGGACCGATGGCGTCCCCGTGACAGCTAGCGACGTCAGGCCCGGTGGCACCAACATGGCAGCCAGTGGAGTCCCCGCCCCGGTGGCACCGTCGTGGCGGCCAGTGAGGTCGGGATCGGAGGCGCTCCCGTGGCGGCCAGTGAGATCAGGACCGGTGGCGCCCATGTGGCGGCCAGTGAGGTCAGGATCGGTGGCGCCTAGGTGGCGGCCAGTGAGATCAGGACCGGTGGCGCCCATGCGGCGGCCAGTGAGGGCAGGATCGGTGGCGCCCATGTGGCGGCCAGTGAGGTCGGGATCGGAGGCGCCCTCGTGGCGGCCAGTGAGGTCAGGATCGGTGGCGCCCAGGTGGCGGCCAGTGACATCAGGACCGGTGGCGCCCAGGTGGCGGCCAGTGAGGTCAGGACCGGTGGCGCCCACGAGGCGGCCAGTGAGGTCAGGATCGGTGGCGCTCAGGTGGCGGCCCGTGACATCAGAACTGGTGGCGCCCAGGTGGCGGCCAGTGAGGTCAGGACCGGTGGCGCCCACGAGGCGGCCAGTGAGGTCAGGATCGGTGGCGCCCAGGTGGCGGTCAGTGAGGTCAGGACCGGTGGCACCCACATGGCGGCCAATGAAGTCGGGACCGGTGGTGCCCACGAGGCGGCCAGTGAGGTCAGGACCGGTGGCACCCACATGGCGGCCAATGAAGTCGGGACCGGTGCTGCCCACGTGGCAGCCAGTGGCGACCACGTGGCAGCCTCTCATCACAACATTCGTCGCCATCCGCAGACTAGACTCCTTGGGTTAATAGAATATCATTAAGCTAACTCACCCATCGATCCGAGAGCGGAAAACGTAAAGAGTACCCAGGTCCAGCTGCAGCTCCCGGCGGCGGCGGCGGAGCGCGGGGTGGCCCCCGGCGCGCCCGGCCGCGGCGGCGACACGGCGGCGCCGGCTCCCCGGCGGCGCGCGGGCCGCCCCCGGCCGGCGGCGCCGCGCTGCCCGCGGCGACACGATGTAGCGATGCACGTTCCCTCTCGTCGGGTGCGGAGCGGCTTACGTTACCGTATGAGAAGTAACGCGATCGAAAACACGCGTTAATCGGACGATTTCCTACTTAAATCTCGGAAACGCCTACGACTGAACGACGGTAACGTTTAAAACACGATCGTGGTCGAGAACGTATTTCGCCAGAAAAAGTGGGTAGATCGAAGTCACCTTGAAAATTGCGCGACGGACGTTATCGGTTCGAAAATACTTCGGGAACTCGATTATTCGAAATGAAATTTTAAAATTCGAATCTAAAATTTTCGTCGTAAATATTTAACGATAGACCACTTTCTTGACGATTAGCGAAACACTTCAAATGACTTCCTTAAATTCACTTCAAATGAATAACTTTTCTGTTCGAGCAGAAGTTCCGAAATATAATTACTGGGAATTAAGTCGATCGAGAAGTTAAAGACCACGTGTCGAATTTAAATAAAAATATGCGGACCTTCGGCCAAGACGGTCGACGAAACAATGAAATGGCGGCGAGTCGCCGGGTGCGAGCTGGTTGGTTACAGGAAGCTGTCGGGGCGGAAACTACGTCACAGCGGCGCGCTACGGGCTGTGGAGCGGCTTCATAGACGCTAGCGGCATCTATCGGTCATTGGGAGACGCTACGCTCTCACATCCTGAAGATATCCGAAGTCGAACGGAACACATAACATTTACTTTGGAATTTGCTGCGACCATATATAACATGGACGTCTAACGCCAGCTCAAAAATGCCCCCAAAAGCAATTGTTCAATTGTGCCAAGATGGACCGGATAGCGCTTTTTTTAACACCGCGCATATTTCGGCGCAACATCTTTGACAAATGTTTATAGAATATAGCCAATCAAAACTTTGATGGACCAATCGCAACTATTTTTAAATGGGGGTTTATGTTTTTATAGGTTGATATGAATGTCATCATTACCGTGATGCATTGAAGAGGGGGTGACATTTGTCAAATAAAATTCAGGACCGTTTTTGAAAGGCAATTTAATATGGCGTGCGGCTTCCATGTTTTATTTGTTCGTAGGGAATTTGGATCGACTGTGCATGAAATTTTTAGTGTACCTTTGTAAATTTGCTAACACAGCGCAGGCGTGCGAATAACGTGCGTGTGCGTGTCGTGCGCGTTGTGGTAAAAAATGTCACATAGTAGATGACACAGCTTGCAACTCACGCATACGTACAGCGCACGCAATCCATGTGACTCGGACTTTAGATGCTATAGCATGAGTGAATAAGTCGCTCCCGACTAGAGATGGGTAGTGGGTAAAAACCCGCGGGTAAATACCGGGTATTTACCGGGTTTTTACCCAATGCACCCGTATTTACCCGTTTACACCCGAATGAGTGGGTATAAACTTTTTAGAATGTAAAACGTATTTTAATTAAGGTTTTTGGTATTATTTTACTTTGATTTACTTCTTGTAAGGTTTTCTGATTCAATTAACTATCTGTATTCTTACTAAATATAAATTTAGTATGCTGGGTGCGGGGTAAAGTTTGATAGTAATGTAATAATGTGCTAAATGTAAGCTTTACTAATATTTTTTGGAAGGCTAGACTATAGGTGGAGTAAATAAAACAGAATAGGAACATTAAAACAAAGAGTTGATAATGTTTAAATTATTATATATTGGTAACAAAATCTTCGAATACAATTGTCTTACACTTTAATCAAACTTATAAAATAATCATAAATAATCAACCTGGCTGTTAGGTATGCTAGAATAGACGTGCATGTTAAATACCACGAGGTTCAAGGCAGCTGTTTGATAAGAAGTAGACGATTGTTTTTCAATATGACAACTGATGTGCATTTTAAATAAATACCACGAGGTTCAATACAGCTGCTTGTAAGAAGTACTTTTAAACGATTTTTCAATGGATCAATGGGCGGTATTTTGATAGATGTTTCACTCTTTATTATTGTTATATGTGTATTAGTGCCGCTTAGATTTGTTTAAAAATAATAAGTTAATAAAACAATATAACGTGATGCAAAGATAATTCATGGCAATACATTTTTATATTTTTTATTTTAAATTTACTTCGTAATAGTTTGTACCCACCCAAATGGGTATTTATGGGTATTTACCGGGTACTTTGGGTAAATACCGGGTATTTACCCACCCCTATCCATCTCTACTCCCGACCCGTGGTCCAACCGCTATGTCCAACTGGTTGTGCCACAGGTAAGTAAAATTATCCGTGGTACAACTGTCAGATTCCGTTTTTTTACTGTCATGTAATTATGAGCCATAGTACAACTGAGGGGCAATTGTCCAACTAGTATACGTTAATATATGTTTTAGTATTGGACTATCGACAAATTTAGGGTACCGTGGTACAATCAATTGGACCACGGGTAAACTAACTTCCTCGTAGTACAATCGGTTGGACTATGGATCATTTTATTTCCCCGTGGCCCAACCAGTTGGACATAGCGGTTGGACCACGGGACTCGGGAGCGGAATAAGTCATCAATCTTCATTACTAATTCACAAATCAATCACAATGCAATCACGGTTATTTAAGTGACATTGAACTTTGCGGAATCCCATTTAAGTTCGTACGTATTTGGCAGCGGTAGCCGTCGTAAACGTTCCTTAACACATCTTTACGATATCGTAGTAGGTATATCGTTGCTTTGACATTCACAAATATTATCGAAGAAGCAATAAAACATTGTCGATGCACTAAGAAAAAAGATTTCCAGCTTCGTGTGCATATTCGGCGTCGATTAGGTAGTTATATTATAAATACTTAACTCCTAATCTCATGTTTCATGGCCTCTACAGAAATAAATAATCACTCACCGATATTCAGCCATCTGCGTGTCACCAATATCAAAATCAATAACTCCGTAGCTCTTTAACATTTCGCGGAATTTATTACTCGTTACCTCGGGATCGCGGTTCAATATGCTGTGGACAAAAAACATATCTATAAATTGATGTCTGTGAACAGTGCTAACTAAATATAGGTACCACGTAGCTATCTTTTAAGAGGCACACTTTTTAAAGGTGGATTTAAGACATTATAGTTCGAGAAATATAAATTGAATGTTTATTCTTACTATAATGTAGGTAGAAAGTTACCAATTTATATTTCACGAACTATACAAGATTTAAATATGGACCTCGCTCACAAAATTATAAGAATATCATTATGAGAGTGCTAGTAAAATACTTCATTTTCTTCTTCTTCGATTGACATAAGGACCTTACAGTCTATTTTACAAATCCCCGGATCAATATATCCGTTAGATAAAATGATTACTATCCTTTTTCCCAGGCATATAATAGAAAAAGGGTAGCTAACATTCTTATACTTTGTTTATGATATCACGTACCACTTAAAACGGCGGCACACGTTGCTCGCATGTTCGGCGACTCTCCTTATGTTTTCCATAACTTCTGTATGATAATCCTGGTGTTGATAATCTGACGTTTTTATGTTCACATTCGTGACCTCACTGGAATAAACACATATTTCAATCTACGGAAATACCAATCCGGAAAAATATAGGACTTAAATAAGGGCGCCTTGTTGATGTGATTGTTTTTTTTTTATGTTGGCATAACAAAGTGGCTCCACTCCACCTGATCGTAAGTGAAAAGTAGAGCCCAAATCGCGGCGGCAACGAACAGGAGACCAGTAGTAACCTGTCAGTTGCCACCGCCTTGCTGGTAGATATAAATCTGTCAATCACATCTACGTAGGCTAGTTTATGCGGAGAAGTTGTGCTAGCATGTGTTACGCTCCGAGAATAGTGACTTGTAGATATTAAATGCGTCCACGTAGCATATATCTGGCGAAAAGGCATATTTATGAAGACACACAATCACACTAACTAAGAGCGAGCATTTATAAAATATATATATATAGAATTGTAAGTTCTCTATTTTTCTGGCATAACAAAAATAATTTAAATAGTACACAAGTGCGAAAACATGAAATTCGAAACGAGTGGCGATGTTTTAAATAGGGCTCGCGGTCGTGTACGGGTTTCGTGTCAACGTTTCTCATAGCCGTGTTCGTGTTACACGTACACGGGTTTCTGACCCGATTTACACGGGTCATTAAAGTCCGTGTAAATAATACCCGTCTGCACGGGTACACGGGTATTATTTACACGGACTTTAATTACCCGCGGGTTCGGGGACGTCCATGACGAGCAGCGTGCGAATGAGTCGTGACACTTAAGAGCTATAGTACAAATAGATAGATAAGCAGAAGGCTAATTGTGTCAAATAGACCTTATTGCGTAACAGATAGAGTCGAATTTTATAAAACATTAATAAAAAAGTTATATCGGCTGACCTTTCTTGAACAGGTAGTGTTTTGTAGTGTCGAACGAAGCTGCTGGGTACATTTTACATTCAATAATAGACCTTATTTGCATTTGCTCAAATTATTTCGAACCCGTTCGGTTCGGTCTTAAGTACCCGGGTACCCGGGTAGCACGCGGTTTCGTGTAAACGATATCCGTGTATTGAACACGGGCTTAAGAACACGGGTATCCGGTTTGGCGGGTAACACGTGTACCGTGAGCCCTAGTTTTTAAACACGACCGTGTTTTAAATCGACACGAGTTACGAATTTCGTTTTTGCACGTGTCTCGTACGACGTTTTTTAGTACAGATGGCCCACCGAAGTTTGGGACCTGACGTAAAATGACACACTTCTCGCACTAGAGCCTAAAAAGGGCACCATCTGTACTAAAAATATATTGTAACACTTTGCGAACTAAAAATATCCAATGTAGAGCATTTTTAAATAACATAGTTACGTAGAATGTAACTTTTAAGACATTCTTAATAAAAATGTGATAAATACTAAAATGTGTGTAGTATTCTATCCTAAGAATAAAACTCGGATGCCATGCTATTATACTCACACTTATGTGCCTTACTCGTGTGTGGGCAAGATAGCATACAATCCGTATGTACGTATTGGAAATATAAGCATTTAAAAAATAATATTTACCAGAATGCACGTAAATCCGCTAACCATCTGCTGTATTTGTAAGTTATTTTCTTCACAATCTGTTTTAATATTTTATTAGAATTGTTATCGGAAGCTTTGACCCCATAGCTTATGTCTACGTCCATTTTCGTGGTACCTAACATTTCACGAAAGTCATTATCATAATCGTAAGGCTTATTACTGGTAAAATCGTCATCTGCAAAATCTATTTTATCTTCAACGGCTACATCTTGCATCATATAATCATCAGGGATATAAGCTATTTCGATATTATCATCAGTAGTATAACCATCAGTGACATCATTTTCTACTTCGGTATTAACGGTATTTGTGCCATTTAATCTCTTTTCAAATTCAGGACATAAACTGAAATTTCTAATTATCTTTGGTTCTGCTTTTGAATTATCATTTTCTTTTATGTCTTGGCCATTATCAGAAGCAATGTTCTCGGCTTGCATGAAAGGCAAAGCTTGTTCGGATTTAGGGGATATATTGATTGTTTTGGAAATAGATTTATCCACCTTAAATTCCCTTTTTTGAAGTCCAAGGCTGGAAAATAGAGTATATTCTTTGTTTTCACTACAAGGAACATTCTTCTCATCATCTTTATTTTTCTGTAAAATAAACAGATTAGTTTAAATTTTAGTTGTAATAAGAAAAATCGCTTTTTTATTGGGTATATTATTTTATAGACACCTTGTCGCACGCATGTAAAGCGATATACTCTCGTGTTGTAATGCCGCTCATTATGTTCGGTTGCATAAACCACTATTGCGCACAGCAGTACTGTGAAGTATATTTTAACGTACGTATTTTTAACGTAACTAGGTTTGAAGTTGTGTTAAACAAAAACAAATTGCATCAACAAACCTTCTCAGGGTTCGAGCGACCTGATCTTAGACTATATCTTGCTGGAGAACTGGTAAATGATTTGCGTTTCTCTGTACTTTTAGGAGATTCGTTGTTGACAGTTTGGGACTTCGTTCGAACGGCTGAGATTATCGTTGACATATCTGCATAAAAATAATAGAGATTTTAATTCAATATTATTTGTTCAGTTAAAGTGAGTGTTACTGTATTATGTAATCTTACCCGTCACCGCTCCGCTGATATTAGGCGAATCATCGTCATTCAATGTTTCCATGTCAATGGAATCATCTAAATTGGGTTCCTGGATGTCGCTCAGCAATTTGGTTAAATTTTGAGATGCTATGAGTAGATCTTCACAATCCTTCAACACCAACTAATAATCAACAAAAAAAACTAATGAGAAATGTTACAGGTTAATTTAAAAAAATATATGCAATAATCTAGAAATACGTACCTGCAATTTATTGACTATGTTTACACCATAGGTATACATTCGCATGAAGTCCGTAGGGCTTATATGTGTCTCTATATTCCCTGAAGCATTAAATTAAATTAGTTTCAAATGCGGAAAGAAACTATCGTCGTTAAAAGACGACAATTACCTTAAGTAACTTTTTTAGCTCATATATGTGTTCGTCAGCCTCTGTAGCCTAGTTGGTAGTGACCCTGCCTACGAAGCTGGAGGTTCCGGGTTCGAATCCCGGCGAGGGCATTATTTGTGTATTTATTTATCACAAATATTTGTTCCTTGGTCATGGTTGTCTATGTATTTAAGTATCTATATGTATATATCTATTATATATATCGTCGCCTAGTACCCACATCACAAGCCTTAATTGAGCTTACCGTGGGACTAGGTCGATTTGTGTAAGATGTCCCAAGATATTTATTTATTATTTTATTTATTTATGTATAACAACATTTTTACTAACAACAATTATATTTCTATCAATAATAAAAACAAACAAATTAGTAATAGTTAATAAACAAATTAAATTATAAAAACAATCTTATACAAATAAAACAAAGCGAAGGTTGCGCTAAGCGACGACACACTACACAAAAAAATCGTGTCTAGATGATCTAGGTATCGCGGTTTAAAATTTGGTATCTCCATATCGTGAATCATGCATAAAATAATCATTTATACTAAGTAGGAATAGAACTCACCTCTATCATCATTTATCTTCAAAAGAAACACTGCCAATTTATCGGCTGCGTCTATGACCGTCCTTTCGTTTAGAAATTTCCGTTTAATGCATACCGTAGCCTCGTAGAATGTCCAAGGCGGAGGCAGAGTCGCGTCTTTAAAAGGCGGATCCAATAGAAGCACTTGGGAAAGCACTTCTTCCATTATTTGGACAAACCGTGACATCCATTCGTCGCATCTCACGATTAGACGATCTGTCATTAAATCACTAGTAACTTCATAAACAACAATGTTTTGATCCGTTTTCGTTTCATTTAAAATGGCTTGCTTGTGTATTTTGAAGATGGTGTCTGATTCCATGGAATTAGAAAGGACGCCTGACGTGGAGGATTCTTCGACCATTTTCACTGAATCACTGACGTCGCTAAACTTGTAATCCGTGGAGTTTTCGTTTTGTTGGTGTGAGAAACTGGCAGAAGAAAGAGGGGTGCTGACGGTACTATTTCGATGGCACTGTTCCAGCGGCGCTGGTGCAGCAGTGCTTTTTCGTCTGCGCCATTTGAAGGGTTTTTTTTCTTCAGAGTTGCTACTAGCATTTAAATGTTGGAGCCTTTTTAACCGGATTTTTCGTGGCGCAGCATTTGTTACTGTATTTTCATTCGAAGCTTCGGCTACATTTACTGTACTCGTTTTCATTTTATTTTCTATATTTTCGGCTGATGTGCAGTTATAGTCTGTACGATTCTCGCTAGATTCGTCTGCCGTATTAACTGCTTGGGTAGTTTTATTTCTTATAACTCTTAACTCTGACGCAGGTGTTATTGTAAAATCAAAATCTGTTTGCACGCACGCATTTGCAGTTTGTTTTCCTGAGGGTGATATCAAATCTGTTTGGATTTCTATCTCTTTCAGTCCATTTTTTTCATTATCGAGCCTTGGAATTTCTACTAAGTTCATAGTTGCATTACTTGTACTAGGGCTTTCTTGTGCTTGTATTTGAGGTTGTGCTCGTGGTGGTGAACTATCAGGTTGAGCTTCCTCATTTGTAACTATTATTTTAATATTTTCGCAAATATTTTGGATTTTGGGAACTGGTTTCGGTTTCGGAATTGATGTTTGTGTTAAATATTGCTTTAATTCAGCAATAGTCATCGTACCATCATTGATAGATTCTTGATTCAGGATATCCTTTTCGTCGACAAGACGAACCTAATATTCAAATCCATGATTAAGAATTCGAAAATTAATAAACATTGAGTATGATTGGGTCTAAACTTTAATGCAGATTCCCAAATTGGTCCCTATCCAGAGGACGTAAAATCATCAAGTGGGCTGGCAAAACCTGATCAAGAAAATGAGGGGTGAGGGGTGTTCGCGCCAAAGCGGCGGGACATTGCATGAAAAATAGTAAAATTGGTATTCTACAAAATTTAACTCTTGTCACTTTGGTATAAATATTAAAACATGATGGGAAACATTCCTCTCCATCCGCCACCTTATAAAGGTAAACCTTTATAACTGTAATTAATAAGTAAATATTTCGCTTTAAAGAAATATGTTTATGTATACTTAACAAAAATCGTTGAATTCATTTGATAATTAATAAATGTATCGTAGGTACTTACCACGTGTATATTCGGTGGAACTAATTCCAAGCAGGATTTGATATTCGGTGCATCCTTCAGAGTGTCAGGAATTTTTTCTGCAAATTGATAAAATTATTTAAGCATAAAAGTATAAAGAAGACTAAAAAAAAAGTATTAAACTGTTTCAATAATTCTATTTGTTTCTTTTACAATTCAAAATATTTACAAGTGAATAGTATATTTGCTATAAACTCTGTCACATTATCATTAGGCGATTCTAGGCACCGGTCCCACAGCGAGCAAGTAATCTTTGAGCTATCGGCTATAAAAGCGAACAAAAGATAAGCGGTCCAAGAGACACGGCTATGTTTATAGTTAGTCGCTATCACGTCACACATCAGCACATCACATTCACACGGGAGCGCTTATTTTTTGGTCATGTTTATAGACCGACAGCTCATAGCTTACTCGCTCGCAGTGGGACCAGTGCCGTCGATATGGCTCGATTGCACAAGCCCTCATGATTCAGGCGTGTCTGCACTAGACGCGCGGTAATTTCTTTGCGAGAACTCCTGTTTTGTGTAGAGCCCGTAGGCTACTGTTACCAACGTTATACTTAGCCTTGCTTCAGAAGGCTACACACAGTGTGCGTAGTACGACATCAACAGCCGCGTGCAATAGACAGCATAAACATAAACCGATATAAACGACATTATACTCACTCATCTCAGAGCAACAATTGTAGCCAATAGATTGCAGAAATTGATCACAATTGTATTTTACACAATAATGTTATAATAGAGAGCTTTTCAGTCGAGTACCGTGTTTACGAACTTGCTGAGTGGCCTAAGTAAGGTACGAGATTGAAAAACTTGATTATAAACCAATTTTGTACAATACTTTTTCTACGAGTCAATATAAAGAAGTAACCAAATTTAAATAATAAAATAAATACGCCGAAACGAAGTGTAGATCCTGAGGTGGCCGCTCGTTGATGTCTTTTTTTCTGGCACGCGATTGGTCAAATTTAATAATATAGTTGCCTACAGTGTTGGCTTATGAGTTCATTATAGTTGAGTTGCGAACTCGATGTAAATGTTTGATTATAATTTTGTGTACGTATTCTTAATTCAAACATTACAGTCGGCGAATAGAAAAACCATAATTATTATGCAAACTCACCTGACGGAAACACGGAAACGGAAGTAGTCGGCCAAGCGGTCATTGTTTGAAAATGCCTCGCTGGGCAGTGCACACGACGTCAACAATCGTGGCCAATCGACTAAAACGGCCCTACCGCGAACTTCGAAATCCGCAAATTCCGGAAACTCCAACGAAAGTGTCATTAGAATGACAGAGACAAATCCCCGAAATTTACGAATTTTGGTGTTCGCGATAGTAGGCCAGACACCGACATGAGACTTCATTTTACTCACTCATCTGACGGATTGCGAACGTCCTCGCGCGGCTAGCGTAGTCGGCCAGGCGGCCATTGCTCGAAAATGCCGCGCTTCGCAGTGTGCGCACCACGTCACGGGGCGTTAACAAACGGAGACGATCGTCTGCAATAATTGATAACGCTATGATGACTACATAGCGCGCTTGCTATCAATATTGAAAAAACTTTAAGGACCGAAAACACGCGTCATCCAGTTTCTCAGAAACAAAACCAAGCTAGATAGATAATATAGCTAATTTCACCAAAAACATTAAAGCAGATTTCAATACCTTCAACATGATATATACATAATAATTTGTTGTATGTGTAAGAAGGTATAGGATTAGTTCCATATTGACATTTATATTTTCATACCAAGCAGCCTTAATGTAAAGCTTGCCATCGGACCTTATGTGACATCAATAACCAGAAAATAAAGATAAGTTACTGACCTGAAATGACAAGACTGGTTAAGAACCTTATGTTATTGAGCAAGACTCTTATTGTAGGTATAATATAACAGCATTCACGGCTTCCACTGCTGTCAGCCAGCTCCCAAAACTGCTCAATGTCCATGTTGAATTCTCTTCCTTCACCATCAGTATGTGCCTTACAAAAATAATAATAATAATCATAATCTTGTACAATATAGACTACCACTGTGTTCTTTACTAGTCAACTTCGAGAGGAATGTAGTATCCCATAGTAGATATTCTCACCATAATGTACATATGTATGTACTAATACACCAAACAATACATTCAGAGTCAAATACTTTGTTGCTATCAAAGTGGGCAAAGAGTTTGGCACACCATACAAAATAAAGTACTAAACATTGTACTAAATTATTTGGTTACTATAAAGTATTTGACACTGACTAATAATATGTATACATTTTGGAAAGTATGTCAAAGGCGTAAGGATCAAAATTGTATACATATTATTAGAGCCGACCATAGAATATGACTACTTAGGCCATAACTTAACCTCCTGCCGCCCAGACAGTAATATTTGCCAATGAATTTTAGATTCACACTTTAGGAAATAGAATAGAATTTATTTTGTTTCAAGATACCTTTTTATAGGTCTCTAGGCTAGGGGATAGACCTTCTGTCTAAAATTGTCTTCAAAAGGCATTTATTGTGATCTACACTTAATATAAATAAGTTACCTCCAACCATTCATCATTATCATCTGGGTCTAAGTCATCTTCAGTTAAATCAACCATAACATCTTTTTTATTGGTTTCCGGGACATCTTCAACTGTAACAAAAGACAACATCAAATCATGCAGATAATAAAATGCATGATTAATATATTATTAAATGAATACTCCTGTCATATCAACCATTAAACAAAAGTTAAGTAATAGGAAAACCCTATGTATTAAAGGACAAAGTCAGAAATATAGACATTAGGTATAAAACAAAGGAAACAGACATCCTAGCCCATATAGATCAGTTGAAATGGAGATGGTCTGGACATATGCTTCGCGGACAAAAGGAGAAATGGAGCAAGCAGGTGACAGTTTGGTACACAAGAGATGGTTCAAGAAATAGAGGTCGCCAAACAAGATGGGAAGACGACTTTAAACTAACATTGGACAAGAGTAGTGGCAGACAGAACACAGTGGAAAGGGCTGGAAGAGGCCTTTACCATTAGGCACACCGAAATAAGAGACATCTTGTAATCTTGTTATGATGTAATATTCGGAAATAAAGGCTAATTATTATTACATACATTAAAGAATGTATTTGAACTCTTTCCCACACCCAAAATTCACTACAGAAATCAGTCTATATTTTCATTAAAACAAAGTAGCCAATTTTTTACTTATCTTACCTTCATCTAAATGTTCTTTATTAATTAGGTCCTGCCTTCTTCTACTACTTAGTTTACTCCTGAGATCAGTATGTCTATAGTTGTTCACAGGTTTCCAATGATTCATTTGATGCTGGTGTGATGAGTTTGAGTTGATAGTTTGATTATAATTGACATGTGATTGTGGGTGCTTATATCTGTGATGAACATTACCACTCATATTTTGCTTATTTAGGCCCACCGGGCTACCATTATTCAACTCATGAAATCTGTTATTCAAAGTCATTGAAGAATTCTGTAACTGTATGTTCCCTAGTTGTCCATAAATAGCTTGTACATCATTCAAAGATGTTACCGTTGAACCAAACAAAACTTGAGGTGTTGTTGGTGCTGCTACCCAAACAGCAGGTGTTCCACTTACAGTATTCATTCCAATAGCATTGTTTGGGTTTATCAGGCCAAACGGTGGACAAGTAACATTACCAAAAGGAGCTATTGCAAATTGTTTGGAAGGAAACTGATTATTTATTATTTGTTTGTTATATATATTTGGAGGAGGGGTGCTCTGTGTGGCTTTTGGTTGTTGATTTGGTTTTGAATGCATGGGTGGCTCAGTTGGTTCATGACAATCAAATGGAACCTTGTTTCTATCCACAATGGTTGTATGGGGGGCTGTTTTCTAAAATAAAAAAAATAATAAACTTTTTGAAGAAGACTAAGCAATAGTAAATATAATACAATAGTGCCTGCTTTGGAGCACTGCAGGGAATATAAGAGTTCTAAATTAACTTACATTAGGATCTCGCCATACAGCTTCACCAGTCAAGGTGTTGAAATCATATAACATTCCCGCGCGTTTTTGCGACTGGCAGACAATCCACCCATCCTCGAAAGTTTTGGGTTTCTGTTTATCCATATTATTGTTTCCTTTAGTTATATTTTCTTCCGCCATGACTGAAGAACTAAACTAAATCACACTGTCAACAAAAGCCACTAAAACAAAAATAATATGCACGAAAACTTTGATAGCAACATTAACATGCATTTTATATCCTATTTATTTTTTTGCAATTCAACGTAGATTTTGGTGATTCTTTAATAAGTTTATTTGACAAATTACTGTCTAAAATCCTTAGTTGAAGAAATTGCAGGAAAAATTGTTTAGAAAACGACAAAATAACGTGAACTTTGTTTGACAGCGTATGTCATTCAAAGACAATTTAGTTTTCTTCTTCTTCTCAGTCCCTGTGGCTAGGCGGAAGCACTAAGCTTTAGTGCCGAAAGACAATATTTATATTTGTTTCGCTCCCCACTCGTGAGCTGCGAATCCCACCGCGAACCCGCGTACACGAGTGTGATTTTGATTTCGCATATTTTTCTCGCCTTCGCGATTAGTTCTCCACATTTTGCCGGTATTTTGGGCCGCCTCAAAGGAGGTGCGGAGCGTGAACCTGCATGACTCCACATTATAGCATATTGTAGCCTAATCTGTTGGTGGAGACATACATCAACGTCGTGATAATAGTCTCACTGCGAAGTGACGCCGCGATTCGCGCACATAGTCTTAGATTCTGTTTTAATTTACACTTACGTGTTCTAGTTTGAGTAACCTCTAATTTTTAATAAGTAGTCCATTTACGAGTGCTTTTATGAATTTATATCTATTTTACTAGTGACCCGCCCCGGCTTCGCACGTTTTAAGTACCTACATAGAAACCTTTCTCTTGAATTACACTACCTATTAAAAAAACTCTTCAAAATCCGTTGCGTACTTAATTTTAAAGATTTAAGCGTACAAAGGGACATAGGGACAGAAAAAGTGACTGATTTACCTTCAGCTTAGGCTCTACTTTCACACTTGTTCACAATTTCTTATTTTTGGTCATATATATAATATTAGTGTTGTTTAAATTTCTTAAGTAGTTCTCTAGAAAATAATTGTTCTGACAAAATAGATCGAAGAGTCAAATCTTGGGTAGGAACCCTTAAAAAATCCCAAAATTGATCATTTTTAGGAATTTTAGGTAAGAAAACAAACTCATAGAAAATAACAAGACAAACTTTAATAAAATTTGTACATTTGAGGTAATTGATTACTTTAAACAATAAGCATAAAGAGTTAAAAGTATAAAATAGCTAAAACCCTTGAAAAATATTTTACAAATAGCCATTACTTAATAAGATTTTTGCAATATAATTATAATATTGAAGCATAACTATAATCATTTACTTAAATGCAATTTCATAATAATCACTATTTAGAAATATTCTACATATTTTTCTACAATAAAATAAGAGTATTACTGATTTGTAATAGAGAGACAATTTGAGCTACTGAAACTGCTTACAATAGTAAAATGTATTGTCATAGCACAGATTAAAGAATTTTCATTTATACTTAGGAACATACTTACATCTAAATTATTTCTTAGTAATTCTAAAAAGTAAAATATCAGAACTTCTGTAATTCTTATGTTGTTCTTCTTCAGGTATCTGTTCCACGTTAAAGATCTCATTAATCTTTTCAAAAAAATGTTTCCACAACCTCCTTTGGATATCTGAATCTCTAAGTTCTTGTGTTAAATACATTGTAGGTTTTTTCATAATGGTGTTACTGAAGCTTTGTAGTGTCTGCACCAGAGGACCAATTGCCTGTAACAAGCACATTATACAAAATTGATGATGAGCATTCAATTGTATTATCAATATTCCCTTAAAAAAATCACCATCTGTCAAAGATGCCACTGTGTGCCACAAAAATAAAAGAAGTCGACCAGAACAGTCCCAGAGTGGATCTCTTTTACCAATATAAAGAGGAAAAATAGACCTCTGAAAAGATGGGCCGATGACATAAGAAAGACGGCCAGCATCTATGGATTAGGGGATTCCAATATAGGCATGACTGGTGAATGCTGGAGGAGGCATGTGTGTCCATAGGACACACAGGTATAGTCCCACCTACATAATTATCATAACAACAGGGAAAATTTTACTTTCTCTATACCTAGGCTATAAATAAATAAATAAAGATGGAATACATAGAACTACCTCTTCATAATAAACACAGTCTGCCAGCACAATCATGTCAAATTCTTCTTTCAGTATTTGGGATGTACTATCCCCCCACACCAAAGACTCTGCTATGGCGTAGCCTCCCATGCTAGAAATCTTTGTCTTGTTTTCACTTATGTTCATTCTCAATAGTGGCAATGCTTCAGGTAGATCGGTTAAAGTCACTTGAGCACTGAAAGCATAAATGAAGTTAATTAACTAAGTGGCACTCTAATTAGATTCTAACTAATTGGATTGTAATTGGTAATTACCCTAGAGTTGCAGCTGTAAGACCAACAACGCCTAAGCCAGACCCAAGTTCCAATACCCTCATGCCACTTAAGAACTCTGGTTTACTTTGGCACATCGTTTCGAGATACTTCGCTAAAACTAAAGAAGCATCCCACACAACACAATTTACATCGCCTTCTATTTTTTGATAAATTTTTAGAGTTTTTAAACACACTTCAATATCAATTTCACGAGGGAATAGGTCGTTTGATTGAAAACTTGATCTTCTATGAGACATTGCTATACAAGTGAATATTTGAAGATATACAAATTATTTCGAAAGCTGTAAATTATTGATAAGTATGATTTATTATGATAACAAACCACAACAAAACGACACAAATGATCCAAATATGAGAAGTGTGAGAAGTATGACACAGCTGACAGCTGACACTGATGACAGATGGATGACAGATTTGAATCGACAAGGAATACTACAGTTGCACCAACATAAGGCACAAAACATGTGCTAGAGGTAAAATTTGCTATTGCAGCACTGCACTTTATATAGCAACACTTAAATCATATGACAGTCTGCCCATAGTGGAGTAAAAAAGTTACTTCAGTCGATAAAAATGGCTGTGAAAATGGTCGTTTCGTGGTGTTTTCTTGTCCTCTTCATAGTCGGTGAGCAAAACAATCTAATTTTATTTGGTATGTACAGTTTATTGTATTGTATATGTTTCTAAGAAAGTATTATGTTTTAGGCTCCCATGCCGCGGGGGAATTCGACGTGATTCACAGCCCTCGATCCCTAAGTTTCACTGGGTCCTCTAGGATACCCGAGAGTCTCTTGAAAGAAGTGTTTTCTGCTGCCCTAGGGCTGTCAGTGGAAGAGGTAGATATCATCGTATCACATTCATTACATGGCTTTAACAACTCCTTTCTTGTTGTACTTCAGTACCTATCTATATAATATATCTCTGTTATTTCAGGGTGCTGATTGGGATGGCATGACCATTCTCGATCCTTTCGCTTCACCTGAAGCCGTAGTAGAAGTCTATGTAGACGGAGTCTCTAGCCTTGGTGATACTGTAAGTGGATTTCATTACAAAAATTTTGCTGAATAAATTGTCCACATAACTGCATTTTAGGGTTGTTCCCAAAGAATAATATTGCCTACCTTATACCTGTTGGTATAAGTGAGTAATACATTCACTATCTTTTTCATTCAAAATCTTGGTACCCACATTCAAGCCTTAATTGAGCTTACTGCAGACTAGGTTGATTTGTGTCAGATGTCCTAGAAGATAAGGGTCACTCTGAAAGTTTTGAGTTTCACCCACTTAAAGATCACCCAGTGTATTAGAAACTATTATTTTCTGAAAATATAACATTTTATTATTTTTTGGGTTATAATTTATTCGGTTAAAACCTGTATTTTAAGATTTCGTGCCATTTGATCAACATCTTTTAACAGCCATCCCCTAATTTCAAATTGCAGTAATGTGGTAAATCACAGAAAATTTAGACATCCTTAGGTATCCATATGACTCACTAGAAAAAATCCAATATAAACATTTTTTGTTAAAAATCTGTCTTCTTAATGGACCACCCAAACCTTTCATACTAAATTCGAAAACTGAAAAGTATACATAATGTGACCTAGGAAAAATATGCTGTGGGCTTTGAATGTTGGTTCAATTGTATTAAAAGTAGCCAATTGGTTCATAACTGGTTGATAATTTGTAAAATAATAATATGTAAATACTAGACTAAAATAATAATATTACACAAATCAACCTACTGCCATCTATCATAATTTCAGATTGGACTTAAATCTCATGCTTTCCCATTGACTGTGGATGAATATGAACCTGATACCTTTGAGGCAGTCCAGCACAGAATCCGGCAGCGCTTTGGAAATGGAGGCAGCAGGCTTCTGAAAATTAATCTTGCAGATGTTAATGAGGTATTTATTTGAATATTGATTTATATATGTTGTCAAATTATTTTTACCATTATGGCTCCTGAGCATTCCACGAAAAGGTCAATTGGCAAAAACTGGCTGCTGAAACCAAAACCATTCCACAAATTTAAATTTGTATAAAGAAATTTTTTTGCTAACCACTCACTTGCTTCATGTAGCTTTTGTTATATGTCATCACTATTATTTTACATAGACATAGAGTCTATCGCAAAAATCAAAGCAAGTGAGTTAGTGGCTAATATGCCTACCATGGGATTGAAGCACTAATAGTTGTTTTGCTTTTAGTTTATTTTTACCATTAATATTTCCAGATTACGTCAGGTGTGTTTGCAGACGTCAAAGTGCCCAAGGCTCTTAAAGTGCCTGTTAATCACTTGAAATACTCAGTAGAGGAAGATGCTGCTTTCCTCCAAGAGCTTGCTGCATTGAAGGCTATAACTGAAAAGGTACTTTATCTTTCCAAAATGTCTTTACTTGATTGACATACAATTTAATTCCATCTGATAATGCTTAAAATTACGTGTAATGTTCAATGGGTGTTCACATTTCATTGTCATGATTCATGATATTTTCAAATGTCACACATATCATTACCTAAACTAAAATCCAGAGACCTACGGACCAAATTGTCAAGTGAGGATTCATAATTGTTGCCACAGTTTGGCCAGTGTCATTCTCATTCATATTCAAAATATTGTTACATTGTAGGTTTAATTAAGAATCATCCAGTAAGGTCGGACCGAGACCCATATTTTAGTCTCGGCCGAGACCGAGACTTGGTAGAAAGGAAAAAAATGATTTATTTTTACGTACTTTGAAATCCGGTTTTCGAATTTTAGGTATTTTTTATCAATAGCATGATGGGGGTCGCTCACTTTGTGGATTGTGGTTTGTGGTAATGGTAACAACCATTTGTTGAAATAAAAAAAATGAATTAATATTATACACTTCATATATTTTTTTAATAGACCTGTGCAGGATTATTTTTCGAGAATTTTGTTACTTGATGTTAGAGCGCTTGTACACCTGTAAGTTCTTACGTAAGTTATAGGGACGGAGCTATACTAAGGAATGAGAGGTGTATATCACTATCTCATTCCTTAGTATAGCCCCGTCCCTATAACTTACGTAAGAATTTACTGGTGTACGGCTGGCCTTATAATATTTTTTTCAGGTTGAATCCGGTATCGTCTCAGGGGACAACATCATAGATTTCTACAACTTCCGCTTCCAGTCTCTCCATGCTTTGTCCGATTTCCACGGCCCCAACTCTTTACAAGTCAAAGAAGCTAAAAAACTTTTGGGTAAGGGTACTATTAATATGTACAAAAACCGAAGTGATGACAATTAATAATTGTGAAACAACTTAAAAACTGTGCTTAATGTGAGAAAATCAATTAAGGAAGTCAATGTTTTAACTCCTCAAGAGTGAGTGTTGGTATTTTATTCCTTTGAACTTTATGAAAAGTTGCATTGTATCACTCGCGAGCAAACTTATTTGCACCTCGTGTCTTTGAGTCCTTCACCACGCTCAAGATTCTAATTTATTATATCGAGGGTTGAGTGGTCAAACCCGATAAGTCGAGATATTTTTTCATTGAAATAACAATTTCACGTCAATGTCATATAGATCGTATTTTAAAAACAGGTTTGCTCAATTTATCGGGTTTTTTATACTATAGAATTTTATTATTATAGAATCTTTCCCTTGCTCACGACTCAATATCATCACTCGAAGCAAAAATTTACTTAGCTCTCTTGTTGAATAAATAACTGAAATGTCCTATTACGACGCAGGCGAGGCGCTGTCGCAGCTGAGCTCCGCGTTCTCGCGCGCGTACGGCGACGCGGTGCTGGTGACCGCCGTCGCCACCGACGTGGCGCACACGCGCCGCACCGCGCGCGCCGCGCCCGTGCCGCCGCCCGCCACGCAGCGCTCCTTGGTACGTGTGTGTAGTGTACGTGTGTGTAGTGCCGGTGGCGGCCGTGGCCACCGACGTGGCGCACACGCGCCGCACCGCGCGCGCCGCGCCCGTGCCGCCGCCCGCCACGCAGCGCTCCTTGGTACGTGTGTGTAGTGTACGTGTGTGTAGTGCCGGTGGCGGCCGTGGCCACCGACGTGGCGCACACGCGCCGCACCGCGCGCGCCGCGCCCGTGCCGCCGCCCGCCACGCAGCGCTCCTTGGTACGTGTGTGTAGTGTACGTGTGTGTAGTGCCGGTGGCGGCCGTGGCCACCGACGTGGCGCACACGCGCCGCACCGCGCGCGCCGCGCCCGTGCCGCCGCCCGCCACGCAGCGCTCCTTGGTACGTGTGTGTAGTGTACGTGTGTGTAGTGCCGGTGGCGGCCGTGGCCACCGACGTGGCGCACACGCGCCGCACCGCGCGCGCCGCGCCCGTGCCGCCGCCCGCCACGCAGCGCTCCTTGGTACGTGTGTGTAGTGTACGTGTGTGTAGTGCCGGTGGCGGCCGTGGCCACCGACGTGGCGCACACGCGCCGCACCGCGCGCGCCGCGCCCGTGCCGCCGCCCGCCACGCAGCGCTCCTTGGTACGTGTGTGTAGTGTACGTGTGTGTAGTGCCGGTGGCGGCCGTGGCCACCGACGTGGCGCACACGCGCCGCACCGCGCGCGCCGCGCCCGTGCCGCCGCCCGCCACGCAGCGCTCCTTGGTACGTGTGTGTAGTGTACGTGTGTGTAGTGCCGGTGGCGGCCGTGGCCACCGACGTGGCGCACACGCGCCGCACCGCGCGCGCCGCGCCCGTGCCGCCGCCCGCCACGCAGCGCTCCTTGGTACGTGTGTGTAGTGTACGTGTGTGTAGTGCCGGTGGCGGCCGTGGCCACCGACGTGGCGCACACGCGCCGCACCGCGCGCGCCGCGCCCGTGCCGCCGCCCGCCACGCAGCGCTCCTTGGTACGTGTGTGTAGTGTACGTGTGTGTAGTGCCGGTGGCGGCCGTGGCCACCGACGTGGCGCACACGCGCCGCACCGCGCGCGCCGCGCCCGTGCCGCCGCCCGCCACGCAGCGCTCCTTGGTACGTGTGTGTAGTGTACGTGTGTGTAGTGCCGGTGGCGGCCGTGGCCACCGACGTGGCGCACACGCGCCGCACCGCGCGCGCCGCGCCCGTGCCGCCGCCCGCCACGCAGCGCTCCTTGGTACGTGTGTGTAGTGTACGTGTGTGTAGTGCCGGTGGCGGCCGTGGCCACCGACGTGGCGCACACGCGCCGCACCGCGCGCGCCGCGCCCGTGCCGCCGCCCGCCACGCAGCGCTCCTTGGTACGTGTGTGTAGTGTACGTGTGTGTAGTGCCGGTGGCGGCCGTGGCCACCGACGTGGCGCACACGCGCCGCACCGCGCGCGCCGCGCCCGTGCCGCCGCCCGCCACGCAGCGCTCCTTGGTACGTGTGTGTAGTGTACGTGTGTGTAGTGCTGGTGCCGGCTATGAATGCATCATTTATAATTTGGCTAGGGGTAATATTATTAGTTTATGTTTATAAATTTTGATTCCTTGGGCGTTTTGACCTGTCCATGGGTCCACTATTATGGTTGACTCTTTAAACATCCGACCCAGGCCATAGGCCAGCAGTCGTCATTAATAAGTGGTCCGGAAAAAAATAGCAAAGTATGCTATGTAGGGCTTCCAAGATTACGGAAATGTTAATAAAGTAATTGATCTTACACTTAGTTATATGCATTATTTATTATAGAGCCCGGACTTTGCACGTCAAAACAAAACACTATCGTAATTTAGCCAGTTAGTGAAACATTATTTTATCGAAATCGATAATGTTAAGAAAATCATCCCTGTATAAAATTAATATTTCATAAAAAAATATATTTACGTGTAGTTTGTATCAATTTGTACATTACACACCATTTTATAAATTTGTTCCTATGACATCAAATGAAGTTGAAAACATATTCAGAATAGATAAGGTTTCATAAAGTTATACGAAACATTTTTCTCCCAGAGAATGTTGATAAACGAATTGTCTATTCCTATCACATTCAATAAAATGCTATGTGCAACGTGAATTTCGAAATTACGTCAGTTTCTATATTACTTTATACAAAGTATACGTAAGTATTTTTTTTTGGGGACGGTTTTCTCCTACTAGTTACTTCATACGGATGATGATTAGTTAAAATAAATTATTTCACATTATATACGATACGAAGATATTATTACTAAAATGTAGATTTTTGTACAGAACTTATATTTAATAAATTGGAAAGAACTTAAAAGAGTAGGTCATTTGGCAGTATACAAACGTTATGTCACATTTGTGTATTTCATTTAAAATTTCATAGTGGCAATAGTTTTGACAGTTCAAAATTAAGTTGATTTGACATGCATATTATCGATATCGATAAAATAAAATATATCTCTCTGGCTAGATTACGGTGCCTAGTGTTTTGTTTTGACGTGAAAAATTCGGGCTCTTATTATATTACGTATTTACGTCTGAACATGTTGCTTTTTATATATCTAAGTTTACTATTAATATTTATTACAGGTAAAAACAAAGTGTTTTAACTTTTCGTCGGTTCCAAGATGAATCATTAAGCTCCATAGTACCGTAAAATTGAGTAGAGATTAGAGATCAAAAAATGGTTAATTCCATGACTTGAGTCTTAACCAACTCTAATATTGATGTAGTCACACGGTTCTAGTAATTGAGCTCGATGGTGATCGAGGTTTGAACCCAAGACATTTCACCCTACCAACTTATTCGAGGATGAATCGATTTGTAACTATATTGATTTTTATTTTATTTTGCATAACAAACAGAGAAGAAAACGTCATCCGGATTTCGAACTTAGAGCTAACAATGATAATTCCACAAACGTTAGTAAAATAGAAACACCATTAATTTAATAATTATTACTTATAGTGAAGTTTTTAGTTACAGATATTCTATCTCACGAAGTCCGTTTGGCTTTCGTTGTGTGTGTAAAGTGTACAGATAAGCGCCCTTGTGCGCGCGAACGTGAGGAACGTTAGCACGGAAACCTGATTACACCAATTAATATGCATATACAGGGTGTTTTTTTTTCGACCGTTCAAATTCTATGTAGTGAATGTGTAGGTCATACTCACCAACTTTTACTATGGGGACAACGTCGAAATCGCGAAAAAAAAATCAGCTGTTTCATACAAATTGGCGGCATTACGCCGGCCGAAATATATGAAACAGCTGATTTTTTTTTCGCGATTTCGACTTTGTCCCCATAGTAAAAGTTGGTCAGTATGACCTACACATTCACTACGTAGAATTTGAACGGTCGAAAAAAAAACACCCTGTATTTTAAAAGTAACATTTCGTTGAAATATTTTGAAACTTTTAGTTAAAATTTGAAGGTATTATTACGGGTAGTAAATAAAAGCCAAACGTGTTTATAGTGTATATATAAAGAAAAAAAAACACTATCTGATGAATATTAAAAGTCCAATTCAGTGAAACAATGTATCCACCACGCACAAATAACACAAAAAATAATCATAATAATAGTAGCAGAAGTACCTACATGTGATTACAATGTATTGTAAGTAAAAAATAATAATTTTAACAATTACTATCGTCATTCTTATCAGCGTGGATGATATAAATTTACAAAAAATAAATTTTGTTTTATAATTTATTTCGACGTATAGTTTCCATGCTAACGCTACTTCGTGAGACAATCTGGCGTGAACTCAGAACACTAGCGACCTCGACGGCGTCGCGATCGTGACTGAGCGCTCCCGCGCTTACGCACACTAAGGCCACGGTCGTACTGCACACGCCGCACGCAACCGACAACGTCCCGTCGGACGCAGCGTCTGAATGATGTATGGCGGGGGGACGCCGCATGCAGCGGGCGAAAACGACCACTCCCGAGCATTCTCGAACACACCATTCACCCGCTGCGTGCGACGGGACGTTGTCGGCTGCGTGCGGCGTGTGCAGTACGACCGTGGCCTTAAGCATTGTATACATGCACGCCTGACAACATTCATAACCAAACGGACTTCGTGAAATAGAATATCTGTAAGAGTTTGTAGATATTGTACAGTCAAGGTCATAAATATGTGTACAATTTTCATTCAATTCCTTCCTTGTTGTCCTTGTCCTTCTTTCTTGTTGTTATATTTATACTATTGACTGTACAGATATCGATAGCGTTAAATATTTTGTAGCACCCAAATATATTGGTACACCACATTAATTAGTAAGTCATTCAAACCCGAAACGTTTTATCAAACAAATAAATCTACACTATTCATTCAAAATCCACAGGCACATTTTATTGTTTGGTTGAACGGAGGTTATAGTCATAAATGTCATACTCATAATCGCATGACAGTTTAAAGACTGTACACGATGAAATCCGGGCAGGGATTATCTGCCAACGAATGCTCAAATTTAAGCAACCTTTTATTTTTAATAATCTGTGGATGTCTAAGTACAAAATCAAATTCGACCATAATTAAATCATACGGCGTCTTCGAGTTTTACCTTCACACGTTGCACTGCGCCTACACTAGACTAAACTGGGCAAAAATGTCTACGTCCTTCTGACACAATATACAGTTTCAGTGCTATCTAGTTTTTTCTGCCAAAAATAGTGTACTTTTTATTTAACAAATACGTTTATATACCTTTCCTCTTTTTGAAACTGCCAATTTTTTCACCTCAGCGACTCACTAGAGCAAAATCCAATTTTTTTGCGAGAGTGAGAAAAACTTAACTTTTTAATTTTCCGTATCGTTGCTTAGTCGCAGGTCATCTTTTCATACTGCGGGGTGTAATACAAACTTTTTATTTTTATTGTTAACGAAAATTTTAAACGTATAGTTTCAGAAAGCACTTTATACTCTTTAAAAAGTTAGCCCGATTGAATTTTTCAAATGTTAGTCGGGATTCGTACGTTTTCTTAGAGATAAAACACAACTTAAACCAAAAACTGTATTTAATATGAGTGAATCAAGTACCGAAGCCGATGTGTTAACTCCTCAAGAGTGAGTGTTCGTGTTTTATTCCTTTGCGTTATAATGTTCGCGCCGCTGAGGTGAAAAGTTTTATGTATCACACGAGAGCAAACATATTTGTGTCTCGTGTCTTTGAGTCCCTCACTGCGCTCAAGATTCTAATTTTAGAATCTTCCACTTACTCGGAACTCAACATCAACACTCGAAACAAAAATCTACTTTGCTATCTAGTTGAACAAATAACAATTGTATTGTTCTCAGATTTGACTTATTATAAGGTATTGAAATTATAGTTTTTTTCCCTTTTTGACAAAAAATCGCATCTCACACAAAACCCCATTTTTTAGTCCTTGGAGTAAAAAGCTTTCCTAACTAGACTAACGTAAGTTGGACAGGCACAGGCACATTGTTTATCCTTGAGATCGTTGTTGGCGGTTAGAAACCATACGTAATGTACGCAATAGTAACTTATTACCAGCGTGTATTTGCATAAGTTGTGTAGCGTCTTATTATCAAATCAACTATATTAAATTATTTGTAGTAAAAAGACAGTAGTTTCAACCATTTAAATAAAATCCTTTGTTTAATCCATTATACGAAAACAGAGGGTGGCCAAATAACACATAAATGGAGACGAGTGAGAGCAGAAGACCTCATATCCCCTCGTTCTTACGGTTCTTACTAAACTCTAAGAAAATTTAATTCACTATGCTCGTAAATCAAATAACCATAGTACCATAGAGCATAGTGAATTAAATTTTCTTAGAGTTTCCGCAAATACATGTTGGATGTTTTTTTCTAATCAACACTCATTGTTCAGTCATAAAACTCACCTTTACTATGCAAAGTAATGGTTTTGCAAAATATAAAATGAAAGGAAAAAAATGAAAAAAATACCTACTGTATAAATTTGGCCACCCTGTTTAGAGATATACAGGATGTCCCACGGCGATGCCACATGGAGGGAAAGTACCTTAAATATCATAGATAGCGTATTTTGCTGAAAGAAGACTTTATTTTATTTTTAAAATGTAGTAATTCTGCATTCAAAGTTTTTCAAAAAAATACTTGCTTCACCCGGAAATCAAACCGACTACAATTTTTTTTCTAATTTTGAACCAAACTTTTTTGGTTATTCTTTTAGTTTTAGATACTATGTTTCTTAGGAAAATTGTTATTTTTTATCCATTCTTTCGAATGACAGAATAAAATTACGAAAAAATTTTTTTTGTTTTAAAGTAGGTTCGATGCCTAGAAAAAGCAAAATTTTTTTTGGATTTTTTTTAATGCAGTATTATTTAATTTTCAAAATAAAATAAATTCTTCTTTCAGCAAAATACGCTATCTATGATATTTAAGGTACTTTCCCTCCATGTGGCATCGCCGTGGGACGCCCTGTATAATGTATTAAAGTATTATTTTTCATTTTATCATGTAATTGTAACTTGTAATATAGGCTTCTACATTACGTATGTCAGAAGCGTTGTAGTCCGACCCGAGGCGATCGGTAGGATATAGGATTATTATATTTTTAATATTTTATATCAAAATGGACCTGAACGTCAGCGGCGTTTATGCTGCTATCAACGGTTTGCAAATACACCTATGACATGGCGTGACGTAAGCGCCATCTACGATAAGGTCCCTTTTGATATAAAACGTCAACTTTATTCTATCTGGATTGATTATTCCAATTTTTGTTTCCAGAGCACGGACAGCTACTCTGAAGACTACTCTGCTATCTTCAATATTATCTTGTGGTTCGGCATCGTATTCGCGTTCGCTCTGATTTCCATCGTGTACGCGATCATGGACATGGACCCCGGCAGGGACTCCATCATCTACCGCATGACTAGCACCAGGATGAAGAAGGACAACTAAATCCTTGTTACATCCGTTTATCTTGTTCATTCGTGCACGGCGACCCCTCCACACCACCTAGAGGGCAAAATAGCAACTCCGTGGCAGTTAAAGGTGATATTACACAAGTTAACGCGGTTGTAACGTTCATGCCACATAATGTTCAAGTTAGAGTATGCACACCTATTACATCTGAATTGGATAAGTTCCTACCACCTTACTTAACCCTTAATCAAACACTAGTCACACCAAAATTTCATTGGTTTTGGCCCTTATCAGTGACACGCAAGATTCAACACAGATGGGAAACATATTCCCATTATCCGATTAAGGGTTAAACTTGAGAGTTAAAAACGTTCTTGTTTAATAAATAATAACAGATAATTGTTATTTGTACAAAATAAGTATAACGTAGAGTTATATTAGTGTTAAAAACTTAAAGGAATTTTATTTATTTGCGAAATGTATATAGATCCCAATGGTTTACTGTATACTGTGCTATATTTATTAGATTTTGGCGGTGTATTTGTCGTGTTTGTTATTCTTCACTTCTCATTCAAATTTTGTTGAAACAGTATTAAATTATATTATGCGCATGATACTTGATCATGCACGTGTCATTGTTCGTGAAATAATAAATACATTCCTCCTAAAAATTATCTTTTTTTATTTCAATCATTGTTATGCTTATACGTTTTGAGGGGCAATTAATTACTGGTTTTGACTACAGATAGAAAAATACCTAGACGCCATAAAAATGTAGACCAATTCTCATAAACGGCAATCTGCAAAACCCTTGGTCGTACTCACTGACACCGAAACGAATATTGCCAAAATAACACGATAAGCGGTTATTTAATGTCTGAAATCGAATTCAAGATCAAAAATGTAAGCAAATGGGATACCACCAACCACCACAAACAATCTAAAACCATTGAAATACTTATTTAAAAAATGCGTAATTATATCGACACGAGTTACGATTTTCGTTTTTGCACGTTTCTCGTACGAGAGTACAGAACAGATGGCCCTCCGACGTTTTGGACCTGACGTAAAATGCACCGATTGTGATACTCGTGTGACATTGACAGTATAATGATGATGTTGATGTCATTGTCATAGTTTGTTTACATTTTATTATGCCCTACTTGGAAATCAAAGCGTTAATTTAGTTTTTTTTGTAAACTATATCTAGATTTGGTAAAATCAATTATCGTTCATTAATTTTAGGAAATAAATAAAAGGGTTAAATTGTTAATAGATTATTTTTATTTATTTATTCATTAAAAAATACATTATTTTATATTCATACCTAATAGAGCAATTCATACATGTCAGAATAAACATTTGGTAGCACAAATAAGTCGTTTTAATATAAGTATTATAATTTTTCTGTTATTGCCATGGTTACGGGTCACCTAAGTCACGCTGGTTTTATTCAAATTTATGCTACTTAAACTATGTAAACAGGCATTTTTCTTGTCTTAATAAGCCCTTTCCTTAATGGGCCACCTACAAAAATAGACTACACGCATGTTTGCATAATTTAAGTAGCATAAAACCAGCGTGACTCAGGTGACCGTAACCATGGCAATAACCGACATAAAAGGTTGATTTACCCACGAACCTACCCAATAATTATATAACGTAAAGGCACTTTACACTTATTAGTAAGACAGAGCCGTTTCTAGCAGTTAATCATTAAGGCACTATACTCGTTTGTATGTAAGTATAGTTCGAGAAATATAAATTGAACGTTTATTGTTACCGTAATGTAGGAAGAAAGTTACCAATTTATATTTCTCGAACTATACCTATACCCGTTTTAGGGGTTAATATTAAAAACGAACTAAAATTGTCAAGGTTGGCATCACATTAAAATTTTATGAATTTTCGTGTACGGTCTGCTCTAATAATATGTATACGAATTTGATCCTTATGCCTTTGACATACGTTCAGAAATGTATACATATTATTAGACGTGACTGTACCTATATATTTTTCTGCACCCTGCAGTACAAAATCTACCTGTAACTTTTTAAGTAAGTACCCGTTTTAAAACTGTAAATTGTTCAAACAGACATACCTACCTACATGCACAAATGAACATTGCATTGGTTGTTTATGATTATGTCCCCTTTAAAAGCACTCTTTAAGTTTCTATTAATTTCTTATACACCGTGTTTTTTTTTAATTCCGTTAAATTTAACAGGCTGCTTGGTACGTTAATTGGAGCTACCTCTAAATTTTTTTTTTCGTTTTCATACATAATAAATGAAACGGTAAGTGTGAGAGAACCTTAAGAATAACACAAAAGTTAATTTCAGGTGACTGACGGCACATGTCAAAATAAGTAGCATTAGGATGTAATAAAGGTTGCGATACAGTTGTTCAGTCATTAAACTTATTTTTTTAATAACTCAATAACAGTAAGAGTTAAGATACTAGTTTCTTAGAGAAATTTATTATTTTTGACCTAAATAAGCTTCCCTTTAATTTAACGGAAATCAATAAAAACACGGTGTGTACTTAAAATATACTGTGCAGATTTAGTTGTAGTTTTTCCTTCGACTTTAATGGAAAGGGGCAAATTCATTTTTCACACCACCTATTCGAATACGGGCTTTTTCTTACCTGCTGGGAGGGATCACAGTGGCACTTTTCTGTTCAAGGACTTTCTATTGCCAGCCTAAAAAATTACAATGAAATATGAAAATAAACAGTACGTTCATAATTGATAAAAAATTCTTCAAAATCGATTATTTGCATAAATGAGGAGTGTCTTTTCAAAAGGACTTATTTCCACTTTCAACTTTTTTTAAACTATGAATGTAGTTTTGATAAAAGTAGAGAAATACATGTATGTTTTGAATTTCAAGTTCTAATAAGCCTCTTCTTGACCTCCAAAATGTTAAAATATCAAAGTCCGTATCAAAAGGGCCTATTTCTCCCTTATACTAAGAAAATAATACGAGCTTTTAGAAGTGTATAATAACTTATTATTAAGTAGTTTTTGTAGAAATGAAGGATTTGTAAAATTTCCTTGAAAAACAGTTTGTGTATTATTGGATAAGCTCACAAGGCCAGAACAAAACGGCTTAATTCTAAACGTTTCGCATCAAAAGGGCTTAATTCTGAAAAATTATCGTATATTAACTTGATAATTAAGTTGATAGAGCAATATATTTAGTTGCATAACATTTATATCAACTCACTTAAGTGCTAAATCAAAAACACAGAAAGAATATCGAAATGAAAACCGTGGATTCATGTTTTTCTCAATTTCCCAAAAAAAGTTACAACTGGAAATAAGCCCTTTTGAAAAGACACTCCTCAAATATTAAATATGTGATATATCTTTTATTTTTCTCATAGGTGTCTCGACGAACTTCAGTGTCCATTGCAGTAAAGTTATGTGAAACATAAATTCAGACGTTTCCGTTAAAATACGAAGGAAAAAGATTACGCACTACATCTTTAGCTAGTATCTATATTACGAAACATATAATTAAATAATAACCATTAATTGGTTAGAGTTAAAACTAGATTGTTAATAAATAAAAGATTCATAATGCTTTGTTATCCTTTTGAACGCCAAGTCTAGTACAAAATTGACGACTCATTGGTGATCAAAAGGCTAAAAAGCGGCCCTAGCACTTTGATCGTATTGATTAACCTTTGGGCGCCAATTACTGATATACCAACGCCAAAGACCGATGTATTAGTCACGGTCCACAGAGTAATAATTATAGAATTACGCGCACTGTGGGTCAAGTTCAAATTAAAACGAGACTGCTATCCGCGCAAAGGCTGGTAGATGCTGTCAAACACAAGGATATGCTAGGGCCGCATAATCTAATATAAACATGGCACGCATAATACCTTCACCTTTACATGGAATAAATTTGTTTACAATACATATTATAGTTACTTTACCGCCCTAGAGCGGTAATTAACACTTGAATCACACGTTGAAAATTTAATGTACTGTAAAATATTGTACGTACCAACAAAACAGGTGTGGATATAGAGAGAATAGTCATTTTACGCACTTGTATTGTATTATAATGATCACTATTTATGTCTATTTTTAAGCAACATTCCTTTCAATCCAATATTCCTTCAGTTTTTCTGTCAACAAACATGGGCTGTACAGTCAAAGACAAAATAAGGTGTACACAAAGATGTTCAAAAATAAGTCCCAGTGCACTCTAATTCTGTGTAATAAGAATGTCGTAACATATTTATGAGCGGATTCTTTCGATACTTGTTTTTGCACTTGACTGTACTGGATAATAAATTACAAGTGGAACTTTTCTGTCTCTCTTTTTGTAAAGTGACTTCCGCTTGTAATATTAGTAGTAATTTATTATGCAATGGACCCATGGTCATAAATGTATATTTCAATAATACTATTTTAGCACAACCGAGAACTTGAGTCAGTTTATGAACAGGGATCGGAAATATGAATGCGATTAAACTTACACAACAACTTATACAACTTACAACTGTGGCATCAGTACCAAGGCAAAGTCAAGTTGCGTGGTATGGAGGAGGACCCAATGAAATTTTTGTTAATAAATTCTAAGTGACATCTTGACATAAATATAATACAATATATTAAAATTTGTATATGGGTTGTATGCTTACTTAAAAGCACATGGTGTGCGTAAGTTTTTTGCTTGCAAAAATGATTCAAATAGCCTTAAGATATTACGTTATGAAACATTACATTTTCATGACAATTAGTAAAATCTGTATTTTAGATACACAGCATCTTGTGTCACGTTTTTACTCTCTGTATTGATTGTAAAACAAAATTGTTTTGAAGAATTGGTACTTCGATACGAACAGATTGTTGGAAATCGCCTGCGCTCATTGGCGCACTTACGGAACAGGTGTGATGAAAACAATATTCTTTCCTTTATCCGCTAACTGCCAAAATAGTTCAAATATTAGAAGGCCTGCATCAATGGAATATATGCCATATTAAAATTAGACAGAGTTGCGTTTCATTCGATTTCAAGAACATTTTCTAATTATTATTCCTTTATTACTTATATATCCAAATACATGGCTACAAGGGAAAGGCTATTTTCTAATTTGTATTACAGTATTTAAATTCCATTGTATTTTTTTTCTTCTACGTTGGGCGGCAAGTATAGTCATCATTGTCATCAATACTTGGCAGCAGCCAAATAATTCGGTACGTCAAATACTTAGTAGGTATGGAGTAGCTAGGTACTGAACTATTTGGCCACTTTGATACTAACTCTCCTAACTTAGCAAGCAATATGTTTATGACGGAATGAACACCAAAAGGGAGAAACAATACTTATCTTGCTAAGTTAGGAGACGATATGATGGGGGTAAGTATTCGCTGACTGTTCTTAGTTCCGACGCACAGTGTAGTGGTGCGCGCGGCGCAGGCGACGGCGGAGCTCCTGAGGAAGCTTCTCGTAGCAGCGGCGGCACGCGGGCCGCTCGTCGTACTCGTAGAACTTGCTACGCGTGCTGAGCGCCGTGTCGCAGACGGTGCACGCAAAGTGGTGCACGCACCATGCCTTGTTCAGCGCAGTGAATACTGAGGGGAAAAAGCCGAACTCTTAATAAAGTCGTCTGCAAGGCTCGGAATCGGTTCCGCCTACGAACAAATAAAACATGGAAGCCGCACGCCATATTAAATTGCCTTTCAAAAACGGTCCTGAATTTTAGTTGTCAATGCATCACGGTAATGAATGTCAATATCAACCTATAAAAACTTAAACCGCCATTTAAAAATAGTTGTGATTGGTCCATCAAAGTTTTGATTGGCTATATTCTATAATAAATAAATAAAAATAAATAATAAATAAATAAATATCTTGGGACATCTTACACAAATCGACCTAGTCCCACGGTAAGCTCAATTAAGGCTTGTGATGTGGGTACCAGGCGACGATATATATAATAGATTGATACATATATTATAGATACTTAAATACATAGACAGCCATGACCAAGGAACAAACATTTGTAATAAATAAATACACAAAGAATGCCCTCGCCGGGATTCGAACCCGGAACCTCCAGCTTCGTAGGCAGGGTCACTACCAACTAGGCTACGGAGGCTGACGAGATATAAACATTTGTCAAAGATGTTGCGCCGAAATATGCGCGGTGCTAAGAAAAGCGCTATGTCCTGCCCATCTTGCCACAATTGAACAATTGCTTTTGAGGGCATTTTCGAGCTGGCGTTAGACGTCCATATTATATATGGTCGCAGGGTTCCGCTATGATGATGTTACTGCCCGTCATCAACCTTTGGTAAATAAATGGTCAATGAGGCTTGGCCAACTTCTATAGAATATTCAGTGACACTTCAATCCCATAGTCGACTCTTACGACATCCACGGAGAGTTGGGGTGGTGACAAATGTATTCTTACATTTCTTACTGTCGTCACCACACAGTCATCATCTAATCACTAGACCCCGGATTGCCCCCCTAGTGACGTCACAATAGGATGATTTGGGGAATAAATGGAATGGTAGAACAAAATGATACGTAAATAACGTAAATTATAAGAAAGGATAATGTAAGAAATTACATATTTTGAAAATGATTAGTGGTTATGAAATTGTACTTATTATTTTATAGTATAAATAAAGCTAACAGTTTATATCTAAGGTCAAACTTCATGTAGGTTTGTATAGTTTGCATACATAGATAAAGTTAATTCTAATATTTATGTAAGTTCCATTTTCTGAATGTAACAGGGGACCGAAATGATTATTCACCGGTCAGTTTTGTTCTAAAACTAGTAAGCTTAATTGCCTATTGTACGTCACTGCCACAACAACCCGGGCTATACTCATCATCCACGTTTCGGCACACCAAAGACTAATTCCATTAAATTGGTTCAATAATTTCATATGTACCATCTCCGGCGATGACCTGGTTGCAGACGTAGCACAGATTGCCGAATAGCTGGTGGTAATGCTGTTCGCAATACGCAAGCCCCTTCTTCTCGTAGTGGCGATGCCCGTGGAACGGCTTCTCGCATTTGGCGCACACGAAATGCTAAAACAACATAGATTTTAAGATGATTTCTAAATTGTTATATGGGTTATGAAGTGGTATGTGACAATATTTCAATTTCCATTACTGGGGCATTTCACGTCAGGCGGACAACGAAAAAAGGGTCAAGTTCTGGATTTTGTTTATTTTTGCAGGAATTGAACCTATATAAGAATAAAAAATTTCCTCATCATTACTTTTCTTTTTTTTTATTTAGTTTAAAATTTATGGCAATTTGAATAATTGAAAAAATGTAAGGAGCAGTTTTTATAAACATAATTATTGAAGTCAATTAATTAGATTTAATAATAAGTAATTAGTGATTATTTAATAGTATTAATTGGGTTTTTGAAAAAATAGTCGCATTCTGAAATCATTATTTTTTTTCATATGTTTAACCGGAAGTTAGTGTTAAAAAAATATTTTTCTCAAACTTCGCATTTTTTAAATTTTTTTATTTTTTCATAAAAATGTAGCCTATAGTATATAAATTAAATGTAGAAAAAATTACAATGGCACGTTCATGTTTTTAGGAGGTACATCCATTATAGTGCTAAGGTGTCGCACGGCGGGCTATATTGGGTGGTTTCTTAAATCGAGACCTGTAGCGCCATCTCTTATCAATCAATAATATTAATATGTCTACTCGTAATGTATCGTTCGATATCGACCTTGAATGCAAGAAAGAGATAGATAGTGACGCTTGCAAGTGTCACGTGGATGTTGCGTTACTTATTTTATTTAGTGGTTCCTTCGCTGCTGCGCTGTGCGTTGTGTTGTGTTCAATTATTCCATATAGAATCATTCCTAATAGAATGAATTGCTACGGTAACCGATGTTATAACCCATTTAAATTACCATCTCATCCAAACAGTGCTGTTAGAAAAATTTCAACTTCTTTAGCTGAAAAGTGGAAAGTTTCGCCTTTTTTTATGTGTGTTCGTCCTGCAGGATGCGGCTTTCAAAAGATATACCTCCGGACACCTATTCAGAACAGTCGCAGTCATCGCAAAACAGCCAGACATCCAGTGAAAACAACTCTCAAAACATTGAACCGTTTGTTCCCGATTTTCCCCAAAATAATACTTATAAAACAATTTCGACACAGACGGATCGTGAAATTGGAGACCAAGAAATTCTGCGCCAGCTAAAAGAGAAGTTTAATGACCCGGCCACTACTACATCTACAAAAACGTTAATTCTGACTATAGCTCCGAAGTCCTGGAGCGAACACAAACTGGCAGAAGAGTTTGGGACGTCAAGGCGGCAAGCTAAGAAAGCCAAGGAACTTGTTGAATTGAATGGCATTTTGTCATCACCCAATCCTCGTAGCGGTCGTAAACTACCGGAAGAAACAGAAGATTTAGTGAAACAGTTTTATCTTCGGGAAGATGTAAGTCGGATTATGCCTGGAAAAAAAGACTTTGTTTCTGTAAAATTATCAGACGGCAAAAGAACACAAATTCAGAAACAACTTTTATTGTGCAATATAAATGAATTGTACGAAAAATTCAAGAGTGAATACCCTGACATAAAAGTAGGGCTAACCAAATTTTCTACATTGCGGCCGAAACAATGTATTCTGGCTGGAGACTGTGGTACCCACGTTGTGTGCGTATGTATGTACCATCAAAACGTGAAATTGATGTTTACTGGAGGAAACATTGATTCGCTAACTGCAGAAACCGAATTGTACCTTTCGAGTTACAAAGAATGTCTGGGAATAATGATGTGCCTTCACCCTAGACCAGAATGCCATTTAACGGTATCAACATCGTCCCCAGTTGACCGTTGTAACTCTTGTCCTGGGTTAGATGTGATACGAGATCATCTAAAAATGGTTTTCGATGATAATCAAATCACAAGCGTACAATTCGAGCAGTGGTTAGGGACGGATCGGTTTTCGATAGTCACCCAAGTACTTCCTGCGGACGATTTTGTGGATGCCTTCTGTGATGCTTTGGAAACCTTGAAGCCGCACGCTTATATTGCTGACCAACAAGCAAAATATTTTAAAGAATTGAAGGAGACCATTGCCGAGGGTCACATATTTGTCCAATGTGACTTTGCCGAAAATTATAGTTTCGTGATACAAGACTCCGCACAATCGTTCCACTGGAACAATGACCAAGCCTCGCTTTTGACGTCAGTCTTCTATTATAATAACGGAAGTGAAATAAAACATGGAAGCATAGTCATGATATCCGATGACTTGAAACATGACACGGCTACGTTTTACAGTTTTCAAAAAATTTTACATGACCACCTCTCAGCGAAAGACATAACTGTAACGAAGATGATTTACATCACAGATGGAGCATCCCAACACTTTAAAAACCGGTTCAATTTTGCAAACATTTATTTTTATAAAGAAGATTTTGGGATTGACGCCGAAATTCATTTTCACGCAACCGCGCACGGAAAGGGCCCTTGCGATGGTCTTGGCGGGAACCTCAAAAGACTGGCCACGCGTGCAAGCCTCCAACATCCTCCAAGTAGAGCCATAACTACCCCCGTACTATTATATAATTGGGCGAAAACGGCTTTAACAGAAACAGCCGTTTATTACTGTTCCAAGGAAGAAATAGACCAACAACGACTTGTTTTGCAGCCGCAATTTAAGAAAGCTGTCACCATTCCTGGGACTAAAAAATTTCACGCTTTTCTGCCGACGTCAGAGGGTATAATTGTTAAACGAACAAGTTATTCTACAAACTGTAAAGTAGTTAAAATTACGAAATAAAACTTATACCTACTTCCTTGTTTTACTTGAAATAAGTTATTTCCTTAAATTTATAATTTCAATAAGTATACCTATATATTATAAAAGTAATGACATAAATGTTAATGTGTCTTTAATTATAATTATTTGATCATATTGCACTGCCTAAAATGATATACCATTTGATATGGAGCATGTATTTAGTAGTTACCCGCTAAGTTCCTAAAACCTAGAGTGCCCGTAAGAAATCACCCAGTATAGCGCGGCGAGCCACATCTTCGCACTGTAATTGATGTACCTCCTAGAAACATAAACGTGCCATTGTAGTTTTTTCTACATATAATTTATATGTTATAGGCTACATTTTTATGGCAAAATAAAAATTTTTAAAAAATGCGAAGTTTGAGAAAAAAAAATTTTTAATACTAACTTCCGGTTTAACACATGAAAATAAAAAAATATTTCAGATTGCGGCTATTTTTTCACAAACACAACTAATACTCTCAAATAATCACTAATTACTTATTATTAAATCTAATTGATTGACTTCAATAATTATGCTTAAAAAAAATCCTCCTTAAATTTTTTCAATTATTCAAATTGGCATAAGATTTAAACTAATTAAAAAAAAAGAAAAGTAATGATGAGGAAATTTTTTATTCTTATATAGGTTCAATTCATGCAAAAATAAACAAAATCCAGAACTTGACCCTTTTTTCGTTGTCCGCCTGACGTGAAATGCCCCTACTGTGAAACAGTCAGTGGTGATCAAAAAATCACTTAATATTCTTGCAGAAATCTGTAAGTATTAAGTATACCTAATCTGTTTTTTCTATGAAACTTCCGATACAATAAATTTTAGAGAATTATTTAAGTTGGTGATAAAATCAAGATTGTGTTCTAAAAGTGCGTGATTATGAAATATTGCAGGTTTGTTTGTTTGTTACGGGTCAAAATTATTTTCGTTGTCTTATTTTGTGTCCCTAAAAGACGTGACACAGTTGTGATTTTTGTGTGAGATGATGTTTTGTTTCTAATTTTTGATGTTAGGATTAAAATCTAGCGTGAAAAAGAAATACAAGTGCACCAGATTTTTTTTAATATACTGAGTCGAAACAGCAACTAAAAGCGTGACAGAGTGGTATGAAACAAGATAACGAAAAGAATTTTGACCCTTACATGTTTAGTACTTTCAACTGATGAATAGTATACACAGGTTAGTTCATGTACCTCAACATGCCAATGCTTCCCGAGAGCGGTGACGATCCTCTCCTCGATGGGGCGGCGGCAGGCGCCGCAGATCGGGATGCCCATCTTGTCGTGGCAACGGAGGCAGAACAAATTGTTCTAAAACAAACAGGTCAACGATCAGGCTGCGGGCAGATCCACTACCAGACTTCGAAAAAACATGTATTTAAATAAACAACCACCTATGCCAACCGGCCGAATATCCATTCACTGTTTACCCTCGTGCCTTGATTATGTCAAAACTTGCTAATTCAAATGGAAATTTGTTTAATTGGCATAGAGTTATAAAAAATGAATGAAGCTTAGGTATGTACATTGGGTAGGGACCTTGTAGGCATGAGGTTATTAGAATAGAATCTTAGTGATATCAACATCGTCCCGTATCCGTCCCAACCCGTTTAGACTTTAATTTATAAATGTCAAGGTCATTAATCTACGAACAAATAAAACATGGAAGCCGCACGCCATACTAAATTGCCTTTCAAAAACTGACCGATTCTAGTGTCACCCCCTCATCAATGCGACACGGTAATGAATTTCAACATCAACCTATAAAAACTTAAACCGCCATTTAAAAATAGTTGTGATTTGTCCATCAAAGTTTTGATTGGTTATATTCTATAAACATTTGTCAAAGATGTTGCACCGAAATTTGCGCAGTGTTAAGAAAAGCGCTATGACCGCTATGTCCTGCCCCATCTTTGCACAATTGAACAATTTTTTTTGGGGGCATTTTTGAGCTGGCTTTAGACGTCCATGTTATATGGTCGCAGTCATATTTTTTTTTTTTTGACAGCAGCATACGAAAGGTTAACTATGTACATTTTTTTGCAATTCATAAGGAGAAACATTCCAGTACTGACCACGTCGTTTGCGGCGTAACCGGGGCGGTTCTTGACCTCGCGCGCCGTGTGGTCGAGCTCGACACCGCAGGTGGCGCACGTGAAGTGGTACCCGTGCCACACCTCGCCGCGGTAACGCAGCGGTTCGCCGTCGATTACACCGCTGAAAGAATCGCAGCCTTACGTTAGATATTCCATTTGTGCGTACAAAGCGCTTTGCGTCTTCTTTTCTTATGCGTACTGCCAAGGAGTGGAATTCCCTGCCGGCATCTATATTGCTGAGATCATATAACCCAACCTTCAAGTCAAGGGTGAATAGGCACCTTCTGGGCAAACTCACTCCTTCGTAGGCCACGTCTCTGCCCTTGGCTAGTCTGTGGCCATGAGTAAGCCTATTTCAAATTAAAAAAAAAGGGTGACCCTTATTTTACAATTAATAAAAACAATTTCACTAGGCCTTATAACTAGGGGTCGGACGGAACTTTGGGTGCAAAACTTCTCAAGTGGACATGACATAGCACATACATCCATAAAATATACATATCTACACACCCACACATTGTAAGTTGGAGAATCCGAGATAGGGAATAAAATTGGATACAGATTTTTCAATAATATTCGTATTTTTCTTGGCTAAAGTGTTCCCATATGTCAATGTTTAAGTTTTGCACCCATAGTTTCGACCCCTACTTATAACAGATTGCATGTACCCGAGACATTTGAGCTGGAGTGGCCGAGTGGTTTAGGCATCGGCCGCGATAGCTGAGGAAGTGGGTTCAAATCCCACCTCCGGCGTTGGTAAACTTCGGTATTTTTCCTTTGGTATATGGGTGAATCAACTTTTTTCTGTCTGTTATTGTCATGGTTTATTACTGAGTCACGCTGGTTTTATGCAAAATTATGCTACTTAAATGCCAACATACATTTTTCTGGTGTTAATAAGCCCTTTCCTTAATAGGCCACCTATAGACGTACAGACATGCACTACTTGCATCTTTGCCTAATTTAAGCAGCATAATTTTGCATGAAACCAGCGTGACTCAGGCGACCGTAACCATGGCAATAACAGACAGAAAAAGTTGATTCACCCATATGACATCTAATATTTAAATAATTAGACTTACTGGCACTTATGATTAAGCTGGCGTCACTCCTCGTAGCGGAAACACGCCGGGTGCCAATTCGCGTTCATCGCCTTGATCACTCGGATCACGAACTTGCCTGTTGTAGTTATTTATTATATTTAAATAATTAGACGCACTGTGTAGTTATTTATAGTATTTATATAATTAGACGTACTGGCACTTGTGGCATATGTAGTTCTGCAGGCCGTCCGCCTTGATGCGCGCGTTGCACGCGTGGCACAGCGCGCGGCCGGCGTGCTTGATGAAGCCGGCGTCCGCGAGCTCCGTGCTGCACTCCTCGCAGCGGAACCAACTCACCTGTAGTTATTTATAGTACTTAAATAATTAGACGTACTGGCACTTGTGGCATATGTAGTTCTGCAGGCCGTCCGCCTTGATGCGCGCGTTGCACGCGTGGCACAGCGCGCGGCCGGCGTGCTTGATGAAGCCGGCGTCCGCGAGCTCCGTGCTGCACTCCTCGCAGCGGAACCAACTCACCTGTAGTTATTTATAGTATGTAAATAATCAGACTCACTGGCACTTGTGGCATATGTAGTTCTGCAGGCCGTCCGCCTTGATGCGCGCGTTGCACGCGTGGCACAGCGCGCGGCCGGCGTGCTTTATGAAGCCGGCGTCCGCTCCGTGCTGCACTCCTCGCAGCGGAACCAACTCACCTGTAGTTATTTATAGTATTTATATAATTAGACTTACTGGCACTTGTGGCATATGTAGTTCTGCAGGCCGTCCGCCTTGATGCGCGCGTTGCACGCGTGGCACAGCGCGCGGCCGGCGTGCTTGATGAAGCCGGCGTCCGCGAGCTCCGTGCTGCACTCCTCGCAGCGGAACCAACTCACCTGTAGTTATTTATAGTGTTTAAATAATTAGACGTACTGGCACTTGTGGCATATGTAGTTCTGCAGGCCGTCCGCCTTGATGCGCGCGTTGCACGCGTGGCACAGCGCGCGGCCGGCGTGCTTGATGAAGCCGGCGTCCGCGAGCTCCGTGCTGCACTCCTCGCAGCGGAACCAACTCACCTGTAGTTATTTATAGTATTGAAATAATTAGACGTACTGGCACTTGTGGCATATGTAGTTCTGCAGGCCGTCCGCCTTGATGCGCGCGTTGCACGCGTGGCACAGCGCGCGGCCGGCGTGCTTTATGAAGTCAGCGTCCGCGAGCTCCGTGCTGCACTCCTCGCAGCGGAACCAACTCACCTGTAGTTATTTATAGTATTTAAATAATTAGACGTACTGGCACTTGTGGCATATGTAGTTCTGCAGGCCGTCCGCCTTGATGCGCGCGTTGCACGCGTGGCACAGCGCGCGGCCGGCGTGCTTGATGAAGCCGGCGTCCGCGAGCTCCGTGCTGCACTCCTCGCAGCGGAAACACGCCGGGTGCCAGTTCGCGTTCATCGCCTTGATCACTCGGCCGATCACGAACTCACCTGTTGTAGTTATTTATAATTTATAATCACCAAATTAAAAAAAAAAAAAAGATTTCAACCGATTTCTCCAAGATCCCATCATCACGGTTTGTTTCGAATTCGGTTAAGATAGTAGGTACATTACGAAAAAATGAAGTTGGAAACTAGTGGAGATAAATTAAAGCACGACTGAAGGGAGACATTCGTGTTAACAAAATCGGAATGTTTCATACCATTTTGGGAAATATAGTGGATCTTGCTCAGGAAATGTACATTTTTTTTGAGAATTGCACAATGAGATCAAAGATAATGATGAGACAGGTTAAATATTATAATTCAAAAGAGAAAACAAATGCCATTTCACTGACCACATTTGCCGCAGCATGGTGCGAAGAGTACTTGAAAATCTTGCTCACAGTATTTGCGACCCTCAAACTCGTAGAAGACTCCATCAGGAAACATTCGGAAGCATTGGGCACATCTAAAACATGTCAAAAGTTGTATCCGGACAGTATCCATGTCCAATTGTCCATTGTCTGTAAATTCTCAGATAAGTCAGAAATCGACTACAGACAGGCAAATCATTATCTGGGTGTTTTTAGGGTCCATCCGTAGCCATAATGGCAAAAACTAAACTTTTACATACTATATTATGGGTGGGCCCGCCATACATTTTTTTTTTTCAATGTATATAACTATCAGTGGATAGGTCTATGGAAATTATATAAGTAATGCTCTCTAGACTAGAAGACATTTCTTGGAGTGAAACGTTTTCGAGATATCAGCTGTAAAAGTCGTAAAAAGTGTGTGCACTCTATTTTTAAACTACAGCGTACAATATTCTAATTTTGGTAAATAGGTTTGATCAAAGTATCTCTTATAGTTTTTGAGAAAGATTGTATAACTGTAATTTTTATATTTGCTGCTAGGAAACCCTTTGTGTGTGAGTTTGACTTGCACTTGGCCATTATTTTTTGTCCCAAAACCAATTGTTTCAGTTTGAACATTCTTATACTACAAAGAATCACAGGCTCTTTCGAATCTTATAACATACATACATTTTTCATACATTCAATTTAGCTACAAATTAGCTACTGTCATACAAAGTAGGGAAAATGCTGAGAATAGTCTGATTACATTTTACTGCAATATGTGTTTTTTTCCTTTAAGGAATTGATATAGCTCATGATTCTGAGTAGAAATTACATGAAATTATTTAAATCAAAAAGTTACTTTTGGGACAATGAAATAAAATGCCAATGCATTTATGTTTAAAGCAAATCACTAGAATTAAAAAGTAGGCAGGTGTAAAATATTTTATAGTAGTGAAAAAATAATAGTTTTATACTTACACAAAACAATTTGTATGCCATAGTTCTCCGTTGGAGTTAACAATTTTCTCATTGGGCTCAAAGCCATCACCGCAGCGAGTGCAATACATATTTTCCAAAGACATAGTTGCAATTCTGTAAATATTAAATTTTTAAGTCTACAACTCCAGAGTTCTCTTTGTGCTTGCAAATGCATAACTCTGATACCAAGACTTGATAGATATATTGAGAATATCAGTTTTATGCAGTCAGCATGTGATTGTGTTCTATGAAAAAAGATGTATTAACCAAATTCATTTAAAATAGCATAAAAATATATTTCCCTTGCAATAAAATAAATGCGTGTTACAGATTGTTAATATAATTTTCATTCAAATGATATATTTGATGAGGTCACACACAGGTAGTTAATAATGATGGCACTGGATTGCTTCAACAATTTGTTAAGGGTCACTTTGTGGCCCAAGGCCATTTTATGATTATGACCAAGCTGTATCTTATATGGCAGCTTGATCATTGAAACCACAAATACTCAATCAACATTTGCTGCTCAAACACATACATACATAGAAAACAATATTTTTTAAATAGATACAATTCAGAAACACTTGTGTTTAATTGACCAACCTTAAATTTACAATAAATGACTCAAATCTCAGTAAGAGGAAAAATTCTTATGATATTCCATAATGCAACAGGGAAAACCAACAAAAGCATTAGTCTCCAATGTCTCCATAGTTATGATATAATTGATGGACAATAAATGTAATATTAGTACCTAAAAATTATGATTTTGTATTATTAACTAATGATCTTAATGTATGCCCTAATTATTAGCAGTGCTAATGAGATGTCAGTGCTAGTTAGCATCATAACCACTCCCACATAAGCAGGTGGTTCTTACCCTGGCATTTTGAACCACTTATTGTTCACTAAAATATAATTTAAGACGATGCTGGGTAATTACTCTGTAGAAAAAAAAGAACTGTTTTCATCAATGATCCTCAATTAAACAAATACCAAGGAAAACCAAACATTCCAAATGATGTAATGCAAACAAAAATAGAACACTTATACTCACTGGTTGAAATTTGTTACAGACGGATACAAGCAACGAACAATAATAAAAAGTTAAACAACTGTAATCCTTAAATTTTATTAGACATACTAACTTTCGGTACACTTAATAAGAAATATTATCAACACATAAATTCCTAAGTAACAAAAACTAGTCGAGCCAAAGCCAAAGAGTATTGTAATATAATATGAATAAGAGTGGCAACTCTGCGGTCCGTCTTGCAAGTATGGGAAGTGCTGCCACCTGCGAGTTTGGAGTCGGAACTAAAGCTGTGTATATATACATACCTACATATATGCCTATTTTTCTTCAGTTGAGCGGGAATTTCATCCGCGCTTAGCACGCGTACTGTATCTGTGTTTGAAAACTTGCTAAATTTACTTAGTGTAAACACTACGAAATTGCAAGCTTTCAAATACAGCTACAGTGTAATGCTAAGCGCGGAAGTTTTGATACCCTTGTTACAGATTTTTGAATGAACTAAAACTGTTCATTGAAAAATTTGTTACAGGGATATTCAGCTAAAGGAGAGAAATAAAATAATAGTTATGATTTATTTTTTTAATTGTTTATGCTTGTTATAATACAACTGAGCTGCTTTTTTCACAGGTTCGTTACCATTATAAGTAAATTTGCCTTCTAATATTCCATTCACCGACCGGCACCAACTATAAATAATAATATTAATAGTAGTGTTTACAAAACATTCTTTTAATTGTTGAGAATGGGCAGTACAATCCATAAAGGAAAAATCGGTTATAATTTCGACAAAAGCTATTATTCTCTCTTTTAGGTTCTTTTCGTGGCAATCGCTGTTTAGGAAGCCAATTGTCGTTTTTTGGATGTCATGAAAGCAAGCTACTAGACAATCCGATGGATATGATAGCCACGCTTTACCTTTCTCAAATTCCTTCGCATGTAAGTACCTGTATTTTTCGTTTTTGGAATCACCCAATAGCTTGCTTTTACATTCTTTACACCCTTTAATAACTTTTTGCAAACATTTCGATAAGGCCCACCCGCAGACATACGTTCTTTGATCAGCCCCAGAATCTGTAAATTCATCTAACAATGTATCTAGAGGCTGATCAATTACAATGTTTTGGGATTGCGAGGGAACATTTTCATTGTTTTTATTTTTAATCAAAAAGGAAAGTGACTGCAAACAGTAATTCATGTCTTTCTCACAATTTGCGTTAATAGAATGATGGCTACTTAAATTATTTAACAACAGGGTTTTAAATGCTCCCTCGAACCCCATGCAGTTGGGTGCAATATTTCTAACACCCAAACTACGTATGCTGCCAAAAAAGTTTTCTAGTGGGTCCTGATTAAAGTTTCTTGTAAACATGGCATCCAATGCGTATTTTTTTGACAACAATTGCCATAGTGATTTAATTCCTTCTATAGTTTTAATAAAGTTATTTATAGTTGGTACATGTTTTACACTTGGTCCGTCAGCTCTATTCACTATGAATTTAACAGATTTTAATGTTTGAAGTCCCTCTTGCCAAAGCGCATGGTGAGGAGAGTTTCTTTTAACAGCTGCTCTATATTTTTTACCCGAGGATACCGAGAAGCTTGACGCGTTAAGTGAATCAAATAGTTTATCTATTAGAGACACGAAAGGAATTATATCCATATATTCTTGTGGCACTTCTTTTCGGGCAACTAGATTGTCTGTCGCTACAGCCATGCTATGGCTGAGCACTTGCGCAGCATTTTTTACCCTCATTTTTTTAATTTTTTTTGGATCAATATGCTCTTGATTTATTTTAGGCAATAATCTCAACTCACCATGCGACTTATCGGCAGCAAAAATATTAACAAAATACTCCCACTTAATTTTCTTTTGTTGGTTGTTATGCATATATACGAGATCTTTATTTAACAAATTATTTCGAACTCCCTTTAGCAAATGAGGGACATCAAACAATGGTATTATTTCAAGATCATTTACAATAATCACATCATTTTTCCACTCCTTTCTCTCATTGAAATATTTACATTTGGCCTCTGCTATTAAATCATTGATACAGGCTGAATTGGGAGATCCTTGGTCACAAACGGTTGCCACAATCTTAAGCCCCGTAGCCTGCACATTAATTATTACCTCCTTTAATATTTCTTTAAGTTTTTGTGTGGACAACCGTTGCGTAAAATAATATGCTACTGGCTGCTTAAAATTTTTTTTGACGCCCTTTACCATAAACACTAAGGCATGATTGGCAAAATTTTGCGTTTTATAATTGCCCAAGTTTTCGAAACCTACAAGGTCATCTGTGTGAGAATTATAAAATATTTGCGGAGCAATCGACATTTCGTCAAATATTAATGTACACAGACGATCTTGTGGCAGCATTTTTGTTACTGTTGAATGTAATTCTTTGAAAATTATAGGATTTATTCCTGGATTTAGCTTAATTTTCGCCAATAACCCCTTTAATACCTTTCTGGAAGGTAACGTGAAGTGCTGACACATTAAAGCATAAGCTTTGGGGCTCTTTTTATAGAATGATAAAGATAAAACCTTTTCATCTAATGTAAATCTATGTCCCTTCTTTTTCTTTTGCCCTTCTAAACATTGCATTCTGACAAATGATTTTACTGACGCAGACATATTTTGCGTAAATTTCTCGAACTCCTTTCTAGGAGACTGCTTATCCAGGTGCTGAAGACGCAATCTGAAATTCTTCAATTTCTGACGTAACCTGCATATTTCATTTTTCTTTTGCCGAAGCTTCTTTGTGAAGTCCATTCGAGTTTTTTCTTGCAAAAACTCGAAAGTTTTTTCTGAAAATAATAAATAGACTATCATTAATATGGATTTCAATAAATATTAAAAGAAAAATGTGGATCGTAATTAAAAACTATCCGATTTTAATTACAATTTACGCCTTTTTATAAGAAACAATATAGTACATTACGATACAAGTGTAAAAAAAGGAAGTTCGAAATGAGTGGCGATAAATGAAAACACGGCCGACAAAACATTTAAGAAGACCCGTGAATGTATTGCACAAGAAAGGCGTCACATCGACCAAATTGTCAGCCTCCGTAGCATAGTTGGTAGTGACCCTGCCTACGAAGCTGGAGGTTCCGGGTTCGAATCCCAGCGAGGGCATTATTTGTGTATTTAATTATCACAAATATTTGTTCCTTGGTCATGGCTGTCTATGTATTTAAGTATCTATACAGGGTGTTTGGTCAGCGGTGTCGGAGCTTTTAAGGGCTTAAACTACAATAAATTTTATCGATAAATTACCATGGATTTTTTTTTGTGCAAACGATAATTAAATGGCGGCAATTTTAAAATTTCAAACAAACGAATACGGGTGCATGAGGTATTTCTGGAATTATACTTTTATTATCGGTCCTATCTTTGCAAAAAAAAAACTCGTTCAAATTAAGTAGTATCGCTGCATTTTTGGTATGTTATTTAGACACATAACAGCTTTGCAACATGACTTGCGATTTGTATGAAAAACTTAGATAGCGGGCCTCCTGCCTTTTGAATTTCGCGTTTTTATTTTCAATTACAAAGTTTACTGACCTGATTTACCCTTAAATTAAAGAATATCAGGTGCGCTATAAGGCCATCATTGCATGTTTTTCGTAGCATAATTAGGTGAGGCGATATTAAGCTGAAAACGTTAGCAAAACTCAAATAAAGCTAGTTCACAAAAAAGAGTACTTTTGGAAGTCTCGAATCTCTGAAACTATGAGACCTACGGTAATGTTTATTATAGCTCAACTTATTGGAAATTTATTAATCTTTAAACGCTTCTTAACATGTAATGTCAAAAAATGTAAGGTTTTTTTAATAAAAATCAGAAACTAAAAAATGATTGCAAATTTCGCAGTTTTTCACGTACTACGTAGCTAGCACAACTTTTTTTTTGCTTGCAAAATGTGGTTTTATAGTGTCCTATAGTGTCTAAACAACATACCAAAAATGCAGCTATACTGCATGCTTTGCGAGTTTAATGTAAAGTTTGACCGTACTACATTAGATAAGCAAATAATTAAGCTAATCATTTGACTCAACTATTTCAACAACAAGGCCAAAAAAAATATTAAAAATGAAAAATAGTAACAAATTCACCTTAATTTTTCAATTAATTTAAATTTGCATGAAAACTAGGTCATTAACATAGGTTTTTGGTAATATTATTTGTTAGTACAGGATTTTAGCTAAAAAATAACACCATAATTACAGTTATACCTTAAGTACTTTAGGAATTACAAGTGCTCAAACATGCACTGGATGGATGGAAGGTGGCCACTTAACTAGTGAGCACACTGCTGACATTCATTTGTTTATGGATTATGCATCGGGAACGCTAAT